>CM076569.1:255824753-256439837 GCA_034641835.2 Pinus albicaulis
GACTGAATTCGAGCAACCGAATGAACCTGTAGCTTTCAACAATAATATTCTTGGAGGTTATTCTACTGAGTCTTTTCTTGGAAATTTTATTGCACCACAATCACCATTCTCTGTAAATACTTTTGTTTCTGAAATTGAAATTTTTTCCTAATCCAATTGTTTCGGGGAAAATCACCCTAGAGGTTCGTTGGGTCAAAACCTCCACAGAGCAGGGCATGCCATTCAGAAGGACTCACACACAACCGTACTTGAATGCAAAAAACTAGAAATCAACGATAGCAGGACTCACCCGTAGTCCTACGTTCGATGTAGATCCCGCGGGGTTCAAACCCCCAGCAACCTTCCTTCCTCCTTGAACCTGCAAAACAAGAAAGAACGTGCACGGAAACCTAGTTGTACAGCATATAATTCTCCTAAACGTTAGTGTAATAAATGTGAAACATGATATAAACGATAATAACTGCTTAATAATCAATCTTTCCACATATAAAAATAGATACTAACACAGAAGTTCAGGAACAAGATGGTTCTTCATTATTATGAATAGCATGTACAGTAGTAAAAGTGGAGAGATCACCTGAATCCTTCCACGATCTTCGAGCAGACCGTCGTCCGGATTCGTCCCGCCCTTGCCTCGCTAAGAAACTTTCAAGACTTGTGCACTCGAGATGGCATATAAATGGATGAACATCTCCAGGAAACAAGGGTTTCCTGATATAAATCTGGGAAAGTGCAGGAGGCACGGGGAATCAGACTTGAATTGGGAATCCAACAGAGTATAATGACTATAAAATTTCTCTCTCCCTTAGGCCATGCACATGAGGGGCTTTTATACTCCCTCAAAGTAGTTTCATCAGTTGGAAACAGTTGGCCACGTGCTGGGGTGGTTGAACTACCAGAGTAACCATCAACCCAGCCCGAAAATAGGGAATTTTAATATATTTTTTAATGATTTTAATGGAATACGCGGAAAAGTCTGGGCATAACCGCGTATGGGGATTTTTACACTGTTTTTTAGTGAATTTTTTCAAGTCTATAGGAATGGGTGCCCAAAGCCATAAAAGCAATCATGAATCATATAAAGGTGAGAAATGATGCTATAACAGATGCCCCCTAATATATGAGGTCAGAAGGGGTACATGATGGCCGAAATGTATTATGCACATAGAAAGAACTTCGCAAGGACAAGAGAGGACTTCACCAGATTTCAGCCTGCCAAAAACCAATGAAAGAAAACGGAGAGTCAACTCATGCTGAGGTGGGCATACCCATGCTCAGTCAAAAATACATCATATATAAAGTACTAAATAGATCCAACATGTATACAAGTATAGTTGAACTGAAAGTACACAATGAATCATCTGAGCATGGCCCGGAAATATAAGTCTGAATCAATGTCCAAGCATCACATATAGAAAGCTGATCAAGGATGGTGCAACTGGATGTCTGATCATATAAGTAACTGAATCTCCAAGTACCAAATCATCAGAGGTGGAACAAACGGTACAATCACGCAACTCGGGAGCCAACATATAGGATGCTATTGTACTGACACTACAACATATAAGGGTGAACGACATCACTGGTAGAAAATGAATGGACTGTCAAAAGTGAACCGAGAAATGCTGATGCAACTCGAGGTCTTCACCGATCACTATGGCACAATTCTACACAATGGGAATAAATGAGCTGAAGTCGACCATGTGAGAAATCGTTGGATTACCGGTCAATGATGTATACCGTTAACCAACACGAGACAACTCACCAATAATGAAAATGAGCGTCAAGGTGCCCCAGTACAATCTAACAAGTGCGAATGAATGAGTTGAAGTAGAACACTTGAGAGAATCTACCAATCAGTAGGCAATGATGAATCCCCACTATCGATAGCGAAGAGTCTGCCACTGATGACTGCAAACCCTAAGGTACTGACAAAAAGAATCTAGACCTTATTCCCAGAGTAATGAGTTGAATTCGATGGGAAACGATCTGCTGGAAGGAAGGCATTAAGGCATCCCACATCAGTCCAGCGCGAGTGTAACCCGCAGGCCAAGATTTGGAAGGAATCGGACGAAGTAGAGTGATGGAACCAAAACTGAAGTACGTTTTTGACATGCACAAGATGAAGCTAGCGCACGGAAGAAACCCTCTGAACCAACCAATAATGAAAGCTGACATAAAGGCGAGATATCCACCGATAGGGTCAAATGGAAATCAAGGTACTGCACGAATCCTAAGTGTGATAATGTGTGCTGACGTCGAACACAAGGGAAACCACTCAGTCAAAGACCCATAATGATGATCAAATGCTGAGCACAAGGTCACCTATCAATGATGGAAATAGGGCGAGGGTTCGGCTCTAGGTTTGCTCTCAAAGCAATGTGTCGTAGTCGATAAGAGACAAAACCCGCCGGCAAGAAGTCAATGGGGACCTTCTCAAACCAGCACGAACAGAAGACCAAATCAGCTGATGTGATAGGACAAGATACTAACAAGACCGGGAAGGCCGACTAAATAATGAGTCAAGAGACACCGCAGAATGGCCGACTCTGGTTAGACTTCCCTTGAACAAAAGCACGACTCGTGATGACCATGGCAGTAAAAAGTGACACTGGATAAGTCTGTTATGCAGGAGGCAGAACAAACTCTCCATATGATTGGAAGAGGTAACCAACCGGGGGAGGACTGACAAGTGAAACAAGGTAAAGGCTGAACCTAGGTCAAAACTAGAACCATCCCAATGAAGGAAATATATATAAGTATATGTGCTTTGTTCAAGGGCGACAAACTGACTCTGTACTGCCATCAAAACAACGAAGATACATCCCGTTCCCGCTCTTTTTGTTATATTTTATTTTTTTGTCTTTTTCATATAATAAGCCTAAAAAAGAATAAAAGAATGCTATGGTACAATGGATAGAACGAGTATCAAGAAACAGATGCACTAGTTTCTGGGATTGGAACGATCCTATGCTCAATGCAAGGTGGCGGAAACTGGTAAGCGATACTCAGAGGAATGTTCCATCCATGGGTAAAAAGGGTGTCAAGTTGCGATAGCTAAGTGCATGCAATGGTTAACCTATACAGACAGACAAGGTCAAAATTTGGCTTAAACATCGAGTCCAAATGAAGCTGACTAAAGGCCAGGATAAACAAGTAGCCAATATGCAATGCAGTAATACAACTTAACGACACCAGGGAGCCTCTAGGGTAATAGCCAGAAAAATGATAGTGAGGAAGAAGAAGAATGAAGCTTCAACACATAAGTCATGGCGGGACTAAAGAGGACTCCCGAGCCTACATAGAACATGGCATGGGCAACAAGTGATGGCGAGGAACTAACTAAGAAGCCCATGTAAAGGAAGGCTCTACCATCAAGTCATGATTAAATAATCAGCGAGTGAAATGGGTGTAATAGTCATGACCTGATGGGATCGACCCTATGGCAAGTGATCAGTATGGAGGCTAGTATGCAAGATGCAGCGGAAAGTGATTTCCCTAACCTATATGCCAGTATAGATCATATACCTGCCGTGACGAGTCAGTAATCATGGATCAAAAAACTGGAAAAAATCGCAAATTCGTCAAAATGTAACTGAAAACATACCAAACTGGGCACTTCCAAGCATCCGGGTTATGCAGCTTAAGATAGATCGAAAAAATAGGCATAACAAATTTTCGCAAAAAATTTCAACTTTTTTGGACATAAATAGACAAATTACCTCATATTTGGTTCATTGTTACATTGCTTATTTGAAAAAAAGTGCTCTGGAGCAAAAAACTTCTTTCGTCAAATCAGGAGCAACCGACCGTCAAATCGCACCGAATTTTTCAGGTAAGCTCATCAATCATCCTTGCAAATCATTTTGTCCATTCATAAATTAAAATTTAGTAATTTTCACCATAGAAACCCTTGCTAAAAATTACGGGTTTGCGCATACGCGGGTTGGTAACGATGAAGTCGCGTATATACGCGACTGTGCACAGATAAAGTCGCGTATGCGCAGGCCCAAATGAACAATGCGTAGCTAATGAAGGATTTATTGAATTTTGACAGGATGACCATATCATGGAGAGAGCGTGAACATAGTGCAATTGATTAAGAAGTCTTGCGAGATCGATCATCGCTAAATATTCTTCGGAATTGTGGTTTGCGCAAATTTTTCAAAATGCCAAATATGAAGAGTAATGTCCGGTTGCTCAAAATGCTCGTGAACTATTGGGAACCGGAAGAGGACTTCTTTATGATAGATCAGATGCATGTACGCATTGAAGTGGAAGACATATATTTTATCACTGGACTCTCCCGGAGGGGGGAACCAGTAGACTTGCATGGGAAGCCCTTGGGAGGGCTAACCGTGGAAGATTACGTCCACGTGTACTGCGTAGAGGGTTCCAAGAAAGTTGGAACTCAAATTGAAATTAAAGATTTAAGGGATTTGCACATAAAAATCCTCCTTTTCACCATTGGCAGAGTGGCAGGATCTGCCTCCCTACACCAGGCGTCCAGGACGCAAATGAGTATAGCAGTGGAATGCTTAACTCATGTATATGATTGGTGCACAGCCCTATTGCTAAACATGAAGCAACAATTGACCTCTATCTACCAAGCAAAGACAAAAAAATTTGGATACGGTACAATTTTGATGACATTCTTCTTTGAGAAGATACCATCATTGAGACCCAGAGTGATCTCTACCATCAGCAGCCCTAGAGATCCAAGAATTTCCCGTTGGGCAGACATGATGAAGAGATTAGGGGGAAGCGAAGTTCCCCGGACCACTTGGGATGATGAGTTCTTCCTTTGGTGGGGAGAACAAATCATCGCTGTGGACGACTATCCCTATGCCGGGATAGACTTTCGTGGAGATCCAGATCTTGTCCTTCCACCAGGCACGGCATGGGGCACAGTTGGTAAGTTTGCAATTTTTTTTTACTTATATAATTTTTTGGATTTTTTCAAATATATATGAAAAGAAATGAAAAACAAACATGTTTTTGATTGGATTCATAATGACTGACAATGTAAACATGATCATGATACAGATATTGGACAAGTTTGACCTGAGGGTTTCCCGCGCCACAAGCGTCGCAGGGGCGAAGCAGATACAGTGGATTCAGACAGGACCCTCCAGGCTGTACAGAGGAACTTGGAGGGATTAACCCACCAAGTACCTATGGCTGCCGTGGAAGATCTGCCGGAAGCCATCCAGAGACGGGTGGTAGGAGTGCCCCGAGACTGGGTACGGTTATTTCGCCGAGTTGCCACCGCGATCATGTTCTATAGGAACACGACTTCTGGGCAGGGACCTCAAGAGTAGATAGATATGATGTATCAGATGACTGTATATTTTTGAGACTGAACATGATCGGGCATAAGCCTAGTTTTTGTATGACTTTATGGATCCAAATTTTGTAAATTTTTTGAACACTCTAATGATATATATACAACGATGTTTGATGTGATGTGATAAATGTATCAAAATGTATGATGTTTTTGATGATTAAATTTTATTGTATGGAATGATTAATACGCCAATCCAGTGCCTGATTAGCTAATGAGTCTGCCAACCAATTTTCAGCTCGAGGAATATGAATGAAAGTTAAAAATTGAAATGACCTTTGTAACAAACGTACCCTCAAGAACAACCGGAGTAAAAATGGATCTCGAACCCGATAAGTATTGTTCAACTGCGACACCACCAGCTGGAAGTCCAAGAAAACTACCAACGAATCAACACCCAAAGATATTGCCTCCGAGAGAAGATAAACAACTGCAGTGTATTCTGCTATATTATTGGAAGCAGGACCAATGCAGACCCCTCTTGATACTAACAGCTGACCGGATGGATAATGAAGTACCCAAGCCGCGGAAGCTAAGTTCTGGGTGTGTTTACTAGCACCATCGGCGAAACCAAAATGACTCATGACATCCAACACAACCTGCCAAAGAAGATAAAAAACATCACCAGCCCATCAAAGATCGAAAATCAACCAGATATGTACAAAGAAAAAACTACTATATACAAAAGCAACATGCCAGGCCGAAGCCTAGGCATAATACTTCTTCAAATAGAGCCCATTTCGGGGCTCCGGCAACTCGTTCCCTTCGAAATCAACCAAGGTATACGCTCCTTTCTTAAGGACTTTTTTAACGATGAAGGGGCCATACCACATAGACTTAAATTTTCCTGCCCCCAGGGCATCCTTTTCTTGAGCATAGACCAAAACAAGGTCACCTTCCGAAAAAAACCTAGGTTTGACCGCCTTATCGTACCGAGCTTTAACTTAGTTTTTATGCGTTTCATTCATCGTGGCGGCATCCCGACACTGCTCATCGAGATGGTCCAGATGAAGGAGCCGTTCTTCAAGACTAGAAGTGTCAGGAAGAAGTTCAACAGCTAATTTAAGAGCCAACTCAACTATCATACTATTCTGAAAGTGTTTCGGAAACCCAATTTGAGAGCCAACTCAGCTATCATACTATTCTGAAAATGACTGCCATGATCAATGACAATCTCTCTAGGAATACCAAAACGAGCAATAACCTGGTTGAAGAGAAAAAGAGTTGCAGTCTCACCATCATTCCCAAAAGTAGGCATAGCCTCGACCCACTTCGTAAAGTAGTCTACTGCTACAATAATGTACTTGTGACCTTTAGCCGAAGGCGGATTACAAGTAGTATAATCAATACCCCACTTTGTAAAGGGACCGACAGTAATGACCGGAAAAAGCGGAGCTGGATGAGCGCACATTTTTCGAGTATAGACTTGACACAGATGACACTTTTTGACCGAATCCATACAATCTTTGAAAATCGAAGGCCAAAAGTACCCAGCACGCAAAATCTTTTGGGCTGTAGCAAGCCCAGATAAATGACCCCCACAAGCTCCACTGTGGGAATCATTCAGTATAGCCTCAGCTTCTTCGAGAGTTAAGCAGCGTCTCAGGATTGAATCAACCCCTCGACGATATAAAGCATCACCAATAATCAAATAATTCTTGGCCAAGTGACGCAACTTACGACGCTCGTCTTTCGAAAAAGTAGAGGGAAACTTCGCAGTCTGAAGATACACAATGATATCTCCATACCAAGGATCCTGTGAAGAGATAGGAAACAAATGTTCATCTGGAAAGGATTCATCATAGATCATCTCTTCCCCACAGGGCAACTCGCAGATCAATTCCGCGAAAACTAATGATTTCTTGGACTTGGCAGACATAAACTAAAGATCAAATTCCTGCAAAATCACAATCCATCTATTGTATTTGCCCCCAATCACTCGCCTACTGAGGACAAACTGAAATGGATTGGCTGCTGCCAAAACATAAGTTTTTCGTAGAATAATGTAATGCCGGAGTCGCTGCACAGCATGAACTGCTGCTAAAGCTAACTTTTCTATCGGAGTGTACCGGAGTTCAGGTCCTACCAATCCTCGACTAAGATAGTAAATAACATGCTCTGCAAGAGCATCATCCTCCTAAACCAGAACCATACCAATGGTAGATTCTGCTGCTGCCAGATACAAAAGGAAATCCCTGCTATAATCAGGTGGACTCAATAAAGGAGCAGAGGTCAATGCTTTCTTCAAAGCATCGAATGAGCGTTGAGCGTAGTCATCCCAAAGAAATGGAACTCCCTTCTTCAACAATCTCATAAATCCTTTTGTAACTTCAGCATAATTTACGATAAATCTCCGAAGAAAATTAGACTTTCCTTGTAGACTTTGAAGCTGACGGATAGAGGACGGGGGAGGCAACCGAAGTATTGCCTCAACCTTGAAGGGATCTACCCTAATCCCTTCCCTAGACACAATGAATCCCAATAACCAACCGGATGTAACCGCGAAAACGCACTTGTTCAGATTCAATCTAATCTTATAGAACTGACATCGTTCAAATATTTGCCGGAGGTGAGCAGGATGATCCATCCTTTTTCGAGAATGAGCAGCTAAATCATCCAAATACGCCTCGATAATATTTTTGATGTCATGGAAGGCATATGACATGGCCCGCTGAAAGGTAGCCCCAGCATTTTTAAGACCAAAAGGCATCTTCTTGTATGCAAATGTACCCCAGGGACAAATAAATGCAGTCTTATGTTGATCTTCAGGACGGATAGTAATTTGATTATATCCGGAGAAACCGTCCATGAAGGAGAAAATCTCATTACCGGCACACTCGTCAATGATCCGATCGATAAATGGTGTGGGGTAATTATCTTTAGGACATGCTTTATTTAGGTCTCTGAAATCGATGCAAACTCGAATCGTTCCTTGCTTTTTATCTACGGGAACGGGATTTGAAACCCATTCAGTCAAAGGAACAGGGAAAATGAATCCCACCTTAAGCAGCTTCTCAACCTCAGCTTTGATAGCTGCTGCCTTCCTAGGATTGACCGGACGAAGTTTTTGCCTCACAGGCTTAGCGTTTTCGTAAGTCTTGATCTCATGCTGGACAATCGATGGATCTATACCAGGAATTTCCTCATAAGACCAAGCGAATACATCGCTATACTCTTTAAAGAGCTCGGTGTAATTTTGAATCTCTTCCCGGGAACATTCAGCTCCGATGAAGACATTCTCAATAATATTGGGATCCCTGGAAATCTTCACCGGGATAGTGAACAGGACCAGGAGACTGAGGACTTGGAAAACTTGTTTCAACTTCGCTCAAATCAGGTAAAAAGTAAGACCGATGATGCAAGTCATCCCACAGTCTATCTATACCATTCATAGCTTCCAGGATGGCCTCTTCAGATGGAAGAGTGGTATCAAGGAAATCCTGGGCAGAAGAAGAACTAAGTGTCCAAGCCGGAGCCACATCTCCATCCAATTCTTCCGGTGAAAGAGGAGCTGGACTGGAATCTGCAGAGTCAACAATAGACTGATAAGAAATCTCAGTTGCAGACATCGGAAATGCCATTCCACCCAATTGACCTTCCGCTAATGTGGCTGTAGGGGAAGGTAAGGTCCAGGGGTCCGAAAAATAATGAGTTCTGAAGAACTCTCTTCGAAGAGGAGCCTTGGAGGATGAAATAGCATTTATATGCATCGTAGGAGAGGAATATCGAAAGTACCCATCAAGGAAGAATACATTCCAACTCCTAAATTCTCAATGTTACTTTATTATCCAACTTTGGAACAGATGAGTTAGTAGACATTCAAGTCTACGTATAATAAATTAGGCTTCATCAGAATCGATCCTCCCTTTGTGAGGGAAACAAATAATCCGAAATAATGAGGATGCAATGGCATCCATCTCATAAATCCAGTTTCTCCCCAACAGAAGGTTGTAGTCCAAGCTTGCATCTACTACCTCAACCTCTATATTGACAGTTTTGCCCCCAACACAGATGGGCAAAGCTGGGACAATACCATGCGGTCTGTGAGAATGACCATCGAACGCAGTCAGAAGAGTGGTAGATGGAACAACTTTGGGAGATCCGATTGTCTTCCAGCATGTGAGAGACATCACGCATGTGGAAGCACCCTCATCAACAACTGTTCGAAAGATGTTGCACTTTCGGTATGATGATTTAATATGAAAAGCCATATGATGGGGGAGTCTCTTCTTAAAATTAAACATATCAAAAGTAATCAGAAGAGAATTTTTTGGATCAATAGCCCCAATGGAAGTGAGCAAAGAACTGCGCTGAGCCGGACAAGACTGGAGTACCTCCAAAGTCGACATAGCACAAGGACTCTGCGCCAAATCTTCCACAATAGAGTAGTTCTGGGCAGCCCTAGTATTTGGATTAATCTTCGATCGCTTAGAAGATGCTTTGGGCATCGGAGGCATAGAATCAATAGTAGGCTTCGTAATGTGAAGCGGCTCAGTAGCATCAGGAGTATCCTTAGATTTCGAAGAATCTTCTCCACCATAATCACAGGATCTCGTAGCGACATCCATGTGAGCACTCATCATGAAAATGTTTGATGGAATTTCCCCTTCCTGGGTGCCTCCAGAGGAGGCCCTAGGATTTTGGTTCGCGCCAACAACTGACTGTTTCCCTTGGGGAAAATGGTTTGTTAACACAGCCTGGCAACTAGAAGAACCCTGCTGGGCTAACAAGCGCTGCGCATCCTGAATCTTAGGGAAAAGGTGTGTGAGATGGTCTCAAGTACACAGCTTGCATGGAAACTTCACTTTCTTTTTGTCCTTTGGACCCTCACCAACATGCTCGTTGGTTTTATTCGCATTACCCTTCCCATTCTTTCCCTTTTTCTTATTATTTCGTCCCTTCTTCTTCCCTTCGGATTGTTGATTTCCTTTGGTATCAGAAGCTTGGACAACATTTATGGACAAAGACTGGGAATGCGATGACTCAGCAGGCACAACCTGACTAGAAGGAGCAGATTGCAAAGACAACTGCTGCAGTTGAGTAAGCAGGCTAGCTGCGCCACTATTGATCGAACCGATCAGCCCATCACCATGCGGACTAGGCTTAGTTTTGGATAAATCTAATTTGGAGCGAGGAGCATTGGGCAAATATTTATGGAGGACCCCATACTGAGAATAGATCAGTTCCAGCTGCTGGGCCCTAAAAATGGCCTGCTCCTCAGAAAATACCCCGGACAGGGATACATCTTTAGAAATGTCTGACTGCAGAGATTTCAGAAACCATTCCAAAAGGAATTCTCCTGGAATATGAGCTTTAATAAGCCTCTTCCTTCTCCTCCATTCCTGAATATGGTCAGAAATGTGGGTTGCGTCGTCCTGCTTAAAATTAGCTAGGAGTTCAGTCCCAGCATCATATCGGACAGGCAACTGGAAATGGTTTAGAAATGTAACATCCAGTTCTCCAAATGTAGCAAAACTGCCCCCAGTTAGCTCAATATACCATTTGGCAGCGTTTCCAGTTAGGGTGCGTTGAAACAATCTCAACCTAATCGAATCATCGATCAGGGAGTTAGAAGAACACCATAAATGGAAAGTGGTGATGTGGTCAGCCGGATCCTCTCCATTCTTTCCTTCAAACTTTGGAATGTCTGAAGGTAGTTTGGTCGGGATTGGAGGCCACCCCAGACTGTACCGAATCGGATCATTCATCAATTTCGATAGATCTGGCAAGTTTAACGTTGCCAGAAAAGGTCAACGAGGCGGAGCCTGAGGATTCCATCCTTGATAGGATGAATTCCAAACATTCTGAAAAGAATACCCTGGGTTTGATGAGGCATCAGGTTGCTAGAAAGAACTCGTAGCAAAAGGAGAAGAACCTCCTCGCCACGCCGAGTTACCAAAGACCGGACCAGTTCCCCCGCCAGAAGTATTAAATGAAGAGGAAAGCCCTTGATAGGGGTTCCTGGCACTAGATAGAGGGGAAAAAGTCTGATAAGCACTCGATGAAGGGAAAGAAGCATTCCCTTGGTGACCAGCGTAAAAATGATTCCCTGCCCCCGCTGTACTGAATATAGGGTTCCAACCTGTAAAAGTAGTTGAACTTTTCCCTCCAGACCAAGGGTTGAAACTCTAGGTCTGAGAAGTAAACGGAAAGGACCCTAAAGAAGGATTCAAACTAGGAATATGTCCAGTTCCGAAGGGGAACCCTTGAAAAGAAGCTGATCCACTATCCATGGAGGACATAGGTGTAGATCCAGCTGCAGCAGCGGAAAAGGAAAAAGGAGGAATCCCACTAGTGGGCATTCCAAAATAGAAGGGACCAGATTGAGAAGCATGTGCTTGGGTGAAACCAGAGCCAAACACAGAAGCACTAGAGGCAATCAAAGATATGGCAATAGTGCCCCCTCCTTCAACAGAAGCAGGAGTCTGAATGCCTGCAGCACTCACAGCAGAAGCCACGTTCCCAGTCGTGGCCATCGAAAGGTATGTATAATAAGGAGGATCTTCCGGTCTCTCTGACTCGGGTCCGATGTATTGAACAACGAACGGATAATCAGGAGGAAGGGGAGATGGAAGTGAATCTAAGGGTTCAGACACTTCCTCTACCTGTACTTCTTCTTCCTGCGGAAATAATACTCGCGAGGTGAGCGGAACGCTCCTCTCGGAACCAACACCAGAATCAGCTATGAAACCTTCAGACCCTTGTGGAGGATCTCTCTCCACTGCGTCAGACGCCACAGGGTGGTAACCACCTGCTAAATCACTCCTACACCTTCTCGAAGAAGGCTCTGGACTCTCGGGAGATAACCCCCGGATTCTCCTCGATCGACGAGGCGCTTGATCAGCCACTTTTATAGATTTTAATTAGACTCAAAAAGTGTAAAGCTAGGCAAGCTAGGAGAAAAGAGAACTCACTAAAAAAATAATCCCTGAGATACAATCAAGCAAACAACCTTCAGGTATTTCCGCTCCGGGTGATTAGGACCGGACACCAAAATACAAGAAAGCGAAATATAGGACCTCCCGAAAGTAGTCTGGGATAATTACGGCCCAGGCCTACTAGCGAAGGTAACAGAAACAGTTACACCAACCTCTTAACAACAGCCTTTGCCGGCACAAGTACCCAAGCTTCGCAAGGGCACCCCCCAGAAGTACTACTGGAAGTGATACGACGTCTGCCTTAGGTACCGCGAGTATTCCCCCCCGCAGTCACCTATGTGGAACCTAGGAGTGGCAACTATGGGCACCAATCCGTATCAGAAGCCAGGCGGAACGGTCTTGAGGTTAGATCCAGCAAATCAGAGAGGGGGTATCTCTCTTCTCGGCCTTCACTTCCCCTCGTGCTTGACTCTCTGGAGGAGAGCTTTCCCGGTCCACCTAACAGAGTTGGATTTCGCTCAATTAATCAACTTCTATGTTTTGTTTGAGCGGCCTTGGAGAGTTAACTCTCCACTCACCTATTCCAAGGCCCTACAACCTAGCTAGTTTGTGTATGACACTTAAAAAAAAACTTGCTAGTTGATTTTAAATTATATCGCTTATTTTAATGGGCTGTTATGTTAAGTCAAAGGGATACGGAGATGAAACTTATGGTGTTTTGACGCAGAAAAGAAATTAATAAAAACCAAACTACATGCAAATGCAGTTATTGTCTTTCGATGAAAAGCAACTTCTACACAGGTTCTACGAGATTAAAAATTGTATTTTTCTTTTCAGATAACAAACTCACACTCACAAAAACTATGAAAATGACTAAATGATTAAGTGCACCTAATGCAAATCACTACAAGCATGCAAATTCTAAGATGCAAAATCTCCTAAAGCAGAGTGAAATTTCCCAAAGATCCTTTAGTTTTATCTCTTTTTGGTTGTCTAGAAAGCTAGTTCCAAAAATCAGAAACTCTTAATATGAAGACACCAAAATTGCTTGAAAACAAGAGGAAGAAATCAATGACAACTCCTTTCCAAAATCAAGCCAAAATCCAAAGGCAAGAAACCTCAAAAAAGCTTCAAAAGATACAATGAAAGGAAAACAAAAATGAAAAAAGAAAAGCAAACAACAAAGAAAAATGTTTTTTGAGCTTTTGAGTTTTATAAAAGAAGAGTTCGAAAAGACCAAGCAAAACTATAAAATCCCAAGCCAAACAACACTGAATTTCAAGCAAAAACTTCAAAAATGCTCCAAATCTTATAAGGCTAACTAGTAGCAAGATTTATATGAGCACAAGAAGACAAGAAAACTCAGTCACTCAGCCTAGAATAATAGTACAACCTTGCAGCAAACAAAAACTTCAAAGAACCAAGAAAGACTCTTCAAAAGTTGCAACAAGACCTAGTCGACTGAACTCAAGAAAACCAACCAAGAAATGGGAAAAAATCGAAGTGCAAAGCAAGACACGAAGGTAGGAATGAGTAAATGAGCAGGAGCTCTCTGTTCTGATGAAGCAAAACAACCAAGAATCCCCAGAAAGAGATCTTGGTACTTGAACTAGAAATGCCAGCACAAGAAACAATACTTTGCCAAAAAGACTAGTTTTCAATCAAACAAGAGAGAGAAAAGACCAAAGACCACTTTCTTCACAATTCAGAGGATACAAAGACATTGCAGGAACAGGTCTCCACAGACAGAAAGGACTAAAAAGCCAATAAACCCAAAATTTCAAAATCTGCCTAGGTATACGCAACTTTACAGTTTAGCAACAAGCGTGCATACGCGACTGTGCTAAAGGAAACACACGTATACGCGACTCCCTTTAACAAAAAATGCGTGTATACGCGACTATGTGCAGACAAACCCGCGTATATAAAGGTAAAAAATGAAAAAAAAAAGGATCAAGCCTAGATAAGAAACCAGGACTTCAGTCTGACTGAGAAAGAGTAAACTAGACTGGAAATAAAAGTTAAAACTATTGGAAACCTATCAAACAGCTGAAACCACCCAACAGGGGAATCACAAGAATGCGATCCCCAGTGGAGTCGCCAGTTCTGTTTCAGGGAAAATCACCCTAGAGGTTTGTTGGGTCAAAACCTCCACAGTGCAGGGCATGCCATTCAAAAGGACTCACACACAACCATACTTGAATGCAAAAAACTAGAAATCAATGATAGCAGGACTCACCCATAGTCCTACGTTCGATGTAGATCCCGCGGGGTTCAAACCCCCAACAACCTTCCTTCCTCCTTCAACCTGAAAAACAAGAAAGAACGTGCACGGAAACCTAGTTGTACAGTATATATTTCTCCTAAACGTTAGTGTAATCAATGTGAAACATGATATAAATGATAATAACTGCTTAATAATCAATCTTTCCACATATAAAAATAGATACTAACACAGAAGTTCAGGAACAAGATGGTTCTTCATTATTATGAATAGCATGTACAGTAGTAAAAGTGGAGAGATCACCTGAATCCTTCCACGATCTTCGAGCAGACCGTCGTCCGGATTCGTCCCGCCCTTGCCTCGCTAAGATTCTTCCAAGACTTGTGCACTCGAGATGGCATATAAATGAATGAACATCTCTAGGAAACAAGGGTTTCCTGATATAAATCTGGGAAAGTGCAGGAGGCACGGGGAATCAAACTTGAACTGGGAATCCAACAGAGTATAATGACTATAAAATTTCTCTCTCCCTTAGGCCATGCACATGAGGGTCTTTTATACTCCCTCAAAGTAGTTTCAGTCAGTTGGAAACAGTTAGTCACGTACTGGGGTGGTTGAACTACTGGAGTAACCATCAACCCAATCCGAAAATAGGGAATTTATATATTTTTTTAATGGTTTTAATGGAATACATGGAAAAGTACATGTGGACTCGCGTATACACACGGAAAAGTCTAGGCATACCCGCGTATGGGAATTTTAACACTGTTTTTTAGTGAATTTGTCAAGTCTGTAGGAATGGGTGCCCAAAGCCATACAAGCAATCATGAATCATATGAAGGTGAAAAATGATGCTATAACACTGTGTCTCTGTTCTCTTCTGCTATCAAAACTTTTTCTCCTTTTTTAGTCCTATTTACATTCTACATTATATAGATCTTTGGCCAAAGGCCAAAATAGATCATTCAACCGATTACATAACCAAACGCAGAATTTAGCTTTTCGTCCTTCAAAATTAGACAGTTAGCAAAACTGACCGTAGCCAATCTCCATCTTTCGTCCTTCACAAATTCGGTCTCGGCTGCCTTTGGATCGATCTTGCTGTCGTGGCTGAAGTTGCTCAAAATGAGGCAGTGATCAAGGAGGTTCGGATCTGCTACAAGGATTTGCTGTGCTGGCAACTGTGCAAGATCCGATCCTGCACTAGGATCAACGGTCACGGTAAGTACTCTAACTACCAAATAAACATTGGAGATATCGATAAGTTACAAAGAGAGATTAAAAGTAAGAAATCATGTAATAAATAATTAATTAATGCTAAGTTTAATTAAAAATATGAAAAATAAAGTTTATATGAAATATGTCACCGTGCTTGGACTGGTGCAAGATGAGAGTGCATAAAAGAGGTAAAAAAACAGTAAATGGTTATGATTTAGAAAGGGGAAAATGGAAAAAAAAGAGAAAATTAGGGGGCTAACACCTATGAAGACATCAATCTTGTGTTCCTATTGAATATCAGTACCTTTATATTCAATTTTTGGAAGTCCTCAATGTGCTCCACCACTGAACCCTTTTGTTTGATATTTATCAGTTGGCTAAAAAAGGTGTTGCTCTTTGTATCCTCATAATATGTTATCATTTCCTCTGTAAAAATTTACAAAGTGACAATTTTTTTATGGGATCAAAGGCATCGATACCATACAAATGTATTTTTTTCTAAATATAAAGTTGCAATGCATACCTTTTATGTGTTTTGCACATTATTGAGATCAAAATATTTCTCCATCTATAGTATCCATATTACGGGATCCTTGCCATCAAAATTCCTCATATCGATCTTTGGAATATGGTGGGTCTTCCATCCAACATTAGAGTTTATGAAATCATGATTAACATTTATTTTGTTCTCATCGTGAGTTTCCTCTACTATCTTTTCGCCATTAGGAAACATTTCTTGTATCAACTTTGTCAAACCTTCCATGTCTGCTTTTAGATCATTCTTCATGTTTTCCATTTTTTCATCGATATTAGCTTCCATGTCATCCATGCCATCCATCTTAGCTTCCATGCCTTTCTTCAAACCATCCATCTTAGCTTCCATGCCTTTCTTCAAAACGTCCATTTCATTTTTTGTTTTTCTTTGCGAGAGCAAAATTTGTTGCACTTGCTCTTGTAATTTTGATATGTTTGCATTTCTTCGTTTTCATGAGTCATATTAGAGCCTTATGAAGGCTTAATGGGTGTTGAATTCTTTTTAGGGGGAATTTTAGAACCCAATATGGATATCTATTCTACAATATTCCCTTGGAATCAATTCAAACTGATTGTTCTAATAAGACTTATGCAATTCGAAAAAAAATACACACTTTTTCTTGCTTTTGAGGAGATCGATATGGAAACTGAATTATCTCTGTGATTTAGGATCTTCAATATCTGAAATTCGGTATTGTAGTATCCCTCTGAATATTCTTTCAAATGCCATAGGTCTGACCTGATTTGGATTCTTCAAGGAAAATTTATGTCCAATCTCCCACAATGACCTAATTATGGACTAGTTCAATAGAGAGAACTTGTACGGAGTACCACGTGTCATTGTTTCCTCCTTTAGCTCTGAAATTGATATATAGGAAACAAAATTTCGTGTACTTATGGTCACTATTTACAAAATTCCAATTTGATGCTCAAAGCAAGAGTTATGACAATTTTCCCACTGTCACCTCTTTGAGATGAAATTCGAGAGCCTGAAAAAACTCTAACTTCCATAGATCATATCTCCGAAAATATTGTGAACCAAGATCTGAAATTTTTACACGAATTTCCTCAGGATTTCGACTTCCTGTGATAAAAATTTCAACTTCTGCACCTTCGTAGAAAAAAATTTATAGCGAAAATTCCACGATGACCTGTTTGGAGCATTGAAACCCTAGAATCCAAAGCTCTGATATTAAATGTTATGAAAGTAGCTCCAAAAATAGAAGAAAAGAGACATGCCTTAGAAATAAGCCACTTCGAGGGGGAAATATCCAATAAGTTACATAAATGAACAATTCTTTGATGATACAAATGAAAAAACCTCCTTCTATATATAAGAGTCCATGGGGTCGCAATATAATCCTAGCCGACCTAACAATAATAATGTAAGGGAACAATAATAACAATATTGGTGTTACAGGGGTACAAAAATAACAATAAGGGGGCTACACTAACAACAATAAGGGACTACACTAGTAATATAGGGACCTAACAGTTTCAAATTGGAATGTGAAGCTAACATACTTGGGGCCTTTTATAGCAGCAACATATCATCTACGGTGTTTTTTTTGAAACCTTGTAGTCTTGCCAAGACTAGGAGTAGACATGTGGAGATGGATTAAGGCCAAAAAAGCTTTAACAACACCTTTTGGAGCAACAAACCTTGGTTTTGACCTCTAAAAAAAGATAAAACCTTGGATTGTAGAAAAACAAGCTTTGTCATATTATAGACCATTTTGGAGCTAGTTTGAGATCATTATTGGAGCACTACTAGAGAACTATTGAAGACATTTTTTCTTGTGGAAGGAGCTTTTAGAATATTTTTATACATACCTCATTAAATATATCTTTGTTGCAAACTTGTAGCATCTATTGATTTGATAGTTGAGAGCACTCAAGAAGACATTAATTGAGCATTCTAAATATTTTGTTGAAGTAGTCATCTAAAAACAAGCAAAATTGTTAAAGCCCTTATGAAGTAGCTTTAAAGAAGATTGTTTGTGCATATATGAAGAGTCTTGGAGACATATACTAAGCTTTTTGAAGTTGACCTTGATGAACTAGCCCTTGAAGCTTTTTGGAAACTATTTGAGGCATTTGTTGAAGCAGATATTGGAGATATTTTTAGGACTTGTTGAAGAAGATAATGGAAGTCATGAAGCAGCACTAAAACCATCTTGAATAATTGAAGCAAAGGGTTGGATCCCTAGAGGATTGGAGTCCTCACAAAAAATGTGGAAAACTAGGTTGGAGCCTAAATTATTGAGAGGAGTGGAGTCCTCAAGTAGACCAAGTTGGAGCTTGGTATAATACATGTTGGAGCCTAGTTTGAAATTAAATATTGGAGTCTTCGTCTAGGTTGGATCCCTGAAGGAAATCATATGTGCTTGTGTACAAATCGGTACTTGAATTTTTGTAAACGAGGATTGGATTCCTCGTCATTCTTATTAATAAAATTATTCTTTTGTTGTACATCTTGTGTTCTAGTTTACTAAGCGATCTTAACTAGTATAAGATAATAATTGTAAAATAAATATTGATTCACCCCCCCTCTCAGTATTTCCAACAATTGGTATCAAATCCAGTACATTCAAAGCACAACCTAGTAGCTGGAAGGTAGATCCTTGGAGCACAAATGGAAAAGTACAAGAAGAAAGCCTCCAAATATTCTGAATATATCTCCTCTTAAGTCATGAAACCATAAATAAATTAGCTTGGAAAAGCCCCTTTGTTTGATGGAACAAACTATGTGACATGGAGCAATAAAATGCAGTTCTATTTGATGGCTCAAGGTTTTGAGGTATGGGAATTAGTGACTACCAGAAGCTCAGAAGAGTCAAATGAATTTGATACAAAAGCTATGAAGGTAATCATGATAAATCTATTAGATCCAGTAAACGTCAAGATAGGTCACTGCTCCTAAGCCAACAGTCTTTTGGAAAAGCTACAAAAGCTTTATACATAAGAATTTGATTTTGTTTAAGTTATACTAGATCCAAAGCTTGTGGAACTTCAGAACAAAGATAATAAAGTGTCAAGGGAGGTAGATGAAGGCACCAATTGCATAAAATAATATTATGATGAAGAGAATTCTGAAGTAGAAGTTGAAGCAAACCACAAGGAAAAACTTGTTGCTGCTTTAGAAGAAATAAACTGACTAAAAAGGAAAATGAAGAACTCAGGAAGCAGGTACAAGTTGTTAATCATGACCATGAAAAAACAAACAAATAATTTTTCCTTTTAAGGCACCAAGTACAAGAAAGAGTTGACAATCTCAACAAGCTTAAGGTATAATTGCATCAGAAGGAGAAGAGACATAATGAAGAAGTCATCTCCATGACAACTCAATTAGAAGAAGCAGAGAGAAGGGAAGGAATTTTGACAAGTCATCTTGTTGGTTCTTAAGAGACAATTCCTTGGCTGTGGAAAGGAATTAGTGCTTAAGACATTTTTAGAAATGTATCACAAAAGTAATTATATCAGGTGGTCTTCATTCAGTCCCTTTGGAAATTAATTCTTTAAAACCATTAATAATCTGGTATAATGAAAAACTCTACAATTCCATTAACTGTTGATATTTGAATGGAAAAGAAGAACTGTAGAAGAAACTCAAAATGATATGTTGTAACACAGAATCTATCACTTTAAATTTCAGAATTAATTTATGTAGAAAGAATAGCTGGAGTGAAGGAGTGAAAATTAAGATTATTTAACTCTTACTCATAGATGTAATTTAAGAGACCGACAACCACTTTACTTCACTTCATTCAAGGAAGAAGGAACACAAAATGGCACAGGAAAAACGAATCACCATAAACAATTGCAGGAAACTTGATGCTTCTTTCATTAATTCCTCAGAAAAGTAAGTACCAAATTTTTAGTCTTCCAGAGGTCCAAAACTTGGAACCCTTTCTTCTTTCTTTCTATCTTGCTTAAATACATCAAAAACAGTTCGTAACTTCTAGAATTTCTTGAAACTACTTCGACTACCTAAATTGTTAAACTACTTATTACATTGCAATTGAGGACATCACTATAGCTTCGATCTTAACAAACAAAGAAAACAAATTAAAACTTGAAATATTATTCTTTTTGTTGAACCCAATTTTTTGCTGATGCGTCTCCCTGAAGTGCTGATGTGTCTCCCTGACAGATCGTAGATCATTGCCCTGCATTTCTTCCAGAGTTTAATATTTGTCTTTTCTGCTTGTTTTCATGTCTTTTCTATTTCTGATGTGGTATTCGAACAGTTATGCAATAACGCATCTTTCCCCGACTTGACCCAATTGTTGCGTTTCCAACAGTGCCACCATATGCTCCTTTTTCCTGACTCTGCCTCTTCTTCTTGTGCCCGCAACGTTCCATATTCTCTTCTCCTTTGCTCTGTGTTGGGCCACTTACCCGAGTCCACCACTGCTGTGTTCAACCTTTCGTTTATTTACAAGGCGCAACACATATAAGACTGTTTTGAACATGGTAGGGTGTTACCCAAGTCTATTGCCCGCGTTCACGTTTCTTCATAAAACAACGCAACTACACATAATCCTGGACTTTAAATAAATTCAAATTTTCCTTTGAAAACTATCACGTCTGTGCCTTTATCGCATATCAGACTTTGGCGTTTATTTTGTGAGCTATTCCTCCTGAGATTTGTGATTGCGATATGCGAATGGTATACATTAAATCATAGTTCTGAGCTGCATCGCGTCTGGCCCTTGTCACACTTCGCATTTTAGTGTTCCAACATGGTTCATGGGCGCCATTCCTCCTGAGCTTGCGATGTGCGATATGTGATAAAGGTAGGGATGACGTGGCAAGCGAAGGTGGGGCCGATCGCAAATCGCAATCGGCGATACAAAACTTATTGCAAATCACATATTGGCGTTCATAACATATCGGGGATTAGAGATCAGCGATGGAGTTTTGAAGTTGCAATATACGAGGAGAAGAGGTGGCGTGGCAGGGAGGGTCCCATTTAATATCGCATCGGCGGTCGGGAGTGGTAACAAATGAATATGGAAAAGATCTTTCACGAACTTCGATTGCGATAAAGGTAAGGGGTCCTACCAAGGTTTTAGGCAGCGGTTTGGAAATAGTAAAACAACTTTTCGGTGGGGGGAGTGAATGGTATGCGGTATTGGATGGGTGGATAGGGAGCATAGATGAAATGGAGGTGACCTGGCGAACTGTTTTTCACTATTCTGCAGGAAAAACACTTGACTCAACCCTAACATGTAATGTCCTAAACGCATCAATCGGCCTGACTCTTGAACTGTTCTGCACGCGAATAAGCGTGACTCGACCCGCCTTCACATCTCCGCACATAATGTTAATACACCAACATATAAATCAAAAATTCTTTTTCGGCATACAACATTTTTACATTTTCTAACATATATGCTTTTTTTTGGTGTTTTGAGAAATATTTCAAAAGTAAATGCAAATGAGCCATAACACATCTCAAAAAATGATATGAGGACTTGAGTAATTTGAAGCAAAAATTGGTGAACATGAAGAAGAAGTCAACTACCTAAATGTTCAGCTAGAGGAAGAAAAGAGAGCAGAACAAGTAATGGAAATCCAACTGATAAAGAAAGAAGAACATTGTGAAAGGCTTGAAGAAGAGATTGTTTCCTTGAGAAAAGAAATCAACAAACTATCCAAGAGTCTGAAGTGTTCTCAAGATTTGGATGACATCCTCAACCATCAAAGATCACCATTGGAAAAAAGAGGAATTGGTTATACAGGTGAATCTCCTTGCAAACAAGAGATAAACTCCAAATCCCAAAGAGATAAGTCTGAATAAAAGTTGGAAGTTATCATTTATTCAAATACAAAATCACAATGAAGATGGGAAGAAGGATAAAAATGTTACTAGTCCAAGAAGCTATGTTGAAGCTCTTAAGGGACCCTTGCATAATGTAAGCAACAGTAAGGATCACGAGAATATTAGACCTCCTCCAAGTCAAACCAATTTCAAGGAATTCTTCTCATCTAGGTATACAAACATTTCCTTGGTTATTGTTCTTCTTGCACTAATTATGGGCATAAGGGTAGGGATTGCAAAGCTTATTTCAGGGGTATACATAGAGGAAGCATGTCCAGAAACATAAATCGTAATGAATTCTAGAGAAAAAAGGTATACAACATTTTCACCATTATTCAGGTTCAATGTAGAGTGTTATAAATGTCACAACCTTGGAAACTTTGCACGTGATTGCAGAAGAAACATGGTATGGGCTCCTAAGCAAGCTATGAATGAAAATTTTCCTATTAGGAAATTGACAAAAGTTTGGAAAAGAAAAGAAGATGATATAAATACAAAATAACATGATCTTGGTCTAAATTGTTAGACCATACCTCAAGATTGAGTACTCTAAGGCAAAAGATAATTGGGTTGTAATAAGTATAGAAGTAAATATATCTCCTGTAAGAGTCATTGAAGTCTAAAGATAAGTTCAATCCTACTCCCAATAGAGAATTATTGGATTATCTCTAATCTCATCTTTATCTACACCACTTCAAGTTGATTATGTTTTGAAAATATCACCCAGCCTACTAGTTTACCCTGATCAAAAGCCTTATACTTATTATAGCTACGAGGCATAGTCTAAAATTTCATATGTTTCAACTATGAAATGTATATGAGCGAGTACTATAAAAAACAACAACATATTTATGTACAACCCTGGAATCTTCTGCACATGATACTCTTAAAAATTAGGATGCATTCTCTATAGGATTATACCGTAAATATAAAATTATGGAGTACTTATTTTCTTCTAGTTATGTAATTCCTCAGGAACTCGACCTGCATTGACATCCGCCAACATTTTTTTGTAATAAGGAGTTTCGAGAGACTCTATCACGAACTTAGGCCTCCCAAATGACATAATTTGTTGCACTAGACATATTATATGGTTGTTGAATGACTTAAGGAGCGTTAACATGTCAATTTCAAACTCTTCCATAACCATGTCAATCAGGTATGCATCAATATAGCAGTTGGATTCCATTAGGGGAATTTTGAGGTCTAAAATGGGTCTCCTAAGGAAATAATAAAATAATAGCTAAACCAATAAAATAATATTTATGAATTTTCAATTCACTTTTTGCACCACAATCCATGTAACCATAGTTAAATTCAATTCAAAATTTGTACCAAAATAAAATTAATAAAAAAATTGTATTGATGTGACTATAAATAAGAATGTGTTTTTCAAGAAAAAATCATTATCATTGAACAACTAATGCATTTGTCCTTTGTACTTAAATAACTTAAATAAAATATAAATATAAAATTATAGATTCTTAATTATATTATATGCTATTAATTAAAATTTATATTATTTAAATTGTATAATAACATGTAATTAATATGTACTATATAAAAATAATATAATATAATATAATATAATAAATGTATAGGGATATGCATTGTTTGTTTCAAGAAATATGAAATGACAATAATATATTTTTATTCAAAAAGTGTGAAATGACATTTATTATGAGTACTTTACTTTGACTTTAAAAGTACTTAGAGCACTACCATGGTTAACCATGAGTTTTTATCCACTGTTGAGAATGTGACAAATAAGTACCTTTAACTCAAGCAATGCCACCTCAACCATTAGGGATGATGTCATCCCCTAAAATGTTATTGGTTCTCATAAAGTGAATTTTGATTGTACATTTTCCTTAGGAGGCCCATTTTTGACCTCAAAATTCCCCTAATGCATCCTCATTCCTATATCTTTGCAACTTGCTAAGAGGAAAATTGACCTGTTTTGTTTACTTGACAATGAATGTTGCACCATCCTCAGTTTCATCTCATTATTCTACTCCTCTACACCCATCTTCTTTCAACCATTTTTTCCAATGAAGATTATATCTACTTGTTATATTAGCATGAAACAACCTATTTATTCAAATTTCCCTTTGCATTTTGGTCCCAGCTTCACCACCTGAAAAAGTTTTGATATCCCTAAAGTTACCCTACATATAACAAGTGAAACATATTACATCCCTGGTGGCTCAATCAGATGAACAAAATGATGCTACTCACGATGGGAGTGTTGGATAAGTGGAATTCGACAAGAATCTCAATCATCAATATATTATCATAATGATATAAACAAGGATGTAATTGATGTTTCTATTGAGATGAAACCTCTAATACAAAATTCAACAAATGATACAATGGTGCTAGCTCGCTAAGACCAAGAAGTTGTCCAAATTAATGATTTGAGAAAAGTATGTAGGATGAATGAGGAATACTTCTCCGTGGTGAAAAAACTGAAATGGTGTTATCAAATGAATTTCATCACGGAACATCTTCAACTGGAAATTTTTTAGCAGAAAAGGTTATGGACAAAGTGAGAACTAGATTCAAGATTCCTAGTAGCTAGAAATATGGTAAGAAAAGCAACATGATGACAAAGAGAGAAACACAATGAAATGGGGAGTTGTCCTTGATGTAGATATGGGAGTTGTCCTTAATGAATACATGGGGATTAAATGACAGGGGGATCACTTGATGGTAAAATATTTTTAAGAAAAGTACCCCATTTTCCATTGATGTCAAAGGGGGAGAGAAGGAAAATGAGTTTCATAGTTAATAAGAGTTATGCATGT
The DNA here is from genome assembly GCA_034641835.2 of Pinus albicaulis. NCBI lineage: Eukaryota > Viridiplantae > Streptophyta > Pinopsida > Pinales > Pinaceae > Pinus > Pinus albicaulis. Next base: position 255,849,586 of record CM076569.1, read on the forward strand.
ATGTTGCCATCAATGAAAAATGGGGATATTATTGGATAAGGTTGTCATTGGTGACATTGATTTAAGCCCTAGCATTGTTGAAGAAAGCTCTACTTGAAGCAAGCCCTAATATGCCCTAAATGAAGAAGTATATGATGATGGTGATGAAACCCTAGGTTCACAAAAAAAACACTAAGCATTAAACCCTAGAAATTAGTGGCATGAAAATAATAGGGTTTTCATGGTGAAAATGGAAAAGGGATCTATGCTAAGATCAAGGATGAAGCTTTAGGGGTAATCACCCTGTATGTTGAACCATATTTGGTTCATCACACCAAATACAACAAGAGTGCAAAGGAAATTAGGTATGCCTTCAAGACACACCTTGGGCTTGTGGTTTGAAATTCATCCCATGCATCGATGGTTCATTAGATCCTCTATGCTTTAATTTTTTAATACTCTAGATAGCATCGAAATCCTGCGAGATGAATAGTTTGTACATTAAACAAAAAAGAAACCATGTGATAATATAAAGATCAATGTCTGCAAGGATTTAATAGCAACAACATTAAATGATGTTTTAGACAAATTGAATGGAATTTGTCTATGCAATTTGGCTTCGTCTACACAATTAGGAGGATTCATGTTTCCTGGAAAATGATCCACCAACTAATAATCACTCCAAGATGATTCTACGCCTAAAGTCAACATTACTCTCAAACAATATAAAAAATAATAATTTATGCACAGGTCGTCTGAAGTGGTCATGTTGGCCCCTTAACCAAGAGACGTGCTTATTCTCAATAGGTTAAACAAGTATAAATACAAATTTGGACTCCTCATTCTAACCACCGAACTCATTTGAGATAATAAATAAGCAAAGACATAATTTAGATATGAGGTGAGAAGGAGCAAAAGGGTACATATTCTATTGTTGGGAAAATCTTATATGGTTTCTTGGTATTTTTTTGTGGTTGATCTTGGACTTATACCTCAGTCTAGAGGAACAAAAATCAATATAAGTAACAAAATTTGATCACAAGAAAACAAACCTCGACCTAGTCTCTTGTAGCAGATTTGTGTGATTCAAAGCAAGCTCCTCTATGTTTCTCTGCCTAGTCTCTTGTAGCATGTCTCTGTGATTTGGATCTTGAAGCAAGTTTCTCTATGTTTTTCGACCTAGCCTCCTGTATAATATTCCTGTGATTCGAATCCTGAAGTTGTTGAATAATCAAGTATGGAAGCTATTAAAACAATTCTCCTTATCCTTAATAATTTCTTGTGTACTTTAGTTAGATTCTTATTTTTCTTTATTAGATTCTTCTCATCAAACAATTATCAAGAGCATACACCATGAAGATCATGAAAGACAATGGACACAAAATATAATCTCCAAGCTAGGGAAAAACCCATCCAAGTGGAAAACCCAGAAATAATCTCTTCTCTTCTTATAGAATTAGATCAAATGAGAAATACAAGACCCAAAGACCAAATCCAAGACCTCCTCCAAGCACCAATTCAACCCTCCAAGAAATCCTTCTACAATGAGTCAAAGCCACTTAAGTCAAACCCTTCAAATATGATTCAAACTCAGATTTCCGGCCCCCAATCACAAAATTTTGAACCTGTAGTGATTTCACAAATATTGGCCCCTGTATTAGCTTCCCAAAAACCATAATCTCACACGTGTGAGAGAGAAATAGGCCAAAAACTCAATTTCTTGCTTCTTCCTTGACTTTTACTTCCTTCATTCACTTTCACTTTTCTTGTTTCTTCTTTCTTGCTTAAGATCTAACTTCTGAAGTGAGTGAAAATAATTCGAACCCTCTTGCTTTATATACCCTCTACTTGAGGTCAAATAGGCCTCTTCTAGGCCGACTTTTCACTAGTAGGGACGATTTGGTCTTGGAGGTCAATTTGACTTTCTAGACTCAAAAATATTTTTTTTTCTTGTTACAAAATGCCCAAATGGGTATTATACAAACAATAATGGCTCTCTTGACTCATGACAAACATTCTTTTGACATGAATGCTCCTAGAAGCATGAAGAACATGCTTGACCTAGTTGACCAATCAAACGAAGCATGAAACCCATGCTATAAAATAATATTTTTCTTTCTTCTTTCTCTTGTTACATAAGATATACAAATTACATGAGTACAATGACAATTATGAAGACCGAAACTAGTTACGTTTTCCAACTCTCCCTCTTAACTAGGGAGGTATTCATAATTCTACAAAAGGTACAAGGATATTCTCAAACTGAAATATTTTCATAAGAATAGTCAGATTGATAAGTCATATTTAAGCATCAATATCGTAAATAGCATTGTGATCATAGTGAGGCCTTTAACTTGAAATATTTTTTTAATTTCAGAGCATAATTTTTGGAGACTTTACGTGAGACACCACAATACCTCTTAAGGCACATACCCCATTTGGATGTTCACTAGGTATGTTCTTTTAGGGCTGTTCTTATCTTGAAATACCCATCCTTAAAGAATTTTAGTCTTCTTCGTCCACTCTTATCTTGGATACCTGTTCAATCCTCAAAAAGTGTATGTCAACTTCCTATCTTGGATTCTTTATCCTCAAGGAGTATCAATCTCAAATGCTTATCCAATACTGCAATCTCCTTTCTAGTGGCTTCACTAAGACTTACGGTTTTTAGTATTTTTCTAGTGCATGACACATGTCTAACATCACTCCATCTCATTTAGAGAGGAAAACATTATTCCCTTATGATTAGGGAGTATATCCTTGCTCCTTTTTCAACTTTTAAGGAGAATTCTTACTCCCTCTCAAGCATAGATCAGATTCCTAAATTCCTTTCAATTGCAAAGTTAGCTCTTTAGTGTATCTTCATCAATATATCAACTACTTCATGGATATCTTCAAGTGGCTACATTATTCCTTCCCTTTCATCTCATCATATTGAGCTTTTGTAATGGAGCCAAAATTTCTTGTGACAGGGTTCGAGCCATCAACATTTCATATAAATTTCCTTGGTCATCATAAGAAAAGGCATTATATTGAGCCAATTAAAGTAGAGTTCATCATATCTTTCTCTAATCATGAAATTGATCTTCATTGTCATAGAAACATCATGTTTTCTTTTTGTATTGATACCTTTCAATCCAAAGATGATGTATACATCTTGATCACATAATCCTTTAAGGATTACCAAATCCATGCACTCAATCCATGTATTTATTAAATTGAGTTCAAAATACACAGTTGTAGATACACTTTCCTCAACTACCATTATGCATTTCTGCAACATTCTTTTAGGTAGCAAGAAAAACATATATCAACTAGATAACCAATACCAAAACATTTATATCATAATTACCTCAACATGATGGCCTCTTATCAAAATATCAGATTTTTATTTATTGTTTTCTTTGAGATCAACATCCTTCCATATGGTCTATCTACATATTGTACAAGAATCCTTCTCCATGCTTTGACTTTGAATCAAAGTACGCATGGAGCAAGCCACAATATCTTCTTCTTTGGAGTTGTCATTATTAACTCTATTTGTTTCTTCGTGAGACCATATTTGATGTTGATCAATGTCATCATATATAATTCAGGCTATCTTATGGAAGAATATTAATCTTTATCCATTCCAAAGAATACTAAATTATGTAGGAGCATCCTGCTAAATTGTCATTATTTATTTGGGTGATTTAGGGGGTAATGTTTTTTTTAATTATTTTATAAATTATGTACATTTTAAATAAATTAAGGGGAAAATCTGAGTGTGAGGTTTATTTTAAATATTCTATTATAATTGAGAATATGAGAGGAGTTGGGTTGTATAGATATCTTAGGGATTATGAGCTTCCTAAATAGAAATTAGTTGAGTCAAAGGAGGGATAAGCTATTTTAGGATTTGGTTGAGTTAATTGTGGAGGAAATCATGGATTCAAATTAATCCACAATTATGTATAAATATGAGCTTTGTATGAGGATGGATAGAGATATAGAGATGGAATAGGATAGAAAATAAAAAAGAGAGCGTAGATTAGGAACTGTGTGACAGTGTGTGTAAAAAGGAGATTAGAGGTGTAGAGGGCATAAGGAATGAATATCAAGTCAAATATTGTGTGTATAGTTGAATGAACATGTGTAAATTATATGATTTTGGTTATGTATGAATTAAATGTTTGTTTTTTTTGTTCTCTTCAAGTGATTGTGACAAGGCATTAAAATTGTGATGCCAAAGTCGAATTCTGGCATTGATCTGTGACAGGGTTAAATCTTTGCAAAGGGAATTTGATTCATCTGAGAGACAATATTCGTATTGAGATCAACTGATGAAGTATTGAGCGGAATAGTTCTCATATAGCAAAATATTGGTGTCGTGGTTTTAAATACCTTGTTTATTGATTGATCTAGAAGAAAACACTGTGTATAACAGGTACAGGTGAATTCATCATTTATGATTGATTCTCTGAGCCCAGATTATAGAAAATCGTGATGAGTAGTGATTTGCCGGATGATTGTCCAGGTTAATTATGGATTCTGCTTATTTCTTGTTGAGGTTAACATATTCATACATCTAGTTCGTAGTCTACTATATAGTGAATTGTATGCATAATTTTAAATTATGGAATTGTGGATGTGGACTTGTAGTATACAAGTGCGGGAACAGAGTGCAGATTTTATATGCAAAACCATTGATTGTTTGGTGCGTTGAATAATGAGTGAAGTGGAATACAAAGATAAGGCTCTGGGAACATATATTCGGTGATCATGAATCGTTGGAGTAGTTTCGGAAAACAGAGTTTGCGGGAAGTCTTATTAGTAGTTGTTTCCATGTGTTAGAAGTCTTTCCAACATTACTCGATGGTGTATTTCACTGGCTTTGATGGTTGTCCGTATTTGGAAATGATTGTCTATACTCCAGTAAACCTTTGAATACAAATCGAGCTCGTATTTCCCATTCAATGTATAGGATTGGGGTTTCTGTTAAGAATTTGGGGTGAACTAATTCTCGCTTGAGGAAAATTGGGGATTAATAGACCCGCATTGCATCACTAAATTCCTTTTATCAAGTAACCATATGGAATACTTCCTATGGATGTGTTTAAGAATAACTCCTTTCTGCAAGATCTTGTATGCATGAATTCTATGTTCTAGAGAAGAGCTAATCAAAACATGCATACATTTTCTTCCATACAACCATCTAGCCATCCCTCCTTTGAAGGACCTTGCTTCTATCCTTATTGAAGATAAGTTTCCCTTAAGAGGAGATATACTTCAATTATGCCTCTTAAACTACAACTTGACCATTGTCACCCCTTCATCCTTTAATATTATTGTTAGTAATAATGCTTCTAAAAATCAAAGAGCCTTCCTTGAATGATGGTTCTTATTGGAGGATCTTGATGATCCTGTCTACAAGATTACTACTTCTAGCATTATGTTAGAAAATACTTGGATGAACTATGATGTGCAAGATGGTCCCAATATTCTCATTCTTACCAGCTAGATCACTTCTTCCAAAGAAAATTGATCAGGTAGACTCTAAATCTTATATTATCATATGCTTACTTCTATAATGTCATGCTTTATAAAAATAAAGACTCTTCAAGAGAATGCAATGATGTTTGTTACTCTAACTGCTACATTTTAATAAAAGAAATATAAACTGCAAATGAACCTAATAGAGATGTAGCTTCCTTCAATAGTATATATCCTTGGGATCTTCACTTTTCAACTTATTCTCAAGTTCTTGCATTTCTTCAACTATGTGAGCTGCACTTCTCTCCTTTATTTTGTTATTTTTCTTGTTTGGAGGATTGTTTGGACAATCCCTTTTAAAATTTCCATATGCATTGCATCCATAGCATTGTATATTGGACGTATCTTGTTTTCCTTTGTACTTTCCAAACTTCCCTTTCTTATTCTTCTTGGATTTTACAATAAATCCTTTTGAATTTTCATTTGATTCGATGTCATCCTTTTCGTTTATCCTAGTTTCTTCCAATATATATTCAACCCATGGTTCATCAAAGGGAGTAGTTTCTTTTCTTGAGTAAACACTAGTTGAAAAACTACTCCATTCAAGTGGCAAAGCATTTAGTACACAAGTAGTCATTTCTGAATCGGAAATGACTTCCTCAAACCCTTACAAATGTTCCCTTAATTGTGATATTTTCATAAGATATGTGGACATATCTTCATCCTTTGACATCCTTTTTCTATATAGTTTATTTCTCAAGGATATTTTATGACCTGATGTTCTTATAGAGTACAATTTTACCAACTTATCATAGATATATTTACATGAACTCAAATCAACAACAAAGGGAATTATATGATCCTTTATAGATTCAATAAGAATCGTTTGTGCCCTCACCTCTCCCTTCTTATATCTTTCTAATTCTGGAGTCTTCTCTTTGTATGGTTGAGAAATTCACCAAGAACATATTCCAAGACTTCATTTTTTTGTGAGCACTAAATCAATCATCTTCTTCCATGCTAGGAATTTTGTTGATCCAATGAACTTTTTGCCTTCCTACAAAACAAATTCATTTGATTTTTAGATTGATACATGGGAAGCAATATGGTTCTTACTTTTCAAAGAGGTGTCCTTCTTGGTAATGCCTTCAAGAATGTTTAAGAGACTTCAAAATTTTCCTTCAAGTGATGACTTCAAGTATTAATTCAACAATAGTGTCTTTAATCTGCTCTAAGGAATGGATGATGTTACTAGGATTCTTTGATGTTTCCTACAAAGATGTCTTCAAATTGATAGCCTTCCAAGAGAGAGAGATCGATATTATTTTTTCAAGGTAAAGCACCCTTCCTTCAAGATGTTCCTATAAAGAAAAGAGTCTTCAAGAGAGATAGATGTCCTTCTTTAGATGAAACGGCCTAAAGAGTGCTTGATGTAGTAATCTTTTTTCCTTCAATGAGAGATTAATCCTTCTTCCTCAAGCCTTTCCTTGTGTCATTTTGCAAATGATTCCCTTTGACTATAAAGTTTTCTTATGTTAATAAGATCTTCAAGCTACCTTCTCTTCACCTTAGCTTTGATGGAATAAATACTGAGAGGGGGGGTGAATCAATATTTAGAGCTGACTGAGAAATTTTAATTTTTCCTTTCTTAAAACCATATTCTACTTTACTGAATCCAACTTGTATGTTCAGAGATCTTATTATGTCTTTACTTAGATCATTGCATCATTCATTCATCAGATGTTAAGCAATAAGTATGAACCAAAATAAGAGAACAAACCATCAAACATAAGCAACAAATATGAACACCAGTGTTTAAGGTGGAAACTAAATTCGGGAGAAAACCACCGCTGCTGTTATCTCAGTCTTCAATATTTATTATAAAGAAAACTTATTACAATTTTATGCTGGCGCAGACTTATACCAGCACGCAGGCACCTACCTGTAGAAGGCTACCACCTTCTCTCGTTTTCCAGTCACCACTGGAAGGGAGCTCCAACCCCTTGATTTAACACCAGTTTGTAGAAAGCTTTCACTTTCGCACTGAAGGCTTCAACCCTCAGATCTACCAACTTTCTCTTAATTTCTTCATCAGATTTGCGTTATTTCTTCATGAATTCATTTTCAGATCTTCCTAGAGATTCATCATTTCTAGATCTAGAGATCATATCCATAGGAGCATCATAGATTCAGATTCATCAGAGACAGAGTTTGATCATGCAGATATCTCTTTAAAAATTTTATTCATTAACAACCCCTCAATCTTCACACCCTTGTAGTATAATCCTCTTCTCCTTATATAGTTTGGCCTTTATCAATACCATGAGTAGAAAACCACTCAACCGCTAATGGTATTCATATTAAAAGTTGAACCAATCCAAATTGAAATCCCAATCTTCGTTCTTTCATACACGAATCGTCCCAAAGGTAATCTTTATCTCCGCCAAATAATACTATAGCCAAGGTTAAGAAACTTTAACGTGCTGCTGATGGTTTTATTTCTTTTATTGGAATTTTTATTTATCAAATTCGTGGAATTTGATAAATAAATATTATTCACAACCTTTATATAATAGAAATTTATATTAATAACCAGCGCTTTTATCAAATGGCTTTTAAATAGACCTTTGGTTCCGACCCCACATACATAATCGACGGCTCAATCAATATAATTTAAAAACTGGGGCCCATCGCTAATGATCGTTTCCATCCGATGGCGAAGAGAACATCGCTTGGTCTTCAGATGATCCGACGGATATCGTTCGTTGACGATGCACGTATGATAACGTGCGATGGCGCGTCGTACCTTGGGTAACCTTCGCGCATCTATAGCAAATGAAAACCATCTTATGATTCCTTCCTAGATCAACGACGTTTAATAATATCGCTCGGCATCTTTGGTCGAATGTTAATGTGCGATGGCGCACTTTGATAGCGGTTTTCGTGGGTCCACCTTTGCTACGTGTCCACGTTTCTATGAAATCGATCCCCAACCAGAAAATACCGCCTATTACCGAAGGGTGGTGCGATGAAACCCGGAAACCGCCTTCACTATTCACTCGGTCATGGTTTCGCTCTTCCATGCAGGGTTCCGTCGTGCTTCCTTTTGTTATGTTCTTCCTCTTTCCTTCTAGGTTCCGTTCATGATTCCAAAGAGTTAGTCCGTGTTCCATCGAGAGTTCAATGCCAAATACTCTATTTTAGTTCTTCCGCGTTATAACTGATTTTCTCTCGCTCCTTGTTCCTTTCTCCGTGAAAGCCAGTCAGCTCCTTACTAATAACGTAGATCCTTCCATGTGGAGCTTAAAACCATAACTTTGTTTATATCATATATTCAATGAATATATAACTCCACTGTCTACCAGTTTGGATACTCTGTCGATTGTATTAACATCGGTTCCTCGAACAAAATACAGAGCACCATTAATCCACTCATAGGGTTTCTTACTTATCACGGATTTCAATTATCCTCCATCAGGATGTATACATATGTTCACACATGAATTAATTTCACAGGGACTCAGATATCCTTCCTATTTAATTCAATTTTCTTTTTGACTGATACTGCTCTCTGTAGATGCACTTTTTCTCTGTTCTTCTCTGCTGACCTTTGTTCTCTGCTACAATTATTTTCTCTGTTCCTAGTTACTGTTTCAGATGCCAATTCCTTTGCCATCAATGAAAATATTTCCAAAAATCTCCCCTTTTGGAATTGATGGCAATACTCTTCGTCTGAGTGTCTTATAGAAGCCCCTTTTTGCTTTTCCTCCCCCTTTGACATCAATGGAAAAGAGTTGATCAAGATCCTTTGAACCAACAATACCATGCTCCCCCTGAGATCATGCTGCATCTTCAAACATCATATAACAAAAATGACTTATAAATGCCAAAAATGCATTCTTTTCATATGACCAATGCTCCCCCTTAGCCTGTGCATTCAGAGATGCCCAACAGCACCTCACAACCAATTGAATCTTCTGTATTTAAGTAGATCTGATCTTCTGCATGGCAGAGACTACTCCCAGTTTCTGTCTGAGATATTTGAACGCTTCCCTAGGTAGAGGTTTGGTAAATGTATCAGCAATTTGTTCTTGGGAGGGAACATACTCAATTTTCACCTTTTGTTCAAGCACTTGTTCACGTAAGAAGTGATATTTGATGGGAATGTGCTTGGTCTTGGAATGCATAACATGATTATTTGAGATACTGATGGCACTTGTATTATCACACATAATGGAGATAGGAGGTGAACATTTGATTTGAAAGTCTTGTAAGGTTTGCATCATCCAGAGAAGTTGAGTGCAACATGATGCGGCAGCCACATATTCTGCTTCTACTGTAGATAAGGCAATAGAGCTTTGCTTCTTGCTAAACCAAGATACTAACCGAGGCCCCATATAGAATGCACCACCACTAGTGCTTTTCCGATCATCAACACTTCCAGCCCAATCTGCATCAGTGTATGCATGAAGAGTAAGATCAGCATTCTTTGGATACCATAGTCCAAAGTCTCGAGTTCCTTGTAGATATTTGAATATTATTTTCACAGCCTGAAGATGAGACTCTTTTGGATTAGCTTGGAATCGTCCAACAATCCCAACTGCATGCATGATGTCTGGTCTGGTCCCAGTGAGATAAAGTAGACTTCCTATCATAGATCTGTATTCATGTTGATTCACCGTGGGGAAATCATCATTAGAACTGAGATTACATCCGGTTATCATTGGTGTACTTACAGGTTTGCAGTCTTCCATGCCATACTTCTTCAGGATTTGCTTGAGATATTTTGCTTGTGACAATAATATGCCATCTGTTGCTTGTTGCACTTGTAAGCCAAGAAAGAATGTTAGTTCCCCAAGAAAAGACATTTCAAATTCTTGCTGCATATCAGAAGCAAATTTCTGACTCATAGACTCTTTATTACTTCCAAAAATTATATCATCAACATATACAACCACAATCAATAGTTTGTCATTTTCAGTTTTTGTGTATAAGTTGCTATCAGCAGACCCTTTTGAAAATCCTTGTTGATGAAGATATTTGTCAAGACGATAGTACCATGCCCTTGGAGCTTGTTTGAGATCATATAGAGCCTTTTTAAGTCTACAAACAAGTTTTTCATCATTTCCCAAAATGAATCCTTCTGGTTGTTCTATATAAACTTCTTCTTCTAGATCACCATTGAGAAAAGCAGATTTAACATCCATTTGATAAACTTTGATTTGTTGAAAGCTTGAAAAAGCAAGAAACATTCTTATGGCTTCAAGTCTGGCTACAGGAGCAAAAGTTTCTTCAAAGTCTATACCTTCTTGTTGAGCATACCCCTTGCAAACAAGTCTAGCTTTATTTTTTATAACATCCCCATTCTCATTTAACTTGTTTTTGAATATCCATTTAGTTCCAATGACATTTTTGTCATGAGGTCTTGGTACTAATTCCCAAGTGTGATTCCTTTCAATTTGATCAAGCTCTTCATTCATGGCTTGAATCCAACATTCATCTTTGCTAGCTTGATTGACATTGTGTGGTTCAATAGTGGATAGAAATGCCAGATAGCTAGAAGATCCCACAAGAGTCCTTCTTGTTTGTACACCTGATCCCTTTTCTCCCAAAATTTGAGATTCTGGATGATTCTTTTGAACAAATCTGGATGGAGCTTTTTCAGATAAATCATCTTCGGGTTCTTCATTGGGTTCACTGTCTATATCATTTCTATTTGATGTAGAAGGATATATGTCACCATCGTCTTCATCTGTTGTTTGTTTTTCTTCTTTTGGAGCTGCAAGAGACTCATCAATAACAACATCAATACATTCAACAATCTTCCAAAGTCTTTTATTGTAACATTTATATGCTCTACTCCTAGAGGAGTAACCAAGAAGTATTCCTTCATCTGCTCTGGGTTCAAACTTGCCAATTTTTTCATCATTATTTTTGATAAAGCATTTGCTTCCAAAAATTCTAAAATGCTTTACAGTGGGAGGATTACCATACCAAAGTTCATATGGAGTTTTATCACTATTTACATGAACATGTGCCTTGTTGAGAATGTTTACTGCTGTATGTGCTTCTTCTCCCCAAAATGTGTCAGGTGTTCCAGAATCATCAAGCATAGCTCTAGCCATTTGTTGAACTGTTAAGTTCATTCTTTCTGCAATGCCATTCTGTTGTGGAGTGCCAGCTACAGAAAATTGTCCTTTTATGCCATGTTGTTCACAAATTTCAAGGAATTCATTGGATGTATATTCTCCTCCTCGATCAGATCTAAGACACTTGATTTTTAGATCTAATTCATTTTCAACCAGTGCTTTGAAGATCTGAAATTTCTCAAATGCTTCATCTTTGTGTTTAATCAACCCAATCCAACACATTCTAGAGAAATCATCAATAAATAAGATATAGTATTTTTCACCACGTGGTGACTTTTTCCTCACAGGTCCACATATGTCAGTATGAATAAGTTCAAGAGGCTTACTTGATGATCCTTCCTTGGCATTAAATTGTACTCTGGTTTTCTTACCGAATTGGCAAGATTTGCATATGATATTTTTAGGTAGAGTAATATTGGGAAGATCACGAACAACTTTAAGTCTGCTTGATTTGTTGATTTGAGAGAAGCTCAGATGCCCCAACCTTCTATGCCATAGCCAGTTTTCTGAAGATTTACTCAAGTAACATTGTTCTTTGCAGTTCTTCAATACATAGAGGTTGCTTGGAGTTCTTTTTCCTTTTATAATTGTTTTACCTATATCAAGATCACATACCATACATTCTTTTGAACTAAAGACAACTTCAGTTCCTTGATCACACATTTGACTTACACTTAACAGGTTATGCTTTAATCCATCCACATACATGACATTATTAGCTTTCACCTTTTCTTTTAGAAAAACAGATCCTTTACCCTTAATGACAGCAGGAGTATCATTTCCAAATGTAACATTCTTTTCTTTTTCTAGAGCACTATATGCAAGAAGTTTGTTTTTGTCACCTGTCATGTGTTTTGAGCATCCACTATCAATGTACCATTGATTTTCTTCTCCTTCTGCAAATAAAGCTATGCCACAATTTTCAACCTGTAATTTCTTCTTTTTCCATACTTTGGAGCTTGAAGGAAGATGCTCTTTTGGCTGGACTTTGCTCCTGCATTCAGATTCTTCATGGCCAAAGTTATTGCAATAAGCACATTCAACTTCATTCTGAAGAGGAGAAAAGTTGTTATATGTATTCTTCTTTGTTTCAATATCAATCCTTTTCTTTCTTGCTTCTCTTGTCATGATGGTTTTATATGAAATACATTGAACAACTTTATGACCAAAATTGTGACATGAGAAACATTGTCCATTGAAGAATAAATTTCTGCGATTATAAAATCTTCTACTTGAATTTACTTGTTGATTGGTGTTTCTTTGAAAGGTACTCCTATTAGTGTTCTTTGAATTGAGATGATCATGCTTTATCTGTAAAAATTCTTTATTCCCTTGCAGAGGGGCAGAATGTTGTGTACTGGCTGTAGCTGCTTTTAGATAATTTGGTGCTGAAGCCTGAGAAGATTCTCCGATATATCCAAGACCTGTCTTTAGAAGAGGAGAACGTTGTATCTTGATAATCTAATCTAAGGTTTTAGATCCTTGAGCAAATCTAAGATTCAAAGTCTTTACTTTCTCAATTTATTTTCTTAGACTTACTATTTCACATTCTAATTTCTCATTATGTTTCTCCTTTTCTTGAATCTAGTTTTTCAGAGTCTCTATGGTTACTTTACTTTCTTCTAAGCATATTTTGAGTTGATTGATTTCATCAAGGAAATCATTGTCCTCTAAAGAATCCATAAAAGTATCCTTTTCTTCTCTAGACTCCTTTTCAAATGCCATGAGAATTCTAAGATCTTGTTCACATTCTTCCTCACTGTCTGATAACCCATCACTGTCTTCATGAGTATAGTAACTTTTTCTAGTGCTAAACCGATTCTTATTCCTTCTTTCTACTTCCTTTCCTTTTTCATGTGTTTCTTTGTGAGGACACTTAGCAGCATAATGACTGACTCTTCCACAGGAAAAACATTTGAAAGGAAGCTTACCTCTGAACCGTCCTGGACCAAGTTGGAGTTTCTTTACAAAATTTACCTCATCTTCTTCTGAGATATACCCTGATCCTTCTGTCTCATGTACTTCTTTCCATTTTGTAGAAGCTCTAAAGACGGCTTCCTTGACTTCAGATGGTCCTCCTCTTCTCATTTCATATGCAGTTAGTATGCCATGAAGTTGCACCATAGTAATATTTTGAAGATCCTGCTTTTCTTCAAGAGCGGACACTTTTCACTCAAATTTTGTCGTTAGTGATCTTAAAACTTTCTCAAACAAAGTAGATTCGGTTATTGTTTCTCCCAGATTTTTCATACGATTTACAATATCATCAAGTCATAAAAAGAAATTAGCAATGCTCACCTCATTATGCATTTTTAGGTTCTCATATTGAATTCTGAGAGTTTGGAGTTTAACACTTTTTACCTTTGCATCACCTTCATAGCTTAGAGTGATTTTTTCCCATATTTCCTTTGCTGTATTCAACTGCATGACTTTGAAAAATTTTGATTCAGTTAGACTTCCCAATAGAGCATTAACCGCCTTTGCATTTGTTTCATAATTCTTTCTTTCCATTGGATCTGTTGGTACTGCGGCTGGATATTGATATCCTACTTCAAAAATAGCCCATACATCTGCACCCAGAGACTGAAGATAGGATCTCATCCTTGTTTTCTAGAAGATTAAATTGTTTCCGTTGAAGAGCGGAGGCCTGATAGATGCTATTCCATCTTGATTGCTCATCTTGATTGATCTTCCTTCTAGCGCCTAAGCTTTTGAGAAGGACTTGCTCTGATACCAATTGTTGGAATAAATACTGAGAGGGGGGCTGAATCAGTATTTAGAGCTGACTGAGAACTTTAATTTTTCCCTTCTTAAAACCATATGCTACTTTACTAAATCCAACTTGTATGTTCAGAGATCTTATTATGTCTTTACTTAGATCATTGCATCATTCATTCATCAGATGTTAAGCAGTAAGTATGAACCGAAATAACAGAACAAACCATCAAACATAAGCAACAAATATGAACACCAGTGTTTAAGGTGGAAACCCAATTCGGGAGAAAACCACCGCTGCTGTTATCTCAGTCTTCAATATTTATTATAAAGAAAACTTCTTACAATTTTATGCTGGCGCAGACTTATACCAGCACGCAGGCACCTACTTGTAGAAGGCTACCACATTCTCTCATTTTCCAGTCACCACTGGAAGGGAGCTCCAACCCCCTGATTTAACACCAGTTTGTAGAAAGCTTTCACTTTCGCACTGAAGGCTTCAACCCTCAGATCTACCAACTTTATCTTAATTTCTTCATCAGATTTGCGTCAGTTCTTCATGAATTCATTTTCAGATCTTCCTAGAGATTCATCATTTCTAGATCTAGAGATCATATCCATAGGAGCATCATAGATTTAGATTCATCATAGACAGAGTTCGATCTTGTAGATATCTCTTTAAAAATTTTATTCATTAACAACCCCTCAATCTTCACACCCTTGTAGTATAATCCTCTTCTCCTTATATAGTTTGGCCTTTATCAATACCATGAGTAGAAAACCACTCAATCGCTAATGGTATTCATATTAAAAGTCGAACCAATCCAAATTGAAATCCAAATCTTCGTTCTTTCATACATGAATCGTCCCAAAGGTAATCTTTATCTCCGCCAAATAATACTATAGCCAAGGTTAAGAAACATTAACGTGCCGCTGATGGTTTTCTTTCTTTTATTGGAATTTTTATTTATCAAATTCGTGGAATTTGATAAATAAATATTATTCAAAACCTTTATATAATAGAACTTTATATTAATAACCAGCGCTTTTATCAAATGGCTTTTAAATAGACCTTTGGTTCCGGCCCCACATACATAATCGACGGCTCAATCAATATAATATAAAAACTGGGGCCCATCGCTAACGATCATTTCCATCCGACGGCGAAGAGCACATCGCTCGGTCTTCAGATGATCCGACAGATATCGTTCGTTGATGATGCACGTATGATAACGCGCGATGGCGCGTCATACCTTGGGTAACCTTCGCGCATCTATAGCAAATGAACATCGTCCGATGACTCCTTCCTAGATCAACGACGTTTAATAATATCACTCGGCGTCTTTGGTCGAATGTTAGCGTGCGATGGCGCACTTTGATAGCGGTTTTCGTGGGTCCACCTTTGCTACATGTCCACGTTTCTATGGAATCGCTCCCCAACCAGGAAATAATGCCTATTACCGAAGGGTGGTGCGATGAAACCCGAAAACCGCCTTCACTATTCACTCGGTCATGGTTCCGCTCTTCCACGCAGGGTTCCGTCGCGCTTCCTTTTGTTACGTTCTTCCTCTTTCCTTCTAGGTTCCGTTCATGATTCCAAAGAGTTAGTCCGTGTTCCATCGAGAGTTGCATGCCAAATACTCTGTTTTAGTTCTTCTGCGTTATAACTGATTTGCTCTCGCTCCTTGTTCCTTTCTCCATGAAAGCCAGTCAGATCCTTACTAATAGCGTAGATCCTTCCATGTGGAGCTTAAAACCATAACTTTGTTTATATCATATATTCAACGAATATATAACTCCACTGTCTACCAATTTGGATACTCTGTCGACCGTATTAACATCGGTTCCTTGAACAACATATAGAGAACCATTAATCCCCTCATAGGGTTTCTTACTTATCACGAATTTCAATTATCCTCCATCAGGATGTATACATATGTTCACACATGAATTAATTCCACAGGGACTCAGATATCCTTCCTATTGAATTAAATTTACTTTTTGACTGATACTGCTCTCTGTAGATGCACTCTTTCTCTGTTCTTCTTTGCTGACCTTTGTTCTCTGCTACAATTCTTTTCTCTGTTCCTAGTTACTGTTTCAGATGCCAATTCTTTTGCCATCAATGACAATATTTCCAACAAGCTTTGATACTATGTTGGAGAATCAAGTAGTTCTCCTTATCCTTAATAATTTCTTGTGAAATTTAGTTAGCTTCTTATTTTCTTTATTAGATTCTTCTCGTCAAATAATTATCAAGAGCATAAACCTTGAAGATCATGAAAGACAATGGACAAAAAATATAGGCTCCAAGATAGGGAAAAACCTCTCCAAGGGGAAAACCTAAAAATAATATCTTATCTTCTTAGAGAATCAGATCAAATGAGAAACATAAGACCCAAAGACCATTTCTAAGCCATATTCCAAGCACCAATTCAACCCTCCAAGAAATCCTTCTATAATGAGTCAAAGACAACTTAATTCAAACCCTTCAAATCTGCTTCAAACTCAAATTTTCAGCCCCCAGTCACATAATTTTGGACCTGTGGTGATTTAAAAAATATTTGCCCCTACAATAGATTCGTCGAAACCCTAATCTCGCACAAGTGAGAGAGAATTAGGACGAAAACTTAAATTTTTGCTTCTTCCTTGACTTTTACTTCCTTCTGACTTCGCTCTTATTTCTTCCTATTTCTTGCTTGAGATCGAACTTGTGAAGTGAGTGAAAATAAATTGAAACCTATTAGTTTATATATCTTTCACATGAGGTAAAATAGGCCTCTTCTAGGTCGAGTTTTCACCTGTAGGGTCAACTTGGTCTTGGAGGTCAATTTTACTTTTTAGACTCAAAAATAAATTATTTTTCTTGTTACAAGATTCCGAAATGGGTATTATACAAATAGTAATGCCTCTCTTGACTCATGAAAAATATTCTTTTGACTTGAAAACTCCTAGAAGCATGAAGAAAATGCTTGACCTAGTTGGCCAATCAAATGGAGCATGAAACCCATGCTAGAAAATAATATTTTTATTTATTCTTTTGTTTGTTACATAAGATATACATAATGACATGAGTAAAATGATAATTATAAAGACGCAAAATAGTTACATTTTAATACAAAATCAACCCCCTCTATATTGCGGTGGACTGTGGATTGCAGAATAGTGTTTCGAATTATATTGTGAAGTTGGCATACTTGTGACCTTTTACAACAACGACATATCATCTACAGTGTTTTCTGTTGAAACCTTGTAGTCTTGCAATGATTAGGAGTAGACATGTGGAGAAGGATTAAGGCTAATAGATATTGAAGAGCACCTCTTGGAGAAACAAACCTTTATTTTGACATTGAATAGAAGAGTAGACCTTGGATTGTAGAACAAAAAGATTTGTCATATTGTAGACAAATTTTGAGCTAGTTTGAGATCATTGTTGGAGAACTAATAGAGCACTGTTGAAGACATTTTTTCTTGTGGAAGGATATTTTAGAAGAGTTTTTATACAGATCTCATTAAAGATATCTTTATTGAAAACTTGGAGCATATATTTATTTGACAGTTTGGAGCACTCAAGAAGACATTAATTGAGCATTCTAAATATTTTGTTGAAGCAGTCATCTAAAAAGAAGCAACATTGTTGAAGCCTTGAGGAAGTAGATTTAAAGAAGATTGTTTGTGTAGATATGAAGAGTCTTGGAGACACATACTAAACTTTTTGAAGTTGACCTTGATGAACCAGCCGTTGAAGTATTTTTGAGACTATTTGAGGCATTTCCTGAAGAAGAACTTCGAGTTATTTTCAGGAATTGTTGAATAAGATATTGGAAGTCATGAATCAACACTGAAACCATATTGAAGAATTGAAGCAGAGGGTTGGATCCCTAGAGGATTGGAGTCTTCACACAAGTTTGGAGCCCTAGAGGATTGGAGTCCTCACACGAGGTTGGAGCCTTGTGGAAACATAGGTTGGAGCTTGAATTGTTGAAAGGATTGGAGTCCTCATGTAGACCAAGTTGGATCTTGGTATAGTAAAATTTGGAGCTTGGTTTCAAATTGAATATTGGAGTCTTCGTCTAGGGTTGGAGCCCTGAAGGAAATTATAAGTGTTATTATACAAATTGGAACTTGAATTGTTGTAAAAGAGGATTGGAGTCCTTGTCATTATTATTAATAAAATTATTATTTTGTTGTACATCTTGTGTTTTGGTTTACTAAGTGATCTTAACTAGTATAAGATAACAATTGTAAAAGACATACTAATTCGCCCTCCCTTTTAGTATTTCCAACAAAGAGACCCCCATATCCACAAGGCAGAAAAGGGAAGACCTTTGATCTTCCAAAGTCTCTACCACAAACCTAGTGGGGCCTACTCTTGGGACATGAATGCTTGACACATGTACATGCTCGTGTACATTCCCATGATGGCTTAGAAATGGAGGAGAAGATCTAGTGTCTCGCAAAGAGAACTCCTAAATATGCATCTTCCTTTAAGATGAGAAGGCATGGCCTAGGTCACTAACTCTTCAGGGGTATTTGGTATTTCCATCTATGGTTAAAATTGGTTTGTACAGGCTTGAGTTTTATGTTTCATTGTTTCAATTCATGAAGCATTGGTTTAGGGCATGCAATCTGCATATGGATCATTATATATGTCATTTATTCCATGATACTCATACACCAATAAATTAAAATTTATATGACTATAATGTCTACTTGTAGGTATCTTGGAATATTTATTTGAAAATAGTCTTAAAATTTGTTTTACAAATTATGACAATAGGGAAAATTATAAAATATCTTAAAGATTTATCTGATCTCGGTAACATCCCAACATAAATGTATCTCTTAATTTTTTTTCTTATATCTATATATATATATATATATATATATATATATATATATATATGATAGAAATTTAAAATTTTACAAGGCTATAAATGATAAATTTGATGTCAATAAGGTTGATCTCAAGTGGTTGGGAGGAATAATTATTATCCTCCCCACCTAGGTTCAATTCTCGCAAGTGATATGTTGGTCTCATATTGAGTATATTGTTGTAATGGCTTTGAGCCTTGTTGTTGAATGAACTTAATATCTATACACTAGAGGGTAAGGTGCTTGGTTACACAGGAAACAAATCATAAATTAGACAACATTAATATTCGTAATGTATCATATAAACTTTGATACAATATTAATTGCAAATAATAATTTATAATATACTACAAGTATAATTCCATATAAAATTTTACAAAAGTATAGATGACAAATTAATTAACATT
Source organism: Pinus albicaulis (assembly GCA_034641835.2). NCBI lineage: Eukaryota > Viridiplantae > Streptophyta > Pinopsida > Pinales > Pinaceae > Pinus > Pinus albicaulis. The sequence continues at coordinate 255,869,183 of CM076569.1, forward strand.
TATTATAATACATTCTGTGTCAGTGAGCATGTTTGGGGGGGGGGGGTGGGGTAGGGGAGTGGAGGCGAGGGTGTGTGGGAGTTCATAGGTTTAATGGAATGTGATTAATAGTTTATGGAGGAGGAAGAGTTGCATTTTCTAATGTCCACAGGTAGGATGACAAATTTGGTTCAACGTAGCGATCAAACCACTATATCTATACCGGATACATTATTTTACACTCCAACTCAGCTCAAACCCATTCAAGGACAAAACTATGGAGATAACTAGAGAGCTATTGAAACCCAATGATCGTAAAAAGGTTGATGTTATTCCTTGTGGCGGGATGACGAGACAAGTGGTAAAGGGATTTTAATGCGAGGATAGGTTCCCACCTAAGGAGTACATACATATAGATTTTCTAGATACCAATAATTTATTCTAGTGCATAGGTGCAAACAAGATTCATTGTTGGCACATGGTGATTTGGAATCTAGTACATTTCCTTCCAATTTGACTATCAAACCATGGGAGGTATTGTTCCTTATTAAGTAAGGAAATGATGGATGAGATTCAAACATAGGCTTCACCATATATTTCCTCACTTATGAACTTATGAGTGGTTCAAAAAACCCTGAAGGTCTATAAATAAAATGTTTAGAGGTTTTGAATAAGAAAAAAAACTTCATAATTGATTAGAAAGAAATAGGAAGTGTCAAAATAATCCTAGGATAAAATAAGTAGTTAAATGAAATAATATTATATTAGGTGCACCTAGATATTATTGGTTGTTTTGTAGGAAGAAGAATGGGCAATGTGGGGTCGCCGAGGAGATCCTTCACAGTCTGAAATCATCGAAGAAGAAAATAATGGTCATTAAGATTGAATTATCAAAGGCTTGTGACAGAGTAAGATGGTGTTATATCAAACTATTTCTTACACATATGGGCTTTGAGCTACCATTTATAAATTGGATTATGATATTTTTAATGTTGGTTTCTTTTGAAGTTCTTGTAAGTGGCTTTGCTTCAAATTTATTTCAATCTCAAAGGGGCCTTAGGAAAAGTTTCCATCTCTCACCTATACTCTTCCTTTTGGTTGTTGAGGGTCTGAGCATGGTTTTAAAGGTGACCGAAAGAAAAGGAAATTTGCATGGTGTTTGGGTAGCTAAAAATTTGACTATCACTCATCTGCAATTTTTAGATGATTTCCTATTATTCAGTGTTGGCTCTCGTAGAGATATGGCTTCAATTAAAGTGGCTTTGAGTTTTCTTTAGAAGGAAACACGAATGATGGTCAGTGAATAGAATTCATCAATATCTATTTATGGTGTATCCAAGGATGGATCAAAATATGCAAAAAACCTATTCCCTTTTCACATGAGGGTTGTGGAAGAGGCTTTGAAGTATTTAGGAATATTTTTAAAGAAAAAATATTATCAAAAAGTGGATTGGCATCGGCTTTTCGCAAAGATAGAGAAAAAAATAAATTCCCGGTGTTTCAGATTGTTGTCCAGAGCAGGGAGGTTGGTTTTAATCAAATATTTCTTAGAAGCTATACCAATTTTTTGGATGTCCCTATCTTGGATTACTGTAGGAAATCTAACATCCATCCACAAATTATGTAGAATATTTCTCTAGTTAGGCAGCAAGGAAGGGAGATTTTTTCCATGGGTCCATGGGTTAAAATTTCCCTGCCAAAGATATGGGGAGGGTGGGTTTTAAAAACTTGACCTTCTTTTGCAAAGGCTCTTGCAACAAAGGTTGGATGGATAATTATCACCACAAAGATTCTATGGATATATGTTGCCTTCAGAAATTATATTTATCCTAGCTAACATGATTAATGGATTCAGAATACAGATAAAAAGAGATCAAAGATGTATATCATTTGGAAGGTTTTCCTTTCAAATTTCTTTGTCATGGAAGAAGATCTGGCATGGAAAGCTATAAATGGGGAGAAAGTAAAAATACCATGGCTAGGTTATGGAGATATTTATCATATTCCAATTGACATGATTCAATTTCTACATTAACAGGGCATGTATACTCTAAAACAGGTTTTTGATCCTCTGTGATCCTCAATATGGGCCCAATGATGTATACCATGTAGGAATTTACAGGGTAAGTTCCGTAGATCAAGAACTAAAGGTCATCACTCACAAACATATCACAAATCATTACACTAGTATAATCACGTGGTTAAAACCCTCAAAGAGGGAAACAGTCCATGCCCTAAGCCAATGCGGTCACTTCAAGGAATTTATTAATATAAAAAGAAAAGTTACATATGTTTCTCTCATAAACAGTTACTGGAAAAATGATCCTCCGTGCTCTTTAAATAGAGATAATGGACCAATTGCATGTTAAGTGATGGATCAAGTACCGTTAATACCGAGGTGAGAGATAACCATCAAATCACTACAAATCGTGACTGTCGGATTATAAGTTACAAATGTACATGGTAAAGAAACACACTTTACCTAACTCCACACTAGAATAAGTTATTATTAACTATTTCCTATGTGTCGGAATATCCTAACATTGTGCAACACCTCAACTTACCTCCTGAATTTTTGGAGATATCGCAAAATTATATGTTGGCCCTAAACACAACTCACACCCGCATAAACAAGGATGAGGAAGATTCTCTTTGTTGGGTTCACTCCTAATAGGGGAGATACACTCCTAAATATAGTTATGTGTATATCAACAAATTTATACAACCCTATAAGATGGCCTAGTGGTGGAAAAGAAATTGGAAACTGAAATTCCCTTCAAAAACTCGCCATTTTATGTGGTTTCTGTTAGAAAAAAAGACCCCAACTTAGGATCATCTCCTAAACCAAGGTGTGCAAGGCCTGGGTTGGTGTCCTTTGTGTAAGAATGCCCTAGAATCTACAACTAACCTTTTATTAGCTTGCCTGTTTGCAAAGTCTATCTAAAATTTTATCAGAGAACAAATGGGAGGAGTCATGAATTGGGTCGGGGCATCTGTTTAGGAAGCCTGGTTGAATTGGTGGGAATAGGTCAATCCAAAGAATCTAAGAAATATGCCTCCTGTGGTCTATTGGGGCATTTGGATAGACATAAAAATAGACAATTTTAAATATTTATTATATGTTCCTAAGCGACTGGTGACCAAAGTATGTGTTCATTTTGAGATTCTCCCTGTGGCATAAGGCTCACATGATCCTTGGGTCATTGTCATTGAAGAGGTGGATACATCCTACTCCTGGGCATATTTTCATGGTGTAACATTCGAGAATAGAGCTTGTGGTGGTGGGGCAATCCTATACTTTCATGAAATTCACTCTTTAAGCTTCAAAGTGGTTTGGGGAGGGGTACAAATAACTATGTGAAACTTCTCAGCCTAAAACTTCTACTTATTTTTGCATTGAAAAATATATTAACTCGTTGCATATTTTTGGTGATCCAATGATCATTGTTAATTGGTTTAATGGTTTGAAATGATGTCACATTCACTCACTAATTCCCATCCTTGAGGAAGTTGTATTGCTCAAATAACTTTTTACGCAGATTTGTTGTCGTCATAATTACAAGGAGATAAATAGTGAAGCAAAGACTCTTTCTAAGGTAGTTACTTATCAAGCTTTGGGAGTTTGTAAAATCAGTGAGAAACCAGACAGTGTTATCACTGAGTTTTTCCATAAGATTTTTATTGAAGGTCTATAAGAGGATGATCCAAGGGTAATTTCTACTTGATTTTTTTGTTTTTGTTATATGCCGGTTTTATCAACATTATTCTGAATAGTTCTCTACCTCTATGATATTTTTGTATAGCCTTAATGGTTGGATGTTCATGTATTAAACAGAAAAGACATAAGGAAATTATTATATGGATGCATTTTTGGTTTGATTTTGGAACATATCTCGATCTATTTGAGAGATAAAATGGCTTCGATGGCAGATTTTCTCTCACAACATGATCTAAGTGTTATCACTTTGTAATTTCTGAGGCTGTGAGAGAAAACATAGAGGAAACATCAAAACCGCTTTTAAGTCTAGAATCTAGCCCTTCTAAACTCAGAGAGGGATCTCTCTGTAAGATTTAGCTTGGCTTTCAGTAAATTTTAGGCTAGTTATAATTGTGTAATTGTTTGTAATTAATTTGGTTGATTGAGTGCCTATAGTTCCTTTGGGATATGGATTCTATAAAACTAACATGGATCTGTATCAAATTTTCAAAGAGTTTCACAGGGCAAGGTAGGTGAACGAGTTGGATCTTTTAGATTTAAAATGGTATGTAACAGAAGAAAACACAAGATTCAGTTAAAACTAAAGAGAAATTAATAATTCTTTCGTTTGACTTCAGAAGAAAACATTAAAATTACTTATAGCCAGAATCAGGGTGTATAGTTCAAAAAAATCCTGTTTGCCACCATTTCTGTAAGGTAATTAAGATTTTAAGAAAGTACAGTAATGGAAATAAAGAAATAAGACATAAACAATGAGAAGCACTTCACCAATTTTTCCAACACATGAATCCTGTGAAGAAGTCGTTGTATTAATGATCAATCCATCAACTAGAAAAAGTACAATAGCTTATGGCAAGCGAGAATCAACAACCAACCCATAATACTTCTAAGTGTGAAGTTTTTATAATAATATTTACAAAAAATCATGTCACAATCGACAGGGAATATTTATCAAAATATAAAACAAATTATCTTTTCTACAAATTAATAGGATAGGTAGAACTACATCGAGAGGTGGCCCTGATTTGGAGGAATTTATTGTTGAGATGTCCTTTCTGTCTTTGTTGCGTTGGCTGATCCTTTAACTGTGTTTGGAGTAATCACTTACTTCAATAACTCATACAACTTATCCCACCTTTCTTCATTCGAAATTGTCAACTTTGTTACGTTCCTATATATTTCATCTACTTCAATATATTTTGCAAAAGTAGGTTTTACCACAAAAATATGATTCGCCTCATGCTGTATGTAAAAGTCATTTCCCATTGCTTCAAGTAAATATTTTCCTGTCAAACCGCCCTTTATACTGGCGAAATTGGAGCTATCTCTAGTCACTTCTTTCAACTTCTTATTGTAGTCATCTTGTGTAATTAATTTATCATTGATAGCAAACACACTGGGTAATCCCTTTTGGTTCAACACTTAAATCCTACTAAAAAAGCTATTTACCCTATCTCCAGTCCTTGGAATTTTTCTTCTAATTGTAGAATGAGGTTATTTTTTGTTAGAACCTTCTTGAATTCTAAGAAAGTTTCAGTTCTTTCCTCAATTCCTATTTCCTCCCAATCATATTTATTCTTAGAATTGAGGAATTTGATGATATTAGTAGCTTCAGTAGGCTTGTCACCCAGCTTCTCTTTGATGTCTGCAATAGCTTCTGTGACATTTTGTATTATATCCTTCTGTTAAAAAATGATTTGGATGGATGACTAAATCTCATTCATGGAGTTGAGGATGCTTGTCCATATGCTTTCCTTGGCTTGGGCCATGGTTTGGCCAATGGTTGATTCTATTTCTTCTTTCTGTATCCTTTCTAGTAGCCATTGGGATCTTTGTGCTTCAGCCAAATGTGAAGCTTCACTTCTGTTTTTATGTTCCTGCAAAGCCTTTACTTGCCCTTGTAGTTTCTTTATCTCTTCTGCTTGTATTGACATTTTTTCTATGGCCTTAGTCAATTGTTCAACAACATCTGTAGGTTGGGTTGAAGGCACTATTGATGTCGTAGCACCTGTAGTGGGGATTTTTGTGAGGGGTACTGCATCCAAGAGAACTGTGGCCACCTCTAGATTTTGTTCCTTCTCCTTAATCAAATTCTCCATCTCTGTCTCCATTTTCCTGATTTGGGCATTTTCTCCACGATTAATTTCAACATATCTCCCTTTTGTGTTTCAGACTCTTCTGTATCCTTGTTCTGTGGATCTTCTATTGCTAGCATATTTAGTTTCTTCCTCAATGCTGCAATATCAACATTCTTATTTTTAATTAATTCTTCTGCAACCTTCACATTTTCTGGATCATACCCCATTTTAACAACCAGATCTTCCAATGATTTGATCCTTATGTCTTTATCTAGAGAAGATATTTTATCCATCTTCAGCTGAGATTGGATATTTGAAAGAGATACCTGAAATTTGGACACACTCATGGTTGTATTGGTTAGTGTAGAGAAAATAATCTCACAAGTCTGTTTATGCATCTCCATTTGATCAATGGGATGAATGTCCTTGGTGTCAAATTCAAAGGCTATCTTTTTGTAGTCTGTTGTTGTCTTTGGCTGTGGAAACTGAGCCTCTAGGAAGGCCATCTTCATCCTTCCTTTTTTCTAAATCAATGGCTGATAGAAGCCTGCTTTGTGAATTGGAAGTTTGTTTCCAGAACTGTGTGTAGGTGTTTTTCTTGAGAATTTCATTCTTGAGCTTAATTTCTTTGTACCTTGTTTTGGTTTTTCTTCCAGATCCATCACATTAAATGAAACCCATGGTATAAAATAATATTTTTCTTTCTTATTTTTCTTGTTATATAAGATATACAAATGACATTAGTACAATGCCAATTATGAATATCGAAACTAGTTACGTTTTCCAACACTCCCTCTTAACTAGGGAGGTATTAATAATTGTACAAAAGGTACAAGGATATTCTCAAACTGAAATATTTTCATTAGAATAGTTAGATTGATAAGTTATATCTAAGCATCAATATTATATTATAACATTGTGATCATAGTAAGGCCTTTTACTGGAAATCTCGTTTTATTTCAGAGCATAATGTTTGGAGGTTTTACGCTAGACACCACAGTACCTCTTAAGGCACATACCCCATTTGGATGTTCACTAGGTATGTTCTCTTAGAACTATTATTATCATGAAATACCCATCCTTAAATAATTTTAGTCTTCTTCATCCACTCTTATCTTGGATACATGTTCAATCCTCAAAAAGTGTCTGTCAACTTCCTATCTTGGATTCTTTATCCTCAAGAAGTATCAATTTCAAATGCTTAGACAATCCTCCATTCTTCTTTCTAGTGCCTTCACTAAGACTTACGGTTGTTAGTATTTTTCTAGTACATGACACATGGATAATATGATGTCTAACATCACTCCCTCTCATTTAGAGAGGAAATCTTATTCCCTTATGATTAGGGAATATATCCTTGCTCCTTTTTCAACTATTAAGGAGACTTCTTATTCCCTCTCAAGCATAGATGATATTCCTAAATTTCTTTCAATTGGGAAGTTAGCTCTTTAGTGTATTTTCATCAATAAATCAACTACTTCATGGAGATATTCAAGTAGCTACATTATTCCTTCCCTTTTCATCTCATCATATTGAGCTTTTGTAATGGAGCCAAAATTTCTTGTGATAGGGTTCAGGCCATCAACCTTTCATATCACTTTCCTTGGTCACCATAAACAAAGGCATTATATTGAGCCAATTAAAGTAGAGTTAATCATAGCTTTCTCTAATCATGAAAGTGATCTTCATTTTCATCGAAACATCAAGTTATCTTTTTGTATTGATACCTTTCAATCCCAAGATGATGTAGACATCTTGATCACATAATCCTTCAAGGATTACCAAATCCATGCAATAAATCCATGTATTTATTAAATTGAGTTCAAAATACACAGTTGTAGATACACTTGCCTTAACTACCAGTATGCATTTCTGCAACATTCTTCGAAGTAGCAAGAAAAACATATACCAACTAGATAACCAATACCAAAACATTTATAGCATAATTACCTCAACATGATGGCCTCTTATCAAAATATCAGATTATTTCGTGTTTCCTTTGAGATCAACATCCTTCCATATGGTCTATCTACATATTGTACAAGAATCCTTCTCCATGCTTTCACTTTGAATCAAAGTACCCATGGAGCAAGCTGCAATATCTTCTTCTTTGGATTTGTCATTATTAAATCTCTTTGTTTCTTTGTGATACCGTATTTGATGTTGATCAATGTCATCATATATAATTCATGTTATCTTATGGAAGAATATTAATCATTATCCATTCCAAAGCATACTAAATTCCTTTTATCAAGTAACCATATGGAAGACTTCCTATGCTTGTGTTTAAGTCTAACTCCTTTCTGCAAGATTCTTGTAGACATGAATTCTATCTTATAGCGAAGAGCTACTCAAAACATGCATACATTTTCTTCCATACAACCATCTAGCCATCCTTCCTTTGAATGACCTTGCTTCTATCCTTATTGAAGATAAGTTTCCCTTAAGAGAAGATAGACTTCAATTATGCCTCTTAAACTACTACTTGACCATTGTCACCCCCTCATCCTTTAATATTGTTGTTAGTCATTATGCTTCTAAACATTAAAGAGCCTTCCCTGAATGATAGTTCTTATTGGAGGATCTTGATGATCATGTCTACAAGATGACTACTTATAGCATTATGTTAGAAAATAATTGGATGAACTATGATATGCAAGATGGTCCCAATATTCTCATTCTTACCAGCTAGATAACTTCTTCCAAAGAAAATTGTTTAGGTAGAATCTAAATCTTCTATTATCATATGCTTCCTTCTATAATGTCTTGCATAACAATAAAGACTCTTCAAGAGAATGCAATGATGTCTGCTACTCTAACTTCTACTTTCTAATAAAAGAAAGATAAACCGCAAATGTACCTAATAGAGATGGAGCTTCCTTCAATAGTATAGATCCTTGGGATCTTCACCTTTCGACTTATTCTCAGGTTCTTGTTTTTATTCAACTATGTGAACTCCAATTATCTCCTTTATTTTGTTCTTTTTCTTGTTTGGAGGATTGTTTGGACAATCCCTCTTAAAATTTCCATATGCATTTCATCCATAACATTGTATCTTGGACATATTTTGTTTTCCTTTGTACTTTCCAAACTTCCCTTTCTTATTCTTCTTGGATTTTAAAATAAATCCTTTTGACTTTTCATTTGATTCGATGTCATCCTTTTCCTTTATCCTGGTTTCTTCCAATATACATTCAACCCATGGTTCATCAAAGGGAGTAGTTTCTTTTCTTGAGTAAACACAAGTTGCAAAACCGCTCCATTCAAGTGGCAAAGCATTTAGTACACAAGTAGTTATTTTTTAATCAGAAATTACTTCCTCAAACCCTTACAACTATTCTCTTAATTGTGATATTTTCATAAGATATGTGGACATATCTTCATCCTTTGACATCCTTGTTCTATATAGTTGATTTCTCAAGGATATTTTATGACCTAATGTTCTTATAGAGTACAATTTTACAAACTTATCATAGATAGATTTACATGAACTCAAATCAACAATGAAGGGAATTAGATGATCCTTTATAGATTCAATAAGAATCATGTGTTCCCTCACCTCTCCCTTCTTATATATTTCTAATTCTGGAGTCTTCTCTTTGTATGGTTGAGTAAATTCACCAAGAACATATTCCATGAATTCGTTTTTTGTGAGTTCTAAATCAATCATGTTCTTCCATGCTAGGAAGTTTGTTGATCCAATGAACTTTTTGCCTTCCTGCAAAACAAACACATTTTATTTTTAGATTGATACACGGGGAGAAATATAGTTCTTACTTGTCAAACAAGTGTCCTTATTGATACTGCCTTCAAGAATATTTAAGAGACTTCAAAATTTTCCTTCAAGTGATGACTTCAAGGATTCCTTCAATAATAATGTCTTTAATCTTCTTTAAGGAGTGGATGACGTTACTAGGATTCTTTGATGCTTCCAACAAAGATGTCTTCAAATTGATAGCCTTACAAGAGAGAGAGATTGATATTATTTTTTCAAGGTAAAGAAACCTTCCTTCAAGATGTTCCTATAAAAGAAAAGAGTCTTCAAGAGAGATAGATGTCCTTATTTAGATGAAGAGGCCTAAAGAGAGCCTGATGTAGTAGTCTTTGTTCCTTCAATGAGAGATTAACCCTTCTTCCTCAGGCCTTTCCTTGTGTCCTTTTGCAAATGATTCCATTTGACTAGAAACCTCTTCTTATGTTAATAAGATCTTCAAGCTACCTTCTCTTCACCTTAGCTTTGATACTATGTTGGAGAATCAAGTAGGGAAACTATTAAAACAATTCTCCTTATCCTTAATAATTTCTTGTGAAATTTAGCTAGCTTCTTATTTTTCTTTATTATATTCTTCCCATTAAACAATTATCAAGAGCATAAACCTTGAATATCATGAAAGACAATGGACACAAAATGTAGGCTCCAAGCTAGGGAAAAACCGCTCCAAGGGGAAAACCTAGAAATAATATCTTCTCTTCTTAGAGAATTCGATCAAATGAGAAAAATAAGACCCAAAGACTATTTCTAAGACATCCTCCAAGCACCAAGTCAACCGTCCAAGAAATCCTTCTATAATGAATCAAAGTCAACTTAAGTCAAACACTTCAAATCTGCTTCAAACTCAAATTTTCAACCCCCAGTCACAGAATTTTGGACCTGTGGCGATTTAAAAAATATCGGCCCCTACAATAGATTCTTAGAAACCCTAATCTCGCACACGTGAGAGTGAAATAGAATGAAAACTTAAATTTTTTCCTCTTCCTTGACTTTTACTTCCTTCTTTGATTTTCACTCTTCTTTCTTCTTATTTATTTCTTGAGATCGAACTTGTGAAGTGACTGCAAATAAATTGAAACCTATTACTTTATATATCTTTCACATGAGGTAAAATAGGCCTCTTCTAGGTCAAGTTTTCACTAGTAGGGTCAACTTGGTCTTGAAGATCAATTTTACTTTTTAGACTCAAAAATAAATTATTTTTCTTGTTACAACATTCCCAAATGGGTATTATACAAATATTAATGCCTCTCTTGACTCATGAAAAATATTATTTTGACTTGAAAACTCCTAGAAGCATGAATAACATGCTTGACCTAGTTGGCCAATCAAATGGAGCATGAAACCCATGCTAGAAAAAAATATTTTTATTTATTCTTTTGCTTGTTACATAAGATATACATAATGGCATCAGTACAATGAGAATTATGAAAACTCAAAATAGTTAAATTTTCCAAAAAAATCAACCCCCTCTATATTTCGGTGGACTGTGGATTGCAGAATAGTGTTTCGAATTATATTTTGAAGCTGACATACTTGTGAACTTTTACAACAACGACATATATCAGCTACAATGTTTTCTGTTGAAACCTTGTAGTCTTGCAAAGATTAGGAGTAGACATGTGGAGGAGGATTAAGGCTAATAGATCTTGAAGAGCACCTTTTGGAGAAACTAACTTTTATTTTGACCTCGAATAGAAGAGTAGACCTTGGATTGTAGAACAAAAAGATTTGTCAAATTGTAGACCAATTTTGAGCTAGTTTGAGATCATTGTTGAAGAACTAATAGAACACCGTTGAAGACATTTTATCTTGTGGAAGGATATTTTAGAAGAATTTTTATACTGACCTCATTAAATATATCTTTATTGCAAACTTGGAGCATCTATTGAGTTGACAATTGAGATCACTCAAGAAGACATTAATTGAGAATTCCAAATATTTTTTTGAATCAGTCATCTAAAAAGAAGCAACATTGTTGAAGCCCCAAGGAAGTAGCTTTAAAGAAGATTTTTTGTGCAGATATGCAAAGTCTTGGAGACACATACTAAACTTGTTGAAGTTGACCTTGATGAACTAGCCGTTGAAGTATTTTGGAGACTATTTGAGGCATTTCCTGAAGAAGATCTTGGAGTTATTTTCAAGACTTGCTGAATAAGATATTGGAAGTCATGAATCAACACTAAAACCATATTGAATAATTGAAGCAGAGGGTTGGATCCCTAGAGGATTGGAGTCCTCACACAATTTTGGAGCCCTAGAGGATTGGAGTCCTCACATGAGGTTGGAGCCTTGTGGAAAAATAGGTTGGAGCTTGAATTGTTGAGAGGATTGGAGTCCTCATGTAGACCAAGTTGGATCTTGGTATAGTAAAATTTGGAGCTTGGTTTCAATTTGAATATTGGAGTCTTCGTCTAGGGTTGGAGCCCTGAAGGAAATTATAAGTATTATTATACAAATTGGAACTTGAATTGTTGTAAAAGAGGATTGGATACCTTGTCATTCTTATTAATAAAATTATTATTTTGTTGTACATCTTGTGTTTTGTTTTACTAAGTGATCTTAACTAGTATAAGATAAAAATTGTTGTGAAACCAGCTCCAGCTATTTGGGTGCCCAAACAAGAAAATAACTCCGTACAAAAATTTCCAGTAAAAATGGGATCTCTGTCGCTCACAATAACCCTTGGGTTTCCATGTAGCTTTTGAATTGTGTCCATAAATTTAGTAGCAATTGTACTTGCTTTAAATGGATGAGATAATGCACAAAAGTGTGCATACTTGGTAAGTCTATCAACTACCACCATGATGACACTCTTTCCTTAGGACTTAGGTAAACCTGTGATAAAATCCATTGAAATCTCCTCCCAACGTTGACTTGGAATGGATAAAGGTTGTAGAAGTCCTGGGGTCTTAATTGTTTCCACTTTATTCTGTTGGTAAACCAAACATTCCGCCACAAACTTTCGAATATCAGATTTAAGGCCATCCCAAAAAAATTCTTTCTTCACCCTGTGGTAAGTTTTTAAAAATCCTGAGTGTCCTCCTAAAGAAGAAGTGTGCAATTCCAGAAGAATCTTTTGTTTTAGTTGGGAATTCTTACAAAGATATAAGCGATCTTTGTACCATAAGGAATCATTTTTCCAACTAAATGTATCAGATGTACCAGGATCTTGCTGCAACTTTTGAATGAGTGTCCATACATCTTTGTCCTTCTTCCATTCATCTCTTGCTTCGGTTATCCAATCTGGTTGGATAATAGAAATGGCACAAAGCAATGCTTTGACCTCTTCATTCTTTCTTGAGAGTGCATCTGCAACAACATTAAGCTTTCCTTTTTTGTAGATTATTTCAAAGTCATAACCCAACATCTTTGTGACCCATTTTTGCTACTCTTCTGAAGATAGTCTTTGTTCCAAAAATTGTTTAAGACTATCGTGATCAATTTTTACCTTGAAGTGTCTTCCCATTAGGTAAGTTCTCCATTTCTTTAGTGCATGCAGTATTGCTAACATTTCCTTCTCATAAATAGGTTTCTGTAAATACTTTCCTTTGATTGGACGACTTTGAAAAGCAATGGGTCTTCCTTCCTGCATTAAAACTGCACCAATTCCATTTCCTGAGGCATCACATTCCACAATAAAGGTTTTTGTGAAGTCTGGCGTAGCTAAGACTGGTGCATGGCACATTGCCTCCTTAAGATGTTCAAAGGCCTTAGTTGCTTCAGGAGTCCATGAAAATGCATCTTTCTTCAATAATGTTGTTAGAGGTGCTTCTATTCTCCCATAATTCTTAACAAACTTGCGATAATACCCTGTTAACCTGAGAAATCCTCGCAATTTCTTTATGGTTGTGGGGACTTTCCATTCCTTAATGGCTTGAATTTTGTTAGGGTCTACCTTAACACCCTCGTGAGATACAATATGACCCAGATATTCCACCTCTTGTACTCCAAAGAAACATTTGGATGTTTTTGCATATAATTGTTTCTCCTGCAATAGTTTGAGCACCCTGTCAACATGTTCAACATGATCCTTCTAAGACCTGTTGTAGATTAGTATATCATCAAAAAAATACTAGCACAAATTTTCTAAGGAAGGGTTTGAAAATGGAATTCATCAACCCTTGAAATGTAGAAGGTGCATTGGTAAGGCCAAAAGGCATGACCAAAATTCATAATGACCCTCATGAGTTCGAAATGTTGTTTTTGGAATATCTTCAGTCTTCATTTTAATTTGATGATATCATGAACGAAGATCCAACTTGGTAAAATAAATTGCTCCATGTAATTCATCCAATAATTCATCAATCACAGGAATGGGAAATTTGTCTTTAATGGTGAGCTTATTGAGCTCCCTATAATCTGGACACATTCGCCATGATCCATCCTTCTTGTGTACCAATACTACGGGAGCAGAGAAAGAACTTTTATTAGGTTGAATTATACCCGCCTCTAACATTTCTGCAATCATACGTTAAATTTCTCTCTTTTGGAAGTAAGGATATCTATAAGGCCTGATGTTTGGAGGAACACTTCCTGGAATCAAATGAATAGCATGATCATGATCACGAATAGGTGGGAGTCCTTTGGGAGTTTGAAACACCTTGGAATGATTGTCCAAGACTTGTTGGAGATCTGCAGAAATAGATGATTTTGATGTCGGAACTTCTAGTGAGCATAATTGTGCAATTACGCCTCGTTGTTCTTTCTTTAGAAGCTTTGTCATGATATTAGAGCTTATTATCCTTCCTGGCTTCCCTTCAATACCCCGTAATTCGACTTCCTTTCCTTCTGAAAAAAATTTCAAGAAAATTTCTTGAAAATTAAAAGCTACCGTCCCCAAAGATTGTAACCATTGTACTTCTAGTACAACATCAACACCTCCCATAGGAATGGAAAGCATTGGACTATTCAATACATATTCCCCCATGGTTAGCTTGATATTATGGCATTTTCCAGATAAATTTATAGTTCCTCCATTTGCAACCATCACTTGACATTCTGGTGCTGGGTATAGGAAACAATTCAATTCCTTAGCTACCTTACAATGAATAAAATTATGGGTACTACTTGAATCAATCAACACTATTACCTTTTTCTTCTTGATATGTCCTTCTATCTTGAGAGTTTGAGGAGTGTTAATTCCTTTCAATGCATTACACGATATGGTCAAACTCATTTCTTCCTCTTCTAGGGTTGGTTCCTGGCGTATATCCTCTTCTTTTGAAGATTCTTGTTCATTTTATTCTTCCTCTTCATAATCTATGTAAAATAATTTCTTCTTAGCACACTTGTGACCTTTGGTGTATTTTATATCACAACTGTAGAAAAGCCCTTTTTCTCTTTTTTCTTCCAATTGTTGTGGTGTCAACCTTGTAGGTTGTGGAAATCTAGGAGTAGTAACACTTCCATCTTTATAGAAGTGAGTGGTAGGCTTCCTTGTCGCCATAATTTTACATTCAACCTTTCTTGCCAACCTGAATGCCTTCTCCAATGAATCAGGTTCCAAAACGCAAACTTCATGTTGGGTGTTATCCTTTAAAGTACCTATGAAGAGATCAATCTTGTGTTCCTCTGGAATATCAATTACCCTTATATTCAATTTTTGGAATTCCTCAATGTGCTCCCCCACTGAACATTTTTGTTTGAGATTTATCAATTGGCTAAAGAAAATGTTTCTCTTTGTATCCTCCTCATAATGTGCTATCATTTCCTCCATAAAAATTGACCAAGTGACAATTTTTTTATGGGAGCAAAGCCATCGATACCATACAAATGTATTTTGTTCTAAATGTAAAGTTGCAATGCGTACCTTTTGTGCGTTTTTCACATTATTGAGATCAAAATATTGCTCCATCTGTAGTATCCATGTTACAAGTTCCTTTCCATCAAACTTCCTCATATCCATTTTTGGAATATGGTGGTTCTTCCCTCCAACATTAGAGTTTATGAAATCACGATTAACATTTATTTTGTTCTCATCATGAGTTTCCTCTATTGTCTTTTCACCATTAGGAAACATTTCTTGTATCAACTTTGTCAAACCTTCCATGTCTGCTTTTATATCATTCTTCATGTTTTCCATCTTGGCTTCCATGTCATCCATCTTAGATTCCATGCCAGCTTCCATGCCATCCATCTTAGCTTCCATTCCATTCTTCAAACCATCCATCTTAGATTCCACGCCTTTCTTCAAAACTTCCATGTCATTTTTTGTTGCTCTTTGCGAGAGCGAAATTTGTTGCACTTGCTCTTGTAATTTTGATATGTCATGTTTCCATTCTTCATATTCATGAGTCATAGTAGAGCCTTATAAATGCTTAATGGGTGTTGAATTATTTTTAGGGGCCATTTTAGAATCCAATACTGATATATATTCTACAATATGCCCTTGCAATCAATTCAAATTGATTCTTCAAACAAGACTTATGCAATTTAGAAAAAAAATAAAAAAATACACACCTTTTACTTGCTTTTGAGGAGCTTGATATTGAAATTGACTTACCTCTATACTTGCAGATCCTCAATATCTGAAATTCGGCCTTGTAGTATTCCTCTGAAGCTTCTTTCAAATGCCATAGGTCTGACTTGATTTGGATTCTTCAAGGCAAAGTTATGTCCAATCTCCCACAATGACCTAATTATGGACTGGTTCAGTAGAGCGAACTTGTACGACTTGCCACGTGTCACTTTTTGCTCATTTGGCTCTGAAATTTATAGAAAAGAAACTACAGTCTATGTGTTCCGGTTAATTTTTACAGAATTCCATTCCGATGCTCAAAGAGAGAGTTATGAATATTTTCCGATGATCACCTCTTTGAGATGAAATTCGGAAGCCTGAAAAAGACCCAACTTCCACAGATCATATCTCCAAAAATATTGTGAACCAAGCTCTAAGATTTTGTGAAGATGTTCCTCAAGATTTCGGATTCGTGCTATAACAATTTCAGATTCTGAACCTTTGTAGAAAAAAAGTTATATCGAAAATTCCACGATGACCTTTTTAAGTGAAATTCAGGAGCCTGCAAAAAACCATAACTTGCATAGATCATATCTCCGAAAGTATTTTGAACCAAGCTTTGAAATTTTGTGACGATGTTCCTAAGGATTTGAGCTTCACACTCTAAAAATTTCAGCTTCTGAACCTTGATAGAAAAAAATTTATAGCGAAAATTTCACGATGACATGTTTGGAGCAGCAAAACCCTAGAATCCAAAGCTCTGATACCAAATGTTGTGAAACCAGCTCCAAAAATAGAAGAAAAGAGATATCAACGGCTTAGAAATAAGCTACTTCGAGGGGCCAACCTCCAATACATTACATGAATGAACAATTCTTGGATGATACAAATTACAAAACCTCCTTTCTATATATAGGAGTCCATGGGGCCACAATGTAATCCTAGCCGACCTAACAATAATAATTTAAGGGCACAATAATAACAATATGGGGGTTACAAGGGTACAATAATAAATAAGGGGGTTACTCTAACAATAATAAGAGACTATACTAGTAATATAGGGACCTAACAAAAATTGCAAAATAAATAATAATTCGCCCTCCCTCTTAGTATTTCCAACAAAGAGACCCCTATATCCCCAAGGAAGAAAAGGTAAGACCTTTGATCCTCCAAAGTCTCTACCAAAAACATAGTGGGGTGTACCCTTGGGAATTGGATTCTTGATACATGTACATGCTCGTGTACATTCCCACGATGGATTAGAAATGGAGGAGAAGCTCTAGTGTCTCGTAAAGAGCACTCCTCAATATGCATCTTCCTGTAAGATGAGAAGGCATGGCCTAGGTCACTAAATCTTCAGGGGTATTTGGTATTTCCATCATATAGTTAATATTGGTTTGTATAGGCTTGAGTTTTATGTTTCATTGTTTCTGTTGTACCTTAAGAAACAATTCCTTGGCTGTGAAAAGGAATCCGTGCTTAAGACATCATATAATTATGTCACCGAAATATTGATCCTTGTTTAATCACCTCCAGATTTTAATCATTAAACCTTCAAAATAAAATGCTATAAATGTTCCACAATGATATTATCTGCTGATATAGAGTGAAATGATCAGAAGAAGAATGAAAGGAAAAAGCCCAAAATGATATGCTGTTGTACAGAATCTATCATCTCAAACTTTAGAAGAATTATAAGAAAGGAACAGTTAAAATGAAGGAGCACCTATTAAGGGTTTTAACTCTTATTTACACACGTAAAAAGAGACCTGCTGCTTCAATACTTCATTTTATTCAAAGACAGGAAATACATTATGTAAACTAGAAGACACATCAATATCAACGAATGCTAGAAACTTGCTTTTCATTCATTAATCACTTGAAATATCAATACAAAGATCACTGTCTGGAGGTCCAAAAACCAGAACCCCTGCTCCTCTCCCTATCTCTGCTTTTATATATGCTATTTAATCTAACTAACTGTTATGATCAGTTTTAAAACTGATTCTTGGAAATTTTGGAATTAATTAAAATTACAAAATTCTCGTTTTAATATTATATATATAATATATAATATAAAACCAAAAATAGGATTGGAAGTTAAAAGAATGAATGGTGTATTTTGGGTCCCACCGTTACACCTTTTTGACAAAATCACCCATGGCTTTGAAAACCAAAAACTGCTTACGGAAGCACTTATAGCAGTTTCTTGAGAAAATATTGAGTGATGCCATAATGCATCATAACCGTAGATTTTGTTAATAATGGTTTAAACCAAACCATTCTGCGGGGGCACTATCTCTCATAAGTTCTGTTTAGTTTGTGATGCCGCAAGACCATTGGATATGAGCCGGATGATCCAAGTCGTTGATTCAACTTCGATGTTATATGTGGTTGCTTACCTACGCAATTGTGAGACTGCTTCAAATTGAGAAGACTCTGCTTGATCCGCAGTCAAAAAATATATATAAAAAAAAGTAAAAGCTCAGTCACGTTATTTTAGAATCATACTACTCTGGTTCAATCAGTAAATGAACCCAATAGAGCTTGGTAAATATGGTCTTTGAGTGGATAAAATCTCAGCATACGATTCTGCAAATTGTTCTTGCAATGTTTGACCAAACCTTAAAGCGATCAAGGAGAAAGCCAAGCTAAAGTTGATGAGCAGTTATGTATTCCACTGGATCTGTTCCTTATGGATCCACAATCTCTTATGTGGACAAAATTGTCAAACACAAAGCGAATTTTAGTAGAATGAGTCAAAACCAATTTTAAAAGACGTTTCTGGAAAACAGACATTTGAAGAATCATTGAAATCTCTTAAAGAGATTTGGATTTTTGGACAATTTCCTAGCTGAAGTCAATTGGGCATATTCTGCAAAAAACCCATGTCGCGGTTTTTTGAAATTTTCCTCCGTTTGCTCGCAATTTGAAAATGAAAATCATGACCTGGAAGGGTCTGCGTTTTTGTGTAAGTAATTTTTCACCCTTCAAACGCTTGCCTGATATCTTACACAATTTGACATATGAGTTCATTGCCATCTGTTCAATCCTAAAATTCATAAGATCTTTTGAAATAATCCCTTTTCACTCGACAAAGAATTTCACCAATGTGTTCAGATGCATCCTGTAAATTTGCAACACGAACCACTCCTTGGAGCACAATATCCGTTTCAGAATCACACTTGTGGTAAACAACCCCAGGACAGTCAATTCAGAAAGTGCATTTTGCAAGAGTGACGCATTGGCATATTTTTGTCTCACCTGGCATAAGTGCTACTTTGCACACATTTTGGTTCACAAAGTATTGATTACGGATGATTTCCCAACATTAAGATATCCAATGAAGCCAACCGATATCGCATGCTCTTCATACGTGCAAACTGCCTAAGAAATGAAAGAAGTGAACTTTTTCCAAATGAATTTGCAATACCTGCGTGGAAAGCATGAGTAAGATACTCCCGTAAGAGCGCATGAAGCCACCATTTTGTAGCTCAAGAAGTAACAAGGTTACACCTGTTCAGTAAAAAGGATGAGATGTTTTATGTTTGCAATTTTCTTTCAAACGTATTTTCCAACATATCTTCCGCACAGATGGCATAAGTAGCCAAGTAGCAAATCAGCTCTACCAATCTTTGATTCTGCTATTAAACCTTATTTAGAACATAAAGCCAATAGACGGTGACGATAGTCGGACTTTAATTTAGCATCATTAGGACCAGAGGCATCTAAAATGAAAGGGACAGGCACAATCTCAATACTTTCTGTAGTAGCTTCTGGAGTTAATGTTTTTCTTTGAATTGATCCAACAATAGGGAGTTCGTCTAAAATAGCTGCTTATTAGCAACGCTACTGTTTTATGATATGATTCTTTCAAAACCTAAGCTTGCCATGTGAGCTATCATATCAAAAAGCTTAAGCCATAAGACTCTTCCAAACTCTTAATGTAAAGAGGTAATACCATCTCCACAACTTCAGGCCTTTATAGCAGAAGTGTTATGTCAGCTAACAATTATATCACATTCAACTGGACTATAGAGACGTCCTACTTCTCTTTTCCCCATTTTAATCTGTTGATACATTTAGCAATATATTTTGAGCTTGTGATTAACAACTTGAACATGTTCCAGTTCATCTTAATTTTTTGGTAATAATTCGTCAACAACCTTGAATTGCTAAGAAAATCTCTCGAGTTTGGTTGAGAGATATTATGCTACAACATCTTCAATTCATGAAGCATTGGTTTAGGGAATGCAATCTAAATATGGATCATTATATATTTCATTTACTCCATGATACTCATACACCAATAAATTAAAATTTATATGACTATAATGTCTACTTGTAGGTCTCTTGGAATATTTATTTGAAAATAGTCTTAAAATTTGTTTTACAAATTATGAAAATAGGGAAAGTTCTAAAATATCTTAAAGATTTATCTGATCCAGGTAACATCCCAACATAAATGTATCTCTTAATTTTTTTTTCTTAGAAATTTAAAATTTTACAAGACTATAAATGATAAATTTGATGTCAATTTGGTTGATCTCAAGTGGTTGGGAGGAATAATTATTATCCTCCCCACCTAGGTTCAATTCCCGCAAGTGACATGCTGGTCCCATATTGAGTATATTGTTGTAATGGCTTTGAGCCTTGTTGTTGAATGACCTTGATATATCTACACTAGAGCGTAAGGTGCTTGGTTACACATGAAACAAATCATAAATTAGAAAACATTAATATTCTAATGTATCATATCAACTTTGATACAATATTTATTGCAAATAATAATTTTATAATATACTACAGGTATAATTCCATATAAAATTTTACAAAAGTATAGATGACAAATTAACTAGCATTTAGTATAATACATTGTGTGTGGGTGGGTGGGTGCGGGGGGCGAGGGGGGGGGGGGGGGGTTGGGGAAGGAGGGGGGTGGAGGCGAGGGTGTGTGGGAGTTCATAAGTTTAATGGAATATGATTAATAGTTTATCGAGGAGGAAGAGTTGCATTTTCTAATGATCCATAGGTAGGATGACGAATTTGGTTCAACGTAGCAATCAAACCACTATATCTATACCGGATACATTATTTTACACCTCAACTGAGTTCAAACCCATTCAAGGACAAAACTATGGAGATAACTAGAGAGCTAGTGAAACCCAATGATCGTAAAAAGGTTGATGTTCTTCCATGTGGCGGGATGACGAGACAAGTGGTAAAGGGATTTTAATGTGAGTCTAGGTTCCCACCTAAGAAGCACACACATATAGATTTTCTAGATACCAATAATTTATTCTAGTGCATAAGTGCAAACAATATTCATTTTTGGCACATGGTGATTTGGCGTCTAGTACATTTCCTTCCAATTTGACTATCAAACCATGGGAGGTATTGTTCCTTATTAAGGAAGGAAATGATGGATGAGATTCAAACATAGAATTTACCATATATTCCTCAGTTATGAACTTATGAGTGGTTCAAATAACCCTGAAGGTCTATAAATACAATGTTTAGAGGCTTTGAATAAGAAAAACAACTTTGTAAATTGATTAGAAAGAAATAGGAAGTGTCAAACTACTCCTAGGATAAAATACGTAGTTAAATGACATATTGGATTAGGTGCACCTAGATATTATTGTTTGTTTCGTAGGAAAAAGAATGGGTAGTGTGGGGTCACCCAGGAGATCCTTCACAGTTTGAAATGATGGAAGAAAAAAAGAATGGTAATTAAGATTGACTTATCAAAGGCTTGTGACAGAGTAAGATGGTGTTATATCAAACTATGTCTTACACATATGGGCTTTGAGGTACCATTTATAAATTGTACTATGATATTTTTAACGTTGGTTTCTTTTGAAGTTCTTGTAAGTGGATCTGTTTCAAATTTCTTTCAAGCTGAAAGGGCCTTAGGAAAAGTTTCCATCTCTCACCTATGCTCTTCCTTTTGGTTGTTGAAGGTCTGAGCATGGTTTTAAAGGAGACTGAAAGAAGAGGCAATCTGCATGGTGTTTGGGTAGCTAAAAATTTGACTATCACTCATCTGAAATTTGTAGATGATGTCCTATTATTCAGTGTTGGCTCTCGTAGATATATGGCTTCAATTAAGGTGGCTTTGTTTTTCTTCATAAGGAAACATGAATGATGGTCAATGAACAAAATTCATCAATATCTCTTTATAATCTATCTAGGGATGAATCAAAATATGCACAAAACCTATTCCCTTTTCACATGTGGGATATGGAAGAGGCTTTGAAGTATTTAGGAATATTTTTAAAGAAAAACGATTATCGAAAAGTAGATAGTAATTGGATTTTCGCAAAGATATAGAAAACAAAAATTCCCGGTGTTTTAGGTGGTTGTCTAGAGCAGGGAGGTTGGTTTTAATCTAATCATTCTTAGAATCTATACTATTTTTTTGGATGTCCCTATCTTGGATTACTGCAGGAAATCTGACATCCATCCACAAATTATGTAGCAAATTTCTCTAGTTAGGCAGCAAGGATGGGATACAATTTCCCTGGCAAAGATATGGGGAGGGTGTGTTTTAAAAAGTTGAACTTCTTTTGCAAAGGCTCTTGCAACCAAGGTTGGATGGATAATTCTCACCACAAAGATTCTATGAATATATGTTGCCTTCAGAATGTAGGGACCAACCCTATACAGTAAACTAGGGATAAACCATAAGCATACAACATTGGAAACTTAGAAATATTAATCACGTATATCAACATCGATGAATTTAACTTCATTGCACACACATATATTTTACATGTCAATTAATGGAACACGGAAATCATATAAATAAAACATTATAGAGAACATATGTACCGTTCACCAGGAGATGAGATTCAATCTTGACTTTCCACTACTTGAGCTCCCTTGTTGTCGTCTACCTCCAAGCATGAATGTTGTCATGCTTAATATGAATATAATGACCCACCGGTTGACCTCCCATCCTACTCCTTGGATACTCTCCTTCCCCATGGACCTCCGAGCTGCAATGGGATTGTACAATGAAGGAAATTTGCTAGATGATAGAGGTTAGCACTCCTTGGCTCAAGAGTCCCCTCTCTAAAGTCCTCTACCTCACCAAACTCAACTATAGCTTGTAACCAATCACAACTACATAATCTCCTCCATCCAACAATAGGGTAAGTCAAAAGTCCTTTTTCCCATGGCTTGTACCTTCTTTTATAGGAGGATTCATAGGTGACACTTAGCATTTCATGCATAATTAATTATTTTTATTAATCCAAAATTTTATTATTCACCCACCCATGTGTCACCCTCTCACCAAGACTCTCCAAAATCATTTACTTAAATATTAATTTAAAATAGTATTTTCCTCACCCCAACAAGGCTTCCTATTTCTTCTCCTAGTTGTCTCTTGATCCCCCCTTTCCTACTCCTTAATTTGTGTTTATTAATGAATTTAACTGATAAGTCTCATATTTGGTCCCCTAACTACCTCCTAATTTAACTCAATTTTCCTCTGAGATGGATATTCTTATGTTGACTCTTGCCACATGGAGGTTCTCTAAATTCCTCCAATTATAATTTATTAATCTTATTTTAATTCACCACCCTCTTCTCTTAATGAAGTTTTTAACTATTTTATGATTAATATTTATACTGTGACTCTATGTCCCTCTTTCCCCCTTTTGCCTAATTAAGTTACTTATGTACATTATCCACTTAATATTTTGTTTTAACATGGAAAGGGTAGAGTTATCAGGGTAAAATATTTATTTCTTCTTATTCTTCCCTTATCCTAATTTTTATTATTGATTTAATTTCCTTGGTTATAACATCATTTACCACTTGATATGAATTAGTAGGATTTTCATATCTTGATTATATTTATTAGTGTCTTTTTACTGATGTCGAGGGTGTCAAGTTGGTCATGCCCTTCAAGAAATTCCATTCGAAGTTCCAAGGGTGCCATGCCTAACAGTTTATTTTTGATGCCAAGGGTGCCAAGTCGGTCATGCCCTTCAAGAATTTCTCTTGAAGATCCAAGGGTGCCACGCCACTTTCCCTTCAAGCATCCAATGGCTACAAGGGAAAATTATAGGTGCAATGACAGAGACCACTATCATCTCGTATGTCGCCTTCTATAGTGAGACTAATTTTGTTGGGGATCAAGGAATCAACCTTGATGCGCGCCTCCTAGAAAATCCTCGTGAGTGACCCAAATTTGGGACCCGCCCCCATGACATTGTGATCTTCAAGGCGAAGGTGTTTCGACCTTTCCATCCTAAGTCACAATGGGAGTGCTAGTAGGTGAGATCAAGGACACTGTCCCACCCCTCCCATGCAGTTCCATCCAATTGTACAACCCCATCACCCATATGTGAGTCATTCGGCCAAGCAACTAACATGTTCCTACAACCACTGACATATCATCAAAGTATATATATATATAGCAAGTTTCAAACTGAACTTAGAATTTCAAAGACAAAATATTAATTTATATCAAACCAGATGTTGTAAACTCATCATATACGAGTGCCTCTGGTGGTTTCCTGTCATACTCAATAATCATCAGTAACAAAGTTTCTCAGTGTTAGTCATTATCATAATAGCAACATCAACATGACCTTGTCATTCACATCGTTTTTCATTTTGAATCAGAACTAATGTAAGTAGCTAGCATAGGGGACACATCCATCATGGTTATCATAATCATAACATCAATGGGAAATTAACATATCCATCAAAGCCATCATCATCGTAACATCAATATAAAACATACCTATCCATCAAGTCTATCATCATCATGATATCAATATAGAACATGCATATCCATTAATGCTACAATCATATCAATAGAGAGCGTACATAACCATTAATGATGTCATCATCACAATATCAATAAATAACATACATAACCATCAAATCCACTAATAATAGATTCATGTGTTCAGATCCTCAACATGAGGCCCTCAAAGAATAAAGTGTTGGCCTTAAGGCCTAAATAAATGTTAATGTCATATTACTGCCAATCAACTAGAGCGTGGCACTACACATAAAGTATATTTATCCTAGCTAACATGATTAATGGATTCAGAATCTAGATAAAAAGAGATCAAAGATGTATATCATTTGGAAGGTTTTCCTTTCAACTTTCTCTGTCATGGAAGAAGATATGGCATGGAAAGCTAGAAATGGGGAGAGAGTACAAATCCCATGGGTAGGTTGTGGAGATAGTTATCATATTCCAAGGGACATGATTCAATTTCTACATTAACAGGGCATGTATACTCTAAACTAGGTTTTTGATCCTTTGTGATCCTCAATATGGGCCCAAGGATGGTGCTTTGTGCAACACCTCAACTTACCTCTTGAATATTTGGAGATATGGCAAAATTATACATTGGCCCTAAACACAACTCACACTCGCATAAACAAGGATGAGGAAGATTCTCTTTGTTGGGTTCACTCCTAATGGGGGAGATACACTCCTAAATATAGTTATGTGTATATCAACAAATTTAGACAGCTCAATAAGATGGCCTAGTGGTGGAAAAACATTTGGAAACTGAAATTCCCTCCAAAAACTTGCCTTTTTATGTGGTTTCTGTTAGAAAACAAGACCCCAACTTGGGATCATCTCCTAAACCAAGGTATGCAGGGCCTGGGTTGGTGTGCTCTCTGTAAGAATGCCCTATAATCCGCAACTAGCCTTTTATTAGCTTGCCTAATTGCAAAGTCTATATGAAATTTGATCGAAGAACAAATGGGAGGAGTCATGAATTGGGTTGGGGAATTTGTTTAGGAAGCCTGGTTGAAATGGTGGGAATAGGTCAACCCAAAGCATCTAAGAAATATGCCTTCTATGGTCTATTGGGACATTTGGATAGACATAAAAATAGAAATTTTTAAATATTTATCATATGTTCCTGAGCGAGTGGTGGCCAAAGTATGTGCTCATTTTTAGATTCTCCCTATGGCATAAGGCTTACATGATCCTCAGGTCATTTTCATTGAAGAGGTGGATAAATCCTACTCGTGGGCATATTTTCATGGTGTAGCATTCAAGGATGGAGCTTGTGGTGGTGGGGAAATCCTATCCTTTCATGAAAATCACTCTTTAAGCTTCAAAGTGGTTTGGGGAGGGGTACAAATAACTATGTGAAACATCTCAGCCTAAGACTTCTAATTCTTTTTGCATTGAAAAATATATTAACTCGTTGCATATTTTTGCATATTTTTGGTGATCCGATGATCATTGTTAATTGGCTTAATGGTTTGCAACGATGTAACATTCACTCACTGATTCCCATCCTTGAGGAGGTTGTATTGCTCAAATAACTTTTTAATCAGATTTATTGTCGTCAGATTTACCAGGAGATAAATAGTGAAGCAAACACTCTCTCTAAGGCAATTACTTATCAAGTTTTGGGAGTTTGGAAAATCAGCGAGAAACTAGACAGTGTTATCACATAGTTTTTTCATAAGATTTTTTTAAAGGTCTATAGGAGGATGATCCAAGGGTAGTTTCTACTTGATTTTTTTCATTTTTGGTATATGCAGGTTTTATCAACATTGTTTTGAATAGTTCTCTACCTCTATGATATTTTTGTATAGCCTTAATGGTTGTATGTTCATGTATTAAACATAAAATACATAAGGAAATTATTATATGGATGCATTTTTGGTTTGATTTTGGAACGTATCTCGATTTATTTGAGAGATAAAATGGCTTCGATGGTAGCTTTGCTCTCACAACGTGATCTAAGTGTTATCACTTTGTAATTTCTGAGGCTGTGAGAGAAAACACAGAGGGAACATCAAAAATGCTTTTAAGTCTAGAGCTAGCCCTTCTAAACTCAGAGAGGGATCTCTTTGTCAGATTTAGCTTGGTTTTTTGTAAATTTTAGGCTATTTATAATTGTGTAATTGTTTGTAATTGATTTGGTTGATTGAGTGCCTATACTTCCTTTGGGATATGGAGTCTATAAAACTAACATGGATCTATATCAAAATTTCAAAGAGTTTCATAGGGAAAGGTAGGTGAACGAGTTGGATCTTTTAGATTTAAAATAGCATGTAACAGAAGAAAATGCAAGATTCAGTTAAAACTAAAGAGAAATTAATAATTCTTTAGTTTGACTTCAAAAGAAAACATTAAAATTACTTACAGCCAGAATCAAGGTGTATATTTCAACATATCCTGTTCGTCACCATTTTTGTAAGGTAATAAAGATTTTAACAAAATAAAATAATGGAAACAAAGAAATAAGACATAAACAATGATAAGCACTTCACCAATTTGTCCAACACATGAATCCTGTGAAGAAGTCCTTGTATTAATGATCAGTCCATCAACTGGAAAAATTTAAATAGCTTATGGCAAGCGATAATTAACAACCAACCCATAATACTTCGAAGTGTGAAGTATTTGTAATAATATTTACAAAAATTCCTGTCATAACCGACAGAAAATATTTAGAAAAACATAAAACAAATTATCTTTTCTACAAATTAAGAGGATAGGTAGAACTACATCGAGAGGTGGCCCTGATTTGGACGAATTTGTTGTTGATATGTCCTTTTTGTCTTTGCTGCGTTGGTTGATCCTTTAACTGTGTTTGGATTTATCACTTACTCCAGTAACTCACACAACTGATCCCACATTTCTTCATTCGAAATTGTCAACTTTGCTACCTTCCTATAAATTTCATCTACTTCGGCTGTAGAAATTTCTTGTTTTCCCACCTCGGTTTTCAATTTCACCTTATTTCTCCTTTTAGTTAAATGCCCTTTCCCATATCCTTACATTCAACAACAAGAAAATAATTTTTTGCTGAAAACACAAATTCTAGAAAATTTACAGAATGCTGGAAAATGCAGAAATAAAAATCAGCAAGCTCAAAACAGTCATTCAACACATTTAAACACTGAGATTTTTGGTCAAGGTGACCCTGGAAAAACCCCCTACAACTCTTGGGGAAAACCAGTTCGAAAGCTTCTCTTTTATTTTCTGAATATTTCTTTTTACAGTGAAACAAGAAAAACTCAGAAAAAATTCCAGCAACCAATTTACAGACTTATCTCGATTTCCGTGCTTGCACACTACCTCGGAAATTGTGCCAAATCAGCAACAAAAGAAAACAAAAAAATTACAGCACCTTAGGACACCATTAAATGTTGTACGGCCACCTTGGGAAGCATGCCGGAACAGCTATACTTTGCGGTATGGATTGTATGGATTTTGTACAACAACCTCTCTCGAAATTCGTGCCAAAAATATGGGTTATGCTAATGTCCTCTTCCTCAATTTTTGTGCCGAAAATGACAACCACCATCTTCCTTGGAAAACATGCTTGATTTTTGTGCCTTGAAGTGCGTGTTTGCTGTTGTACCCTCTTCCTCGATTTCTGTGCCTCCTCACTTGGAAACACTACCTCTCCCTTGCTGTACAAATTTTTTGCCTTGGTATGTGTGCCAATAAATGCTACTGTACCTTTGCTGAAATCTCTTCACTGCTGCCCTCCTTCTTCTCACTGCTCAGAAAAATCTCCAGCTCTCTTTCTCTCCTTCTCCCAATCTGCTCATGAAAGAATGAATGACCTTTTCCTTCTTTTCCTCCTTTAACCTAACCTTAAGTGACTTTTGGGGAATCCCTAAATCCAATGGCTGAAACAGATTTAGATCTAGGGCTGAGATTAAATGCTCATTTAAATCTTACTTTCTATTTTTTAATTCACCCCACTTTAATAAAGACCCACTTAGTCATTTATTTCCAAAGTCATTTTTCCTTTCTAATTTTACATTGACTTTATTAAAGTCACTTTAAAATTAGACTTTACTAACTTTATCACTTAAAGTCACTTTTAAATTAGATTTGACTTTATAAAAATTATAAAGTCACTTTAGGAGAAAAAATTAAATTCTTTTGGACACTTTTCCCTAGGCCAAAGATCAAAGCCTTAGGGAACCACCTGTTCTCCGGTAACCAAATTTCAACACTCCCTCTTATCAAGGAAGGTGTTCCTCACCACACCCATATTGTCTCTGAAGTAGAAATGCTTGCCCCGTGGTAAGGCTTTGGTAAGAATATCTGCAACCTGCTCATCAGTGGGAATATATTCGAGCTTCACAACTCCCTTCTGCACATAGTCTCTGATGAAATGATACTTGATCCCGATATGCTTTGACCTGTCATGAAATACTGGATTCTCCATGATTTTAATGCAACTCTGATTATCACAGTAAATCACTGAAGGTCTCAACGGCTGACCAAATAGGCCAAACAACATCTTGCGAAGCTAGATGGCCTCACAACTAGCTAGAATGGCTGCCATATACTCTGCTTCTGCTGAACTCAATGCTACTGACTGCTGCTTCCGACTGAACCATGACAGCACTGCCGAACCCAACCCAAAACAACACCCTGAAGTACTCTTCCTATCAAAAGCACAACCTGCCCAATCAGAATCAGTGTAACTTGCCAATATCACTCCATCCCCCTGCCTGTAGTCCAGACCATAATCCACTGTCCCCTGCAAGTACCGCAAAATGTGTTTTGCAGCCACCCAGTGAACCTTCCTAAGCTCACACATAAACTGACACATCATGTTGACTGCAAAACAAATATCTGGCCTAGTTTTGACCAAATACATCAAGGAACCAATCAGCTGTCTGTACAATGTGGGATCCACCAACTCGGAATCCGAAGCATGAAGCTTCTTCCAGTTGGTGATCATCGGTGTCGACATGGGTTTACAATCCTCCATGTGGAATCTGCCAAGGATATACACAATATACTTCCCCTGCCCCAGGAAGAAATGCCCCTCCTCCTGCCACACCTCCAAACCCAAAAAGTAATGCATTAAGCCGATGTCCTTCATCTCAAACTCCACCGCAATATCTCTCTTGCAGTGCTCTATGAGTCTCTCTGCACCTGTAATGACCAAGTCATCCACATACAACACCAGAATGAGAGGCTCCTCACCTATCACAATGTAGTAAAGGTTAAAATCTGCCTCACTCTTTGTGAAACCCATCTCCTGCAAGTATGTATCTATCCTAGAGTACCAAGCTCTAGGAGCTTGCTTCAGGCCATAAAGGGCCTTCTTCAATCTGCACACATGGGACTCCTTCCCATGCACCTCAAATCCCTATGGCTGCTCAATGTACACCTCCTCCTGTATGAAGCCATTGAGAAATGCGGTCTTCACATCCATCTGGTGGATCTTCCAACCCATCTCTGCTGCTATTGATATAATGGAACGGATCGAAGTATATCGAGCCACGGGAGCGAAGGTCTCCTCATAATCAACTCCCTCTACCTGGGAGAACCCTCTAGCCACAAACCTCGCTTTGAATTTCTCAATGCTGCCATCTGCAGCATGCTTTACCTTGTAAAGCCATCTGGAAGTAACCACGGATTTTCCCTCGGGCCTCGGCACCACCTCCCAAACATCATTCTTCATGATAGAAGAATACTCCTCTTGCATGGCCTCTCTCCAGACCTGCTGGCTAGCTGCCTCCTCATAGCTAGAAGGCTCAGAGTCAAGGATGTTGGTAGCCATTGCCATATAGCTACAAAACCTCTCAGGTGGTCTGCTCTCTCTGACCGGCCTCTTAGGCTCAGCAACAGATGTGGCATCTCTCAAGGTGTCCTAAAGCCACTTGGGCTTCCTCTTCCCTGAGCACACTTCTCCCACTGGAGAATGAAACTCCTCCTCATCATCATCATCAGGAGCCTGAACTCCTGACTGTCTGTCTGTTGTCCTCCTGCCTGCACCTGAACCTGTAGATGTTGAAGTACCGTGTGAACTGTCCATCAGTGGACTCCCTAGTGAACTGCTCTGTGGACTGCTCTGCATGCTGCCCGAAGCACCACCCCTCTGACTCTGTGAGCCACTGCTCACTAACGGACCAGACATCGTCATAGATGTACCTCCGGATCCTCCTGATCCCTGCCCACTGGATCCCTGCGACTGACTCAACTGCTGCTGAGGGTCTGGCTGATCCAGATACTCTAACTCCCGTGACCTCCTAAAGGCCCTATCCTCCTCGAACTTCACATCCCGCCTGACAACAACTTTCCTCTGTGCAGGAATGTAAATCCAAAAGGCCTTTGAGGTCTCACTGTAGCCCACAAAGATACCCTTCTCTGCGGTGGGCTCTAGTTTGGTCCTCTTCTCCTTGGGTATGTAGGAGTATGTAATACACCCAAAGATACGAAGATGACCAATATCAGGCTTCTTCCCAGAAAAAGCCTCCTCCGGAGTCATATGCCCCAAGGCACGATGTGGACTCCTGTTCTGCAAATAAATAGCAGTGTTGCAGGCCTCTACCCACAAGAACAATGGCAACCCCTGATCATGTAACATGGCTTTGGCAGCCCCTCCGATGGATCTGTTCTTCCTCTCCGCAACCTTGTTATGCTGGGGGTTGTAAGGAATAGTGAACTCCCTCCTAATTCCTGCCTCCGCACAATAGTAAACAAACTCTCCGAGGGTGTACTCTCTTCCATTGTCCGACCTCAGGGACTTGATCTTCCGACCTGTCTGTGTCTCCACAAGAGCTCTGAACTCCTGAAACTGCTTGAAGACCTCACTCTTGGTCTTCAAGAAATAAATCCAGGTCCTCCTGGAGTGATCATCAATGAATAAAAAATAGTACTCATATCCACTCAAGGAAACCATGAAACATCCGACCGTTCACATCAGAATGAATCAAATAAAGTATCCCAGTCACTCTGATTTCACTGCTGGGAAAAGGGGATTTGGAAAAATTTCCCATCGCACATCCTCTGCAAGTATCAAAGTGATTAGTATTGAAATTTTGCACACCTGTAGTGATCTCTCGCAAAGTCCTCAAGGCTCCATGATATATGTGCCCCATCCTGCGGTGCCAAATCTCACACAGCTCATAATTGCTATCTCTGCTGTCGGTACTACTTCTCAATGCCAAAAGGGGCTGAAATGAAAACTTGTACACCTTTGCATGGCATACACCTATCACTCTAGCTAAATCAACTGGAGCGCCCCTGGGATATATCAGCACCTTTCCTCCCCTGAACAGTATCTCATATCCTCTATCCTCCAAAGCTGAGATGGATATGAGGTTCTTCCTCATCCCTGGCACATAAAGAACATCCGACACCTTAAAGGGAGGTTTGGGTTCCCTATGAAATGTCAGTGTTCCCACATCGACTGCTCTAATAACTCTGTCATCACTGAGTACTACCTCTATATCAGTGCCACTCTCTGAAAGCTCTGAGAAGTACTCATAGACTCCTGTCATATGACGTGAAGCCCCACTGTCCACATACCAGATACCCGAAGATGCTCCACTAGTCGAGGGAAATGCATGCTCCCTCTGAACCTCTGTGGTAGGTAATCCTGCACTAGAGGACTCACACGCAATGAACCCAAACTCCCGGTCAAAGCGATCTACAAAGTCCTCAACCTCTGCTGATGCTGCCATGCTCTGGTTCTTCCCCTTCTTCTTCTTCTTCTCCGGACACACAACTGCATAGTGTCCCATCTTCTGACAATTCCAACACTTCACCTTGGAATAGTCCTTCTGTGTGTTACCCTATTTACCTTTACCTTTGCCTTTGCCCCCACCATTGCTTGTGGAAGCCTGCTTCTTCCCTTTGCCTTTCTTGCCTCCTGCCAACAGTGCTACATCCTCATCCTGCTCAACTGGCTTGGCTGCCCCAAGCTGACCTTTCATGATCTCTGTCTGAATGCAATCATCCCAAAACCTCTCCCATGTGGGAAGGGTCTCACGTGCACAAACCCCATCAGCAAAGTTCATCCATGAACTGGGGAGGCCATTCACTGCAATCCACACCAACTCAGTGGGTGGAATGACCTCTCCAACTGCTGCCAACTCATCTCTCACATTAGTAATATTTGTGAGATATCCAGCTGCACTATCAGTCTTACCCATCTTAATGGTCTTCAGCTTCTCCTTCAAGACCATTTTCAGGTTCTCATTGGTACTCTGGTAGAGATTGGACAATGCTGTCCACATCTCATGAACATTTCTCTTTCCTCTCACATGAGGAAGGCAATGGTCTTTGATTCCATCTAGAATCAGTCTCTTACCCTTGTTGTTCTTTCTATTATATGCTGCCAATTGAACAACATCAGTAGGCACACCAACAGGGTGCTGTGTGGTATGCACCATGATGTCCAAGACTTCTGCCTCCTCAAAGATACTCTGCATTCTCTCCTTCCAAACGTTGTAATTGGTATGCCCATCCAACCTATCCTCCACCCTCAATCCCAATGACATCCTGTTGTCCTAAAAACTGAAAAATAGCACTGTTGTAGTAAAGATAAAAATTATGTGTGTGAAAAATCAGCTTGCTGGAATTTTCTGAGTGAAAAATCAGCAGATTGTATTTTTCTTCTCGTTGTCCCAAACTGCACTTTCAGCACCCAACCTCTGATACCATGTATAAATTTCTTGTTTTCCCACCCCGGTTTTCAGTTTCACCTTATTTATCCTTTTAGTTAAATGCCCTTTCCCATATCCTTACATTCAACAACAGGAAAATAATTTTTTGCTGAATACACAAATTCTAGAAAAATTTACAGAATGCTGGAAAATGCAGAAATAAAATCAGCAAGCTCAAAACAGTCATTCAACACATTTAAACACTGAGATTTTTGGTCAAGGTGACCTTGGAAAAAACCCCTACAACTCTTGGGGAAAACCAGTTCGAAAGCTTCTCTTTTATTTTCTGAATATTGCTTTTTACAGTGAAACAGGAAAAACTTAGAAAAAATTCCAACAACCAATTTACAGACTTATCTCGATTTCCATGCTTGCACACCTCCTCGGAAATTGTGCCAAATTAGCAACAACAGAAAACAGAAAATTTACAGCACCTTAGGACAAAATTAAATGTTGTACGACGACCTCGAGAAGCATGTTGGAATATTCGTACTTTGTTGTACGGACTGTACGGATTTTGTATAGCAACCTCTCTCGAAATCCATGCCAAAAATATGGGCTATGCTACTGTCCTCTTCCTCGATTTTTGTGCCGAAAATGACAGCCACCCTCTTCCTTGGAAAACGTGCCTGAATTTTGTGCCTTGAAGTGCATGCTTGCTGATGTACCCTCTTTCTTGATTTCTGTGCCTCCTCCCTTGGAAACACTACCTCTCCCTTGCTGTATGGATTTTTTGCCTCGGTATGTGTGCCAATAAATGCTGTTGTACCTTTGCTGAAATCTCTTCACTGCTGCCCTCCTTCTTCTCACTGCTCAGAAAAATCTCGAGCTCTCCTTCTCTCCTTCTCCCAATCTGCTCATGAAAGAATGAATGACCTTTTCCTCCTTTTCCTCCTTTAACCTAACCCTAAGTGACTTTTGAGGAATCCCTAATCCAATGGCTGAAACAGATTTAGATCTAGGGCTGAGATTAAATGCTCATTTAAATCTCACTTTTTATTTTTTAATTCACCCCACTTTAATAAAGACCCACTTAGTCATTTATTTCCAAAGTCACTTTTCCTTTCTAATTTAACATTGAATTTATTAAAGTCACTTTAAAATTAGACTTTAGTAACTTTATCACTTAAAGTCACTTTTAAATTAGATTTGACTTTATAAAAATTATAAAGTCACTTTAGGAGAAAAAATTAAATTCTTTTGACATTTTTCCCTAGACCAAAGATCAAAGCCTTAAGGAACCACTTGTCCTCCGATAACCAAATTTCAACATCGGTATATTTTTCAAAAGTAGGTTTTACCATAAAAATGTGAT
Source organism: Pinus albicaulis (assembly GCA_034641835.2). Taxonomy (NCBI): domain Eukaryota; kingdom Viridiplantae; phylum Streptophyta; class Pinopsida; order Pinales; family Pinaceae; genus Pinus; species Pinus albicaulis. The sequence continues at coordinate 255,903,941 of CM076569.1, forward strand.
TCATCTCATGCTGTATGTAAAAGTTGTTTCCCATTGCTTCAAGGAAATCTTTTCGTGTCAAACTGCCCTTTATACTGATAAACTTGGAGATGTCTCTGGCCACTTCTTTCAACTTATTATTGTAGTCCTCTTGTGTAATTAATTTATCATTGATCACAAACACACTGGATAATCCCTTTTTGTTCAACACTTCAATCCTACTGAAAAAACTTTTAACCCCTATCTCCAGTGCTTGGCATTTTTATTCTAATTGCAGAATGAGGTTCTTTTTTGTTAGAACCTTCTTAAATTCTAGGATAGTTTTAGTTCTGTCCTTAATTACTATTTCCTCCAACTCATATTTATTCTTGGAATTGAGGAATTTGATGATATTAGTAGCTTCAGTAGGCTTGTCCCCTAGCTTCTCTTTGATGTTTGCGATAGATTTTGTGACATTTTGTATTATGTCCTTCTGCTAAAAAATGATTTGGATGGATGACAAAATCTCATTCATGGAGTTGAGGATGCTTGTCCATATGCTTTTCTTGGCTTGGGCCAAGGTTTAGCCAATGGTTAATTCTCTTTCGTCTTTCTGTATCCTTTTTAGTAGCCTTTGGGATATTTGTGCTTTAGCAAAATATGAAGCTTCACTTCTGTTTTTATGTTCCTGCAAAGCCTTTACTTTCCCTTGTAGTTTCTTTATCTCTTATGTTTGTATTGACATGCTTTATATGCCTTATTCAATTGTTCAGCAACATTTGCAGGTTGGGATGAAGGCATTGTTTATGTTGTAGCACTTGTAGTGGGGATTGTTGTGAGGGGTACTGCATCCAAGGGAACTATGGCCACCTCTGGATTTTGTTCCTTATCCTTAATCAGATTCTCCATTTCTATCTCCATTTACCTGATTTGGGAATTTTTTCTCCATGATTAATTTCAATATATCTCCCTTCTATGTTTCAGATTCTTCTATATCCTTGGTCTGTGGATCTTCTGTTGCTGGAAGTTTTAGTTGCTTCCTAAGTGATGCAATATCAACATTCTTATTTTTAATTAATTCTTCTGCAACATTCCCATTTTCTGGATCATACCCCATTTTAACAACCAGATCTTCCAATTATTTGATCCTTGTGTCTTTAGCCAGAGAAGATATCTTCTCCATCTTCAGCTGAGATTGGATATTTGAAAGAGATACCTGCATCTTCGACACACTCATGGTTGTATTGGTTAGTGTAGATAAAATAATCTCACCAGTCTGTTTACGCATCTCCATTTGATCAATGGGAAGAATGTCCTTGGTGTCCATTTCAAAGGTTGTATTTTGTAGTCCATTGTTGTCTTTGGCTATGGAATTGGAGCCTCTAGGAAGGTTATCTTCATTCTTCTTTTTTTCTGAATCAAAGGCCGATAGAAGCTTGCTTTGTGAACTGGACGTTTATTTCTAGAACTGTGTGTAGGTGTTGTTCATGAGAATTTCATTACTGAGCTTAATTTCTTTGTACCTTGTTTTGGTTTTTCTTTCGGATCCATCGCATTAAATGAATTTTAGTATCGACATTTCGAACCGTATAAAGAGGTTCATTCTTTGTACCTTTCAAAGATACTCTTCTCCTTTTCTCTCTAAATGAGCTTAGAGGTTTGGGTTATGTCCAACTAACCCCGTGACACTAATGACATTGCTGGAGATGTTATAAATTTTCTACCTGATCGTGCTGAAGATAGTGGTTCTTTGATGATCATGGTAGCTCCTTGTTTTGCATTCCTTTCTAAATCTATTTTAGGACTCATCTTGGTCCTCTTTATGTAGATGATCTTGAATTCTTTACCTACACTATCTTTAATTGAAGGTAATTCTTCCTCTCTTTGACTTTTTCCTGCTTTTTCCTGAGGAGTAGGAGTCTGTGAAGTTGAAGTGGACACAAGCTCTTCTTCGACTTCTTGTGAAGTGTACTCTGGCCATGTCATTTGATTCCTATATCTTTCAATCTTTGGCCTCTAAGTGTGGATATAAGGAGTGGTTTTGTGTTCCACCCTTAACTTGGAAATGAGGCCCAAAGGATCATAGGACCATGTAAAACTGAGATTAAACTTCATTTCTTTAAGAAGATTGTATGCTTCTTCTCTGGATGTCGTGCTGTTGCAAACAAAGGGACCAACCTATATTTTAATCCTGAACTAGGATTTCTTCTTGGCTGAAACAAAATGAATTTCATTAGATTTAATCATTTGTCTTATGTACTCCAGGGAAAATACTCTCATTGAGAGGTATTTTGGAAAATTTTATGGTGGAAATTCACACCCATACACCCTGATCTATGTATAATTTTGATATAGGTACCAATCAACAGTTTTAGCTTGCTCTGTCAAATGCAGGACCTTCTTGATTTCTTCACTAATTCTTGGTTCTGCATTACTAGTCAACATGCTCATCACTAGATGAATGAAATGTTCAATGTATTGGTTGAATGTGTATTCCTCTGAATATTTCATCACCAGGGAAGTCCAAAAAATTACAGATTGTGGATTCCCTTCCTCATCTAATTTATGCAGTGGAAACTTGAATCTTTCTACTTAGTAATAAATAAACATATAAACCAGAATGGAAGTATACTTGAATACTCCTTCAGTTGGTAAATTAAGGATTTGTTCATGTATACTATCAGCTAAGAATTGACTGAAATTAAAAATGACAGAAGGCTTATGGTCTGTAGAGAAGATTGACAGGAAACTTAACAGGGGTTCATCTACCCATTCATCAGAGTAATAACCTAAAAGGCATTACAACACATAAATGATTTGTTTGGCCTGATATAGAAACATGGAAGAGGGATAAGGTGGATTTTTGTTGATAAATTGGGTATGTTTAGGCAAGAAAATATCGAAAATTTGTGCTCTCTTGGAAAAATATAATTTATGGTAGATTGCAGTCAAGGTTTCTACAGAAAAAGGGGTGTTGGTTTCTATAGAAGGGGCCTTAATTATCTGATAAATGTTCTTAGAGGTGATGGTGAGTAACATTTCACCACTTGCGGCTATAACGACTGTCTCGTTTGGTACATAATAGGCCAGCCATTTTCTAACAAACTCTAGGGAATGAAAGGTTTGGGGAAAAATGTAATGGGGCAGATTGGACTCCCAGAGTCCAATTCATCCATTTTATCAATAAATTTATCCTCAAGCCAATAGTAGAGTTCAAAAATATCGAACTCACACTAAGTCTCTGTGATTTTATAGTCTTTTTCATCAAGCGGGATGTGATCAAGGTCGACAGGGGGATGCAACATTGGATTGATAGAGTCTTCAATGTTATTCTTTTTCAGAGGTATTTTTTTAATATGGGAAATTATAGATATAGGAGGGAATGATGAATAATTACCAAGGGTTTCACCAATTTGTAGCAGTATGGTAATCAAATTGGGCTTCGATCAGGTGCTTGGTCGATTGAAGAAAGTCACTAGGTGCATGAATTCTAGAAACAGAGATGGAGTGAAACGATCTGCAAAAGAAAAGGGGAAACATGGTGGCATGATGGATTTTTTATGGTGGTAGCGAGGTTTCCGTTATGGGCGCGAGTCCATTAGAGGTTTAAATGGTTACTCAGAAAAAAATTTAATAGGCTAACGGTTATGGCCACACGGCGAGATGAGAGTGGAGGGGAGTGTGCGGGAAGGAGAGGGAAAGGAGGGCGCTTATGCGGATTTCAGAGGGGGGGGTGGGGTGGTTTTACGGCCAGGTACACCGGGGGGGGGTGAAAAATGCAGAGGGACTAACACGTTGCATGGGACCGGTGAGAGTGAAACCACCTTTTCGAACCCCCCCCCCCCCCCTTGGCAGTAAAGGTAGGATGGTGAGGGATGGCCGAAAAGAATTTTGGGCCGTAGATCTGGCGGAGTGACAATCGTGTCGCTGGAAGGTGCGCATGTCTTAACAAGAAGCGACAAACTCCCTTGTCGTTTACCAACCTTATCACATGGGCTGAAACTTTGGATAAAACCTTTGCATTCGAACTTTGGATAAAAAACATAACGAAATCAAACATTAGGCTAATAGCGAATATTTCACAATTTATTTAAAATTTAGGATTAAAGTGCACTAATGAGCCTTTCATTTAGAATTAACTACATTTTATCCTTTTGAACCTTTTTTCCTTCAACTTTCTCCCAATCCTAAGACTAACTTTTTATCATTCCTAAGGGTGCATTTGGACTTGCAGACTCTTGTTTTATTTCTTTTCAAAAATAAATACCTATTATATCCTATCCACTTACTACTTCATTGATTCAGATTAAACATTTGAATCAACTTTATTTATCTACCTAACTAACATTAGCCAAGATTAGACAGTTTGGCTAACTTTATTCTCTAATCTAATTGACAAAAATATAAACTTGTTTGACCATGATTAAACTGTATGGTTCAAATAGATGACTGATGGTTGTGGCATTTTGAACAAGCTGCACACAACCTTTACTTTATTTAACATAATCAAACTATTTAACAAGTAGTGGAATTTATATTTGCAACACTTTCAGTTCTGTATTTTTGTTTTATTTTTCAAGGGGCTTTCATCTTTATTTTTTATTCTTTCTCTGTTTTTTTTATTCTTATACCCTCTTTTCATTTTTCTTTTATTTTTATTTTTTTTGGAAATCATTTGCAAATTGAAATATTATTTACAATATCATATAACTGAGATAAACATCTAATCACCTTGTGATCCTATAAATTATAGGACCCTAACAGTGGCTCCAGTTGGGGATGGAACTGTGCTTGTGAGGTGCCAAGAACTTTTGATTAGTAGCCTTGAATGTTCTGTTTCAACAATGTCTGCATTTGATTTCTTTTTTGTTGTTGTAGTAGTTATAGTGGCACATCAATCAGGAGCTTAGGGCCTTACGGGCTTCAACTTATGTTTATAGGTCACCCAATAAAAATAGTAAAGACAATGATATTTACAATGATCTTATCTAAGAAACACATCTATTCTTGTGAGAAATAATGTTTCAGCATCCTGCCATTCAAATGTCCACCAGATATCTCCGTCCCATCCAACTCTTTGAAGAAAATTCAATTATAAACTCTGAAGGCATAGATGATATATGGTCCTTTCCACATATTATCAAACTTTCCATGCTTGCCTTTATCCTGTCTTCTTGAATCCAATTTTAAAATAGTGTCACCCAACTGAAAATCATTTTCCTTGGTCCTTCTATCATAAATATTTTTGACATTTTCTTGGATAACCTGTGTATTTTTATACACTTATTCCTTGGATTGTTGCATTTGAATGGTATGATTTATCCTTATTTTAGTATCATTTGGTTCCACCTGCAATTACCGTATTATTTTCATAACTGGAACCCCTAAAGAAGATGGTAAAACAACATCCATTCCATAAACCAATTGGTATGGTGACATGCCAATTGATTTATTTGCGGTGAGCCTATCATCCCATAGTGCATTTACCAGCTTGTTATGCCATGACTTCTTGTTGTCTTTTAACAACTTTTTGATAATGTCAACCAAACTTTTATTTGAAGATTCAACCAACCCATTACCATGAGGGTAATAAGCAGTTGAATTCCCTAGAGTGATATGATATTTATTGCAGAAATCTACCATTTTCTTTGACTTAAAAGATGAAGCATTATCTGTGATGAGCTTATTTGGACATCCAAACACTGGCAATATATTGGTTTCAAAAAATTTGATGATCACAACATCAATTTCTTGTCTTGAGGGTATGGCCACAATCCACTTGGTGAAATATTCAGTGGCTGTGAGGATCCATTTGTGTTGGGTTGATGATGGTGGGTGGATTTCTCAAATGAAATTCAAACCCCATTGTTGGAAATGGATTTCAACAGATATAGGTTTCACGGGTAATGGCAGTAGTTTTCTCTTTCCTTCAAAAATTTGGCACTTGTGGCAGGAGGTAATTTTTTTATGGACATCAGGAAAAAGTGTGGGCCAGTAAAAACCTTCTCTTAGGATTTTATTGGCAGTGGTCTTCCAATACAAATGTAGACCGCAGTCTCCTTCATGAAATTCTTGCATATTTTTTTCTACATCATCCTTCAATAAAATTTTTAGTAAAATTCCACTAACATCTTTCCAATGTAAATTGTTATCTAAGATACAAAATTTCACAACCTTTAGCTTAAGAAATTTGGCCTTTGTCTTAGTCAAACCAGGAGGAGCTTGTAAATTTAATAATACAAAAATGAGGTATGCATACCAGGGTGAGGTTGTAAAGGCCTCATCTATTTGTGGAGTAAACTGCTCCTCTTGATCATATAATGCAACTACAAAATTAATATCATAATCATGAATATTAGACTCAACCATTAATTTGGCTAGTCCATATCCCTTAATGAGCTTGGTGGGTTTAATTTCAATATCATATTCAAGAATAATGGCAATCCACTTACCTCTTTTACCATCTAGTCCATTTTGAGTCAGGATATATTTGACCACATAATTTGGTACAAAAGAAATTAAGTGAGAATGAAGAATATATACTCTGAAATCCTTAATTTCTTTTATTACATAAAACACTTGTTTTTACATTATATTGTATTTTAATGCAACATCTCTTAGAGACTTGCTAAAGAAATCAATGGGATGCTCATATCCCTCATTGATGTTCTGTCAGAGAACTATTGCAATAGTGTATTCATATGCGAATGAAAATATTATAAAGTCCGGGTTGATTAAAATAGGTGCTTTTGTTAGAGCTTGTTTCACTTGGTCAAATGACTGCCTGGATTCAATGTTCCACCTTATTTTTGTGTCTTTCCTTAGCATATTTTTTATGTTCCTGAGGAGTTCTGCCAGGTTGGGGATGAATCTTCTTATAAAGTTGATTTTAAAAATAAATGATTGAAGTTCTTTAACATTTCTAGGATGACTTATTTTCAAGATGGAGTCATTCCTACTAGGATCAATCCTAATACCCTCTTTTGAAATGATATGCTCCATAAGTTTTCCTTCTTCAAGGCCAAATAGTGTTTTCTTGGGGTTAAGTGAAATGCCAAAATTCCTACACTTCTCAAAAACTCTTCTCAAGTGTAACAAATGCTCTTCATATGTTTTGGAATAAACTGTGATGTCATCTAGATATATGACAATAAATCTACCAATTTCATCAACAAAGGAAATATCCATTTCTCTCTAAAATGTAGCTCCAACATTTATTAATCCAAAAGGCATCTTCACATACATGAAGGTACCCCATGGAGTAGTAAAATATGTCTTATCCTGATCATCAGGGTGAACCAAAACCTGGTTTTAACCCCATAAACCGTCTAATAGAGAAATCCTACTGGAACCAACTACCTTTTGCAAAATGTGATCCATCTTAGGTAAAGGGTAATTGTACTTTAGTAAGAACAGTCTAATTTCACCTGTTTTCTTCCTTGTTGGTACCAAATTGGAAACCCAATTAGAGTACCTAAGAGGTACTATGATCTTAGCATCATACATTTTCTTGATCTCTTTCTCAATTAAAGGCATTAGTACTGGGTTTATCATTTAGAGTTTTTGTTTAAAGGATTTCTGATCTTCTTTAATAGGGATTTTGTGTTGGATTATGCTGGTGTCATAAGATTTTAAGTATTCATAACTCCATGCAAACACATCAGTGAATTATTTGAATAAACCAATGTATTTATTTTTTTCAGCAGGTGGTAATGATTTAGACAATTTTATCATCTTTGGGTCTTGTTCACTTCCTATGTTGCATTCTTATACATCTACTCCTGTGGGCTCAATCTTGGGTTTCCTGGCTACATCATTAAATTCAAACAACTCTTATAAGTTGTTATTCATCAGTAATTTTTACCCTTTTAGATGACTAAATACTTGTCTTATATTTCTAGAAAAAAAATTCATGGATCTTGTGAGTTCTAGAAATCTCACTGCCTTCATTATCCTCAGGAGAAATTTTTCACTCTTCTACTACTCCACCATGCCTTGGCCAGCCTAACACTCCTGAAGAGTCCCTCATAAAGCCTAAGTCACTCATCCTCATCCCATTTTTTACACCTATGGTTTGGGCACTCCATTTTTCCTCTACCTACTTTACACCATGCTGACCTAATGCCCAAAAGCCTTAAAAAAAACCAAATTTGCCTATGAAAACTCCTTAGGCAAATCAATTTCAATGGTTTTTCAATCTAATTCAAAATGATCTATCTTGTCAAAAAGAACTCAGTTCCCTCCTCTTTCCTAAAAAATCCCCAAGTCAAAACTTCAGTCCATGAAGAGTTAAAAACCCCTTCCACTAGGTCACTAGAGTTTATAGGTGCTAGGGTTGGCCTTTGTGTTCAAGAAGCATTATCTTTAGGTAATGAGAAAGTTGGAATTAGGTCCAAGGAACAAACATGTTATTGGTATAAAAACAAAGTAGAGAAGCCTCCAACAAGGGTATCCTTATCAAAAGTATATTATGCAAAAGATAGTTAGCCATGAGTGACATTTCTGCAGGACTGTCAAAGATGGCTACCTACAGAAAGATTGATAAGATCAAACAAACCTGATGTATCTCATGATGATGGCACATATAAAGACTAAAGGAGTTGTTGATATCAACTTCTAGGGTTTTCACACTAAGAGGTTTTCACTACTTCAAAGAGAAAACATGACAGAATGTTAATGGAAAGGAGGTCAAAATTATTCACTTCAGTCTCATCCACCAAGCAATCAAAGGCATAGAAGATGCAGGACTAAAAATTCCAAGCCAAAAACTCCTCAAGGGCATCCACAACAAGAGAAATGAAACATGCCTGAGTTTACAAAGAGTATCAGTTGTGTCATGACCAATTGTTTGTAAGGTGCTGCCCAGCGAAGAGCCCATGCATAGGATAATGAAGACAGTGGTACATAAGCACAATTGTGCACAAATTAAAGATTCAATAAACAAGAAATCAGAGTGAAAGGCCTCCTTGGTGACTGCAGACAAAGGTTAGAAATGATGTTACAGAATAACTTATAAATCTTTTCTAGGCTCACTGTTTCACTACATCAAAAAGAGTAGATTGAGAAAAGTATCAGTTTGAAGGAGACAAAACTCTCTAGTATAGTCAATTTCCATCAAAATGGTAAAAAAAAAGATATCAAAGGTTCAAAATTTCAAAATGGAGAAACCAAGCAGATCATTAGTTTGTTGAGTAAGTGGCTAAAACTGCCAAAATTTCAAAGAATGACAAAGAAAACAAAACAATGTATTATGGCAATTGCAATAAACATAAGTGGCCAAAGAAAAAGAAGGTGTGTTTGAAAACCTCCAACAGAGGTCATATTTTTCTTAAAGTTATCTCCTGCACGAAAGAGAAAAAGAGATGTCAGTAAAGGTAAAAAGACCAAAAGGAAAAACATTAGACAAGTGGGTTTTACCCCAAAATTAATTCTCCCAAAGGGTATAAAAGACTGTGGTTATCATTTAAAATCATTTTTTCATATGCAAAAAGAGAGGAAAACCCAAGGCACAAAATTCAGGGTTCCCGGAGGTTTCTGACAGAGTTCTCGGGCAGAAATTATCTGCGCTATGCTCCTGTTGAGCTGCGTTGTGCTCCTATAGACACTCTCCATGAAAATTTCTATTGCGCATTGCATTCCTGAAATGGTGTGTCGCGCTCCTATGCATTCAACACTTGCCTAGGAGGGACCCGACAGGTCGTGCAGAGGTGTGTTGTGCTCCTGTGCATTCAGGACCACCTGAGAGGCCCCCGAAAAACGTGAAAAGGGACCCGAAAAATGTGCAAAGGGACCCGTGCAGAGCCCGACCGACCCGTTCAAGCTTGCACGACGGTTTGCCCAGCCACCCCTGTTGCGCTCCTGTGCGTTCAACACTTGCCAAGGAGGGACCCGACAGGCATGCAGAGGTGCCCTGATGCGCTCCTGTGCATTCAACACTTGCCTAGGACAGACCCGACAGGCGTGTAGAGGTGCCCTACTGCGCTCCTACACATTTAGGAGCTGCTCAACCCTGTGTATAGAATGCGCCCGACTAGCCCGTGCTTCACTCTTGTGACCTTTTTCTCTAGCTAAGAATATTGAGAGGTATTTAGATGTTTTTACCTATCTTTTAAAACACTGTTTAAAGGGAAAATATAGAGAAGTGTAAAGGGAAAGCTTAAAGGGAATTTGACAAAACCCAAGAAAGAAAGTAAGGTCCCCTTGTTTGCAAACATAGGTAATTGAAAAAAACACCTATCCATCCACACATTTCAAGCACATTGAGGAGAAAAATGCCTAGAGAGGGTAGTGTTGGTAGTGATGAGGCAAGTCAGAGGCCTAGAGAACAACAAAGGAAGGTTGGAAAAGCAAATAGGTTTGAGCCTATAAACATTAAATAATTGATAGCCTCTCCTACTATAGTTTCATATTTCCAAGAAGTAGGATGCTATGAGTTCTGTGAGAAAGTGTAGGGAGTTAAAAGTCACCCTCAATTGACCAAACATTTTGTCCTTAACCTCCATGACCACCATGTACATCTAGCTGGAGTGAATTTTGAGCTGGCTACCAATGCAATCTCTATGGCCGTTGGAATACCTTGCATGGGGGAGAAATGGTTCAAACAGGTGTATCTGTACCTAAGACATTATCATCCCTTCTTAAAACCAAGTTGCCAAGCTGATTGCAAAACCATTTTCCCCTTTTCTCATTTGTTGGACAAATATGCTCCTTTGATGAAGGTCATTATGAAATACTTCACCTATGAGGGTAATTTTTCTAGAGTCTACTCCTACCACATAAGACTACTCATGCATTTTACTAAAGCCAAACTACTCCATTTTCCCTACTACCTTTGTAAAAGTATTGAGAAAATGTCATCCATTATGCAAAACAGGCCTCCCTCCCAACAAATTTCAAGTCGTTTCCACCATTCCCTCATCAAAATGATTGTCTTACACCAATTGGAGCAATAAGGCATCCCATGGGAAGTTTTAATCGCCCATGGTGTTTTCACAAACCCACAGCCTCTTCCTTTGCAAATTTTACCATCATCATCTCAAATTCCTCCTCCCACACCTCCATCACCCTCCACTGACCATGATTCATCCTCGTCACATGAATCCTCTCCCCAAACAAACCTCCCTCTCTCACCTTCCCCTAAATCCTCAGAACATGAAGAAAGCAGTGACAAGGAAGAACATGACAGTCAAGGAGAAGAAAAAATTGATGAAGAGGAGGAAAATGAAAGTGAAGAGGAGGAAAATAAAAATGAAGAAATTGAAAATGATGGAGAAGATACCAAGGACAGTGAAGAGGAGGAAGATGAAAGTAGTAAAGAAGACAGTGAAAAAAGCAGTGGGCTAAATGATGAAGAAGGTAACAAAGAAAATAGTGATGAAAAAGAGGAAGAGAACAGTGACCAAGATGAACATGGCAGTCATGAAGAAAGTGATGATTTAGATGAACATAGAATTCATGAAGAAAGTGATGACAAAGAGGTTGATAAATAAGAAAGTAGTGACAAAGGCAGTGAACAAGAAGGCAAAGACAGTGAGATAAATGAGGATGAGGAAATCAATGACAACCCAAGTACAGAGGCAGATTTAGAAGAGAGAGAGGCAGAATTTGATGATCAAAGTAATGAAGGTAAAGAAGAAAATATTGAGCAAAATGACAGTGGTAAAAGAAGCAATCATGAAGGTGAAGATAACAGTCAAGAAAAGGCATAGTTTGAAAGTGAAAACAGTGGGAAAGTCAGTGTGGGTATAGACACACATAATGGGGCAGAAAATGACAACCATGGTGAAGAAGAAAATCATGACAATCCTCTTGAACAAAGCAGTGATAATGAAGAAACAAATTTTGAGGGCAAAGTAAGTAGGCATAGCAAACATGAAGAAAACAATGAAAGTGCCTCTAACAGTGACCCCATAGAAAATGCAAGCAGTGATAAAGACGCAGAATTTGAAAATGAGGACAGTGGGCCAAATCATGAAGAGGAGGACAGTCATAAAGATACAGATGTACAAATCAATGATGAAGAAACTTCTAGTATTGCAAATACAGAGGATGATAATCATGAAAATCTTGACAGTGACACTAGCATGAGATAAAATGAAAATACCTCTCAAGAAGGTAGTCAAGAGAAAAGTAAGGAAGACACACATACTGAAGTCATCAGTGAAAAGGAAAATAGCTCTAAGGTCACCAATGATCAAGGTATTCAAGTGAGACATTTTAAAAATTGTACCCTCACTTACCAAAGAGGGACAATGCAAGTGTTTGCTGCCTCTAAGAGGCAAGGGACCTTCCCATCTACTTCAACTCAAACATTGGATAAAGGTAAGAAAAAAATAAAAGAAGAAGAGGAGGATTATGAAAAAGAAAGAGAGTTTGAACTCATTCACATAGACAGTGATGATGATAATGAAACAAGAATTTCAAACTCCCTCCTCCAAGACAGGAATGAAAAAATCAAGGACTTGGAGGTTGAATTAGAAAGAGAAAAGGATGTGCTCACTTCTATCAGATGCAAAACAAGAAAATGAGTGCCCAACAAGCCATCCATGAAACAAGAACACTCAGGTACCGGAAAGAGGCTCAAAGGGCACAGGTGAGGTTGGCAGAATTCATGGGTACTTATGAGGAGAGTAGTGATGAGGAAGGTCAAACTAGAAGGAGACCTAGAACTATGGGTCTTAGGAAAGCATTGGCAAAGAAGAGAGAAGAAGAATCAGCCCAAGCAGAACAACTTTCTCTCCAAGAACTCCTTGCACTAGAAATTGAACATTATAGGGAATTATGGCTTGAAAGGGCTAACATACACCTTGAGGCCAAGCTAGAGAAGGCCAATAAAGACTTGGATCTACAAAGGAAAATGGCTAAGTATTATGCTCAAAGAGACCAATTTGTAAGGCAAAAACTCAAAAGGGCCAAATTTGAGATCCAAGCACTAAAGGAGGAAAAGGACTAAGCTAGCCTTGGTATTTTGGTGCAAGCTTCTCTACAGGTCTCCTAGGACCCATGAGACACTTTTCTACCAAATTTGGGAGAAATTGAACAAGTTTTTGTTTTTTGCAAATTTTGAGGCTAGGAACGCATCACACCTGGTGCTATGCTCTTTTTCAGGGAATATTCAGGAGAAAATCCTTGCATTTTTGGATTCATCATCATGAAAGGAGCATGCTCACCAATTTTCATCTCAATTGGAGTTGTTTTGATCCCCCAAAAGGGTAAAAAAAACTCATTTTTTCACTATTCTGCCCTCTTTTCAGGACATGTGCTATGCTCCTACCAGTCTTGGCATTTTTACTTTTTGGACAGGTTGCAGAGGTCAGATCAGAAAAAAAAGGATATATATGGAAAGTAGACATCAAGGTATTTCCAACGAGCCATCACGGAGCCTTTTCTGACATCGTGAAGCTTTAAGAAGACCTATCTTTTCTATTCCTGTGCTATGCTCCTGGCATGCAAATTCAAATTTGACACACAGTGCTACGCTCCTGTGATTGACAAGCCATAATGTTCATTTGGAAAGTTTTGTAGGCTTTTCAAAGCCTAAAATTTAATTTAATTACTAAAAATAGCCGGAAAGATATTTATTTTGGATATTTTGTGCCTTGGGCCTTGCAAGGCCTCAAGGACAATAAGGATACTTATATTTAGCCAATGGACTTCTAAATACTCTATTGGATTTCTCTCCGCTTTTATTTTTATATAAGGCATGAGGATTCATTGTAATGATGGGCTTTTGATGTTTTTAAGAGAAATGCATGGTTTTTGGAAGTTGAATAACAATTTAGTGTTGTGGAGCTTGTGGATGATTTGCCTTGGTTGATAATGATGAAGGCTTGCTTGCAGGATTCCTAAGTTTAGCTACTGGTGAAGTATCTATTATTTTTTCATGTTTTTCTTGTTTGTCATATGTCCATATTTCTATATTGCAAAAGCTCAGAAGAGTATAGTATGATAAATGTTGTTTGAGGCACCTCAGTCCTCCTGTTTGCTATTGTCTCCATGTTTTCTTCTGCTGGGTTAGTTTAAGGAATTCTTAGTTGCTCCTTTGGCCCACCTAAGCTTGTCTATTTCATTATTGGATTAATATGCTAGTTTAAAAACATGATTCATGGTAATCCCTTCTTGTTTTATGCTATCTAACCTCTGTCTTGAAATCTTTCTTTGAAGTATTGATTGATTAGGTTAAGCCAAAGAGGTCTTGTTTTGATCTTGCCCTTTGTATATGCTTATCAGTTTGCTTCAAAGTTATTTATAGTTTAATGTATGATGTTTAGGAGTTCCCTCTTCATTTATTAATGCTATTTGTCTCTCATATTGTTACACAACAATTTGTCACCATCCCTGCAATTCCCCGTCCCGCACATTGGAGGGCTTATTTCGTGACCTGTGAGTAGTGACATGATCTGAAAACACTTTCATGGCATTCCCCTAGACATGGAATTTCATCCCCCTGAAGACAAATCCTTGTGAAAAACCATAAAAATATCCTTTTCATCCTTGGCGCGACTATCCAGTGTTATACCCGCACCAATGGGGGAAATCCTCTAAAGAGGGCGCGCCAATTGGCACTCTGTCTCAGAGTCGCACTCGTGCCAGGCTTAATAAAGGGTGTTTTTAAAAAATAAATGGCAGAAGATTGACTCCAACCAACTCCTGAACTGGTCTCTAAATTGAGTTGGGAAGTTTGGCTCCGGATTTCCATGTAGAGGAAGTAGTTTTCCACCTCTCACGGAAGCTTACTTGAGGATAGGGCCAATCCCATTATTGTATGGATCCCAACTCCCCTTCCACCATCTATATAAGCTTTCCATTTCCCTTTGCAAGCTAGTCTCCAAGAATCTCCAAGAGCCCTCATAGCCTAAAGAATGCTTCAATAGTCCTCATAGTCTCAAATCAATAGCAAGGAGATTGATGATTGAAGAGAGAGGCTTGTCCCCATCCTTGACAAGCTTTACCGAGACGTATTCCGCTGACGACCCGTCGAAGGAGAATCCAGCGTCAGAGCTAGGTTGTATTTTCCTTTGTTGAATTAATGATAAGCTACTATTGGTTATGGTTCCACTCGTTTTGTTCATTATGATCATGAGTTGTGTCCTCTCTGACTAACGCATAATTGTATATATTGGATTTTACGCTTGTGTTTGTTGTGTTTCTTGCGTGTGCAGGTGTTCGATCACGACGAGTGTGAGGATTGTCATATACCAGAGCAAAGGAACAGGAGCGCTACCTTCTCTACAAACAACAGCGTTGGATTCAAGGTAAGCCTTCTTCGCAAGTTGGTTTATTGCAATTAGGGACCTGCACCATAGCGTGTTACGATTGTTGCTAGACCAGTTTTGGGCTAGTAGGGATCGTCTCTGTCCGCAGAGGGGATTTACCTCTACAACAAATTGGCGACTCCACTGGGGAATCGTTTAGCTTGTTGTTTGCTTTATAAACTATAGATGGAGCCTGAAGCTATCCAGATAGCCTTCGAAACGCTCTTGCTCTGCATTAGCGAAAGTAGATGAAGGCTACTTCAGTCAATCTCCGGTCTAGTTTATGAACTGAACACTTGGAGTATTGTCTTGTATTTTTGGTCCATCCTTGACTTTTCTTTCTTGATCAGCGCTTTTGGCTAGCTCTTGTTGTGTGTTTGGATTTTTATTTAGCTTTACCATCATTAGTCTTCTTCTTGGATTGCTCTCTTTTCATTTTTCCTTAGTAAACTCGGTTGGCGCGCTTTTCAGTGTGACAGTCGTGCCCACTGGCGCATGTTGTCAGTGTATTACTCGCGTCAATTCCATTCTGGTGCTAGTTTCAGCCTTACAGTCGCGCCAATCCTGTAAGGTATTAGGGTTTACTGTGTTTTGAGCCTTCTGAAACTGATCTGGGTGTTTGGTCTTATTTTTACGACTGCTTGAGTGCTTTGGAGCCCTACTTGACTGACTGTCACCTTCATCCTTTGGTTGTTTGCCCATTTCTATCGATTTTACATTTTAGCCCTAGGGCATCTAGGTACTATTGTGTGTTGAGCCTCCCTTGGGAGTTTGTGGTTCCTATCTGTTCAATCAACTTTGTGATTGCTTCTCTGCATTTGTTTGGTGGTCGTTGATCATTTTATTGCGTTGTTTGAGTGATTGGTTTCTTCTTCACTTGAATTCCGCTTTGTATCGCATTGAGCCTAGATTACATGGTTCATTTGAGTCTTTGGGTGCCTTTTTGAGAGACTTTTTATGGATTTGAGATTTGGTTGTGTGCTTGAATTGAGTGAAATTTGATTGTTTCTTCTCTTTTGCTATCACTTCTCAAGTTGCTTGTCTCATTAGTTTTCATTTTGTTTAGTGCAGTGTGCTCTTAAACATTGAAAATATAAAAAAAATATCTTTTGCTTTGGATTAGTTAGTGTGAATTGAATCTTTTCGGTGTTATTAGTGATTAGTAACTTTGAAAGAAAAGCTTTTAGTTTCCATTAACTGCATTAGAGATATCATTGGTTGTCCTCTGGTCATTTTGTTATTATTTGAAAAGCTCTTAACTCTCTCGTAATTAGATTTCATCGAACAAAATCATATATTGTGGCATGTAGTGTGCATTTAGGAGATTTTGAGAAATTACATTCGCTAGGGCCTGAAAACTGAAACATAATTGAAGATAAACATTAAAAATTATTCAATTTACACTAAGGCAGCATTGAAACATTAACGAAATATTTTGAGGTCTAGGCTAGAGACGTGTTCCGACATCTTTAAACCTAGTAGTTGTCGTTCGCCTCTTGGCTTTAGACAGCACTAGTACGGACTTGTGCTCCCCATACCGTCGCGTACATAAAGGGAGACCCCACTAGGTTTCTATCCTTTATCCATAGGAAGCCGGGTCTTCTGCCCTATACCCGTGATACACTGGACACAACATTTGGGGAGATTGCCTGCACGTACGTCAAGTCCTTGGTTGATTTATCCTTCATTTTGAAACCAAGGTGTATATTGTAGTTCACGGTTATTTGGTACACCCTTTGCCTAGCATTCCTGAGTAGTCATTTTGATCTTATCTGACTCCTTAAATTTGAAAAGATCACCAAGCGCTTGTCCTTTCACACTTGCTTCAAAACTGAAAGAGATAGAGTCACCTTTCATCCGTTTCTTGACTCTTAAAACATGAAACGGTGGAATTTCTAAGTTTCAATGTGGTACAATAAATCACCTGCGATCACACGCCCTGTTAGAATTTGCTTGTTGGCCGTTTGATTGTGTGCCTTGGTTTTTAGCTCGTGTGCGGTTTCGAGTTGTTGATGGCAACTTTTCCAGAGTTCACCAACCATGAAATCCCCTCCGATGGGAATCCTGGTCATTTTCCTCCTTTTGGAAATGTTGGTGCTCCTTATATGGCAACGTTGTCCCTTCCTGTGTTAACTATTGGGTTGCCTGTTTGGTTGTTTTCAACCTCTGTGGTCCCAAATGTCTCAGCTACTGTTCAATCAATTCCTCCACCTAAACAACATCATGTTGATTCCAAGGTGGAACTCTCCCCTTCTTTGCCTGTTTCTGCGTTTTCCTCTTCTACTTCGCCTGGTGAAAGTCTGGATTCAAGTAACCAAGTAGCTAAGAAGAAGAATAAGAAGACAAAGAAGAAGAAGTCTGATAAAAGAGAGGCTAAGGCTCCAGCTACTGATTTTGAAACGTCTCCTCTTGATAAACCTTCCAACCCTCCACGGAAAGTAAAGTTCCCTTGCATGTTGTGCACAGGAGATCATCTTCTTCGAGATTGCCTTGGCATTCCCAAGGTACTCGAAGTATGTTCCAACGGACTTCCACCATTGCCTTTGGCTTCCAGGAGTCCGTTTGGGGGCACGTCTTCAACTGGTGCTGGTAAGGCTCCTAAGAAGCAGGGTAAGCTCACCAATCCCTGTAATTTTTGTGAAGGGCACCATGCCATTCACCTTTTTCCGTATATGGATGAAGCCAAACGAGTTTTGGACAATGCAACCGTTTCTACGCCATGCCTCCTAGTTGGTTATAATCGGCTTTCTTTGAGTCCTCCACTGGCTGATGCCATGATTGGTCAAAAGTCATCCTTGGTCTATCCCGCTCCCTCGGAAATTCAAATTCAGGAATCCGTCCCTGACCAACCATTGGTCGTGGGATCGGTTGAACTGGCCCCGTCTGCGGTGCACCAGGTCTTTTCCGTTGAGAGTGGACCTCACACCCCTCAGGTTCTTCTTGTTTCTTCAGATTCTTCGAACTTGGAGAAATATTCTCCTGTCCCCATACCTCAAGAAGCTGCTCCTCCGCCTCCTGTGACGGAGGTCCCGGAGGATACCCCTCCCACCTTCGAGATGGAGGTCATGGAGGATGCTCCTTATTCTTCTGTAACACCAAGGGAATACCATCTCGATTTGATGGTAGCCCCTCCGAGTAGTTTGGTCGCTTCCTTTGATTGGAGTCGATTTGCCGGATACCGCCTCCCGTCTTATGTGCCTTTCGAGATCACAGTACAAGATTTTGGTCTGGTCGTACCCAACACCATTATAGATGAAGGCACGTCTGTTAGTGTTCTATCCTCAACTACTTGGCAAGATTTCAGTTCGCCGCCACTTGTGCCTGTTACGCAGAACCTGTTGGCCTTTAACAGAATAACTAGTCAAGCGTTAGGGATCCTTCCAAGGTTACCTATTACTTTGGGAGGTAAAACTGTCCATATGGACATGATGGTTGTTCCAGGCCCCTTGGATTTCAATCTGATCTTGGGGCATGATTACACCTATGCCATGGGAGCACTTGTCTCCTCCCTTTTTCGTGTGGTCTATTTTCCACATGAAGGATGGATCGTGACTATTGATCAACTTTAATTCTTTGGCCCTGATGTGGCAGCTGGCCCGCCATCATCCCTTCCCGGTTTTTATCCACCCGTTGTATCTGCCCCACTGCAGGTCAACTAAGTGGCTACCTACCCCGTGCCTGTACTTAGTGATAGTTCCGTTGTGCATCAGGTGCTGGGGGCATTGGGTCCTGACTTCCATGATGTTTTCCTTCCATCAGGAGTGGAACTCTTGGAAGTGATGGCTTCTTGTTCATTATGATGAAGTCGGTCGGAGCATGGTTATTTTCTTGTGTCAAGCTCCTTAAAAAATGAAACAAGGTCTGTCGGAGCAGAGTTTCTTTTCTTGTGTCAAGCTCCTTAAAAAATGAAACAAGGTCTGTCGGAGCAGAGTTCCTTGTCTTGTGTCAAGCTTCTTAAAAAATGAAACAAGGTTGTCGAAGCAGATTTCCTTGTCTTGTGTCAAGCTCCTTAAAAAATGAAACAAGGTTATCTGAGCAAAGTTCATTTTCTTGTGTCAAGCTCCTTAAAAAATGAAACAAGATCATCCAAGGATAGTTCTTTTAATGTGTCAACCTCGTTAAAACAATGAAACATTTTCCTATTCAATTCGAGTCTTTGATGAGATCTCGTAAAATACCAGTCGAGTCTTTCTCTTGATCTCGTAACTTCAACCTTCACTCCATCTGCCTTTCATATGGATTGAAGCTTGGGGGGCATGTACCTCAGATTGAGTCACCATGCTGGGGGCATGCTTAAACTTTTCAAGTATAGTTTGTTTCCGTTTCAAGCTTGTGTAAAAATGAAACCGGTTTCAAGCATAGTTTATCTTTGTTTCAAGCTTGTGTAAAAATGAAACCAACTTCAAGCAGAGTTTCTTGATTTCAAGATTGTGTAAAAATGAAACCTTTCCCATTTTACCTCTTTTGATTGCCATTTTATCAACCTGTTTTTTCCAGATGAGCCTTGGTTTTCTCACTCCATCGTCACTATCTGCTTGGCCGATCATATGCCTTCAATTGGTTGTTTTACCCGTTCCTGAGGAACCACTGCGATGAGTGGTCTTGTTAGCTAGCATCTTAACCTTTACTTTTTCTGAGCAGTTCCACCATTACCGGAACCAGTTGCTACCCTTTATACCACTCGTTCCTCTAGGAGGAGTCAACTTTCAGCTCTTTTCTGACTCTCTAAACATGAAAAGATTGTCGAGTCCCTTGTCATTTCGATCTCGTTAAAGTGGCCACGAAACGACATCAACCCAGTATACGTTTACCCCTTTTTTGGGATGGGATAGATTACTTACGAAAAAGGAATACCCTAGCCTATCGCGACTAGGAGGCTTTCTCAGACATAGTTTTCTACCTTTTCAGGTCTGAGGAACTATTTACGAAAAGGGACCGTTGGAGTTTACTTTTCCGTTGTCTTTTCAAACTCTCTAAACATGAAAAGACGCCGAGTTCTTCCTTTGTCAGACTCGTTAAATCCTGATGACATCGGATTCAGTCGTAATGACGATATTCGAGTTTCTCCTTCCTAGGGCTCGTTAAATGTACTAGGATGGATTCATCCAAAGGATGGATTTATATTACAAGCATATGCTATCCTCTTCAAGCTTGTGTAAAAATAAAGAGGTACTCGCCAGAAATGGTGGGGAAAATGGAACCAGCATCATTGTCATGTCGGCAGTATGTCGCTCTTGAACATGGCACTTGTATGCATTTGTTTTGGGTTGGGGACATCTCATCTTGTTTTTCACTTGCCTCTGTGGGTTTGGGTGATCCCTTTTGACCTCTCATCTTCTCTTTACCTCGTCATCGTGACCTTTGATCTTTTGATGTCAAATATTTCCAAATCCACTGTCGTGCCGCCTATATGTTCAAGAGAATTTGACCTCTGCAAGTATCAACCTTCCTCTGATTCTCATATGATCTTGATTCAAAAAGACATTATGTTCCTCTGTCTCGCATCGATGATGTGGGAAACACTATGGCCCAACTTCAATCAAGGTCACTTCCTATCGACTTCAGCTCATTATCTAGGAAGCTGATCTAGAGACTCCCTTCTGGTACCCTGGAGCCTGCATGCCTCAATGGCAAGTTCTTCGCGTTCGACGTGAGGTTTTCACCATTGGCCTCCGATCAAGTGATTCTACAGGTGTTTGACGCCAGCTCACTGATTCACATGCCGTATATTGTACCTATAGTACCTTGAGGACCATTGTCATTATTGGTGGTACCTCTCGCGTTTGTTAATAGCTTTCATCATTGGCTGGTAATCAGATGATGTTCTTGCATGTTAGACTTCAGCTCACATATTCACATGCTTGAACTTGTACTTTGTTCGGGTCGAGATGGAGTGCAAGACCCTGGATTCATGTTTGTTATAATCTAGGCTGTGATTTTGTGGATTATCATGATTAGTTACATGACTCACTGATTGGATGGCTGCGACCATACCTGAGTCTATTTATCGATCCTTACTGGATGGCTGCGTCCATGCCTTGGATTTGGATTATTGTGTACTCTGTTATGGATGGTTGTGCCCATACCACATATATATCATGTATCTCATATATCAGTTGTACTTCTCTACGCAGGTTTTTCGACGGCAATGTTTTCAGTTGGACACGTTCTCGTAAAGCATTTCACCCCTCTCTCTCTTTCGAGCCTCATGCTTTAGGGGGCATCTGTTACACAGCAATTTGTCACCATCCCTACAATTCCCTGTCCCGCACATTGGAGGGCATATTTCGTGACCTATGAGCAGTGACATGATCTGAAAACACTTTCATGGCATTCCCCTAGACATGGACTTTCATTCCCCTGAAGACAACTCCTTGTGAAAAACCCTAAAAATAGCCTTTTCATCCTTGGCGTGACTAGCCATTGTTATACCCGCGCCAATGGGGGAAATCCTCCAAAGAGGGTGCGCCAATTGGCGCTCTGTCTCAGAGTCGCACTCGCGCCAGGCTTAATAAAGGGTGTTTTTTAAAAATAAATGGCAGAAGATTGACTCCAACCAACTCCTGAACTGGTCTCTAAATTGAGTTGGGATGTTTGGCTCCGGATTTCCATGTAGAGGAAGTAGTTTTCCACCTCTCATGGAAGCTTCCTTGAGGATAGGGGCAATCCCATTATTTTATGGATCCCAACTCCCCTTACACCATATATATAAGCTTGCCATTTCCCTTTGCAAGCTAGTCTCCAAGAATCTCCAAGAGCCCTCATAGCCTAAAGAATGCTGCAATAGTCCTCATAGTTTCAAATCAATAGCAAGGAGATTGATGATCGAAGAGAGAGGCTTGTCCCCATCCTTGACAAGCTTTACCGAGACGTATTCCGTTGACGACCCGTCGAAGGAGAATCCAACATCAGAGCCAGGTTGTATTTTCCTTTGTTGAATTAATGATAAGCGACTATTGGTTATGGTTCCACTCATTTTGTTCATTATGATCATGAGTTGTGTCCTCTCTGACTGACGCATAATTGTATATATTGGATTTTACGCTTCTGTTTGTTGTGTTTCTTGCATGTGCAGGTGTTCGATCGCAACGAGCGTGAGGATTGTGATCTGTCGGAGCAAAGGAACGGGAGTGCTACCTTCTCTACAAACAACAGCGTTGGATTTGAGGTAAGCCTTCTTCGCAAGTTGGTTTATTGCAATTAGGGACCTACACCATAGCGTGTTACGATTGTTGCTAGACCTGTTCTGGGCTAGTAGGGATCGCCTCTGTCCGCAAAGGGGATTTACCTCTATAACACATATGTTTTCAAATCTTGAAAGTAGAACCATTGAAGTTAGATAAGTTGTCTTACTTCATTTGCTCCACTAGATTGTATACCTTGAATGTGTATTTGTTTAAAAGTATGGTTATTGATTAAATGGTGTAACCTACCTCATGACTAGTATCTTTTTTCTTATCATTATTCAAGATCTCTCTATTCATAGGTATTTGACAAAGGATTCTTAACTGCCCTTTGCCCTACCTTGGTTTCCCAAACTTAATGTCCATTTCACCTCACACATAAAATTTAAAGATCGATTAACTACACTATATTTTCCCTATGATGTAACCAGATTCATTATCGAGATACCAATGACTTCATAGACTCCATAGCCCAATTGATTTGATAACCTCTCACTCCACCTATCCTACTTTATCATCTTACTCCAACCAAAACAAAAAACAAACCTACACTTAAAAACTAGCCTAAAATCAACCATCTAAAACAAAAAATTTCACATCCTTCGCATAATAGAGAGTTCCCTCTCTGAGTCCATGAAGGCTAGGTCCTATGACTCTGTAATGTTCCAAATCTGGAATTTTCTACAACAAATAGAATACATTAAGGTATTACAGAGTTGGAGAGGTATATATATGTCTTATAACAGATTTAAAACCACTTATCCTTCAATATTATGTGCATCGACAACTTTATACAGTGATTTATAAGCTAGAAAGTGGGGAAAAGCAGTTATTTAAGCCCTAAAACACTTAATTTCAGAGATGTGCGTAAAAATAATAAGGGAGATGGATGGATATGATAGCGTAGGATAATAGGAGTCTACATACCGAATTTTAGCTCAAAAAAATGCTCCTAGCTATGTTAAATAGTTCCTCCATTCCCGACTAGGCTAGAAAACCCTGATTTCCCATGACTTAATGTATGCAGAAATTTACTGAAGCTTAGGCAGCGTGATTTTCTAAAGGTATTAGTTTTAATAGGTTAATAAAATCATGAAATCAGTTACACAACACTACTCATACAGTAGAAGAGAGAAAATAAAGACTTTTATGAGAAAATCCCTCTAAAAGAGGTGATGCAAAAATTGTATTTCACTGTAAAACCCTGACAGCGTTATTTTCTGAAGCATACAGCAGCTATAGGTTAAAAATAAGATCTAGGACATATCAGTGTATAAATTATTAGATCTATATGAGATCTATACACTATATTGTCCCTATTTTACATACCCCTTGGGGTTTTCAGCAAATCATGAAGCATATGGAGTAGATCTGAAATCTTATGCAGCAGATATATACATTTCTGAAAATTTTATGAAGTAAATACATGTATGAACATATCATATCTGGAAGGTACATGGATTGGTTGGCCAATCCATGGATCACCACAGTGAGGGAAGATTCCCAACACCGGAGATCTCTCTCCCAAGAGATAGTTGAATCACCCTGCAACTTCTTCCTTGTAGATTACGCAGTTCAGGAAGGGTAACTATGCATTAGGCTCTGGAATATGATATGTCCTGATGCCAAGATTTGAAATTATGTCCAACAGGAGGGGCACTCTTCTAGGAGGTTAAAATACACACTCCATGAGAAGAGACTCCCCAAAACAATCTAGATCTGAATAGGTCTAGAGCTCCACTTGCTGCAACTTACAAAAGAAATCAAACCCTCAACAAGATATGCATTGCAGTTGGAAGTAGAAGCTTGGACAATTTCCGAATAGTGGATGAGAAATGCAAAACTCTTCCAAGAGCTACTCTATGGAAAGAGGTGGGATTCCCGCCTGAGAACACCCAGTGCTAAGCAACACTATTCTCAGGCTAAACAGCCTAGATAATTTGAATTAGTCTAAGGAGAATAATTTATGAATATCTTGAACAACCTCTTCTTGTTGCTCTCCTCTTTCTTTTATAGGACGAAAGTCTTGCAAAACCATAAACCATCTCAAAGGTTTATCTCATTTCACATGTGCATCCTCCTTCTAGATCTGCGCTGAGTATTTAGGAGGTACATTGCACTTAGACAACGTTGTAGATAAGGTCTTGTTGACCTAGTAAATTGTCACAAACCTTTTTCACACATAAGGGGTTTTATCAAAGCAACCCTGATTTAGCCTTGTTCACATTGGGCATTGATTTATTACATAGTTTTTAGGAGTTTATTGATCCTCCCTTACAATCTTATTCATGAACATGAAAATAAAAATGAAATTGAATATTCCTATTAGCTTGGGCTAGTTAGGAATATTACAGTCCTCCCCCTTCAAAATGTTGCTTGTCCTCAAGCAACTACAAGGTAGAGCAAAACTTCTCCTTTCCTCTTCTTGTGGCCTCATCAATGGATCCCACCATGGATGAAAATGATATGTAATGAATCTTTCCTCCAATGATTCCCTCCAAGTGAAAGATAGCAAAGTGTACATCATGAGAAAATGGAAGGTACAAGTGGTGATCTCTTTGTTGCTCAATGGCCTCCTCAAGGTAGGAGTGATGATGAACATGGGGAATATTATTCCCAATGAGTGATTTCCATACCCATGCTATCATCCAAATGAAGTGAGCCAATCTAGTTAGCTCAAAAATATCCTCAACCCTTGGCTCAAACAATGTGTTGGGGCTACATGGAGAGATTGGATCCTCCCACCCAATTGGTTTCGCTCTCCATTTATGATAAGTATGGGGCTGTTGTTGCTCTTGGGCTGAAGTTTTATGTCCTTCAAGAGTGGCCCAAGTACCCCACCAAACAAATGAACCATGAAGTGCCTCCTCCAAAAACTCAAGTTCTCCAAATGGCTTCTCCCACATGAAGAAAAGAGATGTAGTTTGACAATCATGGACTGCCCATTGCTTCTCTTGAAACATGCATAATGCAAAGTAGGGAAAATTATACTCCCAATGGGCATATTCAACTCATAGCCCACTCTCCAAACAAAGCTTCCCATGAGCATAAACATATCAGCAATACATGGAAGCATAATATAATGAAAGCAAGTTTCCAAATGACAACCGGAGAGTGAAACATAGTTCCTCTCATGGAACCAGTGAAGTGCATCCTTGGCCTGCATCAAATCAAACAAGAACAAGTGCTCTTCCAGCCACTTTTTTGCTGCCATAATCATATTACAAAATATAAACATGAAAGTACAAAGTGGTGTCAATGGTGCACACCAAAATTCATGTGGCTTCCCCCACAAACCACCATTAAGATAGCCAAAATCAATGCTACAAGTAGCTGCAAGTACATCATCATACATCATACAAGAAGGAACGATCCTCCTTGATACATCATGTTGCTCAAACAAGGAAAATAAGTACAATACAAAATGTGAAATTATACCTCCTCCATCATGTACTTGAGAACTTGAGCTGTAATGGCTCAACTGGAATTTCTCCCTCGCCTCCAATGAGTAGGGAAGTGGCTGTGACCTCTTCTTCATCATCATCTGGGCTATGCATCTCTCCATATGCTGAAATAGGTCATGCTGGATGCCCTCCCAAGTGAACTCCTCCATCAAATGGAAATATGCATCAAGGTGCATGGAAGAGAAGTCCTGATGTGTTGCATGTAGTAGCTTCTCCTTGAGACTAGAAGCTCTAGTCAAGAAGATCCTGATATAGGAATATATGAACACGTCATCCACCATGTATCTATCATCTCCATTCGGGTCATCAAGAATCATGCATGCACCAATATCCTTGGAGTAGTCTACCAAGAGTTGAGACCTCCAATAGGGATCAATCCTCCCAAGAGACAACGTTGATGATCTAGCATATGAAGCTCTCCTCATGCTGCTGCCTGCTACTTTGACATCCCCCATGCCAAATTCATCCTCCAAACTCATCACCTCCTTGGAATCCAATAATGGTGAGCCAAGAGGCAAGATGTCTCTCACCAAATCTAAATCTGGTGGCCTCCCAGGTGGAATGCCTCCATGTAATGAGACATCAAAATCTGAAGTGGATTGCATGTATGAGTGGACTGATTTGTCCCTCTTTTCTCTGCACAGTGCAGTCTTCTTCCTTTGTGCAGAAAATTTCTGAAATAGACAAGAATGAATGCTCATAATCCCCTCATGTTGATCTTTCTGCTCTTCTTCTTCTTCTAATGGTACAGCGCTGGTATTCCTTCTCTGCTCATCCTCTTCATCAATATGTAAGAATGCCTCATCATCAATTAGAGACCCTAGATCTTGGTCATCTCTTGAAGGCGGTACCTCCATGTCATCAAAAGTGGAAGAGGTCCCTTCATAAGATGGGGATATTTCCCTTGGCAAGCCATCATACCTGTCCTTATCCCCTTTAAAAATAAGGAGTGGAGCTGGTTGCATGGTCTCCTCCAATGCATGCAAAGTGTTTGATGTTTTAATACATGATGGTTCACATTGATTTTAATCAAATTTCTTCATCAATCCCTTAGTGAATTCATCATATGCTTTTATATTTGCATTATAACAAGAAATATAATTTTGAAACCGCCCATCATGAGCCATACCTTTGAGTTTCAGCGCTGCTAACCCAATGGCCTCATCTTCTTCCTCCATTCTCCTTGCAGTGAATGTGGGCAATGAACTGCGTTATGGATCTACATGTGTGGCTAAATGCTCACACCCTTCATGAAAATAGCTAGGGCTTGCTTCGTCTCCAAACCATTTTAGAAATTCTCTGCAATCTTCCCTTTCTGTCCCCTTGAGATCTTCTTTGATACCCTCCAAAGTCTAGAAAAGAAGCACGAAGATCTCCTCTTCCGTCATTCTTCTTCCTCTTCTTTCCTTTGACAAGAAAGTAGGCATATTCCAACGTTGTAGATCAGATTGTGTGGCTGAATTCTCACACAAATTATAATGAATGCTGGTGCTTTTAAGATCAGAGGGATCTGCATGACCTCCCTTCTTCATTCCCTTGATTTCTCCTTTCAGTACATGAAGAGTTTCTGAAAACTCTTCTCTCTGCAGTCTTCCAGAAAATGGGTTTAGGTCCTTCTCCTCTATGTCTTCAGTGTAACTAGACCTCCCCATCAGATTTTTCTTTCTTCTTCTCTTTATCTTCTGAAATATTGATCTCACAGGATGTGCCAGAGATCATGCTTTGATACCACTGTAATGTTCCAAATTTGGAATTTTCTACAACAAATAGAATAATTTAAGGTATTACATAGTTGGAGAGGCAGCTATATGTCTGATAAAAGATTTCAAACCACTTATCCCTCAATATTATGTGCATCAGAAACTTTATACAATGATTTATAAGCCAGAAAGTGGGGAAAAGCAGCTATTTCAGCCCTAAAATTCTTAATTTCAGAGATGTGCATAAAAATAAGCAGGGGAGATGGATGGATCTGATATCTTAGGCTAAGATGAGTCTACATACCTAATTTCAGCTCAAAAAAATTCTCCTAGCTATGTTAAATAGTTCCTCCATTCCCGACTAGGCTAGAAAACCCTGATTTCCCATGACTTAATGTATGCAGAAATTTACTGAAGCTCAGGAAACGTGATTTTTTGAAGGTATTAGTTGTAATAGGTTAATAAAATCATGAAATCAGTTACACAACACTAATAATATAGTAGAAGAGAGAAAATGAAGACTTTTATGAGAAAATCCCTCTAAAAGAGGTGCTGCAACAATTGTATTTCACTGTAAAACCCTGACAGCGTTATTTTCTAAAGCATACAACAGATGTAGGTTAAAAATAAGATCTAGGAAAGATCAGTGTACAAATGATTAGATATATATGAGATCTATACACTAGATTGTCCCTACTTTACATACCCCTTGGGGTTTTCAGCAAATCATGAAGCATATGGAGTAGATCTAAAATATTATGCAGTAGATCTGTACATTTCTGTATAATTTCTGAAGTAAATGCATGTATGAACATATCAGATCTGGAAGGTACATGGATTGGTTGGCCAATCCATGGATCACCACAGTGAGGGAAGATTCCCAACACCGGAGATCTCTCTCCCAAGAGATAGCTGAATCACCTTGCAGCTTCTTCCTTGTAGATTACGCAGTTTAGGAAGGGTAACTACGTATTAGGCTCTGGAATATGATATGGCCTAATGCCAAGATCTGAAATTATGCTCCAATAGGAGGGGCACTCTTCCAGGAGGTTAAAAGACAGACTCCATGAGAAGAGATTCCCCAAAAAAATCTAGATCTGAATAGATCTAGAGCTCCACTTGTTGCATCTTACAAAAGCAATCAAACCCTCAACAAGATTTTCATTGTAGTTGGAATTAGATCTTGGCAAATTTCCGGATAGTGGATGAGAAAAGCAAAACTCTTCCAAGAGCTACTCTATGGAAAGATGTGGGATTCCCGCCCGAGAACACCCAGTGCTAAGCAGCACTATTCTTAGGCTAAATAGCCTAGAGAATTCGAATTAGTCTAAGGAGACTAATTTCCGAATATCTTGAACAACCTCTTCTTGCTAATCTCCTCTTTCTTTTATAGGATGAAAGTATTGCAAAACCCTAAACCATCTCAAAGGTTTAGCTCCTTTCACATGTGAATCCTCCTTCTAGATCTGTGCTGAGTATTTAGGAGGTACATTGTACTTAGACAACGCTGTAGATAAGGTCTTGTTGACCTAGTCAATTGTCAAAAACCTTTTTCACACATAAGGGGTTTTATCAAAGCAGCCCTGATTTAGCCTTGTTCACATTGGGCATTGATTTATTACATAGTTTTTAGGAGTTTATTGATCCTCCCTTACAATCTTATTCATGAACATGAAAATAAAAATGAAATTGAATATCCCTATTAGCTTGGGCTAATTAGGAATATTATAGACTCCAAAGACTGGTCTGATGTTACCCTGTGCATTTGGTCTACCAATCTGCTAAATCACGGGACACCAAAATAATGGCGATCACGGTGGGACCGAGTAAATAGTAGTCTAAAAACTCTTATAGACTCATTTAAACCCTGAGTTAAGCTTATAAAATCAACTGATAGCCAAAGAGTATAATCTGGTTGTCTCACCATCCTAGCAAAATGATGACTCGGCTATAGGACACT
Organism: Pinus albicaulis; assembly: GCA_034641835.2. Taxonomy (NCBI): domain Eukaryota; kingdom Viridiplantae; phylum Streptophyta; class Pinopsida; order Pinales; family Pinaceae; genus Pinus; species Pinus albicaulis. Next base: position 255,933,461 of record CM076569.1, read on the forward strand.
CTTACGAACCTTAAGGCTACATATAGAAACTTAGAAAACCCCAAAACATTCCTAGATTGGATTCTTGTCAGTATTGGTGGTGGACCATAGACACATACCTTCAAAGCAACTAAAAATATCCACCTAGCGACTGCACTAGCCTCCAGTAGGCCTTCTAACTTTACTAGTGTCCATAAACTCCTATAGGATTGTGTCAAATCAATCCTGAGAAGTCTAGAATCCTAGTCACACACTGTGTGGGTTTAACAAAAAACAAGAGAGGTAAACTTTTCAAAAAAAAAGTTCAAAAACTTTCAGCCTTTCTAAATTTTGAGTTTTAAATTTGGCTTCCCGAATAATCAATACCATATCTTATTTAGACCCAAACCCTCCTACTATAGTTGATGACCTAAAAAGGATTTTGTGGCAAAATTCTGAAACTGGAAACTTAACTACTGTTAGGACCATTCACAAAGCAAGCTCTATCCCTGAACAACTCACAACCTTGCAAGAGTCTCAGTTTGACTTGCACCGTACAAGAAACCTTTTCAGGACCAAGTCACACAGTGAGATTGACCATAATGACCTCGAGCCCATATATTTGCAACAAAATTGTAGTAGAGAAGCCTCTCCTTCCACCCCACTTGATTTTTAGCTTCTACACCACTTCAGCTCTTTCCATACCAAATCTGCTCAGAATCAGTGTGTTGGTCCAAGCACCTCCACTACACCCATCCATACTACCGCTGTGCAAACCACTCCATCTCATATCAAAAATCCTCCGCTTGTAAATACACCATTAGCTCCTATCATGGCAGCTTGGTATGCTCCCCTGTTTTTACCACAACCTTTGGTACCTTTGCCAAATGATTATCAGTCCAGAATCCCACACTTTATTGGGGCTGAATCTACCACTGCCCAACAACATGTAGATAGAATAAATGATGCCTTTGACTACATGGAATTAGAAGAGGAAACCATGAAGATGATAATGTTCGCCCAAAGCCTAGGAGGAGAAGCTAAAAAATGGTTTAAGAACTTGACTCCCAACAGCATACATGATATCCCTTCCCTTTCCCAAACTTTCATAAACAAGTGGAAAATTAAGAAAAATCCTCTCTATATCCTCTCGGAATATAGAAATCTTAAAAGAAACACAGGGGAAAATGTTCAAGATTATTGCACTAGGTTCAATAGTGTTTACAATGCACTCCCACCTCATATGAAACCCCCACTAAGTCTAGCCTTAGCTAAATTCCTGGAAGGTTTTGACCCCAACATGGCCTATCAGCTAAGAGAAAGAGAGCCCCTAACTTTATAAGACATGCAAAAGGGATCTATAAGTGTAGAGGCCAACTTGATTGAAAAGAGAGCTAGGCTAAGATCAAAAAAGAGGGTAACCTACAAGGATGAAACCATGCCCTCAACCTCCTCATCTGATTCGAAGATTGAAAACCTACTTAGAACCATGGAAAGAATGATGGAGAGAATAAGCATAAAGGAAAGAACACCTCCTAGGGAGAACCAACCAAATATCCAAAACAGAAACCAGAATCAGAACTTTAGAAGAGACCCACCCCAAATCAAACAAAGGGAAAATGATCAACAAATCATACCACCCTTCCAAGATAACTATGTAGATGAAGGGGAAAGAGATATTGAATAGCCGGATGAAAATCACCTAAACTTAATAGGCTCTGATAACGAGGGTGATGTTTCTTCTCCTCGAATCTAGATGAAACAAACCATTAATATTTTGAAGACTACGAGTTAGGATTGGAAAATTCCATAATGGAATTCCACATGAAATATGAACTTAGGAGCAAGAAAAACCAAGACAACTCCAAGAAAAACAACTTAGACACTATTGTTAGGAAAACCCCCAAAAACATTTTTAAAAGAACAACAGACAATAACAACAACATGGCTAAGAAAATTGATCATAACAAAGGTAAAATTAGCCAACCAAGTGGTGACACAAGCTGCCCTAGTACCTCTACTAGTGGCCCTGACAAAACTCTTTTGACCAAAGCCCCAAATCAAAGTCAGAAAATTAAAAATGTAGAAAAATTTATGGCTGATAAAACTGATGTAAATATGTCTAAAACCCAAGTACCTTTCAGTTTTGAAGGAGAAATTGCTAAAATTAAGATAACCATACCTCTCACTGAACTAGTAGCTTAGGATATGTACATGTCCCAAGTTCTAAAAGTTCTAAACATAGGAAATGATAACAATACTCTGAATTTGACAGATGACAAAAAAGAGCCGTTGTTTGGACCCGAAGTCGATGGAAAATACCAAGAAGGAGCCATTCCCCCTTTCTATGTTAGCCTAAAAATACATGACAAAATCCTACATAATGCCATGCTAGACTCTGGTGCCTCTCACAACCTCATCCAAAAGGTAGTGATGGAGAAATTAGGCCTAGAAATAACCAGGCCCTACAAAGATCTATATTCCTTCGATTCAAGCAAAGTTAAATGCCTGTGCCTAATCAAGGATTTATGTGTCAATCTAACAAAAATCCCTGCTAAAAGCCTAGTTATGGACATAGTAGTGGCTAACATTCCCCCCAAATATGGCATGCTTTTGTCCTGATCTTAGGGAGCTAAGATGTTGGGAAACCTCCAACTTGACATGTTTTATGCTACCATCCCGATTTTTAACCAAACAAGGAGACTGTACAGGGAATCTCACATGAAGTATATGGTAAGTAGCCTAGATAGACCCAACAACACCCCTATCTATTCCATTCATTCAGAATTAGACTCATTCATCTTGTATAATGAAAATGACCTTCATGAACAAGTGGATGAAAATGGTGAAGATCTAGGCACACTACAACATCCAAATCAGTCCCTCTATGATGAGTTCGAAAGTCAGAACTATCACGACCCTAAACAACGACATAATGATAAAATTGAACTTAACTTTCTGCAAATTGAAAATGAAATTTCAAAACCAAAAATCAATTTAGAATCTAAAACAGGTGGCTCAAATAAAGGACAAACCTCAAAGACAGAACTTTTTCCTTTTGCCAATCCAGAAGTACTAAAATATTGTCACAGCACAAAAATATTTGGGAATCTGGATCCAGATAGTCTTATGTTTCTGCCTTACCTAGATGCTTCATCATCCAAGAGTTTTGTCCCTTTATAATAATTTTTAACTCTCACAAATATTGCTATAAATCCCAAAAAGGTCTCTCCTAAAGTTGATATAGAGTATAGCATGGGTAGCCTTAAAAAACCTAAAATGATTGATTTGTTTAGAATTTTATCACTGCACACAAAACAAAAATTGCAAGACTGTACAAAAGGTTTTAGAATGCTTGTGTATGTAGGGAAGCTAGTTTAAAACCTTGTAACTCAAACATCATTCTAAAAATCCCTCCTTTCAAAAAGGATCTTAAAAATCTTGAGGAATTGGTGTCACTTAGAAAGAAGGCAAGGGGACATAGGTTGTGTATAGATTTTAGGTACCTAGATCAACCCTCCCTAAAAAAAAATACCATTTTCCCAAGATAGATCATGCTTTACTAAGGGTAGGGGTTTCTAACCAGATGTCATTTCATGATAGTGTTTCAGGTTACCATCAGATGATACCACTTCAAATCAATCAGCTTAAAGACTTTTTCAAGTTTCCTAGGAGAAATTACATATTTAACCAAATGTTTCCTGGGCTAAAGAGTGTTGGAAACACCTTCCGAAGAACTATGGCTCATGTTTGCAATTTGTTCACTATGGTATACCTTGATGACATCATCATTTGTTTCAAAGATGATAAAGAATACTTCTTCTACCTAAAGAAGATCTTTGACAGAAACAAATTTGGGAAGCAAGAGTCAAAGAAGAAGCACCAAGGAGAACATGGATTGTTTGAAAATTCTTGGAAAAGTCCTTATAACATATTTGCGAATAGAGGTAACTATATTTTCTATTTACAAGAGCTGAATGGACAAAGAATGTTAGGAGATCCTTTTGAAGACATGATGCTCAAACACCATTACTGTAAAAATACTTAGCTTCAGGCCCTCACTCATTGTACATACCATTGTTTGATAAAAGGCCATAAAGAGAAAAACACAAAAAAACATAGAAAAAAAAATATATAGAAAAAGAGGGCAAATTCAAAAAGAAGGTATAGCTCCATACCCAAAAAAATAGTAATACTGAAAGTGTGCAAGCCTAAATCACACTACTTGTGCAAAAAGAATGTATATTCATCTAGCCTAATCATGGCTGAACATGTTTTAAATTTATTGTTGATAAGTTAGTGAAAGAAAGCTAGTCAAATCATTTAAGCTTGACTTGTCAAAAGGAAATTGATTAGGAATGAAAGATATTGGTTCCACATGCTTAAATCTGAACCAAACAGAAAGATAGGGATGATTAGAAAATGATGAAATATAGCCCTCACACCTTCTAGTTTTGTTTACTTATGAAAATAATGTTTGTGTGCAACTTGTCTCAATGCCACAACTCATGATGAATCAGATTGCCTAATCCTGGTTCAATTCATGTTTTAAATTTCTTGTCAGTAACTTAGAGAATGAAGTCTGTCATACTGCTTAATATTGATAGTCAAATAGTCTACGTAGAGAATAAGAAGAGTTCACTAGCATAATCTGAACTCTCTGAAGAAATAAGTGTAGAAGTAGATAGTTTGTTTTTGCTTTCAAAAGAAAAGATGTCAATGGGTTTGCTAGTTCAAGTGCATCCAAGGAATAAAAAATGTTAGGAAAGTAGGTTGGGTAGGTAGAGGTGAATTTGAGCTAATCATGCTTTCAAATTTATCAAAATCACTACTTCAAGGAAGTAACAACAAAAGAAAAAAAGAAAATCCACCCAATGGATGAGGCACTAGTGTTCATAAACCAAGAGATCTAAAATTCTAGACACCTCCTGAAAAGGAGCTGCCCTCCCCAAGTGGAGCCACTATTAGTCATCAGTAATTTTTACCCATTTAGATGACTAAATACTTGTCTTAGATTTCTAGAAACAAAATTCATGGATCTTGTGAGTTCTAGAAATCTCACTGCCTTCATTATCCTCAGGGGAAATTTTTCACTCTTCTACTACTCCACCATGCCTTGGCCAGCCTAACACTCTTGAAGAGTACCTCATAAAGCCTAAGTCACTCATCCTCATCCCATTTTTTACATATATGGTTTGGGCACTCCATTTTTCCTCTGCCTACTTTACACCATGCTGGCCTAATGCCTCAAAGCCTTCAAAAAACCCAAATTTGCCTCTGAAAACTCCTTAGGTAGATCAATTTTAGTGGTTTTTCAATCTTCAAAATTATCTAGCTTGTGAAAAAGAACTCAGTTCCCTCCTCTTTCCTAAAAAATCCCCAAGTCAAAACTTCAGTCCATAGAAGAGTCAAAAACCCCTTCCATTAGGTCACTAGAGTTTATAGGTGCTAGGGTTGGCCTTTGTGTTCAAGAAGCATTATATTTAGGTAATGAGAAAGCTAGAATCAGGTACAACTTACAAGGAACAAACATGGTATTGGTCTAAAAACAAAGATGAGAAGCCTCCAACAAGGGTATCCTTATCAAAAGTATATTCTGCAAAAGATAGTTAGCCATGAGTGACATTTCTACAGGATTTTCAAAGATGGCTACCTACAGAAATATTGATAAGATCAAACAAACCTGATGTATCTCATGATGATGGCACATATAAAGACTAAATGAGCTATTGATATCAACTGATAGGGTTTTCACACCAAGCGGTTTTCACTGCTTCAAAGAGAAAACATGACAGAATGTCAGTGGAAAGGAGGTCAAAATTCTTCTCTTCAGTCTCATCTACTAAGCAATCAAAGGCATAGAAGATTTAGGACTGAAAATTCCAAGCCAAAAACTCCTCAAGGGCATCCACAGTAGGAGAAATGCAACATGCATGAGTTTACAAAGAGTATCAGTGGTGTCATGACCAATTGTTTGTAAGGTGCTGCCCAGCGAAGAGCCCATGCATAGGATAATGAAGAGAGTGGTACATAAGCACAACTATGCACAAATCAAAGATTCAATAAACAAGAAATCAGAGTGAAAGGCCTCCTTGGTGACTACAGGAAAAGGTTAGAAATGATGTTAGAGAATAACTTCAAAATATTTTAGGTACATTGCTTCACTACACCAAAAAGAATAGATTGAGAAAAGTATCAGCGTGAAGGAGTAAAAAATCTCCAGTATAGTCAATTTCCATCAAAATGGCCAAAAAAAATAGATCAAAGGTTCAAAATGTCAAAATGGAGAAACCATGCAGATCATCTGTTTGTTGAGTAAGTGGCTAAAAATGCCAAAATTTCAAAGAATGACAAAGAAAACAAAACAATGTATTATCGCACTTGCAGTAAACAGAAGTGGCCAAAGAAAAAGAAGGTGTGTTTGGAAACCTCCAACAGAGGTCATTTTTTGCTTAAAGTTATCTCCTCCATGAAAGAGAAAAAGAGATGTTAGTAAAGGTAAAAAGACCAAAAGGAAAAACATTAGACAAGTGGGTTTTACCCCAAAATTAATTCTCCCAAAGGGTTGTTATAGCATCATTTTTCACCCTCATGTGATTCATGATTGTCTCTTTGGCCTTGGGCACCCATTCCCATAGACTTGAACAAAATTCATAAAAAACAGTGTTAAAAATCCCATACGCGGGTATGCCCAGAATTTTCCGCGTGTATACGCGAGTCCATACACACTTTTCCACGTATGCCATTAAAATCATTAAAAATATATATAAAAATTCCCTATTTTCAGGCTAGGTTGATGGTTACTCCAGTATTTCAACCACCCTAGCACGTGGCCAACTGTTTCCAACTGATTGAAACTACTTTGAGGGAGTATAAAATCCCCTCACATGTATGGCCTAAGGGGGAGAGAAATTATAGATATTATACTCTGTTGGAATCCCAATTCAAGTCTGATTTCTCGTGCCTCCTGCACTTTCCTAGATTTTTACAGGAAACCCTTGTTTCCTATAGATGTTCATCAGTTTATATGTCATCTCGTGTGCACAAGTCTTGAAAGTATCCTAGCAAAGCAAAGGCGGGACAGATCTGGACGATAGTCTGTTCGAAGATCGTGGAAGGATTCAGGTGATCTCTCCACTTTTTATTACTGTACATACTGTTCGTAATGAAGAAGAACCATCTTGTTCCTGAATTCACGTGTTAATATCTACTTGCATATGTGAAAAGATTATTATTTAAGCATTTATTATTGTTTATATGATGTTTCACATGGATTTCACTGACATTTAGGATAAATATATGTTGTACAACTAGATTTCCGTGCACGTTCTTTCTTGGTTTTTAGGTTGAAGAGGAAGAAGGGTTGCTGGGGGTTTGGACCCCATGGGATCTACATCAAACGTAGGATTACGGGTGAGTTCTACTATCGATGTTATCTAGTTTTTAGCATACAAGTGTGGTTGTGTGAGTCCTTCTTGAATAGCATGCCCTGATCTATGGAGGTTTTGACCCAACAAACCTCTAGGGAGTTATTTCCCGAAACAGAACCGGCGACTCCGTTGGGGATCGCATTCTTGTGATTCCCCTGTTGGGTGGTTTCAGCTGTTTGAAAGGTTTCCAACAGTTTTAATCATTATTTCCAGTCCAGTTAGCTTTTTCTCAATTAGACTGAAGACCTGGTTCTTTATCCAGGCTTGATCATTTTTGTTTTTCATTATTTACCTTTCCATACGCGAGTTTTTCTATACACAGTCGCGTATACACGTAATTTTTGTTAAAGGAAGTCACATATATGTGGGTTTCTTTTGACACAGCTGCGTATGCATGCTTGTTGAAAAGCTGATAAGTAGCGTATGCCTGGCCAAATTTTGAAATTTTTGATTTCTTGAATTTTTGGTCTTGTCTGCCTGTGGAGACCTGTCCCTGCAGTGTCTTTATAGTCTCTGGATTGTGTTGATAGTGGTTATTGGTCTTTTTCTCTCTTGTTTGGTTGAAGACTGGCTTATTAGGAAAATCTTGTTTTTTAGTGCTTGCATTTCTGGTCCGAGTACCAAAATCTTTTTCTGGGGACTCTTGGCTGTTCTGCTTAATCAGAACAGAGAGCTTCTGCTCGTATAATCTTTCCTCATTTTATGTTTTGCCTTGCGCTTCGATTTTTTCCCATTTTCTGGTTGGTTTTCTTGAGTTCATTTGACTAGGTCTTGTTGCAATTTTTGAAGAGTCTTTCTTGGTTCTTTGAAGTTTTTGTTCGCTGCAAGGTTGTACTATTCTTCTGGGCTGAGTTACTGAGTTTCTTGTCTTCTTTTGCTCATATAAATCTTGCTACTAAGTGGCACTATAAGATTTGGAGCGTTTTTGAAGTTTTTCTTGAAATTCAGAGTTGTTTGGCTTGGTAATTGGATAGTTTTCTTGGTCTCTTAGAGCTCTTCTTTTTATAAAATTCAAAAGCTCAAAAAACATTTTGTTTTTTCATTTGCTTTTGTTTTGCATTTTTGTTTTCATTTCGTTACATCTTTTGAAGCTTCGTTGAGATTTCTTGCCTTTGGTTTCTGACTTGATTTGGGGAAGGGAATTGTCATTGGTTTCTTCCTCTTGTTTCAAGCATATTTTGGTGTCTTTATACTGAGAGTTTCTGATTTTGGGAACTAGTTTTGTGGACAACCAAAAGCTGATAAAACTGAAGGATTCTTGGGAAATTTCTCTTTGCTTTGTTAGATTTTTCATCTTAGAATTTGCATGCTCTTAGTTATTTGCATTAGGTGCACTTAAGCATTTGTAGTATTTTTGCATAGATTTTGCGAATGTGAGTTTGATATTTGAAAAGAAAAAAATATATAGTCTCGTAGAACCCGTGTAGAAATTTCTTTTCATCGAAAGGCAATTACTGCATTTGCATGTAGTTTGGTTTTCATTAATTTCTTTTCTGCGTCATAAAACACCACACGTTTCATTTCCATATCCCATTGACCTAATATAACATCCAATTAAAATAAGCGCTATAATTTAAAAACAACTAGAAAGTTTTTTATTAAGTGTCATACACCAACTAGCTAGGTTGTAGGGCCTTGGATTAGGTGAGTGGAGAGTTAACTCTCCAAGGCCACTCAAACTAAAACATAGAAGTTTATTAATTGAGCGAAATCCAACTCCATTAGGTGGACTGGGAAAGCTCTCCTCCAGAGAGTCAAGCGCAAGGGGAAGTGAACGCCAAGAAGAGAGATACCCCCTCTCTGATTTGCTGGATATTTCCTCAAGACCATTCCACCCGGCTTCTGACATGGATTGGTGCCCATAGTTTCCATTCCTAGGTTCCACACAGGTGATTGTGGGGGGGAATACCCGTGGTACCTGAGGCAGACGTCGTATCACTTCCAGCAGTACTTCTGGGGGTGCCCTTGCATAGCTTGGGTACTTGTGCCAGCAAAGGTTGTTTTTAGGAGGTCGGCGTAACTGTTTCTGTTACATTCGCTAGTAGGCCTGGGCCGTAATTATCCCAGACTACTTTCGGGAGGTCCTATTTTTCGCTTTCTCGTATTTTGGTGTCCGGTCCTAATCACCCGGAGCGGAAATACCTGAAGGCTGCTTGCTTGGCTGTATCTTAGGGATTTTTTGTAGTGAGTGCTATTTTCTCCTAGCTTGCTTAGCTTTATACTTTTTTGAGTCTAATTAAAATTTGTTAAAGTGGATGATCAAGCGCCTCGTCGATCAAGGAGAATTCGGGGGTTATCTCCCGAGAGTACAGAGCCTTCTTCAAGAAGGCATAGGAGTAACATAGCAGGTGAATATCACCCTGTGGTATCTGACGCAGTGGAGAGTGATCCTCCACAAGGGCTTGAAGGTCCTGTAGTTGGTTCTGGTGTTGGTTCCGAGAGGAGCGTTCCGCTCACCTCGAGAGTCTTGTTTCCGAGAGAGTTAGGAATAGAAGTAGAGGAAGTACCTGAGTCTCCTCAGTCACTTCCATCTCCTCTTCCTCCTGATTATCCATTTGTTGTTGAGTACATCAGACCTGAGTCTACAAGACCAGAAGATCCTCCATTTTATTCATACCTTTCGATGGCCACGACTGGGAACGCGGCTTCTGCTGTGAGTGCTGCAGGCATTCAGACTCCTGCTTCAGTTGAAGGAGGAGGCACTATTGCTATATCTACGATTGCTTCTAGTACTGTTGTGTTTGGCTCTGGTTTCACCCAAGCACATGCTTCTCAATCTGGTCCCTTTTGTTTTGGAATGCCCACTAGTGGGATTCCTCCTTTTTCCTTTTCTGTTGCTGCAACTGCATCTACACTCATGTCTTCCATGGCTAGTGGGTCAGCTTCTTTTCAAGGGTTCCCCTTCGGAACTGGGCATATTCCTAGTTCAAATCCTTCTTTAAGGTCTTTTCCTTTTACTTCTCAAACTCAGAGTTTTAACCCTTGGTCTAGAGGTCAGAGTTCGACTACTTTTATAGGTTGGAACCCTGTATTTACAAAAGTGAGGGCAGGGAATCAATTTTACGCTGGTCACCAAGGGAATGCTTCTTTCCCTTCGTCGAGTGCTTATCAGAATTTTTCCCCTCTTTCTAACGCATGGAACCCCCATCAGGGGCTTTCTTCTTCATTCAATACTTCAGGAGGGGGAACTGGTCCGGTCTTTGGTAACTCTACATTGGGAGGGGGTCCTTCTCCAAATGTTGGGTCTTTTGGCCCAACATTTTCTACGAGTCCTTTTTGGTAACCTGGTGCCTCATCAAATCCAGGGTAATATTTTCAGAATGTTTGGAATTCATCCCATCAAGGATGGAATCCTTAGGCTCTGCCTCGTTTACCTTTTCTGGCAACATTAAACTTGCCAGATCTATCGAAATTGACGAATGATCTGATCCGATATAGTCCGGGGTGGCCTCCGGTTCCCACCAAACTACCTTCAGACATTCCAAAGTTTGAAGGCAAGAATGGAGAGGACCCGGCTGACCATATCACCACCTTCCATTTATGGTGTTCTTCTAACTCCCTGATCTACGATTCAATTAGGTTGAGATTGTTTCAACGCACCTTAACTGGAAACGCTGCCAAGTGGTATATTGAGTTAACTGGGGGAATTTTTGCTACATTTGGAGATCTGGCTACAACATTTCTAAATCATTTCCAGTTGCCTGTCCGTTATGATGTCGGGACTGAACTCCTAGCTAATTTTAAGCAGGACAATGCAAACCACATTTCTGATCATATTCAGGAATGGCGGAGAAGGAAGAGGCTTATTAAAGCTCATATTCCAGGAGAATTCCTTTTGGAATGGTTTATGAAATCTCTGCAGTCATATATTTCTAAGGATGTATCCCTGTCTGGGGTATTTTCCGAGGAGCAGGCAATTTTTAGGGCCCAGCAGCTTGAATTGATATATTCTCAGTCTGGAGTCCTTCATAAATATTTGCCTCATGCTCCTCACTCCAAATTAGATTTATCCAATACTAAACCCGGTCCTCATGGTGATGGACTTATTGGGTCGATCAATAGTGGTGCAGCTAACCTGCTTAGTCAATTGCAGCAGTTGTCTATACAATCTACTTCTTCTGGTCAGGTTGTGCCTGCTGAGTCATCGCCTTCTCAATCTTTGTCGGTAAATGTCGTTCAGACTTCTAACCCTAAAGAAAATCAACAATCTGAAGGGAAGAAGAAGGGACGTAATAAGAAAAAGGGCAAGAATGGGAAGGGTAATGCAAATAAATCCAACGAGCATGTTGGTGAGGGTCCAAAGGATAAAAATAAAGTGAAGTTTCCATGGAAGTTATGTGCTGGAGACCATCTTACTCACCTTTGCCCTAAAATTCAGGATGTGCAGCGCTTGTTAGCTCAGTAGGGTTCTTCCAGTTCCCAGGATGTGTTGACAAACCCTTTTCCCCAAGGGCAACAACTAGTTGTTGGCGCGAATCAAAATACTGGGGCTTCCTCTGGGGGCACCCAGGAAGGGGAAACTCCATCAAACATATACATGATGAGTGCTCACGTGGATGTCGCCACGAGATCCCGTGATTATGGCGAAGATGAGTCTTTGAAAGCCAAGGGTGCTCTCGATGCTACTGAGCCGCTTCATATCACGAAGCCTACTGTTGAGCCTATACCTCGGATACCCAAAGAATCTACTAAGCGTACGACGATTAATCCAAATGCCAAGGCTGCCCAGAACTACTCTATTGTGGAATATATGGAGCGGAGTCCTTGTGCCATGTCGGCTCTTGAGGTGCTCCAGTCTTGTCCGGCTCAGCTCAGTGCTCTGCTCACTGCTATTGGGGCTTTCGATCCAAAGAACTCTCTTATGATTACATTCGATATGACTAATTTTAAAAAGAGACTCCCCCATCATATGGCTTTTCATATTAAATCATCGTACCGGAAATTCAATATTTTATGGACGGTCGTTGATGAGGGTGCTTCCACATGTGTGATGTCTCTCACATGTTGGAAGGGAATTGGATCTCCCACAGCTGTTCCATCTGCTACTCTTCTGACTACGTTTGATGGTCATTCTCACAGACCGCATGGTATTGTCTCAGCTTTGCCCATCTGTTGGGGGCAAAATTGTAAATATAGAGGTTGAGATAGTTGATGCAAGCTTGGACTACAACCTTCTATTGGGGAGAAACTGGATTTATGAGATGGATGCTATTGCATCTTCATTATTTCGGATTATTTGTTTCCCTCAGGAAGGGAGGATTGTTACGGTGGATCAACTGGACTGTTCTCCTGTAGACCCGAATGTATCCACTGACTCAACTATTCCAACGTTGGATAAGGCCAAGTCGCCTGTTGAGAATTTAGGGGTTGGAATGTATTCTTCTTTGATGGGTACTTTTGATATTCCACCTCCTACTGTTCATAGAAATTCAATTTCATCCTCCAGGGCTCCTCTTCGAAGAGATTTCTTCAGAACTCATTATTTTTCGGACCCTTGGACCTTACCTTCACCTACAGCCACATTAGCGGAAGGTCAAGTGGGTGGAATGGCATTTCCGTTGTCTACAGCTGAGATTGCTTATCAATCTATTTTTGACTCTACAGAGTACATTCTAGCTCCTCTTTCTCCGGAGGAATTGGATGGCGATGTGGCTCCGGCTTGGACACTTAGTTCTTCTTCTGCCCGGGATTTCCTTGATACCACTCTTCCATCTGAAGAAGCCATCCTGGAAGCTATGACTGGTATAGATAGACCATGGGATGATTTGCATCATCGGTCTTACTTTTTACCTAATTTGAGCGAAGTTGAATCAATTTTTCCAAGCCCTGTGTCTCCTGGTCATGTTCTCCCAGTTCTGAACCCTTTAGCACCAACACAGGTATATGCTGAAGGGAACATGGCTGTGATTTCTCCAACTATCCCGGTGAACATTTCCAAGGATCCCAATGTTATAGAAAATGTCTTCATCGGAGCTGAATGTTCCCCTGAAGAGATTCAGATTTACACCGATCTCTTTAAAGAGTATAGGGATGTATTCGCTTGGTCTTATGAGGAAATGCCTGGTATAGATACATATATTGTCTAGCATGAGATCAAGACTTACGAAAATGCTAAGCCTGTGAGGAAAAAACTTCGTCCGGTCAATCCTAGGAAGGCTGCAGCTATCAAAGCCGAGGTAGAGAAGCTGCTCAAGGTGGGATTCATTTTCCCTGCTCCTTTGACTGAATGGGTTTCAAATCCTGTTCCCGTAGATAAAAAACAAGGAAAAATTCGAGTTTGCATTGATTTCAGAGACCTTAATAAAGCATGTCCTAAAGATAATTACCGCACACCATTTATAGATCAGATCATTGATGAGTGTGTCGGTAATGAGATTTTCTCCTTCATGGATGGTTTCTCTGGATATAATCAAATTACTATCCATCCTGAAGATCAGCATAAGACTGCCTTTATTTGTCTCCGGGGTACTTTTGCTTACAAGAAGATGCCTTTTGGTCTTAAAAATGATGGGGCTACGTTTCAGCGGGCCATGTCATATGCCTTCCACGACATCAAACATATTATCGAGGCATATTTGGATGATTTAGCTGCTCATTCTCGAAAGAGAATGGATCATCCTACTCACCTCCGTCAAGTATTTGAATGATGTTGTTTCTACAAGATTAGGTTGAATCCGAACAAGTGTGTTTTCGCGGTTACATCCGGTCGGTTATTGGGATTCATTGTGTCTAGGGAAGGGATTAGGGTAGATCCCTTCAAGGTTGAGGCAATACTTCGATTGCCTCCCCCGTCGTTTATTCATCAACTTCAAAGTCTACAAGGAAAAGCTAATTTTCTTCGGAGATTTATCGTAAATTATGCTGAAGTTACCAAAGGTTTTATGAGATTGTTGAAGAAGGGAGTTCCATTTTTTTGGGATGACTTCGCTCAGTGATCATTCGATGCTTTGAAAAAAGCATTGACCTCTGCTCCTTTATTGAGTCCACCTGATTATAGCAGGGATTTCCTTTTGTATCTTGCAGCAGCAGAATCTACCATTGGTATGGTTCTGGTTCAGGAGGATGATGCTCTTGTAGAGCATGTTATATACTATATTAGTCGAGGATTGGTAGGACCTGAACTCCGGTATACTCCGATAGAAAAGCTAGCTTTAGCAGCTGTTCATGCTGTGCAGTGACTCCGGAATTATATTCTTCTACGAAAAACTTATGTTTTGGCAGCAGCCAATCCATTTCAGTTTGTTCTCAGTAGGCGAGTGATTGGGGGCAAATACAATAGATGGATTGTGATTTTGTAGGAATTTTCCCTTGAGTTTATGTCTGCCAAGTCCAAGAAATCATTGGTTTTCGCGGAATTGATCTCCGAGTTGCCCTGTGGGGACGAGATAGTCTATGATGAATCCTTCCCGGATGAACATTTGTTTCTTATCTCTCCACAAGATCCTTGGTATGGAGATATCATTGTGTATCTTCAGACTGTGAATTTTCCCTCTACTTTTTTGAAAGATGAGCGTCGTAAGTTGCATCACTTGGCTAAAAATTACTTGATCATTGGTGATGCTTTATACCGTCGAGGGGTTGATTCAATCTTGAGACGTTGCTTAACTCTCGAAGAAGCTGAGGCTGTGCTGAATGATTGCCACAGTGGAGCTTGTGGTGGTCATTTATCTGGGCTTGCTACAACCCAAAAAATCTTGCGTGCTGGGTACTTTTGGCCTTCGATTTTCAAAGATTGTGTAGAGTCGGTCAAAAAGTGTCATCCGTGTCAAGTTTATACTGGAAAAATGCGTGTTCATCCAGCTCCACTTTTTCCAGTCATTACTTTCGGTCCCTTTACAAAGTGGGGTATTGATTATACTACTTGTAACCCGCCTTCGGCTAAAGGTCACAAGTACATTATTGTAGCAGTAGACTACTTTACGAAGTGGGTAGAAGCTATGCCTACTTTTGGTAATGATGGTGAGACAGCAGCTCTTTTTCTGTTCAACCAGGTTATTGCTCGTTTTGGTATTCCTAGAGAGATTGTCACTGATCATGGCAGTCATTTTCAGAATAGCATGATGGCTGAGTTGGCTCTAAAATTAGGTTTCCAGCAGGAGCATTCGTCTCCGTATTATCCTCAGGCCAATGGGCAAGTGGAAGCCGTGAATAAATCCTTGAAGACAATTCTTCAAAGGACAATCAATAAAGCTCGATCCAATTGGCATATCATGCTATATCCTGCACTTTGGGCATACAGGACGTTAGTGAAAACTGCAACTGGCTTTACTCCGTTTCAGCTAGTTTACGGGTTGGAATCCGTATTTCCCATTGAATGTGAGATTCCTTCTCTTAAGTTAGCTGTTGAACTTC
This sequence comes from Pinus albicaulis, assembly GCA_034641835.2. NCBI lineage: Eukaryota > Viridiplantae > Streptophyta > Pinopsida > Pinales > Pinaceae > Pinus > Pinus albicaulis. Next base: position 255,949,201 of record CM076569.1, read on the forward strand.
TTCCTAACACTTCTAGTCTTGAAGAACATCTCCTTCATCTGGAACATCTCAATGAGCAGCGTCAGGATGCCGCCACGACGAATTAAGCGCATAAAAACCGAGTTAAAGTTCAGTACGATAAGGCGTTCAAACCCAGGGTTTTCTCGGAAGGAGGCCTTGTTTTGGTCTATGCCCAAGAGAAAGATGCCCTAGGGGCAGGAAATTTTAAATCTATGTGATATGGCCCCTTTATCGTTAAAAAATTTCTTAAAAAAGGAGCATATACCTTGGTTGATTTTGAAGGGAATGAGTTACCGGAGCCCAGAAATGGGCTCTATTTAAAAAAGTATTATGCCTAGGCTTCGGCCTGGCATTTTGCTTTTTGTATATAGTAGTTTTGATTTGGACATATATATTTTTTCGATCTTTGATGGGATGGTGATGTTTTTTTATCTTCTTTGGCAGGTTGTGTCGAATTTCATGAGTCATTTTGGTTTCGCCGATGGTGCTAGTAGACACACCCGGAACTTGGCTTTCGCGGCTTGGGTGCTTCATCATCCATCCGGTCAGCTATTAGTATCAAGAGGAGTCTGCATTGGTCCTACTTCCAATAATATAGAAGAATACACTGCAATTATTTATCTACTCTCGGAGGCAATATCTTTGGGTGTTGATTCGTTATGGTTTTCTTGGACTCTCAGCTGGTGGTGTCGCAGTTGAACAATACTTATCGGGTTCGAGATCCATTTTTACTCTAGTTGTTCTTGAGGGTACGTTTGTTACAAAGGTCATTTCAATTTTTAACTTTCATTCATATTCCCTGAGCTGACAATTGGATGGCAGACTCATTAGCTAATCAAGCAATTGATTGGCATATTAAACATTCAATACATTAAAATTTAATCATCAAAAACATCATACATTTGTCACATCACATCAAAAATTGCTGTATATATATCATCTGAGTGTTCAAAAAATATACAAAATTTGGATCCATAAGTTATACAAAATTTGGGCTTATGCCCGATCATGTTCAAATCTCAAAAAATATACAGTCATCCGGTAAATCATATCTATCTACTCCTGTGGTCCCTGCCCAAAAGTTGTGTTCCTATAGAACACGATCGCAGTCGCGACTCGACGGAATAACCGCACCCAGTCATGAGGTACTCCTACTACCCATCTCTGGATGGCCTCGGGTAGATCTTCCACTGCAGCCATAGGCACTTGGCGGGTTAAACCCTCCAAGTTCCTCTGTACAACATGGAGGGTTCTGTCTGAGTCTACTATCTCTGCCTCGCCTCGACGACGCTTATGTCGTGGGTAACCATCAGGACAGAATGGTCCAATATATGTATCATAATCATTACGATATTGTAAGTCACTTTGAATCCAAACAAAAACATGTTTCATTTTTTCACACATATTGAAAAAATCCAAAAAATTATATAAGCTAAAAAATTTCACTCTTACCGACTGTACCCCATGCCGCGCCAGGTGGAAGGACGAGGTCTGGATCACCACGGAAATCCATCCCGGCATAGGGATAGTCCTCCATAGCGATGATTTGTTCTCTCCACCATTGGAAGAACTCGTCATCCCAGGTGGTTCGGGGAACTTCACTTCCCCCCAGTCTCTTCATCAAGTTAGCCCATCGGGCAATTCCTGGGTCCCTTGGACTGCTGATAGAAGAGATCACTTTGGGTCTCAGTCCAGGAATCTTCTCGAAGAAGAATTTCATCAAGATTGTACCATATCCGAAATGTTTTGTCTTTGCTTTTCGGATGGAAGTCAATTTTTGCTTCATGTTCATTAGTAGAGTTGTGCACCAATCATATATATGAGTTAAGCATTCCACAACTATACTCATTTGAGTCCTGGATGCCTGGTGTAAGGAAGCAGATCCTGCTACCCTACCAATGGTAAATAGGAGAATTTTCATGTGCAAGTCTCTTAAATCTTTGATAGAAATTTGAGTCCCAACTTTCTTGGAACCCTCTACGCAGTAGACGTGGACGTAATCTTCCACGGTGAGCCCTCCCAAAGGTTTGCCATGTAAATCTACTGGCTCCCCCCTCCGGGAGAGTCCAGTAATAAAATAGATATCTTCCACTTTGATACGTATGGGCATTTGATCTATTATGGAGCAATCTTCTTCCGGTTCCCAATAATTCACAAGCATTTCGAGCAACCGGACATTACTCTTCATATTTGGCATTTTGAAAAATTTGAGCAATCCACAATTTCGAAGAATATTGAGCGATAATTGGTCCTGCATTACTTCATTGTCAATGGCATTGTGCTCACGTTCTCTCCATGATATAGTCATCCTGCAAAAATTCAATAATTTGTCCATTAGAATCATGTTTTTTCATTTCGGGTTGCACATACGCAACTTTCTCTATACACAATCGCGTATATACGCAGCTTGGTCAATATAAACCCGCGTATGCGCAGAACCGTAATTTTAAACAAATAATTCTACGGTGAAATTTCTGAATTTTAAACTTATGAACGGACAAAATTGATAACAAGGATGGATTAAGAGCTTACCTAACAAATTCGGCGAAGTTTGACGGTCGATTGCTCCTGTTTTGAAAAAAGAGGCTTTTTCTCCAGAGCTCTTTTTCCCAATTCAGCAAGTAACAATGAACCAAATGTGAGGTAACTTGTGTATTTATGCCCAAAAATTGAAAATTTTCGCAAAAATTTGTTATGCTTATTTTTTCAATCTATCTTAAGTTGCATAACCCGGATGCTTGGAAGTGCCTAGATTGGTATATTTTCAGGTACATTTTGATGAACTCGAGATTTTTTCCGGTTTTTGATCCATCACTGCTGACCCGTCATGGCAGGTATATGATCTTCACTGGCATATAGGTTAGGGAATCCACTTTCCGTTGCATTTTGCATACTAACCTCCATTCTGATCACTTGCCATAGGGTCGATCCCATCAGGTCATGAGTATTTCACCCATTTCACTCGCTGATTATTTAATCATGACTTGGTGGTAGAGCCTTCCTTTACATGGGCTTCCTAGTTAGTTCCTCGCTATCACTTGTTGCCTATGCTGTGTTTTATGTAGGCTTGGGAGTCCTCTTTAGTCCCACCATGACTTATGTGTTGAAGCTTCATTATTCTTCTTCTTCACTATCATTTTTCTGGCCATTACCCTAGAGGCTCCCTGGTGTTGTTAAGTTGTATTATTGCATTGCATATTGGCCACTTGTTTATCTTGGCCTTTAGCTGGCTTCATTTTGGACTCGATGTTTAAGCCAAATTTTGACCTTGACTGTCTGTACAAGTTAACCATTGCATGCATTTAGCTATCGCGACTTGACACCCTTTTACCCATGGATGGAACATTCCTTTGAGTATCGCTTACTAGTTTCCACCACCTTGCATTGAGCATAGGATTGTTCCTATCCCAGGAACTAGTGCATCTGTTTCTTGATACTCATCCTATCCATTGTACTATATCATTATTTTATTCTTTTTCAGGCTTATTATATGAAAAAGACAAAAAAAATCAAATATAACAAAAAGAGCGGGAACGGGATGTAACTTCGTAATTTGATGGCAGTACAGTGTCAGTTTGTCGCCCTTGAACAAAGCACATACAATTATATATTTCCTTCATTTGGGATGGTTTTAGTTTTTCCTAGGTTCAGCCTTTGCCTTGTTTCACTGGTCAGTTCTCCCCCGGTTGGTTATCTCTTCCAATCATATGGAGAGTTTGTTTTTGCCTCCTGCATAACAGACTTATACAGTGTCACTTTTTACTGCCATGGTCATCACGAGTCGTGCTTTTGTTCAAGGGAAGTCTAACCAGAGTCGGCCATTCTGCAGTGTCTCTTGACTCATTATTCAGTCGGCCTTCCCGGTCTTGTCAGTATCTTGTTCTATCACATCAGATGTTTTGGTCTTCTGCTCATGCTGGTTTGAGAAGGTCCCCATTGACTTCTTGCTGGCGGGTTTGTCTCTTATCGACTACGACACATTGCTCTGAGAGCAAACCTAGAGCCGCACCCTGGCCCTATTTCCATCATTGATAGGTGTCCTTGTGCTCAACATTTGATCATCATTATGGGTCTTTGACTGAGTGGTTTTCCTTGTGTTCGACGTCAGCATACATTATCACACTTGGGATTCGTGCAGTACCTTGATTTCCATTTGACCCTATCGGTGGATATCTTGCCTCTGTGTCAGCTTTCATTATTGGTTGGTTCAGAGGGTTTCTTCCGTGCGCTAGCTTCATCTTGTGCATGTCGAAAACGTACTTCGGTTTTGGTTCCATCACTCTACTTCGTCCGATTCCTTCCAAATCTTGGCCTGCGGGTTACACTCGCGCTGGACTGATGTGGGATGCCTTAATGCCTTCCTTCCAGCGGATCTTTTCCCATCGACTCCGACTCATTGCTCTGGGAATAAGGTCTAGAGTCTTTTTGTCAGTACCTTAGGGTTTGCAGTCATCAGTGGCAGACTCTTCGCTATCGACAGTGGGGATTCATCATTGCCTCCTGATTGGTAGATTCTTCCAAGTGTTCGACTTCAACTCATTCATTCGCACTTGTTAGATTGTACTAGGGCACCTTGACACTCATTTTCATTATTGGTGGGTTGTCTCACGTTGGTTAACGGTTTACATTATTGACCGGTAATCCAACGATTTCTCACATGGTCGACTTCAGCTCATTTATTCCCATTGTGTAGAATTGTGCCATCGAGATCGGTGAAGACCTCGGGTTGCATCAGCATTTTTCGGTTCACTTTTGACAGTCCATTCAGTTTCTGCCAGTGATGTCGTCCACCCTTATATGTTGCAGTGTCAGTACAGCAGCATCTTATATGTTGGCTCCCGAGTTGCATGATTGTACCATGTGTTCCACCCCTTATGATTTGGTACTTGGAGATTTAGTCACTTTTATGATCAGACATCCAGTTTCAGCATCATTGATCAGCTTTCTATATGTGATACTTGGACATTGATTCCGACTTGTACTTCCGGGCCATGCTCAGATGATTCATTGTGTACTTTCAGTTCAGCTATACTTGTATACATTCTGGATTCATCATGTACTTTCTATATGATATATTTTTGACTGAGCATGGGTATGCCTGCCTCAGCATGAGTTGACTCTCTATTTTCTTTCATTGGTTTTTGGCAGGCTGAAATCTGGTGAAGTCCTCTCTTGTCCTTGCGAAGTTCTTTCTATGTGCATAATACATTTCGGCCATCATGTACCCCTTCTGACCTCATATATTAGGGGGCATCTATTATAGCATCATTTTTCACCCTCATGTGATTCATGATTGTCTCTTTGGCCTTGGGCACCCATTCCCACAGACTTGAACAAAATTCATAAAAAACAGTGTTAAAAATCCCATACGCGGGTATGCCCAGAATTTTCCGCGTGTATACGCGAGTCCATACACACTTTTCTGCGTATGCCATTAAAATCATTAAAAAATATATAAAAATTCCCTATTTTCGGGCTGGGTTGATGGTTACTCCAGTAGTTCAACAACCCCAGCACGTGGCCAACTGTTTCCAACTGATTGAAACTACTTTGAGGGAGTATAAAATCCCCTCACATGTATGGCCTAAGGGGGAGAGAAATTATAGATATTATACTCTGTTGGAATCCCAATTCAAGTCTGATTTCCCGTGCCTCCTGCACTTTCCCAGATTTTTACAGGAAACCCTTGTTTCCTGGAGATGTTCATCAGTTTATATGTCATCTCGTGTGCACAAGTCTTGAAACTATCCTAGCGAGGCAAGGGCGGGACGGATCTGGACGACGATCTGTTCGAAGATTGTGGAAGGATTCAGGTGATCTCTCCACTTTTTATTAATGTACATGTTGTTCGTAATGAAGAAGAACCATCTTGTTCCTGAATTCACGTGTTAATATCTGCTTGCATGTGTGAAAAGATTATTATTTAAGAATTTATTATTGTTTATATGATGTTTCAGATGGATTTCACTGACATTTAGGATAAATATATGTTGTACAACTAGATTTTCGTGCACGTTCTTTCTTGGTTTTCAGTTTGAAGAGGAAGAAGGGTTGTTGGGGGTTTGGACCCCGCGGGATCTACATCAAACGTAGGATTACGGGTGAGTTCTACTATTGATGTTATCTAGTTTTTAGCATACAAGTGTGGTTGTGTGAGTCCTTCTTGAATAGCATGCCCTGATCTGTGGAGGTTTTGACCCAACAAACCTCTAGGGAGTTATTTCCCGAAACAAGGGTATAAAAGACTGTGGTTATCATTTAAAGTAATTTTGTCATATGCAAAAAGAGAGGAAAACTCCCAAAGCATAGAATTCATGGTTCCTGGAGGTTTCTAACAAAGTTCTCGGGCAGAAATTCTCTATGCTACGCTCCTATTAAGCCGCGTTGCGCTCCTATAGACACTCTCTGAGAAAATTTCTATTGCGTGTTGTGTTCCTGAAACAGTGTGTCACGCTCCTATGCATTCAACACTTGCCTAAGAGGGACCCGACAAGTCATGCAAAGGTGTGATACTCTCATGTGCATTCAAGATCGCCCGGGAGGCCCCCGAAAAACGTGCAAAGGGACCCGACTGGCCTATGCAGAGCCCGCCCGACCCATTCAAGCTTGCACGATGGTCTACCTAGCCACCCCTGTTGCACTCCTATGCGTTCATCACTTGCCCAGGAGGGACCCGACATGCGTGCAGAGTTGCCCTGCAGTGCTCTTGTGCATTCAGCACTTGCCCAGGAGGGACCAGACATGCGTGCAAAGGTGCCCTGCTATGCTCCTACGCGTTCAGGAGATGCCCGACCCTGCGTGTAGAAGGCGCCCAACTGGACCGTGCTACGCTCCTGTGACCCTTTTCTCCAGCTAAGAAGATTGAGAGGTATTTATATGTTTTTACCTATCTTTTAAAATACTGTTTAAAGGGAAAATATAGAGAAGTGTGGAGGGAAAGCTTAAAGGGAATTTGACAAAACCTAAGAAAGAAAGTAAGGTCCTCTTGTTTGCAGTCATAGGTAATTGAAAAAAACACCTATCCATCCACACATTGCAAGCACATTGAGGAGAAAAATGCCTAGAGAGGGTAGTGTTGATAGTGATAAGGCAAGTCAAAGGCCTATAGAACAGCAGAGGAAGGGTGGCAAAGAAAATAGGTTTGAGCCTATAAACATTAAAGAATTGACAGTCTCTCCTACTATAGTTTCATATTTCCAAGAAGTAGGATGCTATGAGTTCTGTGAGAAAGTGCAAGGAGTTCAAAGTCACCCTTAATTGACCAAATTTTTTTTCCTTAACCTCCATGACCACCATGTACATCTAGCAAGAGTGAATTTTGAGCTAACTACCAATGCAATCTCAATGGCCACTGGAATACCTTTCCTGGGGGAGAAATGGTTCAAACAGGTGTATCTGGAGCTAAGCCATTATCATCCCTTCTTAAAACCAAGTTGCCAAGATGATTGCAAAACCATTTTCCCCTTTTCTCATTTTTTGGATAGATATGATCCTTTGATGAAGATCATTATGAAATACTTCACCTGTGAGGGTAGGTTTTCTAGAGTCTACTCCTACCACACAAGGCTACTCATGAATTTTACTAAAGCCAAACTGCTCCATTTTCCCTACTACCTTTGTAAAAGTATTGAGAAAATGTCTTCCATTGTGCAAACAAATCTCCCTCCCAAAAAATGTCAAGTCGTTTCCACCATTCCCTCATTAAAATGATTGTCTTACACCAATTGGAGCAACAATGCATCCCATGGGAAGTTTTCATCGCCCATGGTGTTTTCACAAACCCACAACCTCTTCCTCGGCAAATTTTACCATCATCATCTCAACTTCCTCCTCCCACACCTCCATCACCCTCCACTGACCATGATTCATCCTCCTCACATGAATCATCTCCCCAAACAAACCTCCCTCTCTGACCTTCCCATAAATCCTCAGAACATGAAGAAAGCAGTGACAAGGAAGAACATGATAGTCAAGGAGAAGAAAAAAGTGACGAAGAGGAGGAAAATGAAATTGAAGAGGAGGAAAATAAAAATGAAGAAAGTGAAAATGATGGAGAAGATACCAAGGACAGTGAAGAGGAGGCAGATGAAAGTAGTAAAGAAGACAGTGACAAAATCATTGGGCTAAATGATGAAGAAGGTAACAAAGAAAATAGTGATGACAAAGAGGAAGAGAACAGTGACCAAGATGAACATGGCAGTCATGAAGAAAGTGATGATTTAGATGAACATAGCAGTCATGAAGAAAGTGATGACAAAGAAGTTGATGAATAAGAAAGTAGTGACAAAGGTAGTGAACAAGAAGGCAAAGACAATGAGCTAAATGAGGATGAGGAAATCAATGACAACCCAAGTACAAAGGAAAATTTAGAAGAGAGAGAGGTAAACTTTGATGATCAAAGTAATGAAGGTAAAGAAGAAAATATTGAGCAAAATGACAGTGGTAAAATCAGAAATCATGAAGGTGAAGATAGCAGTCAAGAAGAGGCAGAGTTTGAAAGTGAAAACAGTGGGAAAATTAGTGTGGGTATAGACACACATAATGGGGAAGAAAATGATAGCCATGGTAAAGAAGAAAATCATGACAGTGCTCATGAACAAAGCAGTGATAATGAAGAAACAAATTCTGAGGGAAAAGTCAGTAGGCATAGAAAATATGAATAAAACAATGAAAGTGCCTCTAACAGTGACCCCACAGTAAATGCAAGTAGTGATAAAGAGGCAAAATTTGAAAATGAGGACAGTGGGCCAAATCATGAAGAGGAGGACAGTCATAAAGATACATATGTACAAATCAATGATGAAGACACTTCTAGTATTGCAAATACAGAGGATGATAATCATGAAAATCTTGATAGTGACACTAGCATGATAGAAAATGAAAATACCTCTCAAGAAGGCAGTCAAGATCAAAGTAAGGAAGACACACATACAAAATTCATCAGTGAAAAGACAAACAGCCCTAAGGTCACTAATGATCAAGGTATTAAAGTGAGACATGTTAAAACTTGTACCCTCACTTACCAAAGAGGATCAAGGCAAGTGTTTGCTGCCTCTAAGAGGCAAGGGACCTTTCCATCTACTTCAACTCAAACATTGGATAAATGTAAGCAAAAAATGAAAGAAGAAGAGGAAGATCATGAAAAAGAAAGAGAGTTTGAACTCATTCACATAGATAGTGATGATGAGAATGAAACAAGAATTTCAAACTCCCTCCTCCAAGACAGGAATGCACAAATCAAGGACTTGGAGGCTGAATTAGAAATAGAAAAGGATGTGATTCACTTCTATCAGATGCAAAACAAGCAAATGAGTGCCCAACAAGCCATCCATGAAACAAGAACACTCAGGTACTAGAAAGAGCCTCAAAGGGAACAGGTGAGGTTGGCAGAATTCATGGGAACTTATGAGGAGAGTAGTGATGAGGAGGGTCAAACTAGAAGGAGATCTAGAACTATGGGTCTTAGGAAAGCATTAGCAAAGCAAAGAGAAGAAGAATCAGCCCAAGCAGAACAAATTTTTCTCCAAGAACTCCTTGCACTAGAAATTGAACATGATAGGGAATCATTTCTTGAGTGGGCTAACATACACCTTGAGGCCAAGATGGAGAAGGACAATAAATACTTGGATCTACAAAGGAAAATGGCTAAGTATTATGCTCAAAGAGACCAATTTGCAAGGTAAGAACTCAAAATGGCCAAAATTGAGATCCAAGCACTAAAGGAGGAAAAGGACCAAGCTATACTTGGAATTTTGGCTCAATCTTCTCTACAAGTCTCCCAGGACCCATGAGACACTTGTCTACCAAATTTGGGAGAAATTGAACAAGCTTTTGTTTTTTGCAAATTTTGAGGCTAGGAACGCAGCACACCTGGTGCTACGCTCTTTTTCAGGGCATCTTCAGGAGAAAATCCTTGAATTTTTGGATTTCTCATCACGAGAGGAGAATTTTCACCAATTTTCAGTTCAATTGGAGTTGTTTTGATCCCCCAAAAGGGTCAAAAACACTCATTTTTTCACCATTCTGCCCTCTTTTCAGGACATGTGCTGCGCTCCTACCAGTCTTGGAATTTTCACTTTTGAATAGGTTTTAGAAGTCATATCAGAAAACCAAGGATATATATGGAAATTATACTTCAAGGGCTTTCCAACGAGCCATCACGGAGCCTTTTCTGACATTGGGAAGGTCTTCAAAACATGGCTGTAAGAAGACATGTTTTTTTTGTTCCTGTGCTACGCTCTTGGCATGCAAATTCAAATTTTACACACAGTGATACGCTCCTGTGATTGACAAGCCAGAATGTGCATTTGGAAATTTTTTTAGGCTTTTCTGACCCTAAAAATCAATTTAATTACTAAAAATAGCCGGAAAGATATTTATTTTAGATATTTTGTGCCTTGGGCCTTGCAAGGCCTCAAGGACAATAGGGATACTTCTGTTTAGCCAATGGAATTCTAAATACTCTATTGGGTTTCTATCCTCTTTTCTTGTTATATAAGGCATGAGGATTCATTGTAATAGTGGGTTTTTGATGTGTTTAAGAGCAATACATGGTTTTTGGAAGTTGAAGAACAATTTAGTGTTGTGGAGCTTGTGGATGATTTGCCTTGGTTGATAATGATGAAGGCTTGCTTGCAGGATTCCTGAGTTTATTTAATGGTGAAGTATCTCTTATTTGTTCATGTTTTTCTTGTTTTTCATATGTCCATATTTCTATATTGCAATAGCTCAGAAGAGTATAGGATGAGAAATGTTGTTTGAGGCACGTCAGTCCTCCTGTTTGCTATTGTCTTCATGTTTTCTTCTACTGGGTTAGTTTAAGGAATTCTTAGTTGCTCCTTAGGCCCACCTAAGCTTGTCTATTTAATTATTGGATTAATATTCTAGTTTAAAAACATGATTCATGGTAAGCCTTGCTTGTTTTATGCTATCTAACCTGTGCCTTGAAATCTCTCTTTGGAGTATTTGTTGATTAGGTTAAGCCAAAGAGGTCTTGTTTTGATCTTGCCCTTTGTTTATGCTTATTAGTTTGCTTAAAAGTTATTTATAGTTTAATGGATGATGTTTAGGAGTTCCCTCTTCATTTATTAATGCTATTTGTCTCTTATATGTTTTAAAATCTTGAAACTAGAATCATTGAAGTTAGATAAGTTGTCTTACTTCATTTTATCCACTGGATTGTATACCTTGAATGTGTATTTGTTTAAAAGTATTGTTATTGAGTAAATGGTGTGCCCTACCTCATGACTAGTATATTTTTGCTTATCAGTATTCAATATCTCTCTGTTCATAGGTATTTGACAAAGAATTCTTAACTTCCCTTTGCCCTACCTTGGTTTCCCAAACTTAATGTCCATTTCACCTCACACATAAACTTTAAAGATCCATTAACTACACTAGATTTTCCCTGTGATGTACCCAGATTCATTATCGAGATATCAATGACTTCATGGACTCCATAGCCCAATTTATTTGATAACCTCTCACTCGACCTATCCTACTTTATCATCTTACCCCAACCAAAAAAAACAACAAACTTACACTTAACAACTAGACTAAAATCAACCATCTAAAGCGAACAAGTTCACATCCTTCGCATAATAGAGAGAGCCCTCTTTGAGTCCCGGAAGGCTAGGTCCTACAACTCCAAAGACTGGTCTGATGTTACCCTGTGCATTTTTTCTACCATTCTGCTAAATCATGGGACACCAACATGTTTAAAATGCAGCAAGATGATGGAGCTTGGTGAAATGAAGTCGCCTTCACCAAGTGGGCCCGTAGGCAAATTCTGGCGCAAAATCTATTTTTAGACTATGTCTATTTTTAGACATATGAAGCATGGTTCGGGGATTCCAGTTTGAGATTCTTGGAGCATTGGTCATGTTGGTAAAAATATATGAGACTCTATTTTTTAGGTCGAAGAGGTCGAAGTCTATTTTTACACTGCCTCTCCTTAAAATAGGGAAGTCAAATATTATTTACCCTTAATAATATTTGGACTATAAACTTCAGTTTACTCTCTTGGAGCACTTCAGTTCGAGCCTTGGAAGTGGCTCATGCATCTGACAGAGGAATTACACTATTCCCAAGGGTTTGGTGAGCACATGCATGGTTGACTTCAGTTAGGACTTCAGTGGCAGAAGTTTGGTGGAGTTAATGAGACAGCTAGTGGAGTTTTGTTCGGTTTAACTTAGTTGAACTAGTTGAGATTAGTTTAACTAGCTAATCAACTAGTAATGAGTGGAGTGAATTAAATATTATTTAATTCACTAATTAGTAACTCATTATTCAACTCAAGAACACATCAGTTCACTACAGTGCATGGACAGTTCGGTGGAGACCAGTGAAAGAGGTAGATGAAAGGGTGAGTACAGCTATCAGTTGTGACATCAGTTGTGCATGAGATTTGCACCACACTTGGAGGCAATTGCCCATGATGATTGCGCTGTCAAGCCAAGGAGATTCGAACCTTGGATCTCTATTTAGACAGGCCATGTTTGCGCAATAGAGGCAAGGCAATTAGTGGATGTGTTTTGAACCCGTGACTTGTTCAAAACCAAGCTAGTTTGTGTGTAACTTCGTGAGATAGTACTGAGTACTTGTGAGGAGTATTGTACTGATTTTGTTACATGTTTTCTCCATTATAATATACACAATAGCTGCGGGGTTTTCAGCTATAAGCTTTCCCCATACATACTATGTTAATGTGTATGATGATTTGATGTGTTATCGCTTGATTTTATTTCCGCATGTGTGATGATCTGAGTTGAGTTGAGTGGAAGAGATTATGTGTTGTGTATGAAGTTCAAATAGTATGTGACCAGGATAGTCTCGGTGGATAATTAATTATTATTCAGCAAATTTCTACACAACATAAGGGAACCAATCCTTTGGGTAAAAAAATATCTTTTATTTGGAGTATTTCTAGTTGCTTTATTTCTTGATCTATTTCTAGCAATTTTACTTTATTTACATGATTTCCTAACTGGTTTTCTAAATCAAAATGTACCACTACCTTATTTTCTAAATCACACTCTACATCTATATTGTCTTCTTCAAACTCATCCTTGGATTGCATAAAATTTTCAATTTGTTTATCATTCCTAAAGACTTGCCAATATCTAACATTATCGAGGACAGTTGGCCTGTGTTTCACTTCCATTATGTATTGATGATCCAGGAGGATCTTGCATCAGTTTAGATCGACAGGGAAATCCAGTATTGTGTCCATCTCTTTAGTGATCCGGATGAGATTCTTCAGTCATGGTGCAAGTAAAATGTGGTTCTTTGTTGAATGTTAAATGGTGGATGCAATTCTATGTGGTGAACCTAAGTTACAACATAAGTGGGGAAAAACACTAGATGATGTAAATGATTAAAGGTACTAAACCTATGTTGAAAGCACATATCAAAACTCTATGTTTAAAACCTATAGCACAAACATATGCTATGGTAAAAATCTATGTTATAAACCTTTCAGAACTATGTAATAAAACGTATATGATATCAGTATAACCGCAAGCATATTGACCGCGCGGAATGGTTGACCACAACACATGTGAATTGTCGAATGGTTAATGCGCAATTTAAGACTTGACTGTTGAGCGGATTTATAACACAGTGTTTGACCACAGGAAGACCGCAACCGTCAGGGATGTGTTGGCACATGCGGATGGGGTTGACCGCCAGTGAGACTGGAACCGCCAAACCTACCCGCGAGGTGGAATTCCATGGTTAGTCCGCCAACCTATTACATGGGACAGTCCCACCTAGAGTTTTTTTTCTTCTGCCGTTAGCAAAATCGTCAGGATCTAATTTTATCATAAATTTTATTTTGGGTTGTTTATTAGTTATGTGCGCTATGTATTAATCCTCACCATGTAACAAATCCCTAAGGTGTAACACCACCATTGCACTGAGAACCTAATCACATTAATTCCAAAACCATATGCTATGTTAAGCCCGATAAGTTCGACCTGAACTTGGCCCAAGGCTTATAAAATTTAACCATTTCTCCATGGATGAGAGAGAGTGATTTTTGAGCCTTGATCAGAATTTTGTGAAGAGAGGAGGCAATTTTCTTTCAAGTGTATCTTGGTCGTCCAGAGGCAGAATTGGGTGTCAAGACAAGCGTTGGAAAGCTAGGAAGGAGAGCTTTCTACTGATAGAGACCAGAGGTGCCTATGAGCGCATTCAGTCTGGTGAATTTCTACGTAAAGACTTCCTTGGATCGTTCCTTAATAAAATAGACACCCATCTTGAAATCAGACTCAGAGACATAGTCCACCAGGGATGAACTCCGTAATCAATGTTTGTTGTCTTCTATCTCTTTTCTTTGCTGAAAATTCATTATTAATTGTGCTTCTTAAGTTATGGATTAATTCATAAAATCAATTTCTTTCCTTCAGTCTTCCACACTAAGCGATCAATTTAACAATCAATTCATTTTGGCAAATATTCATTCCTATATCCTATCTATTTTAGATCAATTGATGATTGGGATGGGGCATTTTATATGTACTGGTAGAAACGACAAGACTATCAGCAAGAATATTCTGATTTCTAGGGATCACAGAGAGGTCATATTCCACAAAACACTCCAAAAAATCCATAACAACATTTTTTTATGCTCTTAATCTAGGGGTTTTTTGCAAAATATTCTCCTTTTATCTATTTTATTATTAGCTCAGAATCCCCATGAATGGAAATTATTTTAGCACCAATTTTTTTTAGTAATAATAATCCTAGTATCATTGCTCCATACTCAACTATATTATTTGTGCATTGGAAGTTCAGCTTGTATGAATGTCCCTCGGCATGATTAGTTCCTGACTTTGAAACACAAACTCTTGCTCCTGAGCCTTCTTTGCTAACAACTCCATCAAAGTCCATATTCCAAAGAGGTTCATGTTGTGTGTCTTGTTCTATTGTTGTTGTTTGGTCTTCTTCTATTTCACAGATAGCAATCCCTGAGTTGGAAATCTGAGTGTTTATCTCCCCACAATTATAGAGAATGAATGAGTCCAAGTCTGAATGGACAGATTAAAGAGGATAGTTGTGTGGCTTATCTTGGCTACTTACCATGAACTTCATCAAGGTCTCCCTATACAATCTCCTTTGTTGACCAAAAACTGGTATGGTAGAAAAGTTCATGTCCATATGTGGGGTTCCTTACAACTTAGCCCCCCATGAGCATGACAACAACATGCCAAACTTAGGGAACCACTATATCCATCACCAAACTTTTCGCTAGAATTTGTGCCAAAGTAACACATAGATCTTTGATAAGACCTAAGCACCTCACTTTGCTATAATCAAAAGAGTACAAATCCTTGTATGGTCTGGTAATATCAAGTCCTAATTTCTCCATGACAACCTTAGGCATTAAATTATGTGAGGCTCCTGAATCTATCATGGCATTATGCAAGCTTTTTTCATGGATTTTTAGGCTAACATAGAAGGGAGGCACACCTCCTTCCTAAGGTTTTCCATCTACTTCTGGTCCAAATAAAAGTTTAGGTTGGTCATCATTCAAATTGACTGTATCTGTATTTTCCCTTATATTAAGAGATTTCATTACCTGAGATCTATACACATTCTTGTTTATCATCTCTATTAGAGGGATAGGTATTTTGAGTTTTGATAACTCATTTTAAATATTGAAGTATGTATGAACTTTACTCATATTTAGGAAATCTGATTTATCAGAGACGTCTTTTGTGATAGCCTCTTTTTGTTGGCTAGTGGTTGTAACATCTGTCTGGGTTGTTTTTGAAGTAGTGTCAACTATATTTTTAGTAGGATTTTCTATTGTCCTTTGACCTAGAGTTTCAATAGTTTTCTTGGTAGAGGTATCGGTGGTTTTATTAGCATGGGTATCTGTGATTTTCTTAGCAGGGTATCTGTGGTTTTCTTACTCCTAAGGTTGTATTGTCTGTTAACTTCGTTGATAGCATTATCAAAACCCTATTTATAGTCATCTGATTCCTCATAATGAAGTTATATCTGAGACAAATGGAAAATTTCTTGTTCCTCTTGGGTAAGAAATATTGTGTCGTCATCATTTATCCTCATTAGATTTATTTGATTGTCATTTGTGTCTTTAACTATTTCACCTTCGTCATCAGCATAATTTTCCATGAAATGAGGTTTGATTTGTTGTTCTAGTCCCTTTTGTTCCCTTTTTTTAATTTGTGGTGGATTTCTCCTAAAATTTGGGTTTTGTTTTTGGGAACCACTTTGATTTTCTCTTGAGGGAGTTCTATCTTTCAGACTGATTCTCTACATCACTCTCTTCATTGTTCTAACGAAAGAATCTATCTTAGAATCAACAGAAGATGTTGATGGTTCCTCTTTCATGGTCACTCTCTTCTTTTTTCTCATCCTATCTCTTTTAGCTAACAAATTAGCCTCCACACTCACTGCATCTCTTTGCATTTCTTCTAAAGTTGCAAATTTTATCTCTCTTAACTGATAAGACATATCTACCTCAAAGCGATCAGGGAATTTTATCAAGGCTAAAACTTGAGGGGTTTAATGTTTACATGAATTTCATTATAAAATATATTGAATCTGGTGCAATAATCCTGGACACTTTCCCCATGTGCCCTCCTAATACTTTCGTATTCTAATAAAATTTGAAGGGGGTTCTCTTTAAATTCCCATCTGTTAAGGAATGACTGATGAAATGCAAGAATATCAATAATGCTAGCAGTTGGTAAGGCTTTGAACCATTTTATAACTTATCCAGTAAGAATTTGAGTGAATAGTCTCATCTTAAAATTTTCTTCGTCCACTTCTTAAAGATCAAAGCTATCATTCATCCTGTCAACATGTTGCTGAGCAATTATGGGTCCAGTACCATCAAACTGGGGAGTCCTAGTTTGATAGTCTTGTGGCATATTTGCTAAAGGAGCATTCAAAAAAAAAGGAGAAGATCTTGCTGCCATGATGGATATATGAGGATGGATAATAGGTGGATTAGTTAAAGGTGGAGGTTGGGTTTCCTGGTGTGAAACTATGGGAGTGGTAGTGGAATTATAGAAGGAGTGGGAATGGATGATTTAGGATGAACGGATTGAGATGTATTGGATGAGGCTGCAAAATTTAAGGCAAAGAGTTCAACAGATTGCTAGATGAACGCCTCGTGGATAGATAGGTCAAGGTCTAATACTAAATCCTATAATTTATCAAAGTCCCGAAGGATTTGAAGATTGGGATCAGGTTGAACAGAATTTCCTTCAAATGAATGATGTTGTAAGGCAGACTGATCTACCACAGTTGGTCCACCCAATTTTCTGACTTAGTCCTAAACAAGCTATGCTCAAATGGAAAATCAAACTCAATATCTTGTAAGGTGACAAATTTATTTGGAAGAGAATCTGCCCTAGGGGGAGGAATACTACTTCCTTGACTCTTGGCTAAACTTCTCCTCCTCAACAATTTCTCAGGGTCATCTACAATATTGGTAGGTTTAGGATCATGATGAGATCTATTATAAACTATTTTTGGAGCCAGAATTAAAATATAAAACACACAATCACTATTATTTACAAAGGTATACAACCTTTGAAATATTCCTAAAATGAATTTTTTTTAACCAGGGAAATGAATTTGCAAAATATCACAGTATTTTCGGTTCTCAGTATGGTCGCCACTATGTTATCATTATGTAATTTATGAGGTTGTGAGAGAAAACACAGACGAAACATCAAAACTGATTTTAAGTCTAGAAGCTAGCCCTTCTAAACTCAAAGAGGGATCTCTCTGTCAGATTTAGCTTGGTTTTCTGTAAATTTTAGGCTATTTATAATTATGTAATTGTTTGTAATTGATTTGGTTGATTGAGTGCCTATACTTCCATTAGGCTATGGAGTTTATAAAACTAGCATGGATCTGTATCAACTTTTCAAGGATTTTCACAGGGCAAGGTAGGTGAACGAGTTGGATCTTTAAGATTTAAAATGGTATGTAACAGAAGAAAAATAAAGATTCAGTTAAAACTAAAGAGAAATTAAGAATTATTTAGTTTGATTTCAGAAGAAAGCATTAAAATTAATTATAGCCAAAATTAGGGTGTATATTTCAAAAAATCTTGTTCGTCACCGTTCTATAAGGTAATTAAGATTTTAAGAAAGTACAGTAATGGAAACAAAGAAATAAGACATAAACGATGAGAAGCACTTCACCAATTTCTCCAACACATGAATCCTATGAAGAACTCCTTGTATTAATGATCGGACCCATCAACTGGAAAAATTACAATAGCTTATAGCAACCAAGAACTAACAACCAACCCATAATACTTCGAAGTGTGAAGTATTTATAATAATATTTACAAAAAAACCTCTCACAACCGAATGGGTATATTTAGCAAAATCTAAAAGAAATTATCTTTTTTACAAATTAATAAGATAGGTATAACTGCATCGAGAGGTGGCCCTGATGTGGAGGAAGTTGTTGCTGAGTTTTCCTTTGTGTCTCTGTTGCGTTGGCCAATCCTTTAACTACACTTGGAGTTATCACTTACTCCAGTAACTCACACAACTTATCCCAAATTTCTTCATCCGGAATTTTCAGCTTTGTTACCTTCTTATAAATTTAATCTACTACGGTATATTTTGAAAAGTAGATTTTACCACAAAAATTTGATTCACCTCATGCTATATGTAAAAGTCATTTCCCATTGCTTCAAGGAAAGCTTTTCCTGTCAAACTACCCTTTATATTTTCTAATTGCAGAATGAGGTTCTTTTTGGTTATAACCTTCTTGACTTCTAGGATAGTTTCAATTCTATCCTCAATTCTATTTCCTCCAACTCATATTTATTATTGGAATTGACGAATTTGATGATATTAGTAGCTTCAGTAGGCTTGGCACCCAGCTTCTCTTTGATGTCTGTAATAGCTTCTGTGGCTTTTTGTATTAGGTCCTTCTACTCAAAAATGATTTGGATGGATGACCAAATCTCATTCATGGAGTTGAGGATGCTTGTCCATATGCTTTCCTTGGCTTGGGCCAAGGTTTGGCTAATGGCTAATTCTCTTTTTTCTTTTTGTATCCTTTCTAGTAGCCTTTGGGATCTTTTTTCTTTAGCCAAATGTGAAGCTTCACTTATGTTTTTCTGTTCCTGCAAAGCCTTTACTTGCCCTTGTAGTTTCTTTATCTCTTATGTTTGTATTGACATGCTTTATATGGCCTTAGTCAATTATTCAGCAGCATCTGCAGGTTGGGTTGAAGGCATTGTTTATGTTGTAGCACCTATAGTGGGGATTGCTATGAGGGGTATTGCATCCAAGGGAACTATGGCCACCTCTATATTTTGTTCCTTCTCCTTAATCATCTTCTCCATTTATGTCTTTATTTTCCTGATTTGGGCATTTTTCTCCATATCTCCCTTCTATGTTTCAGACTCTTCTATATCCTTGTTTTGTGGATCTTTTGTTGCTGGTAGTTTTAGTTGCATCCTCAATGATGCAATATCAACATTCTTCTTTTAATTAATTCTTCTGCAACCTTCACATTTTCTGGATCATACCCCATTTTAACAACCAGATCTTCCAATGATTTGATCCTTGTGTCTTTAGTCAGAGAAGAGATCTTCTCCATATTCAGTTGAGATTGGATATTTAAAAGAGATACTTGCAATTTTGACACAGTCGTGGTTGTATTGGTTAGTGTAGAGAAAATCATCTCACAAGTTTGTTTATGCATCTCCATTTGAATAATGGGATGAATGTCCTTGGTGTCAAATTCAAAGGTTGTCTTTTTGTAGTCTATTGTTGTCTTTGGCTATGGAATTTGAGCCTCTGGGAAGGCCATATGCATCCTTAATTTCTTTGAATCAAAGGCTGATAGAAGTCTACTTTGTAAATTGGAAATTTATTTCCAGAACTTTGTAGGTGTTGTTATTGAGAATTTCATTCTTGAGCTTAATTTCTTTGTACCTGTCAAAGATACTCTTCTCCTTTTCTCCCTGAATGAGACTAGAGGTTTGGGTTGTGTCCGGCTGACCCTGTGACACTGATGACATTGCTAGAGATGTTATAAATTTGCTACCTAATTGTGCTGAAGATAATGGTTCTTTGATAGTCATGGTAGCTTCTTGTTCTGCATTCCTTTCTAAATCTATTTTAGGACTCGTTTTGGTCCTCTTTCTATAGATGATCTTGAATTATTTACCTACAATGTCTATAATTGAAGGTGATTCTTCCTTTATTTTCCTTTTTCCTGCTTTTTCCTGAGGAGTATGAGTCTGTGAAGTTGAAGTGGACACAATTTGTTCTTCGGCTTCTTGGTCCAGGGTAAATTCCTGATACCCTTATCCAAGACCTTTTACTTCGGATGATGTGTTATAATTTCATTTAATTAAAGTGTTAATGAACATAAATTAACATCTGCATGCTGTAAAGAAGAGGAACATAACAATAATTAGCAATATAAGACATTAATAATAGAGTTCGTCTAGGAGGGACTATGTCTTTGGGCCTCGGTGTCAAGATGGTGTAGGTCGCTACATTAATTGTTGTAAGGAGTGAAGATGTACATGGATGGTGTTTTCTTTGTCATACAAGGAAACCTCATGCAGGAGTTGTTGGACCTCTCTACGAGATGTTCCACTGCAGGAAATCTCATTCACAAAAAGGACTCCTATCAATATGAAAATGACTCACACATAATGACTATAAGTATCCCGTCAACATGGCAACAAAGGGATCTCAATCAAACATACATGTGACAATGAGTATCCCGCCAACATGGCAGCAAAGGGATCTCAAACATAATACAAATCCATGATAGAAAGTACATCTCACATCAAGAACAAAACAAGATCCCACATCAAACATCAACAGGGATCTGTACAACATAATGCATCTTATAGAGAAGAAGCAAATAAGTACATGAAATCAATGCATCATATACCTCACACTGAAGATGATTGAAGAATGGGTTGCTCTGCTACTGGATCTGAAATCACCATCGCAATCGTGGCGTCGAAAGGTGTGAAATCGATTGCTCACTTACTAAATGCTGACACCTATAACTCCACTTTGAAAAGTGGCCGGAAAACATAAGGCTCAGATGGAAAATCTAGCTACACTGTTGAAATCATGTCACCGAGAGGTGTAGGATTGGCTATCAATTTGCTGAATTCTGACAAAGTGAAAAATATGGGGCTACAGGAATCTTTTAGATTCCCCATAAATTCCTCAAAGATGCTGCTCCACGGGCGGACTGGAAATATGCAACTAAAAAGGCGAATCTGACCTCACCATTGTGTTCCCTGCGAAAAACCATGAAAAATGATTATAAACTTGAATATATTCCGACATGGAGAAAAATAACCTCCCTGGGAAAATTTAAGAATCATGGTTCCGCTCCCTGTTTCTGGGCCTACTCATGGTTCCACCTCAAATTAATTAAAGTTTTTCTTGAACTCTGCACTCCATCCTCTGATGGGCACATCTGCGGACTAAGGTCTTATATAACTTAGAGGGTGGAGTGCTCAAGCACCTCCAATGGCGGAACAATTAGTTCTCTTGAATGGCAGAGGAGGGGTCGGGGGGTCCAATCCCGCCCCTCCTGTTTTGGTGACATTATATATAAAAATAAACTTTGGGCGGTGGGAAGGTCAGCTCCACGCAGCCCAACCTAACCACATCCCTCCTTGCAATGTGTAGGGTGGTAATATATATGGCAAGTTTGTTTTTATCACATATATAAAACATATATATGGTGTGATATGTTACAAATTAGTTGGGATATAATATATTTGTTTGTTTTATCCCCATACCATTTTAATATTCCAACATTTCAATATTAGTTGGAATGAATTTAATAACTTTGTTTTTTGTTTTTTTTTATAATGTTTGTTTTTATATTTTTAAAACAAATTTATTTAATAACCATATTTATATATATTTAAAATGAGTTGTTTCATATGGTTATTTTTTTAATTATTATTTTTTTTGTCTTTTTGTAAGTGGAGAACTAATGGAGGAGCTCCATGTTTCAACAGCTGAGGGGATTCCATGTGGACCCCATGTTCTTACTGGAACGCCATGTAGCATGTTGTGGGCCCCACTTCCCTGCCTTCACAAAACTTCAAATTGCTCTAACTCCCTCATTCGAGCTCGGATTGACGCACCGTTAACATTGTTGTGATCAGGGCGATGATCTCTTCAATCTAAAGCTGAGTTTGTCACATTCATGTCACTTTTAATTTTGGAAAAAAAAATTCCAAGCCACTAGTGTTTGAAGATCCACCTGGATCAATCCTCCCCATTGAGAAGCGTTTGGTCCTCCAAAAGCATCATCTTCTATCAATCATCAATTAAATGCAAATGCCTTTGAAAGGCACATTCCCACATGAATCCTTCACCGGAAGTACTTTGGATTCGAAACGTAGTGCCAACACCTGTAACTGCAACGCAAATGTCTGAATAGGCACATCCCTTGAAGACTCCTTCACCTGACGTACTTCGGAATCAAGATGAAAATGCCAACACCTGAAACTACTGCAACGAAAATATTTGAAAAGGCACATCCCTTGAAGACTCCTTCACCTTTGTCCTTCGGAATCGAAATTCAAAAACCCACATCTACCTAAAGTTGCAACACAAATATGACCAATTATGACTCAAACATTTCCATACTTGCCACGAGTTTACATGCTCAATGGTCAAGTTTACATCAAATGGAAAGCACACCCCAGCTATCATTACAAGGCCAAAAACATCATTGTCACATTTCGAAGTGATGGCAAACACACCATCACTTTTACATGAAAGAAATGCATCATATGACTTATAAAGCAAGGCCAAAATATCATGGTTGCTTACCAAGCGATGGAATACACATCATCACCTTTACATAAAGAAATTAAACACATGATTTACAAAAATAATGCCATGAAAATATAACACATCTAGAAAACCCGCTCCTTATCAAAGTGAATGGGCCATCCCCCTGTGGGAGATTCGCTTGTCGATCGACTCTTTCAACTAGTTCATGCACAGGCACTTTGTCTTTAAGGTGCTGCTCTGGATGGAATCTCCAGCACGTGGCTCTTTGATGGCCACTTCACTTGCAATAATTGCAACGAGTCTTCTTCCTCCACGCCTAATTAACCATTTTCTTTCCCTGGTGTGGATAATGCTTTTCATGCCTCGTTCTCCTTTGTGTTGCCACTCTTTTCCAACACTTATAAATGACATGGTTATGTAAACCACAAAAATGAAAAGTTTTTTGATGCTATGATTTGAGACCACAATTATCAACACTCTTATAATCAAAATTAATTCTAGAATAATGAGACTTATTATACCTTCCTGTTGTGACCAGCAACAACCCCCCCTTTTATTTAATATTAGTAATAATACTAAATAAATGAGGACCCTTAGTTAAAAAATCCAAAAAATCAATTAGGATTTGTTTGCCTTTTCAAATAAAACTTTCTATCATAAACCTAATCCCTTAGAAAGAATATCAAGAAACACTTAAGTTTATGATTGATTATAATAAAATTACTCTTTAAACAAGATAGCGCATCCATAACAAAAATGGTATATATCCTTTATAAAACGCATTGGTCGCAGATCGCATAGCGCAGAAAACAGAAATGATTAATGAATATCTTTTGCGCTCTTTTCAATTATGCGCTTATGTGATTTTGCGATATGCGCTCTTGCGATAATGCGATTATGCGATTTTGCGATTTTGCGATATGCGCTTTTGCGCTATTGCACAATTTCTTCTTTTGCGCTATTTTCATGACTGCGATGACTTCATTTTGCGATATTGCGATATTGCGCAGCAAATCGCAGATCACAATGTCGCAGATTCATATAGGCGCGCTATCCCAAGGCAATCTTCCCATATGTCAAATCCGTTATGCGCTTTAATGATTATATTAAATGATTGGATTGATTATTAATGGTAAATGAGATTGTGTTTAGATTGAAAGTCGTTTCACAATTAAAATATTATATTTCATCCGCTTTCACATTCAAAACAGTCTCGTCACCTTTCTTATATCATTACTCTCATTTATTCGTAAAACGCAGGCACGAAGGAGCAAACGACTATACAAAGCTTTCGCTAAACACTATGGGTAAGAAGGAGAAGAGCTCAAATTCTGAAAACAAAGAAATGGCTTCGCTGTATGCAGACACCGCCTGTAACAAGGATGCCGGTATATCCACTTGGGAAGGAATGTATAATCTGTTAGAAGAAGAAAACCCTGTGGTGATAAAAGTTGCAGCTACAGCAGGTTCAAAGAATACGTTTGAAGCAACCCTTAGAGACTTGGCTTTCTCATTTCTGCATAGAATAGCAGCAAGGCCAAGGATTCTCCCATATACAGACATGGTGAGATGGGTGCTGGATAGCACAGATATTTCAGACAGACAATTCAGAACTCCATCTGAAGAGCTAATCGGGTCATTCACCATAGAAGATCTGAGATTAATGTATAAGTTGCCAGAACCTCAGGCGACTTTCAACAAACAATTCATGGAAGATTTTTCCAAAGAACATGCAAATTTGGCAGAATGCACAAAGGAGTGGACCAAAAGAAGTGAACCATTGAAGAAAAACAAACAAGGTATGTATAGCACGGGTTCACTTACCTCTCCTTATTGTTTCACTGCTGCCATGTTATGCAGGCTTTTTGGAAAGCCTGACATAAATATGATCTTACCCGAATGGCTTCCTTTGTTGAATGCGGCTGTTAATTCTACAATTGTAGACTGGGCCAAAATCCTATCTGATAATCTCACCACTGCTATTTTTCACTACCGGTCTAAACGAAATGTTTCCTAGCGGGTTTATCTGCCTTTTTATTTATCTGCTTATGTCATGGACGCCATCTGCTATGTCTCTAAATTCCCTGTAATGGGCTGGAAATGGACTATCCACCATCCTTTGTCCATTCATGTGTACCATAAAGAACTATGGGAGTCTAAGTATGTCCCCCATTTTTACCAAATTTGTCATGGAATAATGCTGCCATTGTACAGAACATTGTATAATAAGGATACCCCAAGGTTATCCTCAGAAACAGAGGTTGATATTCTCCCCATCGCGAGATGGTTTGGAGAAGAATTGTTCACCTATATTAGGGTTTTTGGAAGTTATGCTTCTCCCCATGTGTTACCCCTATATGTTCCAGATAGACTTGTAGCTCGGGAAATTGCTTATCAGACCTGTGGCCAGGGAGGTATAACAAAAGATTTAAAAAAGAAGAAAAAGGGCATTTGGCCACAATTTCCCGTTAAATGTGGAACATTTTCACTGTTTGATATTGGTCATGCATTTCAAGAGATAGGCAACGTTACATGCCTACAGCTGTTCAAATTCTCGAGAAGGTTATTCGACCCAAATGATATTGTTAAGAATTTTACCAATGCAATCAAAGTAAGGGAATTTTCCGGGGAACGGGATCTTTTTGATGATATGTTCCAAGCAAGAAATTCATTCAAAGAAGTTTTGAATTCAGCTCAAGCACAGCTATCTCCAGAGGAATTCCAGGAATTCAAGCTTTACAGAGAAAGGAGACTAATTCCTATTCCTTTGGATAATCTACGCTTAGAGCCCACAAGGGAACAAACTCCTAGTGTTAGTCTTAACGGCAGTTCAAGTACAGGTAAATCTAAATCAAAATTTGACAGAGATTCTGAACACTCTAATAAGTCTAAAGAAAAGGAAGATAAAATGGAAGTATCCATTAAAGATTCTGCACAATCTAAAGAACTTACTCAACAGCAAATTTTGACTTCTCAACAGACAAATCCTCCTCCAACCAATGTACAGCAACAGCCAGTCACCATTGAGTTAGATAAAGAATGGGAAACCTTTAATCAATTGATTAATGTAGAAGGAAAGAATGTACAGACCCCTGTCCAGACAACCAAATTTTTGAATACAGGAACAAGCAGCATAATCGTAGTGACAGAGCACATACCAATCACACCCTCCTCTGAAATTGTACTTAATGTAGAGGACATTCCTCCTCTGGATGTATTCTACATCCCAAAATACAAAGCAGTAGTGAAGAGACAGAGAAAAAAGAGAAAAATAGAAAGTGCAATTGCTACTGAAGCAGAACAAGTAGATGTTTTGTGGAAAGATCCTGCCACAGAGCCTACTCATAATCTCACTAAGTTATCTCAAATAACAGGAGCTTATGCTTCTGCAACAATTGATAAAGCAGTTGAGATACAACTTTTGTTGGATGAAAAAGAAGAACATGTAAAATCTCTGCAACAGCAATTGCAACAGGTACAGGCCAATAAGGAAGCACAATTGAAACTTGAAGAGTTACAACAACAACTTCAAGAAATGAAAATAGGACATCAAAAAAGCCTGGCTGATAAAGACAAACAAATACAGATTATCCAAGATCAGCATAAAGATGATCCTAAGCTTCTAGAATTCATTTCAGAAACCATCTCTTTAAACAATCAACTACTGCAACAAGAGGAAGTTTTCTGCCAAAAAATCTTGCAATGGAATTCTTTGTGCCAAGAGAGTGATAAAATCACAAATCATGTCGTAGATTTACGAAATGATTATGATTTGATTAATGAAAATATCAATGATTATCTAGCATGGCAAAAGACAGAAGAAGGCAGAAAAGCTGGTGCACCCATCATTAATGAAAACCATAAAGAAATATTGTTTAATAACTGGGATGCACAAATCAGAAGGGCAGAAAAGGCAGCAGAGGAGGCGGCTACAGCGGCAAACACTCTCACTGATTGTGTAAATGACAATTTACACAAAGCTAATTTGATCACAGAAACTGTTCCAGGATATCTCCCATAGGTAAATCAACTGCAAACAGAATGGAGGCAAAAGGCAGAAGAAAGAGCAAAATCCATCCAAGGGCTGACAAGATTGAATTGGGACTCATACTGGATGTACTTGGTGAAGCCACACAGTCAGCATAGTGCACTCAATTGTATCATCAATGCTACAGAGAAGATTTCTCCTACGCTTGCCGACTCTGTCTTTTTAGGACAGTTGAATTCTGTAGTCGATCAACCGCATCTTCTCAAAACTATGCTAGATGCCTGCAAGCTTAAAGATCAAATTCATAGATAGATAGATTTAGTTTTAATTTCACTGTATTTTAGCCTAGGAAAAGGATGGTCATTGAAACGAATCCTTAATTTTTGTAATAAACTATTTTTAGAGTTAGTTAAGTAGTATTTAAACCCCTCTCATGCATTTAGAGAGGGGTCCTGGATCTTAATATTTTTGGACTTGGAGATTGCATTTCTATACTCCATTGTCTTATATATTTTTTAAAAAGGATCACATCTGGTGATTTTCATGTGGAATTATCTTTGAAGTGTTGCATTTCTGTACCTTGGAATTTGATTTTGCATTAGAGTTACTGGATAGAGTATCAGATTGCATTTGAAAGTCTTCAAGATGAACAAGGTATTTCTATCTGTTCACTGTTGATCTCTTTTGTCTTATGATATTCGTTTTAAAATTTCTATCAGTTATATGTATATTTGTTTTCACAACGCTTCCTTTTATATATCATTTCTGAATATAATTGAAACGTTATTTTTCATAGTTACATGTAAATGGTATACAATGATGAATGCAATATGTTAATATAACTCTGTTTAATTTCTTAAACAGAGTTATCTTTATTTGTTTCTGCACATTTCAAGTTAATTAATAATACATTTTCATGGTTATTGTTGAATTGGAACAATCTTAAGTTGTATTCACATATAATTACCCGGGTTAGTGTTAGAATTTCTTTATCAGTATTTAGTTTAAATTAGATAGTTTTACTTCAGTTAATTTAGTCCCATTTCCACCCATCCAATCCAATCCATTTATTCAAAAGGAAACTGGTCCTTTAAATCCAGTCGGAGCCGCCATACCAAACGGAAAAGGAGCTGCCTTAAGGTCCCGACCGGGTGGTTTTCCCCGATGTTTGAAGCAGAGATTTTCTAGGCTTCAACACTTCCCTGGTGGTCTCTGGTGCAATCATGGTGATGAGAGATTGCCTCAGCCCTTTCACTACAACATAAACTACCATGGGCTGATGGTGAAGTGTTCCCATCAATCCTCTTCCCTGATGAGTTCAATAATGTCTGTTTGCCTTTGATGTCCTTCGAACATCCTTCTTCAGTGTATCCCAAACCTGCATAGTGAGGTGTCTGCACAACCTCCAATGGAGTTATGCCTTGGCCATGAATGCCAAGTCCTCTTCCTTTGTACCCCATATTGGTAAGGAGTCTCATGTCGGTTCTTGTAATGAGGATATCCACACTTCCAACAGAAATGATATCATGTCAAGATGAAACTAAAGAAAATCAACATTGTTTACCTCAGCTATCGATTTTGAAACAGGTGAAGAAGGCTTCTCTAAGCCCTCATTGCGCTTCACTTCCTCCAAGACCTCTGTCGATGCTTGTAGTTGAAACTACAATCGTTGCTTCTCCTCCTTCTCTTCCTGTAGGAGTGTCTTCAATTTATCTTTGTATGTTGCTTGTTTCTCATAAGCTTCGTACAACATGTCCACTTTCTAAAACACCCTGAGCATGGTCTCATACATGTCCTTGACATTCTCCATTGCTCAACTCAGCGAACTTTCAATGGTTCACCCCCGCAATCCAATAAGCAAGAAGATCGCTCTGATACCACTTGATCTATGGTAAATTCCTGATACCCTTATCCAAGACCTTTTACTTCGATTGATGTGTTAGAATTTAATTTAATTAAAGCATTAATGAACATAAATGAACATTTTCATGTTGTAAATAAGAGGAACATAACAAGTATTAGCAACATAAGACATTGATAACAGAGTTCGTCCAGCAGGGACTACGTCTCTGGGCCTCGGTGTCAAGATGGTGTATGCCGCTGCATTAAGTGTTGTAAGGAATGAAGATGTACATGGATGGTATTTTCTCTGTCATACAATTAAAATTCCCTCACACAGGAGTGGTTGGACCTCTCTACGAGATGTTCCACTACAAGAACTCTCATTCACAAAAAGGACTCCTATCAGTGTGAAAAAACTCACACATAATGACTATGAGTATCCCGCCAACATGGAAACAAAGGGATATTAATCAAACATACATATGAAAATGAGTATCCTGCCAACATGGAAGAAAATGGATCTCAAACATAATACAAATCCATGATAGAAAGTACATCTCACAGCAAGAACAAAACAAGATCCCACATAAAACATCAACAGGGATATGTACAACACAATGCACCTCATAGCGAGGAAGCAAACAAGTACATGAAATCAATGCATCATATACCTCACACTGAAGATGAGTGAAGAATGGGTTGCTCCGCTACCAGATCTGAAATCACCATCGCAATTGTGGCGTCGAAAGGTTCGAAATTGAATGCTCACTTACTAAATGCTGACACTTGCAACTCCACTATGAACAGTGACTGAAAAAAATAAGGCCCAGATAGAAAATTTGACTGCACCGTTGAACTCGTGTCACCAAGAGGTGTAGGATCAGCTATCAATTTGTTGAATTCTGAAAAATTGAAAATATGGGGTTACGCGAATCTCTTAGATTCCCCCTAGATTCCTCAAAGATGCTACTCCACGGGCGGACTAGAAATATACAACTCAAAAGGTGAATCTGACCTCACCATTTCGTTCCCTGTGAAAAACCATGAAAAATGACTGTAAACATGAATATATTCTGACATGGAGAAAAATTACCTCCTCGGGAAAATTCAAGAATCAATGTTCCACTCCCTGTTTATGGACCTTCTCATGGTTCCACCTGCAATTAATTAAAGTTTTCCTCAAACTCTGCGCTTCATCCTCCATTGGGCGTATATGCAGACTAAGGTCTTATAAAACTTGGAGAAAAGGGTGCTCAAAGCACCTCCGCTGGCGGAACGGTTATGGTTAGTTCTCTTGAATGGCGAAGGAGGGGTCGGGGGGGTGGCGGGGTCAAATTCTGCCCCTCCTTTTTTGGTGACATTATATATAAAAATAAACGTTGGGCAGTGGGCGGGTCCTCTCCATGCGGTTGAAACCAACCGCAGCCCTCCTTGCAATGTGTATGGTGGTAATATATATGGTAAGTTTGTTTTTATCACATATATTAAACATATACATGGTGTGATATGTTACAAATTTGTTGGGATATAATATATTTGTTTGTTTTAGCCCCATACCATTTTAATATTCCTACATTTCAATATTCGTTGGAATGAATTTAATAACTTTGTTTGTTGTTGCATTTTTTATAATGTTTATTTTTATATGTTTAAAACAAATTTATTTAATAACCATATTTATATATATTTAAAATGAATTGTTTCATATGGTTATTTTTTTAATTATTATTTTTTTTTGTCTTTTTGCAGGTTGAGAGCCAATGGAAGAGTGCCATGTTTCAATAGCTAAGGGGCTTCCATGTGGACCCCGCGTGCTTACTGGGACGCCATGTGGCATGTTGTGGGCCCCACTTCCTACCTTAACAAAACTTCAAACTGCTCTAACTCCCTCATACTAGCTTGGATTGACGCATCGTTCACACCATTGCGATCAGGGCAACGAGATCTTCAATATGAAGCTGTGTTTGTCACATTCTTCTCACTTTGAATTTTGAGCCTTTTTCCAAGCCACTGGTTTCTGAAGATCCATCTGGATCACTTCTTGAAAATTCTTCTTTGTCCATGATTCCTATATCTTGCAATCTCTAGCATCTGAGTGTGGATATAAGGAGTGGTTTTTTGTTCCACCCTTAACCTAGAAATTAGGCCTAGAGGATCATAGGACCATGTAAAATTAATATCAAACTTAATTTCTTTAAGAAGCTTGTTTGCTTCTTATCTTGTTGTCCTACTATTCCAAAAAAAGGGGCCAACCTCTGTTTTAATCCTGAACTGGGATTTCTTCTTAGCTAAAACAAAATGAATTTCATCAGAGTTAATCATCTGTCTTATGTACTCTAAGGCAAATACTCTCATTGGGAGGTATTTGGGCAACTTGTATGGTGGAAATCCACACCCATACACCCTGATCTCTGTATAATTTTGATATAGGTACCAATCACCAGTTTTAGCTTTCTCTGTCAAATGCAGGACCTTCTTGATTTCTTCATTGATTCTTGGTTCTGCATTACTGGTCAACATTCTCATCACTGGATGAATGAACAGTTTAATGTATTGCTTGAATGTGTATTCCTCTGAATCTTTCATCACCAGGGAAGTCCAAAAATTACAGATTGTGGATTCCCCTCCTCATATAATTTATGCAGTGAAAACTTGAATATGTCTGCTTGGTAATAAATAAACATATAAACCAAAATGGAAGTATACCTGAATACTCCTTCAGTTGGTAACTTAAGGAGTTTTTCATGTATACTATCAGATAAGAATTGACTAAAATTAAAAATGACTGAAGGCTTATGGTCTGTAGATAATATTGACAGGAAACCTAACAGGGGTTCATCTACCCATTCAACAGAGTAATAGCCTAAAATGAAGGACAACACAAAAATTATTTTTTTGGCCTGATATGGGGACATGGAAGAGGGATAAGGTGG
The DNA here is from genome assembly GCA_034641835.2 of Pinus albicaulis. NCBI lineage: Eukaryota > Viridiplantae > Streptophyta > Pinopsida > Pinales > Pinaceae > Pinus > Pinus albicaulis. The sequence continues at coordinate 255,980,769 of CM076569.1, forward strand.
ATTTTTCCTGGGCAATTGGGTATGTTCAGGAAAGAAAATATTGGAAATATATGCTCTCTTGGAAAAATATAGTTTCTGGTAGAGTTCATTCAAGGTTTCTATAGAAAAAGGGGTGTTGGTTTCTACAAAAGGGGCTTGCATCATATGATCAATGGTCTTAGAGGTGATGGTGAGCTAGATTTCACCACTTGGGGCTATAATGGCTCTCTGGTTTGGTACATAACGGGCACAAGATTTTATAACAAACTTTGGGGAATGAAAGGTCCGGGGAAAAATGTAATGGGGCAGATTGGACTCCCAGAGTCCAATTTCATCCAATTTATCAATAAATTTATCCTCAAGCCAACAGTAGAGTTCTAAAAGTTCAAACTCACACTGAGTATCTGTGATTTTATATTCTCTGTACCCAAGCGGGATGTTGTGGAGCGATAAAAAGGTGTCTTTGTAACTCCTAATTACCTCACATTAATTGTCAACCCAGGGACGACTTTTTATCTCAAGAGTGTACTCAGTCTGAGGCAGCTATTTACTCAAGAGTAATGTTTGTGAAGATGTAGTATAGAAATACAAATGCAGAAATAATAAATTCTTGAAAAGAAATCTGCTTGAAAAGAAATCTAATTACAAATGACAGAAATGTAAAGACTACACTACAACAACCTTGCTAGACATCGATTAGGGATGCAATAGTAATAACTGTTTCCCCTAGAAATCGATGTGAGATGACCAAATCTGGGGACCTGGAATGATTAGCTCTGCCCTCTACAGTTTAGAGATCTCAAAGCAAGTGAAAACAACTCAAAGGAAATGAAATCTAAAACGCAAACTGGAAAGGAACAACAATCTAAAAGCAATGAACAAGAATTGAATAGCAGCGTAAAATAAACAGTGAATTCAATTCATAACCAAGCAAACTAAATTTCTACTCTTTAATCCTGTCGACAGCCACGCAACAATCAACTATCGTAATTCATAAACAAAAGGAATAACAACTGGAATTAGATACAGAAAAACAACATTATAACAATTGAATCATGAATCATGCTTCTTGTAAAGAATGGAATAACAATGACTCTGTATTTGATCCAATTAGCAATAACTCAATTCTTTAATTGTAATAAACGAACTTCACACAACAGAAATAAACTAATAGAAATACAAACAGCAGATCGCTCCACCAGGGCCGGGCCCTCAACCACCGGTGAAGCGTTGTTGTGCTTTACTCCAGCGCTTGAGAAATGGAACAACAGTGAACTCTTTTATTAATCAGGCATTAATAATGTTTACAAACAGCTCTCGCTCTCTTAACAAGAGCCGATGCACAATTCTGCAAATTACAATAAGGAAAGTCTCTCCATCCCCCCCAATACACAATACATGTTCTCCTTTTATAATCAGAAGGAGGAGAAATTGAATAGTAAATACAATCTCCCATAACAATATTGGATTTCTTCCAACCAATTGATCAACAAGAAAATAGATTTACATCCATCTTTCAACAACAGCAAGTCGAATTTGGCTTTGTAGCTGAGATTTGGAGGACGGCCGCAACCACAGATCTGAGAAAATCGTGCTCAAAGAACTCTGCGAATCTCTCAACATAGGCCGAATTTGGGCAAACCGTTCTTTGCTAAAGTTAATTGGGTCCGTTCTGAACAAAACCCATGTTCCGGATTTTCCAGATTCGTCTTCATTTGCTCAGAATCTCAACCGCAAAACTGTCACTCCTTATTCCAGCGCATTTCTGAGTTGGCACTTTTAATGATCAAACCTTTAATCTGGAAATTATCTTGGAGGCTAAAAATGGTGAATAATGTTATAACCAACTTATTAAAACCATCATTGATAAAATAATTCATAATCATCAATTTATTAGAAATAAAGGAAGATAAATAATATTCATTCATAAGAGCATAAATCATTATAAAATGGATTTAAATAATAAATTATAATAAATGACGTGATGAAGAATGGTAGAAATGGGTGGAATAAGCGCTCACAAGTGATAATAATAATGGCATATTAACGGCCCAACATACCCCACACTCAATATGTTGCATGTCCTCATGCAACGAAAACTGAATATATTGCATGTCCTCATGCAACCCAAAGACAAAAACCCATGTGTTAACCAAGCAATAAAAAATGTGTTCATCTCAGCTCATGAAATGGATAGAACAAATGAATTCTTCCTTAATTAATGAATATTCACTTTTAGTAATCTTGATGAAGGCATAACAATTTTTATATTGACATTCAACTATATGTATATATGAAGTTGCAACAAAATATGATATAAATAACAACAAACTTCATTAACCATTTTCTCAAAAACTACAAACCAGCTTTTGTTGAAATTTGGCAAGTAAATTTATAATATATGAATGCCTTTATGATCCAAAAATTAGATCGTTTTGATGCACGGATCATGAGATATAAACAAAATGGCTGTAGGTGAGAGTGCATGATTTCCGAAATTTTATGAACCAATTTATCTTGAAATTATCTGGGTTTGTATTAATGATACTTCTGTGTTTTCCAGAAATCACAAGAATTGAGTTCATGGTTTTTTAAAAATATTATGGAAATCAATTTCTGCATTGTGTAAAAATGAAATTGTATGCCTTAAATGAGAAAGAAAATTGAAAACATCCATCATGCGTAGCAATTCCTCCCCCTCTCTGAAAAATTAGCATGCCCTCATGCAATGCTAGAAAACAAATAGAGGTGGTTGCTACCATCTGTTGAATTCGATGCTTGGTGTAAAACAACATGGAATAATGGAGGTGTTGAGAATGAATAAGAATAGCAATGGATGATAAAGAAGATGAATAACATGGTCATAAGAAAGAAATGAATGAAAGGAACACTCCCCCATACTCGAAAATGATATGCTGCTGAAAAAGGGAAAGTGGTAAAGATGTGGAATGAAGGATGATAAATGATGCTCAAAATGGATTTTTATGAAATTTTCCTAAATTCGTAATAAATCAGAAAATTATGCGATTTTACCTCAAGTTTTACCTCCAAAAATGTGGAATGACATATATGGACTGGCAGTTGTTGAAGCTGATGTAGGCAGAGTTGATACTGAAAGTGATGCAAAAGGTGGAAACCAGATAAGCACATCATGTCTGAAGAATTGTTCACGTTCGCGAGTTGCTTGAGCCTCTTCTGTTAGTTGCAATACTGTAGTCATGCTGTGAATAGAATTCTGCCCATACTTGTTGTTTTCCTACAAACAAAACACTATTTGGCATACAATGTTCTTGAATCCATAGTGTAAGCAATAGATAAGATGCATGCAAAAATTTCAATCAGAAAAACTTATGTATACATGCAATACTAATATTTTGGCAAATCAACAAGTGATGGCAGAGTGCAGTAATCATATCGCATGCAATCCCATAATGCATACATTCCCCCCTCCAATTGGAAAAGGAATTCCATGACCATAAAGCATATGAGAGGTGTTGTGCTGATGGCAAGGCAAGGGAATGAACAATACAGTAGTAAATGAAACAGAGTACACATATCAATGATAGGACAATGAGAGTTATGATTATAATGAGAGCAGAGTGTGTAAAGATAGTTATGAATAAGAGATAGGACGCTTTGGATTGATGATAGTTTATGCAAAACGAGAAAAAGAACGACCATATGCCAAAAAGATGCTTTACTGATAGTATGCTAGCTGAAAATGATGCGATTGATCATAAAACAATTTCTCATGCATAAAGGTTCAAAATAGGGAAAAAAAAGTAAGGAAATAACTTCTCTGATAAAAAGAAAAAAATAAGAAAAGGGTATTATAGTAATAATTGACGATAAGATATAACTTCAATACCATAAGCAGAGCCGTTGCTGCCAGCAGGCGTCCATAGCCTCGGCAGGGTTGCTTTTTAACCCATATGAGCCAGGATCCTCAATTTATAAATGGAGAGTTACATTGTTGTTCTACAGAAGAGATCAATGTGCTGGCGTGGTAACCAGATAACCACACTGCCATTCACTGGGATGTAGCAAAAGTGATCAGGACGGCTCGTGATGAGACCTCCTGTTCCAAGGATAATTGGGCTATCCAATGGATCATAACCCTGGTGTGGTGGCCATAATGGGAATGTCACTTTGTTACAGCCTTATGAACATGGTAGGTTGGCTCGTAATGAGACCCCCTATCCTCCATCTGTGAACAAAATTTTGTTGTTATTACACAATTTTATGATAAAAAGAGGGAGGCTCAGTACTCCTTAAGAGCAGGGATGGTGGAAGAAGTTGAACATGTCAATAGAAAAAAATATACCCATAATCTCATTTATTACAGACAGAGAAGATTATAACCGGAAAGGGTGGAACCAGCATGGTATTAAGATGATCAATCAATATCATGTTCAACAGAAAACAATGCAGTAAAGTAGTATATAAATAATTGTGTCCCTTTTGAAAATAATCTATCATCAAAGAGCTGTCCTGTTAAAGATCATAACATGAATGATATTAACTTGCTTCAATAGAATCCATAATTCTTGTCCTCATAAAAGTAGTGTACTTCATGCCATGAAAGGGAATCAGTAAAATGTGGTTGAGATGAACTAGAAATAATCCCACAAGAGGAAGGAAGGGTTGCTCCCAAAGTGTTGCTTCTTTGAAGGAACAGCAAAAACACTCAAAAAAAGTGTTGTTCCTTGTAGGGAACAACAAAGGAAATGCACACCAAAAAGGAAAAATACACACAAAAAAGTGTGAAAATGCAAATGTCGTTCCTTTGGAAAAAGGAACAGCAAAAACACTCAAAAAAAGTGTTGTTCCTTGTAGGGAACAACAAAGGAAATGCACACCAAAAAGAAAAAATACACACAAAAAAAGTGTGAAAATGCAAATGTCGTTCCTTTGGAAAAAGGAACAGCAAAAACGCAAGTGCCGTTCCTTTGGAAAAGGAAAAGCAAAATGGACAGTCATACAATGCAAACATGCAAAAAAAACAAATTAGCTGTTCACGGTATTGATGCTGAGGATGAGTTACACTTTGAATGAAGCAATACCTGAAACACAAAATATAAAAGAAATTAGAAAAAAAAACAACAAAAACAGTATGTAAATAAATAAATTAAGTTACAACAGCTATGATGTTATGTCAAAAAAATGATTTATTCGAAAAATGTTTTGGCAGTAGTGATAAGACATGAATCTTCAAATTGAAATCAATTCTTCATTTCTTCTATTACGAATCCGTTGGGTAATGAGTTAGATGAAATTCCTTTGTTTCATAAAATTTCTTTCAAAAATCACTCGTCCATAAATTGACCTTCTTTATTTTCCCAAGACCTGCAAAAAACGAGTGTCTACCTGCAAGAAAACATTAAATCATGGAGAAAGAGAGGTGCGCGGGCTCCCCTAATCCAAGAATTATGCAAAAACTAACAAGTAGTTACTCTGTAGAACAAATCCACGGAGAAAATAACAAAGTAAAATTCGTTTGTTACCTGCGGGAGAGCAGTGGCCAATCATGCTAACCTGCAGTGTTTTAATCACAACTTCTTTGTTTTTCGTCGAAATTGAGTGATTCCAAAGCAAAATGAGAGCTAATTCAAAGGGTTATCTCCAGTAGCAACAGGTTTTAAAAATTCAATGCTATGATATGTCAAATTTGTTTAGAACAACCTGCATAACGAGTCATTTTCGCTTACCCCACTTAGAACAACAGTGAATGTTTTAAGCATAGATTCTTCGTTTGATGTCAGATTCGAATGATTCAAATTGGAAATGAAAGTAGATTCATTTATTTATCTCCAATAGAAACAGGTTTTGAAGAAAAGAAGAATTGATAGGTGAAATACTGTAAGGAACATCCGGAAAAACAGAGTTTTAAGGGTGCTGATTTACGATAGACGGTCAGTATTTTGATCATAACTTCCCCATACGATATCGAAAATGAGTGATTCCAATTGCATTGGAAACTAGATTCATAGGGGAATCTACCATAGAAACAGGTCTTAAAAATATGGTCATTTAGGCCTCCAAAAACGGACTGTCCCAACTCTGTTCCTGAGCTGCCCGCTAAACATCCGGTCAATGTTTTGGTTCTAACTTTTTCGTTTCAAATCCGAATTGACTGATTCAAATTGGGTTGGAAAGTATACATCAAGGGCTACTTAGGATAGAAACAGGTTTTAAAAATATGGTCATTTAGGCCTCCAAAAACTGACTGTCCCAACTCTGTTCCTGAGCTGCCCGCTAGACATCCGGTCAATGTTTTGGTTCTAACTTTCTCGTTTCAAATCCAAATTGAGTGATTCAAATTGGGTTGGAAAGTAGACATCAAGGGCTACTTAGGATAGAAACAGGTTTTAAAAATATTCACTTTTGGCCCCTCAAAACATGACTGTCCCGACTGTTTTTCCAGAAATTTCGTCAAGCCCGCAAGCCAAAAAAATGATATTCAAGCATTTTTTTCAAATTGGTGATAAAAATGAAAATGAGTGTTTGTAGAACTATTATTTCCATTATAAGTCATCTACATACACAAATGAATTAAAAAATTATCACCAATATTGATTTGCATAGCATGTTGCAACAAAAAACAACTAGTTTTACATAAAAAACAAAATGCATTTATTTATTCCCTTATTTATTTTATTTTCTACACTAACCTATTTTGATTTGAAAAATGAATATGACTACGTATAGGAGTACTTCCAATGGAACCATTTTCGAAATATGGCTTCATGTATACACATACCCAAATTTGAAAAATGCATATTAGTGAAAATTAGGGTACGAGAAGCCAACTTCCCTTGAAAAAATGGTATAAAAAATTGTTGAAGCATAGAGTGATGATGCAAACACGTGATGGAGTGAAACCAATCTTCAATATATCCTTTATTTTCGTGATTTCTCATAGCCATCATATCATGAAGTTCTTGAGCTTTTAAAATAGCTTGTTGATGCATGGTAAAAGAAACCTCATTTTCTTCCATAGCTTCTACAATTTTTGAATTTGAAACAGTCTGAATCTCATTGTAAGTTTTCTCTAATAACACATGTGAGATAGAATGGGTGGGAAGGGTGGGTAAATTTGGCAGTTCAACATTGTAAGCATGTTGTACTGGTTTATTGTGGTGAGGGTGTGGAATTAGTTGAGCAGGAAATTGTGTATGGAATGGAGCATTGTGATGATGTGTTTGGTTGGGTTGAGTGGATAAATTTGATATGCAAGCAGGATGTTGTGAAAGAGCTGGTGGAGAATATGGAGAATGTGCTTGTGCTACAAGATGAGGGAGAGTAGTCATGCAATCTTAAGGTGAACCATGCCAAACTTGTAGATAAGATTGGTGGTTATATTGAAATTGACATGGCTGCCCTAGAACATGAGTATTCCATAATGGATTATGCAAGTAAGAGAATGGAGAAGAAGTGTTTTGAACCATACCTGTTGACCTTGTTGTAGCTTCCTTATCTCTTTGATATGCTACTTCCATCCTAGATAAGGAAGAGTGAGTATCTATGGGCTGCTCCTTTCGGTCATGAGGAAAAAACACTTCATCAAATTCTTCATTTTTATGAACCTGCAAAACGTCCAATTTTGAGCTTAGAGAGCTAATAAAATCAACTTTAAAATTTTCAAATAAATCATTGATTTCAGCTCTTATGTCTCCTATTCTTGTAGCAGATTTGGAAAAGAAAGAACAAACATCTCTAGAATTCTTACCGGCCTTGGAGATTCCTCTTGAATACCTTATGCACAACTCACAAACATCATCATATGATAACTGAAAAACATCACCTTTTCCTATCAGATTTAAGAGTTCTAAAAATTCATCTTTGATTCCTTTAAGAAGGAGTGTTTTTAAGATCTCTTTCTCCAAATGCTTATATTTTGATTTTTGAAGGTTGTATTGAAATCGATCTACATAGTCCTCCAAACTTTCATCTTCCCCTTGTATCATACCGAAAATATCTTCATTGGATTTGCAATAGTCTTGGTACTTCTTCAAGAATATGTTCTTCATGTCCTCCCATGATTGGATGCAATTCCCACCTAGGCTCATGAACCATCGAGAGCTGCTCCTTTTAGAGTAAGAAGAAACACTTTCAATCTTTGATCATTAGTACAATAATCATATCCTCTACAAAGTATTTCGAACTCAAATAAGAATGTATCTGGATCTTCATTTGCTAAACCATGAAAATTTGGTAAAGATGGGGGAATTATGTGCATTTGTGTCATTCCTCCTAGATCTTTGATAGGAAATTCAAAAGTAGAAACGTGAGCCATTTCTTACCATAATATAAGATGTTTTTCATGTGTTTCTTCGAGGCTCCTTCTTCAAATGTTCCTGTCAATCGGTTAGTGAAATGGGTGGTGCTTACATCACCACTTGCATGAGATCATGTGATCCATTTTTAAAAAATTTCTATCTTTTTCCTAATCATTCACACAAAAATTCAAACATCTATTTCTACCCAACAAAGCAACAACAAATCTGTTAGGAAAGCGGACAGTGGAGCAGGGCTTTTACATGCTCCGCACGTAGGTTCTGACCTTCCGTTTTTAAGATCCAACTCTTCCCTAGCAGGCACTCATCAGATTCACACTACTCTTTAGAAATGGCTACACTCTCCCCGGCAACGGCGCCAAAATGTGGAGCGATAAAAAGGTGTCTTTTTAACTCCTAATTACCTCACATTAATTATCAACCCAGGGACGACTTTTTGTTTCAAGAGTGTACTCAGTCTGAGGCGGCTATTTACTCAAGAGTAATGTTTGTGAAGATGTAGTATAGAAATACAAATGCAGAAATAATGAATGCTTGAAAAGAAATCTAATTACAAATGACAGAAATGTAAAGACTACACTACAGCAACCTTGCTAGACATCGATTAGGGATGCAATAGTAATAACTCTTTCTCCTAGAAATCGATGTGAGATGACCAAATCTGGGGACCTGGAATGATTAGCTCTGCCCTCTACAGTTTAGAGATCTCAAAGCAAGTGAAAACAACTCAAAGGAAATGAAATCTAAAACTCAAACTGGAAAGGAAAAACAATCTAAAAGCAATGAACGGGAATTGAATAGCAGCGTAAAATAAACAGTGAATTCAATTCATAACCAAGCAAACTAGATTTCTACTCTTTAATCCTGTCGACAGCCACGCAACAATCAACTATCATAATTCATAAACAAAAGGAACAACAACTGGAATTAGATACAGAAAAACAACATTTTATAACAATTGAATCATGAATCATGCTTCTTGTAAAGAATGGAATAACAATGACTCTGTATTTGATCCAATTAGCAATAACTCAATTCTTTAATTATAATAAACGAACTTCACACAATAGAAATAAACTAATAGAAATACCAACAGCAGATCGCTCCACCAGGGCCGGGCCCTCAACCACCGGTGAAGCGTTGCTGTGCTTTACTCCAGCGCTTGAGAAATGGAACAACAGTGAACTCTTTTATTAATCAGGCATTAATAATGTTTACAAACATCTCACACTCTCTTAACAAGAGCCGATGCACAATTCTGCAAATTACAATAAGAAAAGTCTCTCCATCCCCCAATACACAATACATGTTCTCCTTTTATAATCAGAAGGAGGAGAAATTGAATAGTAAATACAATCTCCCATAACAATATTGGATTTCTTCCAACCAATTGATCAACAAGAAAATATATTTATATCCATCTTTCAACAACAGCAAGTCGAATTTGGCTTTGTAGCTGAGATTTGGAGGACGACCGCAACCACGTTACTCAGAAAATCGTGCTCAAAGAACTCTGAGAATCTCTCAACACATGCCGAATTTGGGCAAACCGTTCTTTGGTAAAGTTAATTGGGTCCGTTCTGAACAAAACCCATGTTCCGGATTTTCCAGATTCGTCTTCATTTGCTCAGAATCTCAACCGCAAAACTGTCACTCCTTATTCCAGCGCATTTCTGAGTTGGCACTTTTAATGATCAAATCTTCAATCTGGAAATTATCTTGGAGGCTAAAAATGGTGAATAATGTTATAACCAACTTATTAAAACTATTATTGATAAAATAATTCATAATCATCAATTTATTAGAAATAAAGGAGAATAAATAATATTCATTCATAAGAGCATAAATCATTATAAAATGGATTTAAATAATAAATTATAATAAATGGCGTGATGAAGAATGGTAGAAATGGGTGGAATAAGCGTTCACAAGTGATAATAATAATGGCATATTAACGGCCCAACGGATGTGATCAAGGTTGACAGGGGGATGCAACATTGGATTGACAGAGTCTTCAATGTTCTTGTTTTTCAGAGGCATTTTATCAATATGGGAAATTATAGATACAGGAGGTAATGATGAATAATTACCAGCGGTTTCGCCGATTTGTAGCAGTCTAGTAATCAAATTGGGCTTCAATAAGGATCTTGGTCGATTGAAGAAAGTCACTGGGTGCATGAATTCTGGAAACATATATGGAGTGAAACGATTTGCAAAAGAAAAGGGGAAAAATGTTGGCGCGATGGATTTTTTATGGTGGTGGTGAGGTTTCCATTATGGGCGTGATTCTATAAGAGGATTGAACAGTTATCCCAAGAAAAAATTTAATATGCTAACGGTTATGGCCACGTGGTGGGATGAGAGTGGAGGGGAGCACACGAGAAGGAGAGTAGTAAAAGAGGGTGGTTAGGCAGATTTTGGTGGGGGGTCGAGGTGGTTTATGGTATTGAGAGGGGGGGGTGCGAAATGCAGAGGGACTGACATGTTGCGTGGGACCAGCGGGAGTGAAACCACCTTTTCGGACCCCCACCCCTGGTGGTAAAGGTAGGATGACGAGGGGGGGACGAAAATAATTTTGGGTCGTAGATCTAGCGGAGTGACAATCGAGCCGTTGGAAAGTGTGTGTGTCTTAACAAGAAGCGACAAACTCCTTTTTCGTTTACCAACCTTATCACATGGGTGGAAACGTTGGATAAAACCTTTTCATTTGAAATTTGGAAAAAAAACATAATGAACTCAAAAATTAGGCTAACAGTATTTTCACAATGTATTTCAAACTTAGATTAAAGTGCACTAATGAGCCTTTCATTTATAATTAACCACATTTTATCCTTTTGAACCTTTTTGCCTTCAAATTTCTCCTAATCCTAAGACTAACTTTTTATCATTCCTAAGGGTGCATTTGGACTTGCAGACCCTTGTTTTATTTCTTTTCAAAAATAAACACCTATTCTATCCTATCCACTTATTACTTCATTGATTCATCTTAAACATTTGAATCAACTTCATTTATCTACCTAAATAACATTAGCCAAGATTAGATAGTTTGGCTAACTCTATTCTCTAATCTAATTGACAAAAATTTACTTGTTTGACCATGATTAAACTGTATGGTTCAAACAGATGACTCAGGGTTGTGGCATTTTGAACAAGCTGCACACAACATTTACTTTTTTTAACATAATCAAACTATTTAACAAGTAGTGGCATTTAGATTTGCAACACTTTCAGTTCCATCTTTTTGTTTTATTTTTCATGGGGCTTTCATCTTTATTTTTTATTCTTTCTCTGTTTTTTTTAATTCTATTTTTTTTTTATGCCCTCTTTTCATTTTTCTTTTATTATTTTTATTTGGAAATCATTTGCAAATTGAAATATTATTTACAATGTCATATAACTAAGATAAAACATCCAATCACCTTGTGATCCTATAAATTATAGGACCCGAACACTAAGCACATGCAGATGTAATTTTATTTGCGCTAGCAAAATTATAAATTTTCCTCTGAAAAAGAAGAATGGGTAGTGATACTCTATTGGAATGGAAAAAGGAAAAATTTTCACTAATGGTAGGTTATTTCCCTCAAAATGTACTTCTAGTTAAAGGATGGATGGTTTGGATTTTTTTAATTATGGGGACTAAATTGATAACATATCCCATAAGTAATGGAAGTAGGGAATACAATCCTTGTTCCTTAATAAATGACATTTGCAATTGAATGTGCGAACAACCCAATTGGGGATTTTTTTGGTCTAGGTAAGGCTTCCAGGACTCCCATCGATATTTTGTTCAAACAAAGTGTTCAAAAAAATGGGGAATGCCCTCAATTCCTTTTATGAGGTTGATATATGACTCTAGGTACACAAGAATGGCTTGAATTCTTGTTGGAAAGGACTTGAAAGTGTTTTTGGAGGAGTATATGGTAATAATAGGTTTTAAACATTTTACCAAACCAGTGAATATAAGGAAATATATTTTAAATGTGGTTGGCATCATATATTTGGGATTTTGGTACTTGAATGCACTTATCCTAACAAAATGAAGTTTTAAGAAGAGACGAAACAATTGAGTGATGTGGAGGAAGAATTGAAATGGGGGAAACAAACCACTAGGTTTGTAGCAATGACTATGGATAATGTGGTTCTAATATGCTCACAAGTACCACCCCGAACAGATGCTTAACCTCTCTTAGATTTAGACACATGTAGGACCCAAATTTTGGAATCTTTTATCAAAAGAGTAGAGAGCTTGGAGAAAATAGGTACGTCAAAAAAATCAGTTTCACATATCAAAAAAAAAAATTCTAATAATTTGTGTTTCGAGTCTTGGAGTTTAGATGAATAGAGCAAGGTAGAAGATTATTTGGTTAATTATCTTCCTAGTCTATCTACGATGAAAAATCCAAAATCTCCTCTTATTCAAACATTTGGTTTAGGAGAGTTTCCTGTAGAAGAGAATTTGTTATCTAGGAGTTTTTTTAAACCTATGTAAGGAACAAGAAATTCAGGAAGGTCTTATGAAACACATTCTCTAGGAGTTCCAAATATAATCTTAAATAGAAAAGTAAAGGCTCTACCATTTTTTCAGCAAGGATAGAGGGAGGCTTGGGTTTTTAGATGAAAAATATCAAAAATCCCTTCATTGATCAAGGAATTCAAACATGTCACTAGCTCAAAAATCAGCAAGTTCAAAAAGTAAAAAGCGGTAAACAATTTTCATTAATTGGGGTTGTTATAGCAAATGACCCTAAAGAGGTTCAAAATTTATTTTTTAGATCCGAAATTGTAAAGGAATAACCAATCCCTGAAAAAAATAGCCTTAAAAAGATTATTTTAGTATTTGGTGTTTTCTATTGAGTGTGCGACGAGGAAACCGATCAAACCCTAGGAGGTCTTTATTCGATGTGTTCGCTTAGTGAGTGTGTTCATGGCTAACCCGGGTTTGGTCTTACAGTAAGTCTGGTTCCGGGGTGTGAAGCCAGGGGACTAAGTCTTTTTTGCTTTATAGCTTCTTCGTTCGCTTTCACTCAGTTAAGTAAGGTTTCTTTCAAAGAATGGATACAACCTCTCCCGGATTTTAGTTTTATTGATTTAGGGAGACCATGGGGGGAATTATTGAATGGGAAAAGTAAGTTTTTTACCATACTAATTCATGGGCCTTCTCTACGTGTTTGAAAATTTCATTATATTGAATCTCTAAACCTTGGAAAAAAAATAATGTTTTTGAATATTTATGGTCCCTACTAGGAGAGGATGGAATATTAGGACAAGGTGTTCAATACGAAATGGATTTTAAACAATTTGGTTTTGGTTGATGGGGATATAAATTTCATTCTAGGAGCATTGAAATTGTGGGGGTAAATTGCATAAGTGGATTTCCTATCAAGATACTTCATAAAAAAATTGAAGGAAGTGGCTTTTCTAGATAGTGTACCTATAAAATTATCTACAACATGGATAAACAAGAGAATAAGAGAAACTCAAATTGTGAAAATATTAGACCACTTTTTGATATCATAGTAATTCAATGATGAATCCATCATAATTTAAGAATGGGCTTCATCTAGGGAGGACTTTAACCATAGCATAGTTCCATGATATTCAACCCCAACCCAAGGGAAACCAATAAGTCCCTTTATGTTAAACCTAGAATGGTAAAATATGAAGACTTTTTTAACAAGATAAAAGAGGTTTAAGGATTGAGTGGTCTAGAGCCAGATATGAGATCTCTCCCCCAAAGTTGCAGAGGTCATGAGTTTGATGTTCTTGGTCCCCTCTAAGTTAGGCTCCAGAAATAAGGCCAACAATTCTCCCCAATTACCATCCATGGATCCTGAAGTACTCACATAGTTTTCCATGAGGATTTCCTTGCGAAAATGAATAAATAAAAGATAAAGGAATTTTAGGAATCCTATGATGGCACCTTGAGAGAATCTACTCCCATACAATTCAATTAGAATCTGAGAAAAAAAAACAAAACAAAAAACAAAAAATTGAAAAAAAAAAAACAAACAAACAAACAAAAAATATATATATAAGAATAATATATTGTTTAGGCTCCAGAAATAAGGCCAACGATTCTCCCCAATTAGCATCCATGGATCATGAAGAAGTACTCATAGAGTTTTCCATGAGGATTTCCTTGCGAAAATGAATAAATAAAAGATAAAGGAATTTTATGAATCCTATGATGTCACCTTGAGAGAATATACTCCCATGCAATTTCATTAGAATCTGGAAAAAAGAAAGAAAAAAAAAACAAAAAACAAAAAACAAAACAAACAAAATATATATAAGAATAATATCTTGTTATAAGAATGAGAGGTTCAAATATATTAATTAGGATAAGAATACATAAATCAAACTACGTGAATAAAATAAGAGACATCCTTTTAGAAAAAGAGAGAGAAAGGAGACTAAAAAGCAAGGCACTCTGGATCCAAGGTACTGATGAGAATACAAATTCATTTTCATAAATATTCCAATTTTATGAAGAATGTTAACTTTGTATGGAATATCAATGAGAGTATAGACCATGGGAAACAAATTTTAAGGATATGGCTGATGTAGGAGTAAAATACTCCTCATCCATTTAAAGGTTGAATCTTGAGCTTAAATAACAAAGGTACTAATGTTTTCAAATTCATTCCAAAATTTCATCAATCTAGAGGAAAATTAGGTATTGATGGAGGAAGTGGGAAAAGACGAGCTTCAAAGGATACTTAAAATTTTTCAAAAGAATAAAAGCACCAAATGGGCTTCCAATGAAGTTTTTCTTATGGTGCATCAGAGAATTGTTTAGGTAAAAAATGGGCCTAAAAAAAATGTACAACAAAAATCAACTTTATAAGAACTAATAGGATTCAATAAGATGATTTCAACCATGGGGGATGTGTTGTCAAGAGGCGATCTCTCTAGCCCTGGATTGGATCTAGCAACTTGAGATACTTTCAAATGCAAAGCTTTCTTAGCTAATAATCAAAATGCAACAAGAAAAGAGATAGAGGTAACTTTTTCCCAACGCTACGTTCGAACCCGTTGATGATGACCTTGATCCACGATCCTGTTAGGCTCGCTCCTTGCTACTGGCGGAACACGAATACCTTTGGATGATCAATAGGCAACAAAAAACACAATCCAATACATAATAATCATAAACATTAGCTATATATCAAATCAAGGAGTACCATAATATTTGCATAAAATATTAGACAAATGTAGAAAGAAAACATCAGATGTTTTATTGATAAATATGAAAGGAAGAGCTTACAACCCAGGCCTTGATGTTGGAGGCCTCCCTTTGGTGAAAATCCGAGTCCTTCACCGAAGCTCTAAATCATTCCTTCTCCCGAACACTTAGTCGTTATCACAGTGCAATAATGTAAAGGGAACGAGAGTTCATACTAGCCCAACAATGATTAACCAATAGTGGAAGGATGGGGACCAATTTATAGGAAGGAAGAAGAGTTTGGGATCCCATGAAAGGAAGAGGAAGTTCCATATTCTAAGGGATAAATCCCCATGGATGGGATCAAAGCTCTAAAATCATAGAGCTCGGCTCTATCACCACCGTTTAACAACCAACTCGCCACCCCGGAACTTCTAGAGGTCGAAGCTTCTCCTCCACTTGAGGAAACACTTCCAGAAAGGGATTAATGTGGCTTTCCAAGAAATAAGGGTGTTGGCAGCACTAAGCCAAAATTGTCAATCTGAAATCAGCACGAGTATGAAACCAAGAAACATGCTGACCCATGAAACTAGGATTTTGACCAAGTTTCTTCAGTAATTTTCCAATGCAATTTTCTTTGAATATTCAGGGGATGTCTTAACGTATTTCTTCATGGTGGAAACATTGCACAGAGTCTGCCACGGGGCATTTCAGGATCAATGACAGGAAATGAGCATGGTGGAAAATTACTGTGTAACAAGAAGATTCATTATTTTTGAAGTAAAAAGAAGATACAAATATAAAAATATAACAAAAACTACTTTTTCAACTTATCTTCCTACGAGTTTACACAAATTTTGAGCGGGAGCACACGTTGGATGTGGAATTTAATTTTGCATGCAAGGAGTACCCATGGTGCATGTTTTCGATGTACCCTACTACACTTAAAATGTGAAATACATGAAAAAATGTGATTCCAATCAAGCTTTTTCATGTAATTCACATTTTTCATGTAGTAAGGTCCATTGAAAGTATACAACATGGGTACTCCATGGATGCAAAATTAAATTTTTCATCCAACGAGTGCTCCCTCAAAATTTGGGTAAAATCATAGGGAGATAAGTTAAAAAGTATTTTTTTATTTTTTCCCTCAGAAAATTGATGAGGTAATATAATCTTTTATTTCCACTACTATTTTTTAATATTCCTTAGGAGGCGCATTTTAGACCTCAAAAATTATCTAATGCCATGATTTTATTAAACAAAATTTAAGGAGGGTGGTTGAGTCATCTAGAATTATAAGGAAAACCATAGATGCTTTCAACATAATCTTCATAGTGCTCGCCCCCAAGACTAATTATCTAGCATCCTCCAATAATTTTAGACCCATATCAGTATGCAATTGCATATATATAATTATAGGAAAAGTTATTGCAAGAAGGCTAAAAAGGATTTTATTTAGGAAAATTTCAAATCAATAACTTGGTTTTTGGAGGGAGGGAAAATTAATGAGGTAATGAGGGTTGCATAAGGACTTCATACTATCAAGATCAGAAATCTCAAATCATTGGTGGTTAAAGTGGATTTATCCAAAGCATATGATAGGTTGAGGTAGATCTATATAACATTAATTCTTATCCATTTAGGATCCGACCATCAATTTTTTGTTTGGATGATGAATTGCATTACATCCATATCATTTTCTACTTTTATCAATGGGGAAACCTCTCCTATTTTCAAACCACAAAGAGGCCTAAGACATGGGTGCTCATTGTCTCTCGTACTCTTCTGATTAGTCATTGAAGGATTAAGCAAATTACTAAAAGAGGTCATCAAAACTAGTAGTTTTAAAGTGGTTGATTGGAAATGATTTTTATGACACATATGCTATTTGTTGATGATGTTATTATATTTTGTGAAGGTTAAAGGAAAGTGGTTGAGAAGCTTAAATACATTACAAAACTATTATGCATAGCTACTAGTATGAAAATAAATCTAGCTAAATATACCATATCCCTTTGGGGTATCCATGAGATAGTTTAAAACTACATCATTGAAATGATTCCTTACAATTTGTCCATTATGGATGTCATCCCATAATACCTAAGCTTCTAATCAGTGGATATCCAAAGGGGGGCACCCTGTTCCAATTAAAATAGTACTAGAGGCAATTATATTCTATTGGATGTTGTTCACATAGCTTCCAAAAATAATCTTGGAAGTAACGTATATGCTACACGTTCATTTGGTTAAAGGAACATGGGAAACAAATCTGTTCTAGTATATTGGAAAAAACTAGTATTACCAAAGGCCCATGGGCTCTAGGGACTAAAGAATAGTTTTATGTTTGTCAAAGAATTAGCTACTAAGAATTAATAATGCTTAGTACAAGGATCTAGTATGTGGGTACAATTTATAAAGGCCAAGTATATTTTGTGGAGGAATAGGTTAGAAACATGTAAAGAGAATCCAAAATGCATTGATAATATGGAAAGAGGTCAAGTTAGCTTTTCCAGTAGTTCAAAATTGGGTAGTGTGGTGGGTGAGGAAAGTGGCCAAAGTATAAATTTGTCTATATCCTTGGTTTGGGTATAATGGTTTTCACGAGCAACCTCCATGGATGATTTTCAAGTTCAATGCAACTTTTATACACTAAGCCAGATTGTTTAATTGGGATAGGTCATCTCTTTCACAACAACATTGGTTATCATGCAGAGGGATTGGATTAAGGGAAGGACATGCTTTTGTTTGGAAAAGGTACATATATGATCTAAGATACAATTTTGTCTTTTTTCCCCAAGGAAATATCTAGGAATATCCACCCGAACGGATCATGTTCCAACGAATTATTAGCAGAGCCTAATCCCAAAGGCATCAAGGAGAATTAACCCTGTGACCTACCATTAGCGAGGTTCTTTTGCAACGAGAACTCGACCAATTGAGCTAACCCTCAGGGATAATTTTTAAAGAAATATCCAGGAAAATCCACCTGATGGGATCACTTCTCGTCGACTTATTAGCAGAGCCTAACCTCAAGGGTGTAGAGGAGAATTGACCCTATGACCTCCTATTAGCAAGGTACTTTTAGCAATGGGAACTCGACCAATTAAGCTAACCCTCGAGACTTAAGATACAATTTTTTCATGATAAGAGATGATGAATATTATATTGTTTGGTCACAAAATCCAACTGGGGAATATGTTCCAAAATTTTTATATAAGGCTCTAGTAGCTAAGGGAAGAAAGGATCTCTAGGTTGTGAAAATTTAAATACTAAAATCCTATTGTAGCAACAGAATTTATTTTTCTAATTTTTAATTAATTTAACAATTTATCTGTTATGGAAATATCAAATAAATCATACTGCAACCTTCAAAAAATAAATTGTTAAAGAAAATAACGCTAGAAACTGAGAAAATACTAACACACACACACAATAATTAACACAGATATTTTTGACAATTGTCCCCAAAAAAATCCAACTTGTGAAAACCGATGCAACAGTTGAGGGTTTTAATTATTATGCAACAGTGAGAAATTTTTATTACAAAATATGGATGCCCTACTGGAAATATAAACAGAAAGTATCTGGTAAAAATAATTAGAGATAATAAATGCTCTTACTCCACAACCAAACTCGACACTCACTCCTCCAAAAAAACTGGTCTTCCAAACCCCTATGTATGCCCTCTACCCGGTCCTTGCGCTGCCTCTCACACGTGTGGCTTAGTTCATCCTCTGAGCAAGTTGTATTTCTTGTTTCTACTGCTGGAAGTCACTCTCCATCCCTCTAGAATACTTTCTCGGCATCTGGAAGCTGAATCGACTTCCTCCCTAGCTAAATCGACTTCCTCCCCAGCTAAATTGAACTTCTTTGTTGAAGCTACTTCGGATTCCTTGCATTCCTTTTGCGTGGATCACTTAGATAACTTGTTGTTGCCTCTTCGGATCTAGAAAAATTCCTCCATATCACTACCCCTGCCCTTCTATATCTCTTCTTCCCTACTAAAGCTCGAACTCTCCCAACATTGCTGGCTATCTAGAAAATCAAACCCTCTAAGGAAATCAAACTCTCTGTGGTTCTCATGAGTGTATTATCCATCTACCCATCGAATTCTTCTTATAATCCTATGTTGGAACACCAATGGGAAATATTAGAACTTAATCAAGGGCCTAGATTAATTCTCAGTCGATCCATGTGAGTTTCTAGAGAATTATCACCTTATCTCAATTAATATTGATTAATTAACCATATTCCCTAAGTTTAGACTTAGGAAATATTTAAAAATCCCCTGAGAAAAATAATCTAATTGGGACACTTCTAGGTGGAATTTCTAAAAACTATTTATGGATTTTGGAGATTTCATGTGTTTTAGTCTCTCCATAAAGTTTTGAGACTATAACACATCTGATGCTACAAAAAATAACATAGATGTGATGGTGGAAAGTAGTATGGAAGCTGTGTGGTTGATATTGAACAACAAATCTCCTACCTAGGACTTCTTGCAAAAAAGGAACTTAGTGGGCCCTAGATGGTGTTGTCTATGTTAGTAAGAAAAATAATCAAATTCTCACCATTTCATCTTTTGACCTTATACAAAGTAGGTCTAAAAAGAAGCGAAGCGTTTAATTGGATTAAAAATTATTTTGGTAGGAAATTCCATTGAGGAGTTT
The DNA here is from genome assembly GCA_034641835.2 of Pinus albicaulis. Lineage (NCBI taxonomy): Eukaryota > Viridiplantae > Streptophyta > Pinopsida > Pinales > Pinaceae > Pinus > Pinus albicaulis. The sequence continues at coordinate 256,000,886 of CM076569.1, forward strand.
TTTAGGATTTGATGCTCAAACAGGAAAACTAGAAGGCTTAGAGACCTCTAATTAAATTTTTATTGAGGAATATGGCTATCCCAAAACTTGAAATTGTTCTAGAATTGTTTGAGGATAAAGAAGCTTTTCCTATAAAAAAAAATTTGAAAGCTCTAAACATTCGATGTGCCTTCCCCTAGTTTTAAGAAAAACAAGTTGTTGACAATCTATAGAAGAATAATTTAATCAAGAAATTGCATCACTTACTTTGGTTGTGCCTCTTAGAGATCCTCTACTAATGGTGGTACTAGAGAGATACTCCATATATTTGTGAACCATAACACATCCTTAAAAGTAGGATTTCGTAAAATGAAACAATTATTGTGGGTTGTTGGCACTTAAATTGCTTTTAATGTTATAGGAATATGCAGTAGTGCACATTCAAATATTTGGGGGATTCACTTCTTGTTACTCAATGGATGCAACAATAATCACCCTTGAGGAACTTTACTCTTCAACATTTGTTTCATGATGTGAGATCACAATACTTGGTTCTTTCTCATCTCTTTTTCAAAAATATATAGGTACAAAAACAAGGAAATGGATGGACGATGTAAGAGCCTTAGAGATTCCAATCCATCAATATTTTTGAAGAAAAGCTCCAAAAATGATTTCAATATTGTAAAGGAAATATAATTCCTTAATTGTAAATATTCTTAGTTTCTTTTAATTATTATAGAATAGTTTTAGAAAAACTATGGATAAGAGTGATTTTTTCTATAAGTAAAAAAGCAGAGTTTCCTTCAAAAACATGAGAGATTTATGGAATAAATCATGATAGCTTTAGTGAATAAATCATGAGATCTTTAGGGAATAAATCAGGGAGAGATTTATGGATTTAGTAAAATCTAATTTTCTTGTAACTTTGTATTTAATCATTGTAAGTCTAAATGATAACTAATGGCTAAATGAATGTGAGATTAGGCCAAGAGAGGAATAATAAATCCTTCTATAAATGTTTTGTAATTGCATGGACATGATTTTATTAATGAGAGGAATTTTTCATTATGTTCACAAATTGTGTGGTGTATCTATGTGATTTATAATAGTTCTAATTTTTGCATGCTCTAGAATTCAATGTAAGTGAAGTAGGATTTTATATGAAATATTTTTGTAGAACAAATTTAGGGCTTGATGATGAAGTTATTAGTTGTGTGATCTATAGAAGGTGAATTTCCAAGAAAAATCAAATTTTCATGCATCAAGTGGTATTAGAGCTGGTTAGATATTCCGAGAAGAGAGAAGAGAGTTGCATAGAAAAAGGAGATTGGAGAATTGCAACATTGCAATAGGTAAACTAGTCTTTATATTTCTTAATTGATTTGTGCATAGGAATTGATGTTTGCAAGTAGCAGGTGAAGGAGAGTGATAGTGGATCATATCTTGGAAGTTGTGACAGAGAGAACAAGTGAAGTAAGATTGTGGCAGAAGAATATTGTAATAGAGGAAGCAGGGAAAAAGTAGAAGTTCTCATATAGGTAAACCAAGTAAGCACAACAACCAAAGGAGTAGAGGAGTGCTCAAGAAGGTTCTAAGGAGAGAACCATAGAAAATATCAAAAGTTCAAGCTAGTGAAGAAAGCTTGATGAGGTATTGAGTAGCGAGAAGGGGAGACTTGCTATGAGGAGAGGATTGGTTGCAGTTCATTGTTAAGCATGGAGAAGCTCAGAAAGATAGAGAGAAGGATGATCATGAAGGGTCATAACAAAGGTTCAGGTGGAAGCCACGATAGAAGGAAATAAGATGTCAAGGAAAAATACATCAAGAAGAATACGAGTGATGAAGAGTTTAATAGGGAACTTGTTGAAATGAAAGCATGGTTGAATGTGCTTATGGAGCTGCTATAGCAATATGTTTAAGACCTCATATGTGGATGGGTGCTACAGAAAAAGGTGAAATGGCACTAGTTTCAGGTAAAGATGAAATATAAATTAAGTATTCAATGAAGGAGTGAAGAACTCAAGGAAGCCAAGATGAATGTGTGCATTTGTGAACAAAATAAGGGAGAATTACTTGGTGATGGTAGTGATGAGGATGATGAGAAGAGATCTACAAAATATCTTTTGAAATATGTGGAAAGTTAAGAGTAGTATGAGGAATGAATCACTAAGTTATCAAATGAGACCATAGAGGCTTATGATTTTAAAACTATTGATTTGTGTATGGTTGCAGGTGTTGATGAAGTTGGAAAGTATTTTATGTAGAAATTATATACACTAAGCATGCATACATCCATATTCCCCTGATCTCACAATATTTAACTTCTTTCAAAATAAATAATCATTCCACTATTAATCTTTTGCGTAAAATTAATTGCAAACACATGTGAAGCATAAATAAAAACAATCGCACATAACACAGTTGTTTAATGGGAAAGCCTAAAGCTGAAAACCCAAAATATCATATATTATGTATCATGGAAATCATGTAAAAATCTCATACAAAGCTTAGTACATCAAGCTCTCAGTACAATCAATCGTCACACTCTAATCAAAAGAAATCTGCAAATCCATGCACCGATTTTTGGCCACCTGATAGCCTGCCTCCACTGCGCAATCCCTGCTGGAGAATAGCTCTGAATGAATTCAAATTACTCTTTCCTTGACTGCGCAATCCTCATTGGCAACTCCAATGTGTTTGTGGTGCAATCAATGCATCACTATAGTCACAACAGATAGTCCATATTGCCCTTTCACCTATCTCTCCACTGGGTCTCCACTGGAACTGACATGCACTGAAGTTAACTGCTGTATTGTTCAGTTGATCAATGAGTTATTATTTCTGAATTAATTCACTAATTAATTCACTCCACTCTCACTAGTGTATCATTCAGTTAGACTAGATACAACTAGCTCAACTGAGTTTTACTCCAATAATTGAGTTAAACTGAATAACAACTCCATGAACTACTCTACCAACTCTGTCATAACTTTGCCACTTCAGTTCTAACTGAGTCCTCCATGCATGAACCACCAGCAAACCCTAGGAATTGCGTAATTCCTTCAGCCTACTGATTTTCCAAATCTGTATATTGAAATTAAGTGCTTCAAGCGAATAAGTTGCTATTTATTGTCAGATTATTATTAAGAGCTAATAATAATCGACACCTCTATTTTTAGATCGACGATCTATAAATAGATTTCGCCCAATATTCTAAAAATAGAATTTCATCTATTTTTCCAACTTGACCAACCATCCACAAATAGCATCATGCAACTTCTGAAATATGATCATCATGTCTAAAAATAGACTTGCGCCAAAAATAGCCTATGGGCCCACTTAGTGAAGGCGACTCTTTTCACTAAGCTCATCTTCTTGTTGAATCTCGACAGTTTAAAATTGTCATACAAAGTGGAGATATGATTTCCAAAGACATAAGAGAAGAACATAAGAAAATTTATGTTATGAAAGAAGATAAGACAATATTTTTTCATGCAGGTAATCATAGTGGAAATTTTACACAATGGATAAATGCAATTGATGGTGAAAAATTGTAGGAACCTGTTAGTGCAGTGAGTAAGAGAAATTTGGCTTATGCAAAGAGCCAAAAGAAGGATAAATTAGATGATTAGGAGCAACATTGAAATTAAATGCTTATGAAACTTGAGGAGGAAATCAAATTGTTGGAAAGGTGCTTAAAAGAACCTTAGATTGCAGCCATAAATGTAAAGGGATATGATGACAAAGAACAATTGATGTAAACAAAAGAAGATAAGCTGATGGAAGGTGGGACAAGTTTGTCTCATTAAAATGAAATTTTATTTCATTTTCAGCAAGAAGATATAAATAAAGGAATTTTCTTTGAAGACAGTAATAAATATGAAGTCAGAGTTGATAATTTTGAAGAAGACAATAGTCTATTAGTTGTCGAGCAGCAAGGGAGAAGACATTCAAGTGTCTTAAACATCTTGGAAAATATGCATGATTATGAAGAGTGTGAGCAGATAAGTTATGAAAACAATGAAATGACCATTGAGGTCATAAAATTTTTAAATTTAGAGATTCATTTACAAGTGAATGGTGATAGTAACATGCACCAGTAAGAGGGAAATTTGGACATCGAAATTGACAAGATGAGAATGTTGATGATGAAAGTGCATGAGAAATTGCACCTGATGTAAGAAGAGTAGTGAATTGTAGGAGGAAAATGACTATACAATAGTGCATCAAAAAAAAGAGTGAAAAACTACAACATAAATTTTGGAAACACGGAAGGTTAAAGAAGTCGGAAATAACAAAAACATAGCAACAACATGAAGAAGCAGGTGATCAATTACAGTACAAAGTCTGGGATCCAGGAGGAGAATTAATGACAAAATATCAGGAGGTCATGAATTTCCGACCTTGTGAATCTCATGCAAGAGAATTAGAGCTTCCAAGCCATCAAGATTTTTGAAGAAAAGCTCCAAAAGTGATTTCAATATTGTAAAGGAATTGTAATTCCTTAATTTTGTTTATTCTTAGTTTCTTTTAATTATTATAGAATAGTTTTATAAAAGATATGGATAAGAGATATTTTTTCCATGAGGAAAAAGTAGAGTTTGCTTAAAAAGCATGAGATATTTATGAAATAAATGATGAGAGATTTAGTGAATAAATGATGAGAGGTTTAGGGAATAAATCACGGAGTGATTTATGGATTTAGTAAAATCTACTTTTCTTGTAACTTTGTATTTAATCATTGTAAGCCTAAATGAGAACTAATGGCCAAATGAATGTGAGATTAGGCCAAGAGAGGGATGAATGTTTCTGTAATTGTTTTGTAAATGCATGGACATAATTTTATTGATGAAAGGAATTTTCATTATGTTCACAATTTTTTTTGTGTATCTATGTGATTGATAATAGTTCTAATTTGTGCATGCTCTAGAATTCACTGTAAGTGAAGTAGGATTTTTATATGAAATACTTTTTCAAAAAAAATTAATGGTTTGATGATGAAGTGATTTTTTGTGTGATCTAGAGAAGGTGAATTTCCAGGAAAAGTCAAATTTTCCTCCATCAATGGATTATGAAAAACAAGATTAGATCTAGACCGTGGGCTCTTGATAACCATGAATAACAAGCATGGACATATTTATAAATTCATACATGATCCTCAGATATAATTTCACTCACCTACAACACAATTTTGTGTTTTCTACAAAGATTACGACTAAATTAATCAAGAATGTTAGTTTGATAGTTCATTTTGAGAATCGGAAGTAAGAGAAGAAATGCAAGAAATTTGTGTAAGTCAACAATTTATGAAATACTTTTATGGGGTACAATTTGTGGTTTTTTATGTTAATAATTATAATAATTAAATTTTACTAGGCCTTAGGATAAAAAATAGAATACTTTATAGCATCTAACTTATGTAACTTTATTTATATAAATAAAATCATGGAATTTTTCTTTGGAATATATATATATAGAGAGAGAGAGAGAGAGCGAGAGAGAGAGAGAGAGAGATTTTAATAACGAAAATTATGGGATGCTTTAAATTCATATTCATGGATGGCATTTTTAGTGACCCTGTGGTGTAAATTAATGCACATCGCTTGAGGGGATTTGATGTAGAAACATAACTAGACATACATTAGCAAAAATTGGTGAAACTAACCCCTTAGGCTTGGTGATACATTATATTTATAAATCAATCCAAAATTTTACAAAAGAATTGATGATAAAATAACATTAGTTATCAATGCATTGAGAATGTGTATTCTAGCTATTGAGTGAGATTTTGAAAGTCCCCATTATAAATCAACTATGTTAAGGTCATAGGGCTCCTATGTTAAGGCTCTATGAAGCATTCATTATTAATTTATTTTTTATGGTTAGGTCACCTAGTGGTAGGTTATATCATATCATGTTATCTTATATTTATAATAAAAGAGATTCATTTGTATAGGCATTATTTCTTAACTTTTATATTGGATTCATTGGAAAATGAGTTTTCCCTCTTGAAGTGGATTGTTATTCATTGAATTTTTATAATTTTCAAGGCATTAGTTCATAACATTTGATATCAAAGTTTACTAGAAAAAATTATTGTGTCTTGAGGGAAAGGGAGTATCAAGTGATATAGTTATCTGATATATGCGTGGGATCCAATGGGAATACTCGACCCAATATCTCAAGCCACTAACTAAAGAGGCTCAATCATGCTCTTATCCATACTACTCGACTACCTAGGTTCCAGAGAGTGGTCTCCACTAGTATTTTTCTTGGTGTAATATAGCAACATAATGATTTATTAACTTATCTGAAGCTGGTTTCAAATATACCTATGGGGATTCTTATATGCCCAAAGGTATGTTGAAGTGATATTCCATAAACAAGTATTGTTTGATGTGATACTACTCAAAGGGGTACCAGTAGGGGTTACTAGGGTTTCCAACTAGGTAAAGCCACATGCAGTTCTTACATGTATTCTCTTCTGACTACATTTTTACCCACTAAACAATATATCATTGTGTTATTGAAAGACACCAAATCACATCTATTAAAAAAAATTGAAAATGAGCTTGTTAACCCCAAAAAAAGCTCTTAGAATCACTAGAAAATAACTATTAAAAAACCCTAACTTCCACAAGATATATATCATAAAATATAATGAGTCAAAATATGAAAACATTTATACATGTAATTCACTGTGCCATCTTAAGATTTTGAAATTTTCAAAGTTTGAAACTCCACCAAAAAAAAATAGTAATTTCCAAAATGATTCGAAACTAATTTTAGGATTAGTCACAAGCCATGTCTTACACATAGACTACATCTATGAAATTATAGTGAACCAGAACCTGAAATGTTGACTACCTATATTATTGTAATAACCCTTTGCTAATCTATCTTGTAAATATTATTATGAATTATAAATTCATCTAAATAATATGATATTATAAATGTTGAATGGCTGGGGGGAGTGGACACGTATTCAAAGGACCAGTGAGAAAGAGTTGCTTATAAACCCAATCCATTGCATTTATTTCACCACTTGTCTCCTTTCTAAATTTATGCCACTGTTGTGCAAAAATTAAATTTAGGGAATGAGCTTCTGGAGTGGAGGACGAGCCCTGCAGTCCATGCCCTGCAAATCATATTGGAGTGGTTAACACGTCAGAAAAGGATAAGAGGAAAATTTGAGCGAAGGAAGAGAAGAGAGTAAGATATCCGAGGAGCATTCATGTCATTCTAGAAGAGTGAGTTGAAGAGTTGATTAAAGCAAGAGAGAGTGAGCTCATTGAAAATGGATAATGCAGAGCGTTGATTGGAGTGAATGCAAATATGCATAGGAAAGATAATGTGTGTAGCCTGTGCATTTTTTGGGATGGTATTCCTATTAATTTTTCATATTGTTCTATGTTGTTTCAATTACTTCAACCAAATTCAAATATTCATTCAGAAGTGCATCCAATTATTAACAATGTTTCTAATCATAAGCGGTAAATGAAGATAGAACAATGTAAGAAATGACAAAGGAGACAATAGCACAACCATAAGAGACACCAGATTGTTCAAAGGCCAAGGAAAAACCCACTATGGGGAAAACCCTTTTAAATCTTCTTCTTATTAGATCGTCATAAAATATTTCAGCATAGAGTACAATTAGCCCAATACATGAAATTCTAGCATAGAGTACAATAAGCCCAATACATAAACTTCTAGCATAGAGTACAATGAGCCCAATACATAAACTTACAACATAGATTTACCCAATACAAAAAAAAAGTAGCATTTCAGAATTATATTGTAGCAGAGACAAACCATCCAACCATCAGACAATTGTAGTGAACTGTGTTCAATTGTCAAACCCTATCTCAGAACCCTAGTCATACTCATCAAGATATACTACGAGCGACTATAACTTCTCAGATGATCCCTTAGACAGTATATTTAGGCAGTTGGTCGCTCCCAGGAGAGCTATAACCCCTAATAACACCCTTAAAGGGGTTGTGTGTGCGACTTTTCCTTCCCAGTCACACTAAGGAGCATGGAAAGCGTGCGACTGGGGATGAAACCATCCAAATCTTCCTCAGCGTCCCAGATGCTCCCTTCAGGATACTGTGTGCAGATTTGACTTCCCAATCGCACTAAGGAACACTGTGTGCGTGCGGATGGGGACGAAAATTCCTAGTGGCATGCGTGCAACCGCGAAATAGAAACCATAGACGCATGCGAGCGTCAGACCTAAAGTTTCGGACCCTTGAACGAACTTCCTCTGTCAAACCTATGCAAACCAAGACAATAGAAGGAGAAGAGATTGTGTGATGTGAGTGTCCAAATGAGCTTGAGGTCTCTTCTATTTATAGGCTTCCATGAGGGTCCACTTGATGTTGAAGCTGACCTGTCTGATTTTTCATGTGCATAGGGCCAACCTAATCCAATATACATGCGTGGGTACATAAATTAAAAAACCAACTTCTGGTTGTACAAATGAGGTGATATTTAGGTCAATTTGGCCCTCTCGAAAAGAGGGATTTAATGCAATCATCATCTACGTCATCTAAGTTGTATAAGGCGGAATTTGACCCTAATTTCAAAAATTAAAAATTCCCTACATTTTTTTAGGCCTGTGAATTTATTTGTAAGAGAGAGTGCAGTGGAGTCGTGACAATTAAGTGTTAGTCAGGGTTGAGAAACTTGATAAAGGCTTGCTTGAAGAATTGATAAAAACTTGAGTAGTGGCTTGCCTTGGGGCTAAGAAACCACTGGGGAAGCTAGTTTTGGTTGAGAAACTACTTTATAGGTTGAGACACCCAAGAATTGTTGAAAGATCATATTAACTCTTGAGTGGCTTTCCTTGGGGCGGAAAAACCACCTAGATACTAGCTTAGTATGCTGATAAATCCCCTAAAGGTGTACTCTTTGTTGATTTTTGGTAGCATCAGAAGTGCTCTAAGTCTCAAAATTTGTGGAGAGGCTTAGGCACTGCTATTCCAAAGAACCCATAAATTGTTTGTGAAAATTCCACTTGAATTATGTTTTATTGTAAAAAATAATTATTTTAATGGGGACCCTAATTCTAAACTTAGGGAAATTAAATAATTAAAGGGTATTAATAAAACATAGTGAGAATGATATAGAAAGCGAAGATCAAGTCATGTTATAATATTAGCCATTGATTAGAGATTTGATCTCGGTCGTTGATATCTCAATGAGAAGACTATAAAGGAAGGCTTGAGGGTCATTTGGAAAGACACACTGAGTGAATCTAGTGATCGAATTCTTCTAACGGCGTAGTGCTTGGATGAAGATCAGATCTAAGTGATTCTAATGCAGAGAGGGGCAGAGACAGTTTTGGTCGAAGGATCTTCTCTGGGACCAAGAATACTAAGCAGAGAGGCAGAAGAGAGGTAGAGGAAGCAGTGAAACCTCTAGAGAGTGTGACGCAACACCCAGAAGGGTGAGGCAGGCCCACGCAGAGGCAACATAGTGTTTTCGAGAGATAGTCTGAGATTTGCTGGGAGATCCGATTTTTTAGCCTAGAGGGATGGAACTATACTTTCCAAGGAGCATATCGATCACAGAGAGGAGGTGACGCATTCCACATAGGTCGCCACACAGGCCTACACATCTACTTCCCAGAGGCAGCACAGATGATGTTGGGGTTTCGTCAGTTCAACTACCGAATCAACCAGGACTTGCAGTGTGAGCTAAACTCACAATATTTTTGTCTGTTGTGATTTATTTTTACTGGATAGTGATCAAGGCATCCAGAGATTTTATTCAAAAACTACTGCTTAATAATACAAACCCTCATATCTACTGCACCGGTTTTCCCGCATTGGTTTTTTCCGTGGACTTAGTGAAAAATAAAGGTGTCCTATGTGTGATTTGTTATTTTCTCAGTTTCCTTGTTTCAGAATCATAAAGTATTAAGTGTAGGTTGCTTCATTAATTTACTTCAATAATTCATGAAGAAATCTGAATTAATTTTGTAATGTAATTTACAAAATAGGAGAAGTAAATTCAACTAGTTGCAGTAGGATTCCTGAGATTGTTCGATCTAGGAATTTTCACATGGTATCAGAGCATTTGATGTGAAACAGGAAGAGCAGATCTGAGCACTGAAGTGAAGGCCAAATTGTTGCAGTAGCAACATATCGAATCCTCAGAGGGATTGCGCAGTTCTAGTCAGGAGAGCTAAATATTTGAGGTTGTCTCTCTCTGCGTGAGTCGAAAGAGAGGTAAGACTTCCATATTGAGATCTTGCTAAAGAAGAGGGAGCTACGCGGAGCTAGAGGTACGTAGTCTTTCTGCAAGCAATTGTTGGGCAAAGAAGCATCAGAAGAAGAAGAAGAGAACATAGTGGGGAATTCTTCCTCAGTGTATTCCTTGCCGAGGAATTCAACATTTTTCCAAGATCTAAGCAGCATATTCGGGCAGTAGATCTACGAGCTCCAGAAGGAGTGCGTAAGCTTGCCTAGTGTTGTGTAGTGGGGGAAGAAGAGGAGTAGTTCGATAGTTTTCGGCTGAGATGGCATCTCATGGTCTTAGATATCAGGATCGTTTGGAGGGATCCTCCAACTACGTAATATGGAAGGAAAGGATAAAATTCCTTCTGGATGAATACGATCTCAAGACGTTCTTGGAAAACCTGGTTGTTGTGCCTACAGATCTAGATCAGAAAAAAATTACAAGTCTGATATGGAAAAGGCCAAGAGACTTATCCTTGATGGTGTCAAGGATCATATAGTCTCGCATATAGCTGGCAAGAACACAGCCAAGGATATATGGGAGGCCTTGGCCCTACTATACGAAGGAACTTCTGAGCAGCGAAAGATATACTTGGAGCAGAAGCTCTGGATGATCCAGATGCAGAAGGGAGAGCACATTGCTCCATTCTTAACGAGACTTCAAGAGATTCGGGACCAGCTGGCAACCGTGGGATCCACCCCAACTGTTGCAACTATGGTAAGTTTGGAACTTAACGCAGTCACTAAGGATTGGAAATTTTTTTTCCAAAGTATCTTGGGCAAGGAAATGCTTCCTAGTTGGGAGCAGATGTGGGCAACACTTCATGAGGAGGAGTTGAGAAGATATCTGGTCAAGTACAAGCTTGACAGTAGAATCGGGAGCGGATCGAAGAATCTAGAGGAGGAGGAGAATGCAACCCTCGCATCGAAGGGGAAGCAAGGGCAACAGAAATAGAAGAGAGATGTTTCGAAGGTGAAGTGTTTCAGATGTGGCGAGATGGGCCACTTTGCATCACAATGTCCCTTGAATAAAAAGGAAAAGGATGAAAAACATGATCCTAAAGTTGTAGCTACCAAGATCGAACAGGATGATTTCACCATGAGTGCCCATGCATCTCCAAGAGGGAAATGGGGTGACATAGAAATGTAGTTCACTTTGAACTTCAGTTGCGCAGGATCCTTGAAGAGCCCACCTCTTGGATCACAACCTTGCTACAGGAGCCCATGATCAATAGTAGCAGGATGGAGGAGTTTTTAGTGGGAGTTGAGGAGTGATGGAGTGACAGTTGCAGTAGGTAGAAGCACCTACTTCTGAGCAGTACAGAGCAGCAGCAGCAACAGCAACGCAGTGCATAGCAATGCAACATTGTGCAAAGCAGCAGCAGCAGCGCAGTGCAGAGCAGTGCAACGTTGTGCAGAGTAGCAGCAGCACAGTGCATCAAAGGGACATCACAGTAGCTATCAGCAGTCAAACTCTTCAACACCGAGGTGCATCCACTGAACGCGTGTTAAGTTTTGGGTGGTTTTCAGGTGCTTCTCTCAGCAGCTGAGTTGCAGTACAGATGCAGTGTTAGTAGTGGCGGTACAAGCAGCATAGCAGATGAAACACTTTAGAGGGATTTGTAGTACGGATGTAGTAGTGGCAGTGGCAGTGTCATGGACAGCAATACATTTGCAACAGCAGTGCAATGGTTGGTGGACAAATTTTCAGACATCAGCAACACAGAGGATGCTTCAGGGTCAGAGTAGTATGCAGCAAGCATGTTGTTAGAGCACTTTCCTCGTTAAGAGGGAGTGTTGATTTTTGGTAGCATCAGAATTGCTCTAAGTCTCAAAATTTGTGGAGAGGCTTAGGAATTGGTATTCCAAAGAACCTAGAAACTATTTGTGAAAATTCCACTCAGATTATGTTTTATTGTAAAAATTAATTATTTTAATGGGGACCCTAAGTCTAAACTTAGGGAAATTAAATAATTGAAAGGTATTAATAAAACAAAGTGAGAATGATCTAGAAAGCGAAGATCAAGTCATGTTATAACCTTAGTCGTTGATTAGAGATATGATCTCGGTCGTTGATATCTCCAGGAGAAGACTATAAAGGAAGGCTTGAGGATCATTTGGAAAGACACACCAAGTGAATCTAGTGATCAAATTCTTCTGACAGAGCAGTGCTCAGACGAAGATCAGATCTAAGTGATTCAGTGCAGAGAGGGGCAAAGAAAATTTTGGTCAGAGGATATTCTCCGGGACCAAGAATACTAAGCAGAGAGGCAGAACAACCAGCAGAGGAAGCAATGCAACCTCCAAAGAGTGTGACGCAAGACCTAGAAGGGGTGACGTAGGCCCACATAGGGCACACGCAGAGGCAGCATAGTTTTTTCGAGAGATAGTCTGAGATTTGCTGGGATATCGGGGTTCTGAGCCAGGAGGGTTGGAACTAGACTTTCCAAGGAGCAGATCGATCCTAAAGAGGAGGTGACGCAGTCCACAAAGGTCTCCACGTAGGCCTACGAAGCTACTATGCAAAGGTAGTGCAGAGGGTGTTGGGGTTTCGTCAGTTTAACTACTGGATCAGTAGGGAATTGCAGTGTGAGGTAAACTCACAATATTTTTGTATTTCGTGATTTCTCTGTATAGTAGCCAGCAAGGAATCCAGAGATTGTATTCAGAAATTGTTTCTTAATAATACAAACCCCAAGATCTGTTGCACCAGTTTTCCCGCATTGGGTTTTTCCGGGGACTTAGTCCAAAATAAAGGTGTCCTATGTGTATTTTCTCTTTGCTCGGTTTCCTTGTTTCAGAATCATAAAGTATTAAGTGTAGGCTGCTTCAGTAATTTACTTCAATAATTCATGAATAAATATGAATTAATTTTGTAATGTAATTTATAAAATAGGAGAAGTAAATTCAGCTAGTTGCAGTAGGATTCCTGAGATTGTTAGATCTAGGAATTTTCATAGTCTTTACTCCTGTAGTACTAATCAACTGAAAAATTTTCCCACAAGGATGCTAGTTGGGTTGAGAAACTACTTCACAGGTTGAGACACCCAGGAATTGTTGAAAAGTCAACTAAGTGGCTTGCCTTAGGGTTGAGAAACCAACTATATATTGGCTAGTATGCTGAGAAATCCCCTGAAGGTGTACTCTTTACTCCTGCAATACTAATCAGCTGAGAAACCTCCCTTTTTATTTCTATGTACATTTCTAGTCCTTCTAAAACTGGGTTGAAACTCTCTAAGTCATGTATTAACCTCGAGGTTGATGTTTTACGAAACAAAGAGTCATTGTGGTGTTACAGCTGGGGGTTTTTGAGAAATCACCTAAGAAATTGACTCTTTTTCTTACCATTTTTTGGTTGGTTGTTGGTGAGAGCACTCATGAGCTATTACATCAAACTCTTAATCTGGCTCAAGGGTGGTTGACTACAAGAAATAATAGCAGAGTAGTTAGCCTATGGTTGGGTGGAGAGTTGAAGTGCCTCCCTCAATTGCCAGTCATACAACTAAAAGATAACTTGTTTACTTATGTCACTGTACATGTTAATGCAATGTGAATATTTAACGTTGTTGTTATATAACATGCACTAATGATGAGGAATGTATATTCCTATGTGTCTGGATGATATATATGCATTTTATTCTCATGGTATGGGGGACTTGAGGATCCCTGCATAGTTCATATGCTCTTAGTAATTCTATGACTTTGTTGATTATCTGATGTACTGCCATAATGGGTAAAATTCCATGGCTTGTTTATTATACTACGCAAGGAATCTTTGTGTTTAAGAAGTTGTTGTTTAAAGTGTTGAGCATGCATATTATGTGGTTATAGAGCTTGCAGAGCTTTCAGACTATTATTTTTCCTTACTCGTATAATAGTACGAGGAAAGTCGTGTGTGCACTAATATATCAACAAGGATTGGTATTGTTGTGGTTGAGCTCACAGGGTGTTGTTTGTTGAAGATTGCAACAAGAAACAGTGAAGGAGGCATCCTAAAACATCATTCCTGATCCTAGTTGGAAAGTGATCACCTAAACTAGGTGGGGGCCACACATTTGGCGCAAAGTCTATTTTTAGACTATGTCTATTTTTAGACATATGGATCATGTTCTATAAGTTGCGGGATGCTATTTTTGGATGGTTGGTCAAGTTGGAAAAATAGATGGATTTCTATTTTTAGATATATTGGGCGGAATCTATTTTTAGATTGCCAGTCTAAAAATAGATATGTCGAATATTATTAGCTCTTAATAATATTTGGACTCTAAACATTATCTTATTCTCTTGGAGCACTTCAGTTCGAGCTACAGATGTGGCACATGCAGCTGGCAGAAGGAAATTCGAATTTCCTAAGGGTTAGTTGAGCTATTGCATGGTTGAATTCAGTTAGAACTCATGTGGCAGAGTTTGGTGGAGTTGATGAGACAGTTGATGGAGTTGTGTTCGGTTTAACTTAGTTGAACTAGTTGTATTTAGTCTAACTGATAAATACACTAGTGATGAGTGGTGTGAATTAATTATTAATTAATTCACTAATTATTAACTCATAAATCAACTAAAGAACACATCAGTTAACTGCAATGCATGGACAGTTCAGTGGAGACTAGTGTTAGAGGTGGGTGAAAGGGTGGAGTCTACTATCAGTTGTGACTATAGTGTGCATGAGATTTGCACAATCATTGGAGGATATTGCCAATGAGGATTGCGCAGTTAAAGCCAAGGGAATTCGAATTCATTCCAATCCATTCTCTCATCTTGGATTGCGCAGTAGAGGCAGGCAAACAGTGGAGGAGTTTTGAACCCGTGACTTGTTCAAAACTGAGCTAGTTTGTGTGTAACTTTTGGAGACAGTACTGAGTACTTGTGAGGAGTATTGTACCGAGATTGTTACATGATTCTTCTTCATTATAATATACAGACAGTAGGGGGTTTTCAGCTGTAAGATTTCCCCGGTATACATACTATGTTATATGTGTTGAATTTCTATGTGCACATGTGAATGTTTTCAATACCGCTTGTTGTTTTTATTTCCGCATGTGATGATTAATGCGTAGAAGAGATTATGTGTTATGTATGAAGCTCAAATAGTATGTGACCAGGATAATCTCAATGAATAATTCAGCAAATTATTCAAATTTCTACATTGTTTACCATGATTTGGATGTGTAAATGCCTAAGTAAAAGGCAATATCGTGATTATATGAATGTGTATAATCATTTTTGTTGTCACTTTAATATGTCTTATTTAACTTGAAGAATCAATTTCTTGTTTTTAAGCATATTGTGGGAAAGACCAAGCACTCAAATAACTCTAATCAAATCACTGAAAGGGTTGTAGAAAACCCAGAAAGATATTCTAAGGTTTAAGGAAAATAAATGGTAATGGTCGTTTTCAAGTCAGATATGTGCATATAATATATAGTTATATATTATATAACTATAGCACAACAGAAATGGTTGGGCCTGGACTTGGGTTAGTCCAGAGTGGGACCTAGTCGGAATACAAATATACATATAATATAGTGATCAGGACGAGGCCCATGTTCATATTTAAACTATAAAGTATAACATGAAATTTGATTGAGCCATGAATAGAGCCGAAGGTATGAAGGTGTGGATCCATTAGGATGTGCGTGCACTTGGGATAGTCTAGAGGCTCAGACTAGTCCAGGGGTGTGCGAGTTTTCGAAGGTGTAACACACAACTTGTGCCCGAACCTTTGCTCCATGGATTTATATATTATGAATATTTGTATGGCATGGCAGTGCCATGTTGGCATCACGTGGGTGCCATGTGGCAGGCCTTCCATACGTGGCAGAGTTTAGATGGAGAAATTTTAACTAGCCATAACTTTTGAACTAGGTATTGAATTTTGATAAAATTTATATCATCAAAAAGCTCTCAACAAGTTGATTGTGATGGCGTTAACCAAAGTTACTTTTGCTAACTTTGGGAAATTATAAATTTTGTGACCTCATTTTAATGACAGGACTATGGGGTCGAGTTAATTAAAAAGTAACCCCCCATTCAACTTGGGAAGTCTAAGAGGGTGGGAACTGGGAGCGTTACAACAATGATATTTATTCTTAGCTTCCACAAAAATTCATTATTTGAAAAATTCTAGAAAAATATTTATAGTCAAAATTCTAAGATGATTCGTGTATTTTAAATCAATTTCAAGATTAGTTACAAACCTCATTCTCCATAAGAAATATCTTGAAAGTTATAACAACCCAAAACTTGAAATTTTGACCACCTATACCTTGATATTTTTTCTTAGTCTCCTCAAAATTTTACTATATAACACTTCCCAAAACATAATAAATAAATAAATTTATAGCAAAAATGCCAAGATGTCTTGATTGAAGAAGCAAAACCCTAAGATCATAACTCTTGATAACAAATGTTTTAAATCGATGACAAAATTTCAAGTTTTTGTTGCTAATGAGTATTGATTGTGTGGGAAAATACCACAACATTAAATTAAGTATGAGAAAATATAATTTGAAAGTCTAATGTATGTCTTTCCCATTAAAGGTGTAGATGTTGTTCCAGGGATTCAATGGTTGAAAACATTGATCACAATTTCTACTAACTATAACAAAATTTTCATGCGACTTTAATTCGAAAGAATTCAATATGAACTCAAAGGGTTGAAATATGGACCTTCCCAAGTCATCAACTACCATAGAATGGAAAAGCTCTTAGAAAAGGATAGCAAGGAAGTTGTGGTTAAATTTTATTCTATGGAAGTTTAGCAAGAAGATGAAAATACTTCGAAGGAATTAAAATGCATCTTCAAAAAGCACTATAGGATTTTCCAAAAAAATCCTAAAGGTCCACTTCCATCTAGAGTTTATGAACATCAAATAGAACGAACATCTAGAGGTACTCCTCATACTAAAAGGCCTAGCAGATATCCTCATCAAAAAAATGAGAGTATGGTACAAGAAATGTTGGATCCAAGTATTATGAACCTAGTAGTTCATTTTCATCTTCAATAGTGATGATGAGTAAAAATGATAATTCTTGGAGGATGTGTCTTCACTATAGATGTCTAAAAAAATAACCATCAAGGATAAATTCCTTACCTCAAAAATTGATGAGCTATCAGATAAGCTTCATGGAGTGGCTTTTTACATATCTTGATCCTAAATCGGGATACCACCAGATCATATTAAGAGAAGGAGGCATGCTCAAAATAACATTTAGAACACATGGAGAGCAATATGAGTTATTGGTCATTCCTTTGGGTTGATTGATGTTCCTTCTATTTTTTCAAAGCTTTAAGAACAAAAAGTTTGACCCCATAATAGAAACTGTGTTGGTTTTCTTTGATTATATACTAACTATAACAAATCACAGGGAGACCACATTAAACATGTGGATAAAGTTCTATGAATTTTTAAGAACCATCAAATTGTATATAAAAAGATCCAAATGTGCTTTTGGAAACAAGAAGTAGAGTATTTGGGCCATATTACAAGAAGTAGAGTTAAGGTGAACCCTCAAAAGATCCAAGCTATTACAAAATGGCCTATTCCTAGAAAATCAAAAGTGTTAATGGATTTTTGGATTTATAGGATGTTATCGAAAATTTGTTAAGAATTATGCACATATAATAGACCCACTCACATTTTTCTTGAAGAAAAATTCATTTGAAGGTAATGATGAGGCTACTTTGGTATTGTCTCTCTTAAAGGACATCATGTCTTCTACACCATTATTGAGAACACGTGATTTTGGTAAAACATATGTAGTAGAATGTGATGTATCAAGACAAAGAATTGGAGCAACATTGACACAAAAAAGGATACCATTGGCTTTTGCAAACAATTCAAGGGAAAATATTTGGTGAAATCTACATATGAAAAAGGCAAAATCAATTTTATATGCAATAAAAAAAGGTGTCAGAATCTCATGGGAAGTACTTTAAAGTCAAGACAAACCATGATAGCCTAAAGTAATTTTTTGGGGCAAAGATTGTCATAAAAAAATAACAAAAATGGATAACCAGGATACAAGGGTTTTATTTTCAAATAATTTACAAAAGGGGGAAGGACAATGTAGTAACAAATGATATTTCTAGAATAGAAGAAGCCTCAAGTTTATGTCTATTACATATTTTGTTCCTATGTCACTGGAAGAAGCTTGCCATGATTCACAAAAATAACAACAATACTAAAAAAAAAAAAGTAATGTATGAATCAAGCGATGAATTTTATGGAACATTGGGAGGTGAAAAGGAGATATATTTTGGTAGAAAGACAAAATATTTTAATGCCCTCATTCCAAGTTGTGAAGCAAAAAATATTATGATTATTCGATGGAAAAACATGCAAGGTTCCAAAAAACATATTAGAAGATAAAAAAAAAAAAGGAACGTGGGGTTGGAATGAATAAATATATTAAAAAATACATAAGAGAATGTTAGGTCTACCAAAGAAATGAAGGAAAGGCAGTAAAATCTCCAAGGTTACTTCAACCATTACACATACTTGGTCAAAGATGGGAAGATATATCAATAGACTTCATTGCAAAGTTACCAAAATCTGAAGGTAAGGATGCCATGCTTGTGATCATTGATAGACTCATGAAATATGCATTTTTTTGCAAAATTCAAAGTACATATACAATAAGCCAAGTGGTAGTAGTGTTTATGAAGGAAATTCATAAACTTCATGGTTTTCCTAAAGTAATAATAAGTGTCAAAGATTGAAATTCACAATAATATTTTGGAAAGAAGTATGAAAGATGAGCGCAACAACACTAACTATGAGTTCAATATATTATCCACAAATAGATGGTCAAACAAAAATAGTTAACAAATTTTTAGAGGGTTATCAATGTTGTTATTCTTGAAACAAGCAATCTCAATGAATGAAGTGGCTTCTTCTAGCATAATGGTGATATAATACTACTTATTACACATCTATCAAAATTCCCCATTTGAGGCTCTCTATAAATGTTGAACTCCTAGCATCTTATACTTTTTATAAGATAAGTCCAAAATACAGAGAATGGTCATATTTTTCCCCTATAAAAATATAGTTCTTCACTTGAATCTAGTGTAACTCTAATTCTACCTTAAATTTCTAAGATTCTTATCAAAATTGAAATTGGAGAGAAGGTCATTTTCTTAGAAAATTAGCTTATTTCAATAAATAATATCAACACGTAATCTTGTTCAAACAATATAATGGTTATCAAAATGATTTCAATAAAAAAATCTAAAACAAACTTGAATGAGAACTAGGTACTTTGTTGTAATAAATGGGTGAAATATTATATTACAATTTAGTGTTGAACATCTTTGCAACTCTTTTTAGTAGGTCCATAGTTCTTAATGCTAAGTGATTTTGTTAAAAAACCTTAATAATTGTAATTTTTGTGATATTTCCATACTTTTGCATCAATTAATTAATGTGAACATAAAGTGTTACAAAATAATCTTACAAGAAATTGAGTACTCAAGCTTAATAAATTTTGCAAATTTTAATTTAATTTTTTAAATAAATAAACATATTAAAATCTTTTTTAAAAAATCATGAATATACAAGCTCCAACTCTTTGCACGTATAGAGATCACACATAATCCAAATTTGGAGCCTAACTCTATACACTAATAGACTTTAGAAAACCTTTTAAAGCAAAATGTCCCATCAAACAAAAATTAATATTAGATTAAATTCCAATAGATGTTAAGTTAAATTCCAATAACAATATTCTAAAACAAATATTATTTAATATATATTATAACAATGATAAAATTGTTCATTTCTGGAAATAAAAATTTAAGAAAAAAAAAACTACAAAATTATTTAACATTTCAACCCCAAACAAAAAGAGAAAGAGAAAGAGAAATTACAAAATCATTTAACATTTCAACACTTAAAATAAAACTATAACCAATACCCCACACTTTGGGATAACCGAAATCAATTAAAACTAATTTTTAACATCCTTCCCTTGTCCATCAATTACCTTGATAGTGCAACTTTTACTAGCACATTGCTGAGACACATTCCCAAATCCATGCTTTATAATACACCAGTTAAATTATGTTGTTAACAATGATTGGCTTTTCAGATAGTGTTTAATATTTGATATTAAGCACCATGTAATAAGCTATTTTTTGCTCACTAACTTTTCATCTTATCCCTTAATTATTATTTTAGTTTCATCTACAAAATAAGATACAAAAGCTAATTGGCTTACTGCATAGTAGAGTAAATATTTGTCCAATTCATCCGATCCATTAATTATTATTTTAGTGTCATCTAAAAAATAAGATGCAGAAAGCTAATAATTGGCTGGCTCACTGCATAGAGTTAATATTTGTCCAATTAGACTGAACTGAGTGGAGGATAACACAAACAAATCAAATGAATGAGTCTTATTAACAATGATTAGGTTAGGTAAGGGAGTGGAAGACAAAACAGGGAAGTGTGAATAGTGACCGTGCAAGACAAGAAAATAGAGTATGAAGAGCGATCTTATATAACGACCAGTAGAACGTGACATTAATTATTATACAGCAAGTAGTGCAACGAAGATGATACGCCTTATCCATTAATCATTTTCAATTTTTATACAGTCATCACACTGAAGCTACCAATGATTAAATTCCATTGGCACATTGCTGTAATACATTAATAATCATTTTCAAATTTATAAACAGACATCACACTGAAACAAAGGCTTGTAATAGTTAGATATCCGGTGGCAGCTTCAGACACCTACTAAGTAATAACAGTTGTGGTCACCATATATCTCCCATTTTGGGTTTTCCAAAATTTTATTTTACTACCATAGTTCTTTGATAAATTGCCAGTTCATACCAAGAGCAGTCACAGTAATAAATTAGCCAGGAATGATAGTCCCTCTGATACAGGCGTTGTCAGCCACCTCAATACTCTTAAGCGATGAAAGAAAACTTTCCGAGTCCTTTTCTCCACACAACCATCTTGTGTAAGGTTCCATGTCTATAATATCCAATGAAGCTAACAGCATCATTATCTCAAAAGGCCAAAAATAGCACTTCATGTTGTACTGGATATAAAACATCTGCAACTCAAAATTTTGGATTAATAGTTTCCTATAGAGATATAGGCATGCTGCCACGGCTTAAAAAAGAGGAAACACAGATGGATTTTATCTTAGAAATGCCTAAAATATGAAATGTTATACATTCAGCTTTGTCACTGGCTGTCAATATGGAGTTTGAAAGTTCAACATCGCTTCCATGTGCAGAGGCCTACAAAATAGTCATGCCAATATAAGTATATTCAGCGTGCGACAGAATGCATAGCTAAAAATTAGCTATGTTCTCCAAATATGACCCATTGAATTTTGAGTTAAATCCCAATGACTCGACTCAGAAATACATGCACCCAAGTATGGAAGAGACTCAAACAATATGTATATTGGCTTGTAACCAATAATTCTGCCCTATAATTTGCTATACAGTAATTCTCGAATATTATAAACAGCAAGGCGATAACAGAGAAGTAAACTATAGGCATGTTACCTGTTAGATATCAAGAACCTGACAAGTCACTAACTCAACTGATCCAAAATTCTGATTGGCAATGCATTTCCAGCCCGGTGCATTGGGATTAGAATTAGAGTGTGTTGTATGTGGAAGTGTTGAAGATGAAAAATTTGATGTTGAAGAAACAGGAGTGGCACTCATGTCAGCACATAAAACCACCACATTTCCATTCACATGTTTGGTGATAACATTGAGGTTCCCCCGAAAACCCATTAGCAGATAGGGAAACTCCGATTCAGTAAAGTCCACAATTGGTACCTTTTCCATGACAACTTTCCAAACATCTTCTTCATGATCATACATTTTAATCTCGCACCCAATTGAGGAGCCAGAAGGATCCAAAGCATACAAATTGCCATTCACTACAGCACTCAGTTTTGTCCCGGCCTTCCTTGCAGGCCACCCCTCTCCCATGCCAGTTGGCATTTGAGTCCAAGAGTTGGTAGCAGGATCAAAGATTTCACCCCCAACATCCACAAAGAAAGGCCATGAATATAAGCTCTGAGGCACATAAAGCCTTCCCCTAACAGAAGCCAATCCTGTAGCAATTGGTTTCAACACATCTGCCAATAATGCAATTGGCAGGACACGAACTTGTGCAAATGGCATGCTAGGAATCTGCGCCCAGAAATCAGCAACTGGATCATATACTTCAGCTGACTGAAGAGGGACCACTGCTCCTTGATCCTTGCTCACTCCTCCAACAGCATAAAGCTTATTGTTTAGAACACCTGTTTTGCAATAAGCCCTTGCAGTGCTCATGGAAGTAACCTTTGTCCATAAACCTTTGCAAGGGTCAAATCGCCATACATATCTGGTAGCACAGTCCCTAGAAAATCCACCTAATACATACAAGCATCCATCAATGGCTCCTGTGGAGCACCCACAAAAGGCAACTCTATCTCGACCAATGTTGCGCCAAAACCAACCCTTAACACGGCCTGCAAATTTGATACTAGAAGACCCCATTGCAGCCCACAAACCCAAAGATGCACTCCCCTGATCAAGCTCCTCCTCACATGCAACCTCTGGCATTGCAGGCAACCGCTGCCATCTACCAGAAACAGGATCCAGGGAAAACCATAACAGCCTTCCTTCTCTGTTTTTCATCAAAATGTACAGCCATTCCTCTGTCAACCGTAGTTCTTTCCTCAATTCAAAAATTTCATTATCACTAAGAACATGATACCAAGTTTTACACACCTCCTTTAAGTTAGAATGCCATATGCGAGGCACCCTGGCCAGAATCCCAACAGATAGTTCATCAGGGAGGCCTGGCATCAATCTAGGACGCTCCCCTTCTTCCCCTAGCCAGGACCTTTGCCTCTTATTGCATTCACCTTGAGGTTTTCGCTGAACCTCAGAGCTCCTATTGGACACAAGGCTCCAAACAGAGCCCATTACAAACACCGCCCTATGTAAGATGCAAAACCCACCTCCCACAAACCCTAATTAACACCGTAACCCCTTCTTTTGCAAACCAATGCTATCAACCTCCCCCTTTATCAAATACCCTACCCAACACACCTTTTTGACAGAAAATTCCAACTCTGAAACACAAATATCAATCACAGTACAATCCAACGATCTGACATGAAAAAGTTAAGGCATAACTTCACCTAATGTTTTACTAATAAAATTAACAGACCTTGGTTACAACATTCCAAAATCTGACCGCATGTATTACCAACAGAACAGAACTACTCTCTTACAACATTAAAAATAAAAATAAAAATAAAAAGTTAAAAAAAAACCTAATGCGCTTACCAACAAAATCAACAGACCGGATGCCTTCCAAGACTCACAAAATTGACCAACAGGAAAGAAAGTGGAATTCTTGGACCATATACCAAAAAATGGCCTAATGTTTCGACCAAAACTGTAATTAAATGTAATTGAATTTCACCAAATTGTATATTAAGAATGCCCACCTAAATATCTGCTCAAAATGTTTTTAAAAAATGGGGTTCTCAACATTGCAAAAATCTCAAAAATCTAGACCAGCATTCAAAGCTTTTGGGTAAACAAATAATATCAAAATCATTACCCAGACCTTGCCGAACGCCCAGGTTTGTGTCTTAATTAAGATCCATATCCGCAGGTTCTGGAAGCAAACCACATCAACTGAGAATTGTATGTAAATTCTTTGCTTGGAATGGAATTTTAGATTTTTTTTTCCGTGTCTTAACCAGTCTGCATCTTGCCATTCCGATCTGTATCCTCTCCGTCTATTGAGCGCCTTATCGATGGAGGATGCATCTGTGTAAAAGCTTTGCGTGCGAATTTAACGTTTTGCGGCCTTCCATGTTTTGCCCTCACATCTAAATCTGATTAGTAAAGTATGGTTGCCAAGGCAAGTCACGATGGGAATCTGATTTGCCCAATGAACAGGAGCGTCGGCTGTCATTTTTCATTATACGTTGGGTTCTGTTCTAGCTATAAATTAATATGGTTTATCGCAATTAAAGCAAATTTAAAATTTCATTTACTTGTACCGCACGCGAAGTATATCATGACTGTATATTTCGATTTCTCACAAGAGAGCGTTCACGGATATTGCATTTCATTATTGTCGTTCATATCATTATAATTGCGTGTTTGGAAGGTAGGGTTGCTTTTGTTTATTCATGATTAAAAGAGATCTCGTGAAAGAAATCTTGGTTTCAATAAAGATGGGTAAGATGATTGATTTCACTTCTACTTTTATTAGTTTTGAAGGAAAAACTTGTGGTGTGGTTATGGGTTTCCCTGTCTCTTGTAGTGGCTAATCTTTTCATGGAGGACTTTGAATCCAAGGCCTTCTTCTCAACTCTCTTCCAACCCAAACTTTGGAAAAGGTTTGTAGATGACACTTGTGTCATGACCTCATGGCAAAGAAAAGTTGGACATTTGCTTCCATCGTCTTAACAATCAATTTGTCTCCATAAAGTTCACTATGGAATGTGGAGTTGATGGGAGCCTGTCTTTCCTTGACGTTCTTATTTCAAGAAGGGATGATGGTTCTTTCTCCCATTAAGTCTTTCGAAAGAAAACTCACGCTGAG
Source organism: Pinus albicaulis (assembly GCA_034641835.2). Taxonomy (NCBI): domain Eukaryota; kingdom Viridiplantae; phylum Streptophyta; class Pinopsida; order Pinales; family Pinaceae; genus Pinus; species Pinus albicaulis. The sequence continues at coordinate 256,025,709 of CM076569.1, forward strand.
CAGTGCCTTCATGCTGGTTCACATCATTTCCCTACTCAAAAGCTAGGTGTTCTCAACACCTTAGCTACTAGAGCATTTAGAATCTCTGATGAATACCACCTTGGAGAAGAAAAATCCCACCTCTTGAACGTTTTCAATAACAATGGTTATAGCAAGTTCCAATGCCTTAGAGATTTTCAAAAAGCATAAAAGGTCCTAGGAATAAAAACGATTCTAGTGATTGGTTTTCTAGAGTGCACATCTCGTTTATTCAAGGGACCATGGATAAGATTGCTAGGATCCTTAAGAAGCATAAGGTTTCCTTAGCTTTCAAGCCCCTTAACACTATTTAGAGCTCTCTAAGATCGGTAAAGAACCATGTGAACCTTAGCGATGGAAAAGACGTTTACATCATTCCTTGCTCTTTTGGGACTCCATACATTGGTGAAATTGGTCAATCCATTAATCAAAGGATTTGTGAACACGCAGCTGACCTAAAACATGGAAGGTCTCACTCCTTTGCCTTAGCAGAGTATGATGAGAAGACGAACCATCACATATGCATAGAAGAGGCTAAGGTCATTGCTAGGATTGACCATTTTCATCACCGTAAGTTAAGGGAGGCTTTAGAGATTGAGAAAATACCGGTTAATCTTAATAGAGACGATGGTTGGAGTATTAGCAGATGTTGGTGCCCTGCCCTAACCTCCTAGGTGGTGTTTTATTTAAGCTTTCTTCCCTCTTTCAATTTGCATTATGAATTTAATATAATTATTATTCTTTTATAGTTATATTGTTTTAATTAATTAATAAAAGAACCTTTATTAAAAAAGATAAATATAAAAGATTTATTATTAACATTATAAACGAAGATAAATAAAAAACTAACCGTAATACTTATTATTTTCTCTTTCTTTATTATTTATTTCTTCTAACCATTTGACTCTATACCATTCTCGAATGAGAATGGTTATTTATTTAATAATTAAAAATAAAATAAAAAATAATGATAAAATATAATAAGATTAAATTATATAATACTATAAAATAATTAGATAATATTATAGAAATTAAAATAATAAAATTTAATATATTTCTTTTTTAAGTCAACCTAGTTTTTATATTATAAGAGCCAGCTAACTCTTATTTTCATCTATTTAAATATGATATAATAATGCAATCTCTCATCTTGTCTCGAAAATAAACCACATTAATTGATTTCAAACACGTTGATAAAATCTTTTCATAAGATCTTTATATAAATTATGGATACAAAATCCAATTTAAAAAAAAAAAAAAAAATCAAATAATGTAAAAAATAAATTTGAATCATCATTATTTTATGTTTTTATTTTACATATAAATAATTATTTTGCATAAGTTAAAAAAATTGTCTATCAAAAATTCTTTTTCTTTTATTTGTCAGTTATAGCACGACAAGGGCATCCTTGTTAATCACGACTCACAAAATGAATTTGCTTTGTTTTTGGTGCTACATCTTTGTGATAATCTACATGATTATTCAAGGTCATCTAAAAATGGTGCTAATATTTTTCAAGGCCTTCACGTGTATTATTCAAGGTTTTGGTTGGATATCTTATTCATTTTTTTTTTTGGTTTTGAAACCAGCAAAACTTATATATATATATATATATTAAAAAAAAATATTGATTTATAAATTGTTTAAGCTACTAAATCAAGATTTTAGTGTTAAGTAATTTTTATATTTTCAAATTTTGTGATTAACTAATTTTTTTCTTAATTAAATGAAATGAAATAGTTGAAATGTGAGAAATATAAAATACAAAAATTACATACATCATTTATAAATAGAAATTATTTTTTTCCTAGAAAATTCTTACGAGCCTAGTTAGAAGGTGAGGTTGCTTTATTGATATGGAAAATGTGCAAGTACAAAAAAAGAACTACTCTTTATAGAGTCACCTAAGACCTATGGTCTATGAGGCTACTATATAATCTTAACCCCATATGATTTTCTCTCCAACGTGCCACTCCTAGTTGCTCTATTCAACTATGGAACAAATACATTAGCATAGAATGGAACCCCTAGTCCTCCAAGTGGTCTAATATTTAACATAGCCCAATAGCCAACTAGGGGTAATGTTTGTCTCCCTCAACCCTCAACTAGAGTTACGGGATTGAACCTTCTAGAATCTTCTTCAAAGTGTGCATATGGCTAGCCTTGTATTCATGAGTAATGAGGGCGGACATGGCATCCACATGTACCATGGTAGGTCAAATTGTGAGAGGCATAACTTTTGCATACTAATTTTTTTTTATGTGATTTTTGCATAATTAGAAAGGTAACGAAGTGTAGAACGACCACGAGTCTATGAAATGAGAAATTTTGGACCCCAAAAGACTTCATTTAATGCCTCAAAATTGCTGCAAAAGGTTCATACCCCAATTCTCCAAACTAGGACTCACTACTAAAAATGACACAAGTTTATTCCTCCAATTTTTCCACTGTAAAGGTATCAAACTAGGTGAAAAATAATCCAATCTAGATCAAGGGAAGTCTTCTCAAGACCATAACATTCCATTCATTACTTTGCATTAGGTATTCTTTAGCACATTGAAAAGAGTTAGATGATTTATTATTGAACATCAAAACCTTGTAAAAAAGTTAGGAAAACCTTGGAATATGCATCAAAATCCCATAACCCAAAAATTACTAGTATAAAGATCATTTCTAAAATGGTTGTTTCAAAGCAGAGGCTTGACATGACCTATATTCTTTTTAAGAAAAGTTAATAATAAACCATTTTCTTTTGGATCCCGATATTCCTCTATCAGGAGACTTCATTATGGAGAGACTAGATGTAAGCTTAGTGTTATATATGCAAATTTCAAAAATACTAAGCTTATCAATAACTATAAAGGCTATGCTTTGATTACATTAGATTCAATGAGTAGTTTTCATTAACATCAACATTTATTGAATGTATTAGCATTGATGCTTATTAAATGGACTAAATCCACTTAGACCACAAAACAATGAGTGATTTTTGTTCCAACAATGTTTTATTGTATTCTCAAATTGCAGAAAGTTCTTGGAAGAGGGACCTTGGTTTTGAGGTGGAATTGGCCTATTTACCAGCATAGATCCATCTTAAGCATGGATCTAACCTGAGCCTAAAGGGATCAAATTTCAGGTGAAAACTACTTTTAGAGTGCAAAAGACAATATGTAATTGTTCATAGTTTAAATTGTATTTTTGAATGTTATTTAGAGTACATAAATTAAACTTGTAAGTCCAAAAAAAAAAATTGGATTTTGACAAAAACCATATACCTAAAAAAGAACCAAGCTGTAAAACACTGAGACCACTTCAAAAAATTTAACCATAATTTTTTTTTTTCAATAGCTTTATATGATATATACATCACTTTTTAATATATATATATATATATAGTTGACATTAAAATATTTTACATAAAATGTACATTGAGACATTTTATCAGTGCATATTAAAATAGTTTTTTTGTTATTAATACAGTTTTAAGTATGTAGGTTTAGATGGATCAAAATTTTTCAGGTGCAAACTTCTTTTAGAATGCAAAATACAATGTGTAATTTTTTAATGTTTAAATTGTATTTTTCAATGCTATATAGAGTACATAACTTAAACTTGTAAGTCCAAACAAATTTTGTTGGATTTTGACAAAAAACACATACCTAAAAAATAACCAAACTGTAAAATACTAAAAGCACTTTAAATGTTTTAGCCATAAAATCTTATTTTTTTCAATAGCTTTATATGATATATACATAATTTTTTTAAAACAATATAAAATATATGCATAGTTGACATTAAAATATTTTACATAACATGTGCATCGAGACATTTTATCAACGCATATTAAAATGATTTTTTTGTTATTAATATGTTTTTAAGTATACATCAATATTAATTCACATTAAAATATTTTATTGATAACCCACATTGAATATTTTATTATATACAATATATATTTTTTCCCACAAAAAAAACCTATAATTTCATTAATATAACAAAAGTACATGTTTTGTTTGCTTTATGCACTCAGTAAACTCACCCAACGATGATCTTGTTATGCATCTTTGTCATGGAGAAGGACATAGGCCATAATACACTACATATAGTCAATATCAGTCCATTTTTCAAAATTTAAATCAAAATAGCCTTCCCTAATGGTGTTGTCCATAACTATCCTACATTTAAGATAAGAGATATGGTGCCACTAATTCTGTTACAAATAAATTGATATAAGAAAATAAGGTATAGGTAATACCAAAAAAAGAAAATCATCTGCTAAATGTCATCAATGAAAGGGTGATGATAATAATATGTCGTATTTCCATTTAATTTCTTGTTGATCTTCCATATACCCAAAGCTTGTGAAGAACCTACCATGGAGAGTTGGCTTGTTGTGTGGTTCCTTTCCCTGTAGATATGTTTACAAGAAACTGAGTTAAAGTGTTATTTAAGATGAAGAATCTCCTCTAGGATGGGACATAGAGTGTGAATATGACAGTGTTGCACCTCATTGAACCAATTTATGACAATCATAGAATCGCCAAAAAATTGAAGGGAATGAACCTTCTTTTCAATGGAAAACATAAGGAGGAGCTTGAGACCAAGAAGCTCAACATAATTGTTTGAGCCCCTTCCAAGACTATTGTAGAGTTTGAAGAAATGGTTCTCATGAAGATAGAGAACCACTCCAGCCCCACATGAACCATCTATTTAGGAAACTCCATCGAAACATGTCAAGGGGAAAGAGTTGTCAATCCGCTCAGCCACCACAATAAGAGGGGGGTGGGAAGATTCGCCAAAGGGAAGGAGATCGAGATCTTCCATAACCTTTGCAGATACTAGATTAGGGGTAGAGCATTTGTCCTTGAAAATGGCTCTATTCCTGACATTCTAAAGTCCCCAACAAACCAAGAGAGGCAGATTCCTAAACTACTTTGGATTAATTTTGTCCCACCAATCCTTCGATACCTCACAGAAATATGCCTCCCAACTTATCCTTGATGTGATTTCTTGTAGCTCCAAAGAAATGGCATGCACGAAATAGATGATCAATGGATTCAGTAGCATTCCTACATAGATTACACCATCCAGGGCCCTGCATACTTCGATGTTGTAGAAGATCCTAGGTGGGAACTTTGCTTTCCATGATGCACCACATGAAGAGGTGCATTTTTTGGGGGGGCGGTCTTAAGTTTCCAAATTTTCCTCCACCACTAGAGTTCCTCCAGAGGCTTCCTGAACTTGGAAATATGTACATAATTTTCTTTTGGAGTGTATAATCCCTAGGGAACGTGGATCCAACAAATCCAGTTGGGGTCCTCATCTTTGATTCAAAAGAGGTTTGTATTTAATGTCACAATGTAGTTGTCCTATAAGTTTTGAAGGGCTAGAGGTAAATTAAGGCCTGAGCAAACACCTAACCTTAAGACCATATTGTGGAGATTATATGATCAACCACCTGGTTGAGACTGAATATTCCTTGATCATTTAGGAAACGAATCTTATTAGCAAGGAGATGGAATCCTTCACTACACCCTACCCGGATCTTTATTGATCTTCACTTTTTGACCATTCTCTACCTACCATGCAAGCCCATCCTCGATCACAAAAAATGAGGAGAGTGATGATTTTTGTAGCATCAGATGCGCTCTAGCCTCGATATTTTTCATAGAGTCTACGACACATGCATTCTCCAAGACCTAGAAATCGTTTTGGGAAATTCCACACATAGATGATTTAATTAAAATAATTAATTATTTTTAATATATTCACATGTTTAAACTTAGTAAATGAGAATAATTAAAGGGTATTAATTAAATCGGGTGTGAATCTTCTAGATAAAGGCATGGATCGAGTCCTAGATAATATGAGCCATTGATTAAGATCTAATCTTGGTCGTTGATACCTCAACGAGAGATTATAAGAAAAAACTCAATGAGCACTTGGAGAACACACCAGATCAGATACTAAGTTGCCTAAGCAGATCGATTTTCTCAGTGGCTGAAGTTCAGTAAGAGAAAATCGAGTCAGAGGGTGAATTGCAAGTGAGAGAGAGAGGGAATCAGTAGTATTCCGAGAGAGTAGGAAGAGTTCTGAAAAGGGCAGCGCGGAGGAGGGACACAGATCATCAGGAACTACGCATAGGATGACGCAGTGAGTCCAGCATAAGGGCAGAAGGTCCTCTTCAAGGTCAGGAAAACGTTGTGGAGTGAGAATAATTCATCAGTAATTTTTTTTCTTAGTGTTTCTTCTTCCAGTTTTGTTATCTGGTATTTTGGACATGAATTATTGCTGAAGAATTAATAAAGAAACCCTCATTTGTTGCACCGGTTTTCCGACATTGAATTTTTTCTAGGACAATTGTCTAAAAATAATTAATGCGGTTATATGTGTGCTAGTATTTTCCTCGCATTTATTTTCCACAGTATTTGATTTATGAAGGCTGCAGTGTATATGTTTCATTATTTGTCGTAGATAACTGCAAATAAATTGTTTAAGTAATTTTAACAAAGAAATATTATCAGTTGTTGCAGTAGGATTCGGGGCATGCGAATTTTCACATGGCATCGAAGGACATATAAGAAGCAAGAGAGCTCAAGTGCAAAAGGGAAAAGGAGCATCATAGCACTACGTGAGCAGCTGCTCAAAACTCCCAGGAGTTTGTGCAGTCCATTGACCAAGCAGGAAAAATTTCATGGAAAATTTACTTCTTTGAGTGAGTCAATAGAGAATAAAATTTCCTGATCGAAGGTTATTAGAGTCAGAGGGAGCAGTCGTATTTATTTTGCAGAGCAGATTCCCAACTAGGACGTAGTATTTTGGCAGTTGCAAATCAGTGGTAGGAAGGAAGGAAAATAACATAGAAAATCATGGATATTCAAGATACCTCAGAATTATCTTCCAGATTGGAAGAAGATTTTGCATGTTTGTCAGGTTTTGCATCAATTGGTGCTTGGTATATTGGTAACGTAACTTCAGCTCACATGACTAGAGTATGAGATTATTTATCTAGCTATCAAGAGGACTATGGACTTCCAGATCACTACGGGAAACATAACCAAGTTTACTCCAGTAGGGAGAGGCACCATAGATTTTCAGACAGAAGCAGGAACCAGAACCAGCACCATTATTGTGTTACATGTGCTAAGATTGGGCATGAACCTAATTTTAGTGTCCCAGTTGCAGGACAAGGGGTATGATGTATACTTCGTAGGAAAGAAGTTATATGTCAAGCATGTTGGGTATGTGTTATGTTATTTCCACGATTAGTCACATGCGCGGGGGGGGTCACAGGGGGCACGACAACCCCCCCTGTTCGGGGTTCGGGGAAGCGCCCCAGGAAAAAAAAATTGGACCCTATTTTTCGGTGGGCAGACCCACCCATGGTTTTGTGCATGGGTTTGCACATGGTTTTGGGGCATGATGGTTTTCAGCCACTAGTATTTTGTAGATCCGGTCAAGGGAACTACGATTATGTTCCAATCCGGGGTTAATGGATTGGGGTTTATGAATGCTTCAGCATGTATATATATGTGTTGTAACACTAAAAGGAATATAATGAAAAATCAAGCTAGTAGTCCTGATTTGGGATCCAAGGGAAAATCTCTGTGTATATCTATTTTATGTTTTATTCTCTCGCTATTGTTTATTTTTTGTTTTTAAGATTTGTTTGCAGATAATTTATGTACAGGGTTAAAACCTAAAAAGCACCCCAACTGGAAGAAGGTGAGACAAATTGGAGCTTGAAGCAACATATTATATAGGTTGCATATAGATTCTCCAATGGCACTGATCGGTAGTGATAATAGCAGTGGGAAGGAGCAGAACAAACTATGGCACAGAAGGATGGGACACTTACAACATGGAGCACTTAGGATGCTCAAAGAGACTGTAACATGAGTTCTGGTTCCCAACACCGAGCATGATGATGTATGCAGAGGATGTGTACTTTGGAAATATGAAAAGGCAACGTTTCCCAGAAGTGACAACAGAGCAAATGGAGTGTTGGGAAAACTTGGATCTATTTCTTAAATACCAAGGATGATGTCTTTGATTGATTTAAAGAGTTCAAGGCTCTCGTAGAAAACATGATAGGGAAAAGAATCAAGGTTCTGCGTTCGGATAATGGTGGAGAATACATGGATAAAGACTTCACAGATTTCTACACAAGGGAGGGTATCAAAAGGGAGTGGACAACTCCATATAATCCACAGCAAAATGGAGTAGAGGAGTGGAAGAACCGAACAATAGTCAAGGAAGAAAAGGCTATGTTATAAGACCAGGAATTGCCTATATTGTTTTGGGCATAGGCATGCAACACAACGAGTTGAATTCAAAACAAAACTCCCCACAGAGCATTGGGGAAGAAAAATCCAGAAGGAGTCTTCACAGGGAAGAAGTTGAAAGTAAGCCATCTAAAGATATTTGAGAGTGTGGCTTATTGCCACATTTCAAATGAGAAGCGCAGTAAGTTGGATTTGACTGCAAATAAGGGCTACCTCGTAGGATATAGGGAGACCTCAAAGGCATACAGGATCTGCATTCCTAGCAGGAGGAAGATTGTAGTAAGGCGAGATGCAATGTTCATGGAAGATAGAGCTTTCAGAAGATCTCGAGAGATGCATGTAGGTGATTAGTTAGCATATGTTCCATTAGTCTGAGAACAGTAGGGAAAACATATAGGAAAAGCAGAAGAACAGTCACACCGATCGAGTACAGTGACTAGTACCAGTATTTCCTCAAGAGTAGGAGATCCAGACAGAAAAGAAATAACAGGAGGAGGAATTGATTGAGACTCCCACCACAAGTGGTAGAACTATTAGGGAAGTACAACAGACCTTGAGGGATGCAGAGGAGTTTTTCGGAGCTCCTAGAACCAACAAAAGACAACGTAGACAGACTTATAGATATCAAGTCTTGGTAGCTTAGGTTGAAGAACCCTCTAGTTTTCAAGAAGACGTACATCATCAGGTGTGAGTGGATGCCATGGTATAATAGTACAATTATATCATGAATAATGATGTCTGGGAAGTAGTGCCTAGACCAGAGGATAGATCACTTGTAGGTTCACGATGGATCTACAGGATGAAGTATGCTGCAGATGGTAGTGTAGAGAAGTACAAGGCTAGATTTGTGGCAAAGAGGTATGCACAAAAGGAGGGGATAGACTATGAAGAGACCTTCATCGCAGTTGCCAGATATACCTCTATCAGATATGTTATATCCCTAGTAGCACATATGGGATGGGAAATTCACCAAATGGACGTCAAGACAACATTCTTGAACATAGTGATAGAAGAATAGGTGTATGTGGAGAAACCTGAAGGCTTTGATATACATGAGAAGCACACTCATGTATGCAGGTTAAAGAAAGCCCTATATGGGCTCAAGCAAGCACCCAAAGCATGGCATGGTCGAATTGAAATTTATTTGCAGTAGTTGGGATTCATCAAGAGTGATGCAGATCCCAATCTCTATTATCTGATGGTGGAGAATGAGCTTCTCATTTTTATTTTGTATGTAGATGATCTATTTTTAACAGGATCATCAGGGCTCATAATGGATTTCAAAAGAAATCTTGAAGCATAATTCGACATGAAGGATAAGGGGTTAATGCATTATTTTATAGGATTGAATGTATGGCATAAGAATGGGGAGATCTTCCTTGGATAAGGGAGATATGCCACAAATATTTTGAAAAGATTCAGAATGCAGGATTGTCGACCCATGGAAACTCCCATGATCACCAATTGGAAGAAGGTAGATGCATCAGGAGACAAGGAAGCTGACCCCACCTTGTAGAGATAGCTCATTGGGTTGCTCATGCATCTAGTCAACACTAGGCCAGACATCTGTTACGTTGTCAACAACCTTAGTCAGTTCATGGTGAAACCGAAAAGGGTACATTAGGCAGTATCTAGGAACATTCTTAGATATGTGTGTGGGACATTTGAATATTGGTTGAAATATACTCGAGGAGATAATGTGAGATTGAATGGATTCACAGATGAAAATTGGGCAAGTAGTTCAGTAGACTGAAAAAGTACCTCCAGACAATGTTTTAGCATTGGATCAGAGATGGTCTCTTGGTGCCTCACATCTACCCACTTTCACAGGCTTACACGTTATGAGCAAACTCAACCTCCTAGTTGACCTTAAGTAAATGGAGTCGAAAAACAACCTTATTGACTTCCCTCATGTGCCACAAGACCCTATAGGAATAACCCAACCCTTATAGGTGTCCATCCCCTTAGCCAAATGACTTTTCCATGAGTTTTACCCCTATTCGCTCCCTTTCCAAGGCCTCAGTGTGACTGGAAGCTCCCATTCACATGCATAATACTGCATCAGTGCTACTATGGACTAAATTTCTTAGTGTTGTTCCAAAAACTAAGGATTTTAAGGCTAGATTCCAGAGCTGGGGCTAGACCTCTGCCCAGATATCCCTACAACTTTCAGAAATCATAAATTACACAAGGACAATGCTTGTAAACCAAAAATTGACCATCCCCAACCAGGACTGACATTCTGTCAAACACTTGGAAACAATGCAATCTACAGGTCATGAATACAAGACTAACATAAAGGACTGAAAATTCATATTAAACTTTCAAGAAGGATCACCACCCTCTCCCTTTAGATGTCTTAACATTAATTAGTTCTTGCATCTATTATTATTCCAGTTACAAGTAAAAACATGAAATGAACCATGACTAGAACCAGTCACATAACCATGCTTATAACCAGCATGTAACCACTGAAATAACCATAAGATAACAACCATTAAAGCCACATAATTAAAATTTCAAAAGCAAGAGAACTTAGCTTTCATTAAACATAGGCAAGAGCCAACCAGTTTCCATACTTCCATGTACCACCCGACCATAGACATGGTTGAACCAAATCTTTCTTTCATCCAATCACTCACATGCCATATTCCAAGCATGAATGTGGGATCTCATGGATAAACCGATCCAAAAAAAATAAGGGAATCCAGAGGTTAAACCACCTTCATCCTCACCATACCATGATCTCACCTAAATCGGCACCGAGATCAAAAAACCGAACCGAGATTGGAATGCCTCTCGATCTCATCACCATCCTTGAGGAATTTCTCGTCTCCTTGTCTCTATGCTTTACCACAATCCAAACCGGATCACTAGGCCTTTATTGAGACACAACCCTCAGGATTTATCGTGTATCTCGTCAAAATTGGTCAAGGGATTCCTAGGCCTTTAGGAATGAACCTAAGACCACCTGTGCCCCAGATTCTGAAACCATCCGACAATTCCAAAGCTAAAAATCGAGAACAATCCCATCACACCATGGCTATCCGGAAAAAGGAAAGGCAAGGCTGAAAACCTTTGTCAAAACCCGAAAAAACCATGCCACAAACAAAAAAAGAACCAAATACCAACATGCGCATACCATGCATGTCAAAATCAGCTAGGAAATAATACATGTAATCTATTACCTGCAAGTATTCCTATTGAATTTTCTTGATCCTTCTCTTCCTTGCTTGATATTTTCTTTCCTTTCCTTTCCTTGTCCTTCCTTTGCTTGATTTTCCCTTTCTTTATCCAATGATGAAAGGCTCCAATAAAACTCTAAGTGTCCAAGAGTATGTGAGAGAGAGAGAATAGAGAGAGAGTTCCAAAACTTAACTAACAAAAAGCTCAATGAACAAAAGGGTACCCACTGATCCTCAGAAGCCTTTTTATCAACGAGGCCTCCATTTTCTTCATTTTCCATTATTTTCCTTCAATTTCCTCCTCACATGAAACCTGTGACCTTTCACCTTAATTTTCTCCTAATTTCCTTTATTTTCATAAATAAATGTGCCCAAAATACATTTTTTCCTTTTTAATGCCTTAGCCATTTCCTTTGCCAATTTCCCCTTAGCCATAAACATATCCATTGATGCGCACTAGGATAGCTTGCCCGACATTCAGCTTGGAATAAGTGTCCCTTAACCATGGTCTTATTTTTTCCTTTATTAACTTTTATTACATGAACTTTTAACCCGTGTCTGTTACAAAACGCTCCCCCTTGGGGAACACCATCCTCAGTGTTAAACCACACCTATACCTCAACAAAACTATTGAAAAGGAAGCAAATTGCCCATGGATATTTATAACTTAGCTCGTTGCAGTATTTACAATAAATGACCTACTCAAATAAAAAACCATCATGACAACATGAAAATATAACAACCATAACCATAGCGCTTATTGGAGCTTTATAACTTAGCTTGTGGCGGTATTTACAATAGCAACCATACATAAATATGTAAAAATACCAAAACTGCTTTGCCTCAACCAGTAAACAATGAAGGATACATAGTTTTCATCTGATCAACCATTCCCCATGTAGATTTTCCAAGCCCAAGGTGCTTCCACTGTACTTTAATTTTCTCTATGGCTTGGTTCCTCAGCATGAGATGTTTCCACTGTAATATGAACTGAGGTTCCATCTTGAATTCTCCTTCTTGCTCCACCTACAATACAGCCCAATAAATAACATGATCGACATCCTTTATATACCTTTTAATTAATGAAACATGAAAAACTTCATGGACTTTCATTGTTGGAGGCAGTGCAAGTCGATAGGCCACTGGTCCAATCCTCTCAATAATCTCAAAAGTCTCGCAATACCATGGTGCCAACTTGGCAGATTATCCATTCCTCAAGAATCTCTTCTTGGGCTTCATGATTAAATACACATGTTGCCAAACTTAAACTCCTTAAATGCTCTTGTTGATTTTCATAACTCTTCTACCTGTCCTGTGCTACCTTTAGATTCTTATTTATAAACTCTATTTCTTGTTCCATGTCTCCACAACATGTCTATTCCAATAAGTATTGTGTTCACTGGATCACTCCAGCTGATGGGAGTATTACAACTCCGCCCATACAGTGTCTCGAAAGAACTCATCCTCAATGACTCCTAATAACCATTATTGCATGCAAACTCAACCAATGGAAGGTACTCCTCCCATATCCTCTGTTGATGCATGAAATACATCCTTAGCATATCCTTCGGGATCTTGTTGACCCTCTCTGTCTGTCCATCTATATGTGGGTGATAGGATGTACTGAAGGTCAACTTTGTCCCCAATCCCGCAAACAGCTCCTTCCAAAACTTGGAAGTGAACTTGGCATCCCTGTTCAGCATAATATTCTTCGTAACACCATGGAATCTCACAATCTCCCTGATGAAGACATGTGCTACCTCAATAGTTGAATAAGAAGTCTTCACTGGAATGAAGTGAGCCACATTGCTCAAGCTGTCGACCACAACCATGATAGAATAATGTTGCCTCAGTATCCTCGGAAGACCTATAATAAAATCCATGGAAGTGACCTCCCATTTCCATTCTGGAATCAGAATATGTTGTATTAGACCACCTGTATTCTTATATTCTGCCTTCACCCACTGACAATCCAAACATCTAGCCACAAACTCTGCTACATCCCCCTTCAAATTTAGCCAATAATATAACGTATTTATTGTTGTCAATGTCTTTTGGTACCCTGGGTGACCTGAGTATGGCTTGACATGAAACTCCCTCAAGCTAAAATTCTTGAGCTTGTTTTCATCCAACACATAGATCATGTCCGTAAATCTCACCAAACCATCTCTCGTGGGACGATATTCTGCATCTTGATCACCTGTACCTACAATTGCACCTATACATGTACCTGCACATGTACCCATACATGTACCTATACCTATACTTGTACCTGTACTCTATTGTAACTTGTGCCTGGGTACCACATACCTGTTATCCTGTTGTCCTGCCTGTAAGATCCAATCCTGTAATTATGTCCCATAGGAACTCATAGTTGTTATATGGTTCACCTGCACTTTCCTGCTGAGAGCATCTACAACCGTGTTCTCCTTTCCCTTGATGTATCTGATCTCGAAGTCAAACTCACTAAGGGTGGAAAACCATCTAGCTTGCCAAAAATTTAGATTCGGTTGGTCAAATAAATATCTCAACCCACTATGATCACTCAACAATAAAAACCTCCTGCCAAAGAGATAGTGCCTCCACATTTTCAACACGTGAATAATAACTACCAACTCAAGATCATGAGTCGCATAGTTTTGTTCATGGTCATTCAATTTATTGGATTCATAGCATACCACTTGTCCATCCTGCATAAGGACTCCACCAAGCCCTCTTTTACAAGCAATATATGTACATACCATGAATTATTTATCCAGATCTGCAATCTTAAGAACTGGAGCATTGGTCAACAACTGCTTCAGTTTCTCGAAACTAGCTGCACATTCTTTTTTCCATTCAAACTTCTTACCTTTCCTTTGCAAATATGTAATAGGATATGAAATGCACAAGAAGTTCCTGATGAACCTCTTGTAGTAACTTGCTAATCCCATAAATGATCTTACTTCCTCCACATTCTTAGGAGTTGCCGACTCCATGATGGATCTTATATTTTCTGGATCAACTACTATGCCTTCCTTGGAAACAACATGCCCCAAGTAGTGTACCTTTGTCTGGAAGAAACTACACTTTCTAAGTTTATCATATAACTGATGCTCTCTTAGAAATATCAACACGGCTGATAAATGTTCGGCATGCTTTTCTTCATTTTTAAAATATACCAATATATCATCAATGAACACAATAAAAAACTTTTCTAGATAAGGACGCAACACACTATTCATCAAACACATAAATGTAGATGGGGCATTAGTCAAACCAAATGGAACTACAAAAAACTCATAATGCCCATACCTGGTCCTAAATGCGGTCGTGTATATTTCCTCTTATTTGATGTGAACCTGATGGTATCCTAATATCAAGTCAATCTTAAAGAACATTGTTTCTCCCTTCAACTGATTAAACAAGTCATCAATCTACGACAATGGATACCTGTTCTTGATTGTCACTTTGTTCAACTTTCTATAATCAAAGCACAACCTGAGAGTACCATCCTTCTTCTTCACAAATAACATTGGTGCAACCCAAGGTTATACATTGAACCTAATGTACCCCTTGTCAAGCATTTCCTTCAGCTGCAACTTCAACTCAACTAACTCTGGTGTACTCATCCTGGAAGGTTCATTTGATGATGGTGTTGCCCCTGGTACCAACTCAATATAAAATTACACTTCCCTATGAGGAGGTAGTTTGGAATATTTACTGGAAACACATCCTGAAATTGCTGCAATATAGGATACCTTTGGAATATTTTTGCATCCTCAACCTCCTTACCCTTATCATTGGAAACATGCACTACAAACATTACAAAACCTTTCCTGCAACTATGCAGATCCTACATAGTTGTGACCATCCTCACTGGTGTAGGCTTCTTCTTTCCCTACAATAATCTCTTTTCTCCATTATCATCCAGGAATTCAGTGGCCTTGTCATAACAATCCACTTTGGTTCTGTGAAGGTACATCTAATCTATACCCAAAAGCATGCTATACGATCCCAATGGTAGTATATTCAAATGTGTTGCTGTATGCATAACATTTAACTAAAATGCACAAGCTCTTACCCAATGGTGAACTCTCTTCTTTGTACCTATATCCAACTGCACCAACCAAGCTTCTGCATGCACTTCTTTTATCAAGCCACACTTATCCACCAGATCAGTATTAACATAACTATAATTAGATTTGGGATCAATTAAAATAGAAATAAATTGATCACAAAGCTTATTTTCCATCTCAATGATAGGTTCCTGGTGATCTTACATGTTCTCCACACCTACATAAATTTGAGGAATGTTATGACCAACATCCCCAACTGTCTGCACCTTCTGTGCACTATATATCTGGGGTCTACCACCCTGATATTGTAGACAATCCTTCTCGCAATGATCCTTGCCACATATCCATCATTGCAATGATGTTGTACCATCACCTCTAGTCTGATGCTCTCCCGACTACTATCCATGCCTCTTCTCAACTGTACTAAACTTCTTGTAAGGAACCACATTTTTTTCTTGCCTATTGTTGGGTGCTAGTTTTGTTCTTATTTCCTACATCTTTTTCCCCCATTTTTACCTTGTGACTACAACAATTGGGACTATCTTTGCCTCTTTTTCCTTTCTTTCTATCTTAAATAGTGTTGTTTCACCTTATTTTCATTATCTTTCCATTTCATCGATTATTATGATGTATCGTATCTTTTTTATGACTAACTGGGGATGAACATTTGGAGAAGTTCTATGGTCTTTTTTTGTCCTTCTAGATGTTATTTTTAGCACAAAATATCTAGAGCATGAGGCGTACAGGAGCAGTGAAATGTGTGTTGTTACAGTGAGATGTTACACCATGACGTTGTTACATCATGGTGTTGTTACAGACCCGCTAGATAAACTGTTGTTACGGCTGTACTGTTGATTGTATATCGTCAACTTCTGGATGCCAACCTGTCCTCTATTGTTGTTACACTAAAGCTATGATTTTCCACAACAACTGTAGAAGTCATTACATATTGTATTTTAGGATGACAACATTTAGGCGGTTTTGATTGTAATCTATATTCTTCCAGTCAGAATTTTTATTAAGAAGTGGTTGTAACTATATGTATCTTATTTTGATCAGCATGAGAATCATAAGATTCACATGACTAATCCATCCCTCATTTTTCTGAACATGTAACCACTGTATAATTCTCGACCCTTGAGGTCAAAAGGTTAGTGGAGAACAGTATTACTTTGGCTTTGTAATTTTGGTCACATTAATACAAGTTATCACGTTCATGTTGTTACATGCATTTTTAGGTTTAGTTTTCGTTTAAGTTCTTTCTCTTCCTGCACCCTGCTAGGGAGGAAGGGCCCTCCTCTTTAGCAGGGATTACAGCCATTAAGGTAGCAGTACATATTTCTTATTTTCTTTATGTATATGTGGAATTGATGTTGTTGTTGTTCTAGCTGTGAATAGATTTTCTTCAATTCCAATATTATATATGTTGTTACACATATGTGATTAGAGATACTAGCTGGGTAATTGTTCTGTGGTGCGCTAGTTACAGATTAATTGAGGCATGATTACATTCTTGTAGATCGTTTTATTTCTGCATGAGTGATTCCTTCCAACATTTAATTCAACAACAATTTCCTTTATTTGGATTTGCTTCTTATTTGATGTATCGGCACAGAAAGTGCGACTGTCATTGAAATAAAAGACGTCCCTGGATTGATAATTGATGTGTACCGTCTTAGTCATTTAACAGTGATTAATACAGTCCAACATTTTGGCATCGTTTCCGGGGATGGAAGTGACGATCCAATCAACTATAATTGTTTGTTAGATGATAGAGTGTTCCTATTCTGCAACTGTTGGGTGGTAAGACGAGTGGTAAGAACCTGCGCATCGATCTAACATATAGTGGGTGGGCTCACCATTGCTACACTATGGCACTTATAGGTGAAGTTTCTGGGTTTTTTCTAGTGTCTTTAGCAACACAATTGTTGGGCGGTCAGATAAGAGGTAAGACCTTATGCATCGCTCTAACATACCTGGGCGAGCTCACAAATGTCTCGTTGGGACACGTAGAAGTGAATTTTTGGGTGTTTTCTTTAGTGTGTCCTCATCTATACAGTTGTTGGGTGGTAAGACGAGAGGTAAGAACTTGCGCATCGCTCTAACATACTTGGGCGGGGTCACTACTGTAGAAACTGAAGCACTTGTAGAATGAATTGATACACATAGGATCCATGTGTGCTAGTAGGACAATAGAAAAATCCACAAACACCCCCCACTCTACTAACTACAGGAAAGACGAGTCGTAAAAAGGAAAAGAAGAGTGTATAATTGGGATGAAAGACATTATTTGGAGATCTGATCTCAAAAGCAGAAAAGGAACAGTCTACTTCATAGAGAGACAATCGGAAGACGGGACCACAGAAAGCTGCTACTATATCGAAGCTTGAGGCATCGGTGCCTTCTATGTCTGGGCCTCACCACCCTTCAAACAGCATATCCACTCCTGATATCAAGACTCCAGATCTGAAACAACAGTGGAAAATCATTGATCAAGATCTGAAAATTGAAGGACAAGGGGAGACCAATGGAGAGCATCAGGGACCTGAGGAACAACATTTAGTTGATCATCATTTGGATGCGAGTAGTGTAGTGAAACAATTGGTCCTGGAACAACCTGATCCTTCATTTATTTGTTAATCTCCTGCATATTCCAAGGTCAGTTCATCCCATCAAGAAGGATCAGCCATGGGGGGCGAGAATTTCAAGACAGATGGTTCTGTTACTTTTGAATTCCCGATAGTGGCGACATGAGATGAAGCTCCTATGAAAAACATTCCTTTATCATCCCTACCGTCCTTTCAAGGAATGTTTGTTGAAGATCCTAATCCCTTTTTATTCGAATTCGATGGTTTTGTAGAGGTTATAACTACACTTTAGATGCCCAGAAGCTGAAATTTTTTCCTGCTACTCTGAAGGGGGCAGCATTAAGATGGTTCATGAGATTGGGTGCTAGCATGATTCAAACTTGGAATGACACGAGGGAGGCATTTCTCTTTAAGTATCAAGATTACTATCGAACCAGGGATTTGAAGGAAGAGATCTTTAGAATTGCATAGAAGGAGGAGGAGAGCTTGGAAGACTATATGGAATGATTCCATTATAATTTACAAAGGTCTAAGTTTGGTAACTTAGCCCAGGAAATTGTGAAACCAATATTATTAATAGATATAAGAGATGATTGGAAAAGGAGACATATCACAAGAACCACTTGAAGAAACAATGAAGCTCTGTCTGTGGAGTTCAAGAGGATCGGTCAAAGGGAGAAGTTCAGTTCAGATACAGAAGTCCAAAAGTGGAGGAGTAACTAGAGTAGAGATCGGGAATTTATTTGAGGATTTTAAAACTGACCTCCTTAGCACTCTCTCTGCCTAGATCACTACGGTACAAGTTAAGAAAACACAAGAAGAAGTTGAAGCAGCCTTAGAAATATTATGTCCTCGATTCAAAAAGAAACACATAGAAATAGAATGTGGACTGAATAGCATCATCCTGTGTAACATCTATGAGTTGGCACATTCTACGAGTCAATGTCATGAACTGCCCAGGTTGAAAATTGTACTTCAAGAATCAAGAGATAATTTCCAGTCTTCCTACTTCGTCGGAGCAAAGAGACCATGGCAGCCATGACCTACAGGTATGCCTCCATATTTTATCTCTTTTAATCCTTGGAATAATGTTTATAATAGTCAACAATTTCCATGGCAGTATCCTAATCCTTCCTCAACACAATTTCCTTCACCATGGAACTAGTGGCCTTCCCCTTCACCAATGCAATATCCTCCATCGCAATCTCATCCTTGAAGCTATAATTGGAAAGGTAATGGCCAAGGTCCAGTACTCCTTGCACTACCAATGCAGCAGCAATTAAAACTTCCTTCTCTTCAAACTCCTGCACCTCCTATCCAAACCCAATTACCTGTGCAACCTAACCCCGGTCTTAATAATAAAGTAGATCAGAGCATAGATGCCTCGGTTACCTTCCAGACTTATCTTATCACTCCTATTAGGCTTAACAAGGTTCAGCTTCGATCAGGAAAAGTAATTAGACCTAAAAGTACTCCCATTATTACCGAAGAAGAATGTGAGTCACCTAGAAAGGATATAGTAGATTCTGAGACAGTTGTTACACATGCAAAAACTGATACAACACCTCTTGTTACACCTGTAGCAGTCAGCTTAGGAAGGCCTGTTGTTTCTACATCAGCCAACCCGAGCAGGGCTGGTGCATCTGTGACAACTAACTAGCTGTTAAGGTTCAGGATCCTCCATACCCTCAACGATTAATTGAAACTGGGCTAGGCTCACAAACTAAATTTTAGTTCCTCAAGGAATTGCAAAATTTGTATGTGCGAATTCCATTGTTACAAGCTCTTAAGAAAGTACCTATCTATGCCAAAACAGTGAGGGATCTATGTGCCAAAAATCGTGGAAGAAAACCAAAATGCCCTGCTACTATCCATGTTATGGGGAAACTGTCTGAACTTATGATTGATCAACCTTTTTTGACTAAATATAATGACCCAAGGAATCCTACAGTGACTGTCCCTATTGATGACCAACCCATAACTAACGCTTTGATTGATTTTGGGGCAGCCATTAATGTAATGACCAAAATCTCTTTATCTCCCTAAGACTTAATGGAGTTAGACCTACACCCACAATGCTTGAATTAGCAGATAGGTCATGTGTCAAGCCTAAGGGAATGATAGAATATGTGGTTATCATTATCGCTTATTGGAATTATCTAGCTGATTTTCTCATTCTACAAACCAAATCCAACCTGGGGGGTCATGCTTTAATCTTGGGAAGACCGTGGCTAGCCACTGCAGATGCATATATCGAATGTAGGTCCGGATCTATGGTGATCTCAGATGGGCATTCCACTAAGAATCTAAAACTTTACCCCCCATCAAAACCACATATGGATTTGAATAGTCTGTGGTGGGACAAATTTGAACCTGAATCTGATTTTTCCCTACCTCTCCTCACACTTAGAAAAGCACAATACTTTAAGGATGAAACAGAGGATGATATCATTAATGGTTTTATTAGAAATTCACTCTTTGTTGCCTCCATTAGAGATCCGAGGGAAGACGATGAGGTAGATGATGCAATTATTGAACATTTGAAAACTACTCTGCATACTGCCAATAGTCCTGTTGAAATTGAGTCTGGGAAATATTTAAACATTAATCCTAACTTGACTGCTGAACAAAACAGATTAATGATACAGTTGTTACATAAATATAAAAAGGAATTTGCATGGGACTATATTGATATGAAAGGAATCCACCCTGTCCTATTCACTCACCGCATTTACCTTAAAGAATACTGCAAACTAGTTAGACAACCACAATGTCGAATGAATCCTGAACTTAAGGAGAGAGTGAAAGAGGAATTGCAGAAACTACTTTATGCTAATTTCATCTACCCCATTTCTGACAGCCAGTGGGTGTCTCCACTTGTCATTGTTCCGAAAAAGAATAGTAAGTGGAGAGTCTATGTAGACTATAAAGATCTTAACAAGGCCACCCAAAAGGACCATTTCCCTTTACCATTCATTGAATAGGTCCTGGATACTCTCTCTGGGAAAAAAAAAATTCATTCCTGGACGGGTTCAGTGGCTATAACCAAATTCAGATTACCCCGGAAGACCAGGACAAGACAACCTTCACCTGCCTGTGGGGTACTTTTGTATGCAAAGTCATTCCTTTTGGCCTCTGCAATGCACCAACAAATTTTTAGAGGGAAATATTGGGTATCTTTTTTGATCTCTTGAATGATTGTCTTGAAATCTTTATGGATGATTTTACACCCTACGAGGATGCCTTTGAGACGAAATTAGTTAATTTGGAAAAGGTGTTGGACCGATGTGAACAAACTAATGTTGCTTTGAGCACGGAGAAATTCCACATGATCATGACCGAAGGAATTGTGCTGGGACATTTCATTTCAGCAGATGGAATGAAGGTAGACCCTGAAAAAATTGAGGTAATCTTGAAAATCCCAACTCCTAGAACTCAAAAAGAGGTACGTAGTTTTTTGGGACATGCATGGAACTACAGGAGATTTATAGAAAAAAAATCAAATATTGCATCTCCTCTGTTTTCTTTGCTCATGAAAGATGCGGAATTTTTGTGGATAGGAAAGTGTGAGCAAGTCTTTATGAAGTTAAAGAACTATGTAACAGCAACATCCATTTTACGAGGACCAAACTGGATATTGTCATTCCATATCGCTATGGATGCATTTGACATAGTTGTGGGTGTTGTTTTGGGGCAGCTGGAGGAAAAGAAACATTATGCCATTTACTACATCAGCAAGAATTTAACTCCAAATGAACTCAAATATACAGTGACTGAGAAGGAATTCCTAGAAGTAGTGCATGCTATCAACAAATTTCGGCACTACATTTCCGATTATTGTAACAACTCTGCTTCCATAATTTTTTTTATTTATTTATTTTGGTTAAATAATAAATACATACA
The DNA here is from genome assembly GCA_034641835.2 of Pinus albicaulis. Taxonomy (NCBI): domain Eukaryota; kingdom Viridiplantae; phylum Streptophyta; class Pinopsida; order Pinales; family Pinaceae; genus Pinus; species Pinus albicaulis. Next base: position 256,047,747 of record CM076569.1, read on the forward strand.
ACTGCATTAATGTATTTCATCGCATTTTGACTAACCCATCTAGTAGATTTAATGTTTGCTTTACTCTTGTCTAACTCTTTTCGAATTCAAGTTCAACAATTTTCATCAATCAACTTTATTATAAGTTAATATTAGCAAAATTTCTTACCACCTTATGTCACTATAATATGATCAAGGCCTCTTATACAGTTTCTAACATAACAAGATTTTTATATTATACTTGAATCATTGGAATTCCCTTCTTTTGATAATAGCAAAATATATAATTTTGCTGGTCTCTATATAACTTATCCTTTTATTTTTTAATTATTTACTTTTATATTATCAATTTCCCTCAATTGATAATCATACCTTTGATTAAGGTTATAGTATTTAACTTTTACTATATGATTTCTTTTCTAATTTACTCACTTACCCATGTTCTCGCCATAAGTGGTCTACTTGTCAATTCAACTAATTTTGGACTTTTTTTCATATTTATTACACTTATTTAATTTCTACGTTATACCATATGTAACTACATTCTTCCTCCAACATATTTTATATTTGAACATTTGTTTCGAGTTTAAAACTCTTTGTATGATAATACCTTAGTTGAAATTAAACCTTCCACGTTACTGATATCATACTATGGAGGCATATTATGCAAACTTTCCTTTGGGGTTAATGTAATTTTGCAGGATTTCATAGGGTTACCATGCAATCCCCTACGTGACGTATCAACCTGGCACATAAATCAAATATGCATTTATGAAATTAGTAATGAAATCTGAATCTGTATGGTTTAAAGTCCAATATTTTGATTGTGGTTATCTCCTCGAGAGTTCTGGCATTTATTATTTGTACCATATCCATTACATTCATCACATGGCTCTGACCTATCAATTCAATTTCTCATCTACTCGGTTAATCTCCTCCGTTTGATGTATTCCAAGTGGACAGATGAGATTTTGTCATATCCATGATTAGGGTTATTCGTTCTCCGCCATACTTTAGTTATGTTCCTCCTTTTGACATCGTTACTCGGATTTGGTTATGCCCCAGTCACTCTGCTTCAAAGAGATTTTGGTTAACTCATGATGCAGAGGTTAAGAGTACGTCATTTGAAAGATGCCTTTTAGGTAATGATTCAGTTTTATTGCATAGTTTAAAAATCAAAGGTCTCTGAGGATTTTGGGCTTTCGAATTGTTAATTGTTATTAACCAATTTTCTCTGCAACTGATACACATGTATTTAATATGGTTGCAGCGTTGAGTGTATCCCAGGAACGTTACATCTTTCACAGAATTCCACTGCCATTCTCTTTTCATGCACTGGAAAATCAAATTGTAATTGTCCCTCAAACACACGGAATAAAATCTTACTCGGTTAACGTAACTCTATCTTATTGTCACATCATTATATGCAAGGATATTACTATTCGTTTTTGGGTTAGGCCCTTTTGTTCTAGCGTTTTTGTATATGAATAAATTTCTTATTTATCTCTGTCATAAAAATTAGATTTCTTCAGATTCTTATTGTGATTTCCTAATACTTCATTTTATTTGGAAGCAGATAAAGGATTCCCTTCGTGAGAACAAATCCCTCTCTCACATGCTACAAATTCGAACTAGTCTACTTCGTTTGTTCCTCTCGACATTACCATGCCTCTTCGAGTATGCGTTATGCTTCTAACTATGCCCTCGGCATATTCTTAACAATCGTTTTGTAAATGCTGCTCTGGCCTTTTATTAAATGATACTCTTCATTTTTATTCCTGGCTCTTCTCTACTCAGAGAACCCAGCGTCATACTTTTCATAAGTTCCCTCGTTGAATAAATACAGGGTTACGTAGTATCTAAATTTATCAATACATTTACCTTACTCCATTTCTAGTCCACAAAATATCTGTTTTGAGATTGTAATTTTGATTGTTAGTTAACTTGTATTTAGAAATATGAAATTTCAATTCCTCTGAGTTAATTGAACTCGATTACGTCTGTTGGAAACTCACAGGGTGCTTTCACTTCGATTTAGGGTTCAAATCATACTCCTCTTAACGTTATTCTCTTTTCACAATTCTCGTTTTCCTGAGTCTATCCACCTCATCGTTCAAATTGGAAGAAAATTGAGAATCTTGTTAATTTCTAATTGTTCATTAAGTATATGAGCTTAAATATAAAATTGTTTATTTGTACTAATCTTTCCCCATACTTGGATTAGAATTAATAGCCTGTAATAATTCTAACTTGTAATTTAATTGAAATAAATTTGTACAGAACAGGGTCTAATATCATCATTCCCTAATTTGCATGGGAACTTCATAATTCCACAATTCCTCAAAGTTGACTCAGTATGTTGTCGAAGAAGGTTCAGGTAATAAATTTCTTGATTTTAATTAATAATTTCTTTGGCTATTGTTTTCCTCTCATTCTTAATTTGACTGGTCCTAAAATATCTTTTACATACAGATTTATTTTTCGACTCTATTACAGTGAGTAAGGTAATAACTACCTGTTCTTTTGTTACTATCTATTTTTTTCAATATTCACTACTTTCTGGTATTTAAGCACAACTATTAATTTCTAAAAATTTGTTTATGTGCAGGTACCCTTTACCTTCCTATTTCATTCTACAACTTGGTTATCAATATGTATGTAATACAGTGACAAAATAAATTGGATTTCATTGCACAGTTTTTTCCCGAACTTCCTTGAGGACTTCCCTTAGTAGAAATCTGAACTATTTCCATAGGGATTATGTAGTTATAATTTATGGGGCAGAATCCCAAATCTGTATAAATAAGTCTCCCGAATTATTTTAATTCAGTATAATCCAATATATTTTATTTCCATGAATTTAAATTATATTTACTATTTAACATATGTTGTATTCTATGTAACCTTTGCTTCAATTCTGATAATACTCTATGTAATCTTTGCTACAATTGTGATAGAATACTATGACTTATGTATAAATTCAAAATCTTCTAATTATGCTACAATAGAGGATATGGTTTGAATTTTCTAGATTAAGGCTAAATACCATAACATAATTCTTCCATTTTGTATAGTTTTATATGACAAATTGTCATAGTTAGTTGGATAATTTCATTATATCTAATTCTCATGTATTTACTTTCTGCATGTAAAATTTGAATACTCTACCTAACCTCAGATTTAAACCTCCTTCACAAGCTTAGACATTCTGAGAGTTCGTACCATCCTAAAATTATCTATGCAACACTACAGAACTACACTATATTTATTATAATAGGTTATGTTAAATGCACAGATCTAAGCAATTTACAACTAACAGAAAAGTATTCTACTACTTACATACACAAAATACACTCTTTCATAGATCTAACTACTTACTTCACCACAATTATAAACTTCAGTATAGTAACACAAAATTTAAACATAATTAATTAACTTGTACATAACAATTCTGGTAGACTATTTTCCACCCAACCTTTGAGCTCTATCTCCACAGCTCCCCCCAAGCAGAGATCACTTCCTTCCAGTAGTAGACAACCTCTTGTCTACCCAGAATTTTCTTATTTAAGCCTGCTTTCCCATCAACTTGTTTCCATAACTGCGTCTAGTTAATCAGGATGCTATTTTCCTTTTTCCCTAGGCTTTCCTTTTGTTTTTTCCACAAAGTACTTTAAAACTAACTTTTTCCTCTTTCTAGTTTTATTCCACCTCTTCCCAGTAACTTTCCTCTTTACTGGGGTATCTTTTTAGATTTTTATCTCTAATATAATAATCAAATTTTAATTTATTTTCTCCAAGGATTTTTGGAGAACTTGAAAGTCTTTGGAACCTTATCCATCCTCATGAACTTGGATTCGTGATCTCTAATTATACTCAGTAGTATTTGCACAATTAATTCCATTTCCATTTTTATTCAATTTAAATAATAAAATATGTCCACAATAATTGTTTTCCCTTGGGTCCACTTGATCCTGTAGGACTTTTCAACTATCTAATAAAAGCAGTAAAACTAGGGATATTACATATTCCCCCTCTAAATTAAAACACCGTCCTCGGTTTTGCAAAAACAAAATATAAATTCACTTTTCAAACAGTGATGGATATTTTTCCTTCATATCTTCCTCTCGCACCCAAGTAGCTTCTTCGGGCACAAAGTGCTTCCACAGCACTTTCACCCTGGCTATTATCCTATTTCGAAGCTCAATTTCTTCCCGTTCCAGGATGTGAAGTGGCTCTAGAAGAAATTCCCCTTATGGTTTCAACTGTATCACATTCCAATAAATGACATGAGTAGGATCATGTACATACTTTTTTAATAATGAAACATGAAAAACATTATGAACCTTAATGTGACTAGGTAAAGCCAACTTGTATTCTACTGGTCCCACTCTTTCTAGCACTTCAAAAGGTCCATAGTAACGTGATGCTAATTTAGCACAACTACCCGTGTACAAAGAGTACTCTTTTTGGGCTTAATCCTCAAGGAAACATGATCGCCCACTTTAAATTCTCTATGAATTCTCTTTTTATTTGCATAGCTCTTTTTCCTGTTTTGTGCTGCCTTAATATTTTGTTGAATCTGCTTCACAGTTCTTTCCATTTCCTGCAGTATTGCATCTAGTCCAAGTATTAAATTATCCTCTGGTTGGCTTCAACTAAGAGGCGTGTGGCACTTTCTGCCATATAATGCTTCAAAGGGACTCATCTTGATTGAAGCTTGATAAATATTATTGTAGGCAAACTCTTCCAGATGCAGAAAGTCTTCCCGCCTTATAGATATGTCCATAACATACATTCTCAACATGTCTTCTAAAATCTGGTCTGTTCTTTCAGTTTGTCCATTGGTTTGGGGATGGTATGTGGTACTAAAGTTCAATTTAGTACCCATTCCCCCAAACAGAGTCTTCCAAAAGCTGAAGTTATATCTAATTCTCATGTATTTACTTTCTGCATGTAAAATTTGAAAGAGATTGTAAAGTTACATGGTTACATTAGCTACTTTAGCTGTACCAAAAGTAGATTGTACTAGTAAGAAATGTGTAGTTTTTGTCAATGTGTCTACAACTACCATTATAGAGTCATGTTGGTATTTAGTTCTTGGAAATCCAGTTATAAAATCTATGGAAATTGTTTCCCACTTCCATTCTGGGATGGGTAAAGGATTCAACAATCCTGTTGGATGTTGATGCTCCACTTTTACCTATTGACATTCCAAACATCTAGCTAAATAGTTAGCCACATCATTTTTCATACAAGGCCAAAACATATTCTTTCTCAAGGCTAAAATCTTTTTCTATTACCCCAAATGTCCTGCATATGGTCTTTTATGATACTCATCTAAAATTTCACTTTTTAATGAGCTCACATTGGGAATGTACAATCTGTTTTTATAATAAATCAATCCTTTATGGTTTTGAGTATATCCCACTATCTCATTTTTTGGCAGTTTTTCTTGAAGTTTTTCATAGTTTGGATCTTGACTCATTACTTCTTAGATCAATCCTTCAATGTAAAAAATTGCAATACTCCCAACACTATTCAAATTTTGAAGAGAATTCCTACTTAAAGCATCTGCAACCTTATTTTCCATTCCTTTGATATGTTTGATCTCCTTGTCAAACTCACTAAGGAAGGACAAACATTAGCTTGTCTAGCATTCAAATCAAGTTGTGTGAAAAAAATATTTCAAACTTATGTGGTCTGTCATCAATACAAACTTCTTCCCTAACAGATAAAGTCTCCACATCTTCAAATCATGTATTACAACAGGTAACTCTAAGTCATACACATTGTAATTCTATTCATGTTTCTTTAATTTTCTTAACTCATATGCTATGACTAAGTTTTCTAGCAATAACACCCCTCCTAATCCTTCTGCACAAGCATCTGTACATACTAAAAATTCTTGGTTTGGATCAACAATCTTCAAAATAGAAGCAGATGTTAGTTTAAGTTTTAACTGTTCAAAACTATGTTGACATTTTTTTGTCCACTCAAACTTCACTCATTTCTTCTGTAGAGAGGTAATAGAATATGCTAAAGCTTAAAATATTTCTACAAATCTGCTATCGTATCCTACTATTCCCATGAATTATCTTATGGAGGAAACATCAGTAGACACAATCCAATTCATGATAGCTTGTATCTTTTTTGAGTCCACTGATAATTCTCTTTCTGAAATTACATGACCCAAGTACTGAATTTTATCTTTATAAAATTCACATTTGCTACGTTTAACATATAACTTATGTTCTCTAAGTGTTTGTAAGACAATTATAAGATGTTCTTTATGTTCAACTTCATTCTTAGAATATACTAGAATGTCATCAATAAACACTAGAACGAATTTGTCAAGATACTTACTTAATACACTATTCATTAGGCACATAAAGGTAGCAGGTGAATTAGTCAACCCAAAAGGTAGAACTACAAACTCATAGTGTCTGTATCTAGTTCTGAATGCAGTTTTATTTATGTCTTCATCCTTAATTCTCAACTGATGATAGCCTATCCTTAAATCAATTTTTGAAAAGACAATGACTCCTCTCACTTGATCAAATAAATTATCTATATTGGGTAGAGGATAGCTATTATTGATAGTCAGTTTGTTCAGTTGTCTGTAGTCTATACACATTCTGAATGTACCATATTTCTTTTTTAAAAATAGTACTGGTGGTCCCCATGGGGACACACTTGCCCTAATATAGCCTCAGTCCATCAACTCTTGTAGCTGCAATTTTAATTCTAACAACTTGGGGGTACTCATTATGTATGGTGCTCTAGAGATTGATGTAGCTCCTGGTATTAACTCGATTAAAAAATCTATTTCTCTTTTAGAGGGTAATTGAGGAATTTCATCTATAAAAACATCCTTGAATTCTCTGATTACTGGTATTTTTTCTACAGTTTATTTTTCAGTTTGTTGTCCCAACTCTTCCACATGTACAACATACACTTGATAGCCTTTACTTGCTGTCCCTTTTAACTGTAGTGTTGAAATCTGTCTAACTGATATTGGTCTGGGTTTTCCTTTCACTATCATTGGTTTTCCCTCACCATCTATACAGTGTATTGTTTTATCTAAATAATTAAGTATTACTTTGTGTATTTCTAACCAGTCCATTCCCACTAATACATCATAGGAACCTAGAAGCAAAATATTCAAATTCAGTTCTGTTTCATACCCATTTAAATTTACAGCAAGCTTTGGTAATTTATGGGTCACTTTTATTTGTGTTCCTGTAGCTAACTGAACTAACCATGTTTGCTGAAATTTTTTTGACTTTAATTTTCAATTTTCCACCAGTTGGGGACTTATATAACTTAAATTTTCGCCTGGAACTATCAAAACAGAAACAGGTTGTTCAAAAATCATACCTTCTATTTCGACCATGGTTGATTGGTGTTTGAAATTGACGATATTCCAATGTAGCACTGATTCTGGGAATGTTTCTTGCCACGTCATTTACAGTCGTTGCCTCTCTCAACACTTGAATGTTCTGAATGGTTCAGTGAGGAAAGTATCGTAACAGATGAGGTTCTCCACAACCCCAACACTTTAGTGGTTCCCTCATTTTTACAGTTCCATCTCTCTTATTGTTTACATCTATCTGTTTCGATCCTGTTTGTGATTGGGTTGGTTGATTTTCTCCAATTTTGTTAAACTTCTTCCTTTGATGAATTTTCCCAAAGTTCTTCAAGTATGCTGATTTTACTCTTTTTCCACTATAGTCACCTTTTCCTTTTTCTTTGTTCTGCCAATTTTTCACTTGATCGTTTCTGCCTTTGAACTGTTAATAACACAATCTTTCCTTGTGCACAGCTTCATCCATTGTCTTGGGATTATCAAATTCTATCCTCTCCTTGTAGATAGTAGGCAGAAAATTTAAAAATCATTGTACCTTAGCAAAGAAGATTTGTAAATTTAGTAAAAAACTCATTTATGGTAATTTGTCCCAACCTCAGCTCATGAAACTCTTTGGCTTTGTCATCATAGTATCTTTCATTTAGATATCTGGCTTTAAATTTAGTTTTGAAATCTTCCCAAGTGACAATTTTCTCATCTAATACATGTAAAATTTTGGTTTCTTCCCACCACAAGGTAGCCTTACCTTGTAGTTAGTAAATAGCCAACCTGGCTTTCAAGTTACTTCCATATTCGTAAACTTGAAAGTATTTCACCATGTTTAGAAGCCAAGCTTCTGCATCTTCCTCCTTCCCACCATCATAAGTAAGAGGTTTGATTTTTCATAATTCTCCTTGCAATTCCTTTTTCCTTCTGGATTGTTGTCCAAAGGCTTCACCATCCTCAGATCCTTCTGAGTGGTTTTCAGCTTCCTTTCTCTTTCTTCCAGAACCTTCACGTTCGTGACTGGTCCTGGAGGTTAATCTCCTGATTAACCTTTCTTGCTCTTCACTGGCTAGTGAAATTCTTTCATTGTTGGTTATCAGCTCCACCATTTCACTTTGCATCTGATGTATCATGGCCAGCAACAGAGTATTTGGATCTGGTGGGTTTTCTACACCAACCAAATCTACATACAACTCATCCCCTTCAGTCATAGTTCAGCTGCACTTTTCTGCACTAATTCACTATACAAAGAATTAATATTAGTGTGAAATTTTTTCCCAAAAAAACAATTTACAACAGTATTATTCTTGGATTTTTAATTTCTGGTGTGAGCACACATTTAGGCCCAGTGTTTTAACATGGGCTCTGATACCATTTCTAACAACTCTGCTTCCACAATTATTATTATTATTATTTAATAAATACATACAATTGCATTAATGTATTTCGTCGCATTTTGACGAAGCCATCTAGCAGCTTTAATGTTTGCTTTAGTCTTGTCTAATTCTTTTCAAATTCAAGTTCAACAATTTTCATCAATCAAATTTATTATAAGTTAATATTAGCGACATTTATTACCACCTTGTGTCACTATAATATGATCAAGGCCTCTTATACAATTTCTAGCATAACAAGATTTTTATATTATACTTGAACCATTGGAATTCCCTTCTTTTGATAATAATAAAATATATAATTATGTTGGTCTCTATATACCTTACCCTTTTATTTTTTAATTATTTACTTTTATATTATCAATTTCTCTCAATTGATAATTATACCTTTGATTAAGGTTATTGTCTTTAACCTTTATTATATGATTTATTTTCTAATTTACTCACTTACCCTTGTTCTGGCCATAAGTAGTCTATTTTTCAATTCAACTAACTTCAGACTTTTTTTTTTTTTAATTTATTACACTTATTTCATTTCTACGTTATACCATATGTAACTAAAGTTTTCCTCCAACATATTTTATATATGAACATTTTTTTCGAGTTTAAAAATCTTTGTATGAGAATACCTTAGTCAAAATTGAACCTTCCATGTTATCTTCCTTCGTCCTACGTGGACTGATATCATACTATGGAGGCATATTACGCAAACTTTCCCTTTGGGTTAACGTAAGTTCGCAGGCTTTCATAGGGTTACCACGCAATCCCTTACGTGAAGTATCAACCTTGTACATAAATCCAATATGCATTTATGAAATTAGTAATGAAATCCGGATTCGTATGGTTTAAAGTCCAATGATTTGATTGTGGTTATATCCTCTGGATTTCTGACATTTATTATTTGTACCGTATCCATTACATTCATCACATGGCTCTGACCTATCGATTTAATTTCTCATCTACTCATTTAATCTCCTCTGTTTGATGTATTCCAAGTGGAGGGTTGAGATTTCATCGTATCCATGATTAGCGTTATTCATTCTCTGCCATACTTTAGTTATGTTCCTCCTTTTGGCATTGTTATTCGGCTCTGGTTTTGTCGTAGTCACTCTACTTCAAAGAGATTTTGGTTAACTCGTGATGTAGAGCCAAGCTTATGACGCAGAGGTTATGAGTGTGTCATTTGCAAGATGCCTTTCAGGTAATGATTCAGTTTTATTGCATAGTTTGGAAATCGAAGGTCTCTGAGGATTTTGGGCTTTCGAATTGTTAATTTTTATTAATCAATTTTATTTTCAACTGATACGCATGTATTTAATGTGGTTGCAGCGTTGAGTTTATCCCAAGAATGCTACATCTTTCACAAAATTCCACTGCCATTCTCATTTCATGCCCTAGCAAATCGAATTTTAATTGTCCCTCAAGCACAGGGAGTAAAATCTTACTTGGTTAACGTAACTCTATCTTACTGTCATGTCATTGTATGCAAGGATATTACTATTCATTTTTGGGTTATGCATTCTATTCTAGCGTTTTTTGTATATGAATAAATTTTTTATTTATCTCTGTCATAAAAATTAGATTTCTTCAGATTATTATTGTGATTTCCTAATACTTCGTTTTATTTGGACGCAGATGGAGGATTCCCTTCGTGAGAACGAATCCCTCTCTCACACGCTGCAAATTCGAACTGGTCTACTTCATTTGTTCCTCTCGACATTACCGTGCCTATCTAGGTATGCGTTATGCTTCTTACTTTTCCCTCGGCATATTCTTAACCATCGGTTTGTAAATGCAATTCTAGTCTTTTATTAAATGATACTCTTCGTTTTTATTCCTGGCTCTTCTCTACTCAGAGAAACCAGCGTCATCCTTAGAATACATTCCCTCGTTGAATAAACACAGGGTTACGTAGTATCTAAATTTATCAATACATTTACCAGCTTACTCCATTTCTAGTCCACAAAATCTCTGCATTGAGATTGTAATTTCAATTGTTAGTTAACTTGTGTTCAGAAATATGCAATTTCAATTCCTCCGAGTTAATTGAACTCGGTTACGTCTGCTGGAAACTCATAGGGTGCTTTCACTTTGATTTAGGGTTAAAATAATACTCCTCTTAATGTTATTCTCTCTTCACAATTCTTTTTTTCCTGAGTCTACCCACCTCATCGTTCAAATTGGAAGAAAATTGAGAATCTCGTTAATTTCTACTCGTTCACTTGTGCATTAAATATATGAGTTTGAATGTCAAATTGTTTATTTGTACTAATCTTTCCCCATACTTGGACTAAAATTAATAGCCTGTAATAATTCTAAATTTTAATTGAATTGAAATAAATTTGTACAGAACGGGGTCTAATATCATTATTCCCTAATTTGTACAGGGACTTGATAATTCTATAGTTCCTCAAAGTTGACTCAATATGTTGTCGAAGAAGGTTTAGGTAATAAATTTCCTAATTCTAATTAATAATTTCTTCAGCTATTGTTTTCCTCTCATTCTTAATTTGACTAGTCCTAAAATATCTTTTACATATAGATTTATTTTCCGACTCTATTACAGTCAGTAAGGTAATAATTACCTGTTCCTTTGTTTTTATCTATTTTTTTCAATATTCACTACTTTCTAGAATTTAAAAATAATTATTAATTTCTATATATTCATTTATGTGCAAGTACCCTTTACCTTCCTATTTCATTCTACAGCTTGGTTATCAGTATGTATGTCATACAGTGACAAAATAAATTAGATTTCATTGTACAAGTTGGTCCTGAATTTCCTTGAAGACTTCCCTTAGTAGAAATCTAAACTATTTCCACAAGGATTATTTAGTTATAATTTATGGGACAAATTCTCAAATCTGTATAAATTTTGGACAGTAATTACTTTGACAATATATATATATATATATATATATAAGTACGAACTTCTTTTAATTCGGTATAATCCAATATACTTTTCCACTTGAATTACAATTATATTTACTATTCAGCATATGTTGTATTCGATGTGACTTTTGCTTCAATCCTGATAATATTCTATGTAATATTTGCTGCAATTATGATAGAATACTATGCTTTATGTATAAATTCAAAATATCATAATTATTCTACAGTAGAAGATATGATTTGAATTTTCTATATTTAGGCTAAATACCAGAACATAGTCTCTTTCCTTCTATACGATGTTATTTGACAAATTATCATAGTTAGTTGGATAATTTCATTATATCTAGTTTCCATGTATTTAATTTCTACATGTAAAATTGGAATACTCTACCTAACCTCAAATTTAAAACTACTTCACAGGTTTAGACATTCTGAGAGTTGGTACCATTCTAAAGTTTTCTGTGCAACACTACATAACTACACTATATTTATTATAGTAGGTTCTGTTAAATGCATAGATCTATAAAATTTACATCAAACGGAAGAGTATCCTACTACTTACATACACATAATATACTCTTTGAAATATCTATCTACTTACTTCACCACCATTTTAAACTTCGGTGCCATGCTGCAATTAGAACGGAATTAGTGCTTGTACCAGTTACGGTAGACTGTTTTCCACCCAACCTTTGGAGTTCCCATCTTATTACGCTCCCAGAGGCGGAGATCACTTCCTTCCAGTCGTAGACAACCTCTTGTCTGCCAAGTTTTCTTATTTGAAGCCTACTTTCCCATCAACTTGTTTCCATTACTGCGTCCAGTTAATCATGATGTTGTTTTTATTTTTTCCTAGGCTTTCCTTTTGTTTATTCCACAAAAGTACTTTAAAACTAGTTTTTTCCTCTTTCTAGTTTTATTCCACCTCTTCCCAGTAAATTTACTCTTTACAGGGGTATCTTTTTAGATTTTTATCTCCAATATAAAAATCAATATTTAATTTATTTTCTCCAAGGATTTTTGGAGAACTGTGAAAGTATTTGGAACCTTATATCCATCCTCATGGACTTGGATTCCTGATCTCTAATTATACTCTAGTCTTTTAAAAATTAATTCCATTTCCATTTTATCAAATTTGAATAATAGACTATTTCCACAATAATTGTTCTCCCTTGGGTCCATTTGACACTTTAGTACTGTTCAAATGTCTAATAAAAGAAGTAAACTAGGGATATTACATATTCCCCCTCTAAAACAAAATAATGTCCTCGTTGTTGGAAAAACAAAATATAAATTCACTTTTCAAACTGTGATGGATATTTTTCCTTCATATCTTCCTCTCGCTCCCAAGTAGCTTCTTTGGGTGCAAAGTGCTTCCTCTGCACCTTCACCCTAGCTATTGTCATATTTTAGAGATCAATTTCTTCCCGTGCTAGGATGTGAAGTGGATCTGGAAGAAATTACCCTTCTGGTTCCACCTATATCACATTCCAATTAATGACATGAGTAGGCTCATGTACATACTTTTTTTTAATAATGAAACATGAAAATCATTGTGAAGCTCAATGTGACTAGGTAAAGCCAACTTGTATGATATTAGTCCCACTCTTTCCAGTACTTCAAAAGGTCCACAATAGCATGGTGCTAATTTAGCACAACTACTCATGTCTAAATTAATTTTTTTGGGCTTAATCCTTAAGTAAAAATGATTTCCCAGTTTGAATTCTCTATGAATTCTCTTTTTATCTGCATAGCTCTTTTGCCTATCTTGTGTTGTCCTAATATTTTGCTGAATTTTCCTCACAGTCCTTTCCATTTCCTACAATGCATCAGGTCCAAGTATTAACTTATCCTCTGGTTAACTCCAACTAAAAGGCGTGTGGCACTTTTTGCCATACAATGCTTCAAAGGAACTCATCTTGATTGAAGATTGGTAACTATTATCGTAGGAAAACTCTGCTAGATGAAGAAAGTCTTCCCAGTTTGTAGGTCTATCCATCACATACATTCTCAACATCTATTTTAAAATGTGGTTTGTTCTTTGAGTTTTTCCGTAGATTTGAGGATGGTATGCGGTACTAAAGTTCAATTTGGTACCCATTCCCCCAAACAGAGTATTCCAAAAAGCTGAAGTAAATTTTCATCTCTATCTGATATGATCATTTTCGGAATACCATGTAACTTTACAATCTCTTTCATAAACACATTAGCTACTTTATTTGTGCCAAAAGTAGATTGTATTGGTAAGAAGTGTGCATTTTTTGTCAATGTGCCTACAAATACCATTATAGAATCATGTTGGTATTTATTTCTTGGCAATCCAGTTATAAAATCTATGGAAAATATTTCCCACTTCCATTTTGGGATCGGTAAAGGACTCAACAATCCTTCTAGATACTGATTCTTTACTTTTACTTGTTGAGATTCCAAACATCTAGCTTAATAATTAGCTACATCCTTTTTCATACCTAGCCAAAAAATATTCTTTCATAAGGCTAAAATCAATTTTTGATAACCCAGGTGTCCTCATAGAGTCTTTTATAATACTCAACTAAAATTTCACTTTTTAATGAGCTCACATTGGGAATGTATAATATGCTTTTATAACAAATCAATCCTTTCTTGTTTTGAGTATATCCCACTATCTCATTTTTCTGCCAATTTTCTTGATGTTTCTCATAATTTGTATCTTGACTCATTACTTCTTGGATCAATCCTTCAATGTCAAAATTTTCATTACTCCCAACATTATTCAAATTTTGAAGAGAACTCCTATTTAAAGGATCTGCAATCTTAGTTTCCTTTCCTTTGACATGTTTGATCTCCATGTCAAACTCACTAAGGAAGGACAACCATCTAGCTTGTCTAGCATTTAAATCAGGTTGTGTGATAAAATATTTCAAACTTATGTGGTCTGCCATCAATACAAAATTTTTCCCTAACAGATACTGTCTGCACATCTTCAAAGCATGTATTACAACAACTGACTCTAATTCATACATAGTGTAATTATGTTCATGTTTCTTTAATTTTTTTGACTCATATGCTCTGACTGAGTTTTCTTACAATAAAACCCCTCCTAATCTTTCCACACAAGCATATATACATACTAAAAATTATTTATTTTGATCATAAATCTTCAAAATAGGAGGAGTTGCTAGTTTAAGTTTTAATTGTTCAAAACTATGTTGACATTTTTTTGTGCACTCAAACTTCACTCCTTTCTTCTGTAGAGAGGTAATAGGATATGATAAGGCTAAAAATATTTCTACAAATCTCCTATAGTATCTTGCACTTCCCATGAATGATATTATGGAGGAAACATCAGTAGGCATAGGCCAATCCATGATAGCTTGTATCCTTTTTGGGTCCACTACTAATCCTATTTCTGAAATTACATGACCGAAGTATTGAGTTTTATCTTTATAAAATTCACATTTGTTAAGTTTAGCATATAACATATGTTTTCTAAGTGTTTTTAAGACAATTATGATATGTACTTTATGTTCAGATTCATTCTTAGAATATACCAGAATGTCATCAATAAACACTAGAATGAATTGGTCTAGATATTTACTTTAGACATTGTTCATTAGGCACATAGAGGTAGCAGGTGCATTAGTGAAGCCAAAGGGTAGAACTACAAACTCATAGTGTCTGTATATAGTTCTAAATGATTTTTTATTTATGTCTTCATATTTAATTTTCAGTTGATGATAGCCTGTCCTTAAATCAATTTTTGAAAAGACTGTGGCTCCTCTCACTTGATTAAATAAATCATCTATCCTGGGTAGAGGATATCTATTCTTAATAGTTAGTTTGTTCAGTTTTCTGTAGTCTATACACATTCTGAATGTAACATATTTCTTTTTAACAAAGAGTATGGATGCTCCCTATGGGGACACACTTGGCCTAATATAGCCTCGGTCTAGCAACTCTTGTAGGCTTTGCAATTTTAATTCTAACAACTTTGGGGTACTTTCTTGTTATGAAACCGACTCAAAAATAAAAGAAAACTAGAGATAAACTTATAAATAAGCCACTTCGAGGGGCAAGCACTCAATACACATAAAAGAGAACAATTCTTGGATGATACAAATCACAAACCTCCTTTATATATATAGGAGTCCATGGGGCCACAATGTAATCCTAGTGGGGCCACGATGTAATCCTAGCTAACCGAACAATAATAATTTAAGGGCACAATAATAACAATATGGGGGTTACAGGGGTACAACAATAACAATAAGGGGGTTACACTAACAACAATAAGGGACTATACTAGTAATATAGAGACCTAACATGCTCCTCTCCTTCAACAAAGTGTTGTCCTCAATGCTTGAGTAGCTCCGGGTGATTTTGTATAAAATTCTCATCCTCCCATGTAGAATCTTCAGTGGGTAAGTTCTTCCATTTGATGAGATACTCTGAAATTGATCGATTTCGTAGCTGTCAAGTTCTTGTTTTTCTATAGTAGCAGGAGTTCCAATATGGTTTTCCCTTCCTCATCAAGTTCTAGAAATATTGTTTGAATTGGAAGTATGTCCCCTATAACCTTATTTAAGCATGAAACATGGAAAGTTGGATGCACTCATAAAGAAGCAAGAAGCTCCAATTTGTGTGCCATAGTACCAATCTTTTGCAACACCTTGTAAGGAGCATAGTACTTTCATGATAATTTATTATCATGTAACTTTCTTGAGGGACATTTCTTTGTATGGTTGTAGCTGTAAAAATACCCAGTCTCCCACATCAAAACTTCTCTCACTGCGATGTTGATATGCCTTTTATTTCATTCGATTTTGTGCCAAATTTAGGTTATCTTTTAAGAGTTGGAGAACTTGTTGATGCTCGATGTGATCTTCCACTGCTTGAACCCTAGAATTTTCCCTTAAAGAAGATGTGATCAATTCTATATGATATTCATAAAGTGCCATAAATGGGGTCATTTTTGCTGCAGTATGGAAGGAAGTGTTATACCACCATTAAGTGAGAGGTAACCACTTGACCCATTGTGCTTGCTTATTAGATACAAAACAACGAAGATATCCTTCCAAACATTTATTCATTATCTCTATTTGACCATCAGATTGAGGATGATAAGATGAGCTATGAGCTAGTTGAGTACCCAAACAAGAAAATAATTCCGTCCAAAAATTTCCTGTAAAAATGGGATCTTTGTCACTTACTATAATCCTCGGGTTTCCATGTAGCTTTTGAATTGTTTCCATAAATGTAGTAGCAAGCGTACTTTAATTGCCTTAAATGGATGAGATAATGCACAAAAGTGTGCATACTTATTAAGTCTATCAACTACCACCATGATGACACTCTCTTTCCTTCGGAACTCTTTCCTTCAGACTTAGGTAACCTTGTGATAAAATTCATTGAAATGTCCTCCCAATGTTGACTTGGAATGGATAAAGGTTGTAGAAGACCTATGGTCTTAATTATCTCAAATTTATTTTGCTGGCAAACTAAACATTCTCCCACAAACTTTTGAATATAAGATTTAAGTCCATCCCAAAAAATTATTTCTTCACTGTATGGTAAGCTTTTAAAAATCCTGAGTGTCCCCCTAAAGGAGAAGTGTGCAATTCAAAAAGAATCTTTTGTTTTAGTTGGGAATTATTAAGTTGGGAATTCTTGCAAATATATAAGGAATATTTGTACCATAAGGAATAATTTTCCAACTAAATGTATCGGATATACTAGGATCTTGCTGCAACTCTTGAATGAGTTTCCACACTTATTTGTCCTTCTTCCATTCATCCCTTGCTTCAGTTATCCAATCTGGTTGGAGAATAGAAATGGCACAAAGCAATGCTTCCACCGCTTCATCCTTTCTTGAGAGTACATCTGCAACAACATTTAGCTTCCCCTTTTTATAGATGATTTCAAAGTCATAACCCAACATCTTTGTGACCCATATATGTTTCTCTTCTGAAGATATTCTTTGTTCCAAAAAGTGTTTAAGGCTATCATGATCAGTTTTTACCTTGAAGTGTCTTCCCATTAGGGAAGGTCGCCATTTCTTTAGTGCATGTAGTATTGCCAACATTTCCTTCTCATAAATAGCTTTCCGTAAATACTTCCTTTTGATTGGACGAATTTCAAAATCAATGGGTCTTCCTTCTTGCATTAAAACAACACCAATTCTATTTCGTGAGGCATCACATTCCACAATAAACGTTTTTTTTTTTGTGAAGTACGTAGCTAGCATGGGCGATGCTAGGCACATTTCTGCTGTGTGTTCTGTTCTTAGTTGCTTCAAAGTCATGAAAATGCATCTTTCTTCAATAATGTTGTTAGAGGTGCTGCTATTCTCCCATAATTCTTAAGAAACTTGCAATAATACCCTGTTGACCCGATAAACCATTGCAACTTGTTTATGGTTGTGGGGACTTTCCATTCCTTAATGGCTTTAATTTTGTTAGGTTCTACCTTAACACCCTCGTGAGATACAATATGACCCTGATATTCCACCTCTTGTACTCCAAAGAAACATTTGGAGGGTTTTGCATATAATTGTTTCTCCTCCAGTAGTTTGAGCACCATGTCAACATGTTCAACATGATCCTTCCAAGACCTGTTGTAGATTAGTATATCATCAAAAAATACTAACACAAATTTTCTTATGAATGGTTTGAAAATGGAATTCATCAACACTTGAAATGTAGAAGGTGCTTTGGTAAGGCCAAAAGGCATGACCAAAAATTCATAATGACCCTCATGAGTTCTAAATATTGTTTTCGGGTTATCTTTAGTATTTATTCTAATTTTATGATATCCTGAATGAATATCCAACTTGGTAAAATAAATTTCTCCATGTAATTCACCCAATAACTCATCAATCACAGGAATGGGAAATTTATCTTTAATAGTGAGCTTATTGATCTTCCTATAATCGGACACATGCACCATGATCCATCCTTCTTGTGCACCAATACTGCGGAGCGAGAGAAAGCACTTTGGTAGGTTGAATTATACCAGCCTCTAACATTTCTACAATCATACGTTCAATTTCGCTCTTTTGGACATAAGGATATCTGTAAGGCCTGATGTTTGGAGGAACACTTCTTGGAATCAAATGAATAGCGTGATCATGATCACGAATAGGTGGGAGTCCTTTGGGAGTTTCAAACACCTTGGAATGATTGTCCAAGACTTTTTGGAGATCTAGAGAAATAGATGATTTTGATGTTGTAATTTCTAATGAGAATAATTGTGCAATTACGCCTCGTTGTTCTTTCTTTAGAAGCTTTGTCATGACATTAGAACTTATTATCTTTCCTGGCTTCCTTGCGATACCCCGTTGATGTAGGAGCATAAAAGCTAAATTTTCATTATCTAATTGTGTAATTAAGGAGGTGAGATATTTTAATTATTTTATTAATTAATTTACTCATTTTTAATAAATTAGGAGAGAAATTATAAATGTGAGGATTATTGTAAATATTCCTTAAATAATTAAGGATATGAGTGGAGTTGAATTAGGTAGATAATCTAGGGATGAGGAATTCCATAAACGGGACTTAGTTGGGTCCAAAAAAAGATAAATCTAAATTAGATTTTAAGTTGAGATTTATGTGGAGGAATTTATGGAGTGAAATAAATTAATTATTTATGTATAAATAGGAGGGTTTTGTGAGGATGAAAGACAGCTGAGAGAAGAGAGGAAGTGAGGAGAAGTAAGGAATGGATTGAGAGCTTTTTGTAAAGGGCCGAGACCCGAAAGGCCAATTATTGAAATATTCAGCTAGATGTTGGAGTTTTTAAATTTTATTTTATTTATTACATATTAACATTTTTGTTTGTATAGCTCTCTTTCCATTATGTATATTTCAAGCTGCTGCAAATTGATTGTTTAGTGAAGAATTGAATTGAGAGTTTAATGTGTGAAGGAAGCAGTCGAAATTTTATATGCTAGGATCTGATTTAACCCAGAATCCTGGCATCATTTGGTATCAGAGCACAGAAAAATATTTTGTGTATAGTGCAAGATGAATGTTGAGTGGTGGTGCGGTGAAAATCTGCGAGAAGTTGCATGT
This sequence comes from Pinus albicaulis, assembly GCA_034641835.2. Lineage (NCBI taxonomy): Eukaryota > Viridiplantae > Streptophyta > Pinopsida > Pinales > Pinaceae > Pinus > Pinus albicaulis. Next base: position 256,067,414 of record CM076569.1, read on the forward strand.
GTTGTTGGCAGACTCGGCGAAGGTCGTGAGTTGGTGAAAGACGCGATTCTCCAACATGAAATCTGTGCAGTGGTCCAATGGCGAAGTTCTTATGTTGAAGCAGTCATTGTTATGTTGACGCAGCAAACCTGGATTGTGCGATGATTTGTGAATCGATTGGGTGTTCGATGATTTGTGAATCGAATTGTTGCAGAAATTATATGTTTATATATATGTTGTCTGTTGGAGTGTATAGTTGCAGGAGGGCGATCGTGCTGGTATGAGACTACAAGTGAGATGTTTGGCTACAACGTTGGTGAAAGTCTCAACGCATTTCGTAGAAGAAACTCATTCCTACGACTGCACGTGAATAGAGCTTGAGCAGGTGAATGTTAAGAACGCAAGCCAGTTTGTGTTTGGGAGACTGCAAGCCATAGACCACACAGAGTCGTGGAGTGGACGATTTACAAGATTCATGACCCATGATCGCATGTAGAACCGTATGCTGGGTAATTAAACAAGCAGTTGTGATTCCATAGCAGAGACTTTTTGCTGCGTTAATATTTCCTGTGGGATGTTGGTGCGGCTAAGAGTCTCAAACGAAAAGCGACGTTTGTGTTTGTTTAAAAATTGATTATATATATATATATATATATATTTAACTGAAACGGGTATGGATTTTATTAGTAGGGAACTCCGAATGGCCGTAGCCTTACATCTTTCAGTGCAATTCTTTTACATTTTCTGTTTCCAACAATTTCAGAATTTCATGGTATACAGATTGCTTCTGGATCTCCGCCATTTGTGCTTAGATCTCCTTGGGCCAAGAGGCAGCCTTTGTTGGCATAGAAGTCTGCCTCTTTGTTTTATTCTCTGAGAATGTGATAGCATTTGAAGGAAGTGAAGTCTTGGAGGAGGTATCTCAGCCTTTGGAGATTCTTGTTTAAACCAGCTTCATTGAATTGGCCTTGCGTATGTATTATTTTGATCAGGGTTTCTGAGTCTTCGAATGCTTGCAGCTTCCGATGTCCTCTTTCTTTGGCTATTTGGAAAACTTTTAACATGCTAAGAATTTCTGCTTGATTGTTAGTTCGCTGTCCTAGACCCCAACTGAAGGTTTCCATGATGCCTCCATCAGAAGAGTATATGAGTCCTCCAGCTCCTGTTGTCCCAGGGTTGCCTTTAGAGGCACTGTCAAAAAAAGCTGTTGTTATTCCTTGCTTCCTCCACCAATTCTAAAAAGCTTCATACTTTTCTCTTAGCCTCCACTCAGGATTTCTGAGGGGTTTTTTGTGTTGTGTATCCGTTGGATGAATGCTTGAATGTCAAGCCAGTTATTTTCCTCTTGTTGCATCGAATTGTCCTCTTTAATTTTCTGAGAATTAAAAATTTCTAGAAGGAGTCCTTTTGCTTTTGTTGCTACCATGTTGGGGGTCCAAGTTACATTGTTAAATATCTGCTCATTTCTAGCTAGCCATAGCTTCCAACACACTAGCTTGGGGAGAGTGATCCAGATTCTGGCCCATGATGAGTTTAGGGAGAGCGACGGGTATCGCTCTTTCCATGAGAGGAATAAGTCCACAACTGAAGTTTTAGTGGGGATTACATCCTTTAATCCTTGAAGAGTATGGTTCCAAACTCTGTTTGCATATGGACATTCAAAAAATAAATGATCCATGGTTTCCATGGATTATTTGCAAAGTGTGCACCTATGCGGACCTGCAATGTTTATTTTCAGGATCTTTCTATGCATTAGAGTCTAGAAGAAGAATTTTACCTTGGGCAACGCCATTGGATCCCATACCTCTTTCCAAAAAAAATTTGGTTGAATTCGATCTCTGTGTGTTTGCATCAATTCATATCCTTTGGTTGAGGTGTATTCTCCTATAGGTCTCCATCCCCATTTATCCTTTTCTGATTTATGCACCAGGGCAGCCTCACGAAGTTCCTGTTTGAGCATTTCTGATTGCTGCAATAGGTGAGTTGGGATATCTCTGAATTCCCAATCAATCGAGAGCCCAGACTCGTTCCACTTTGAGATATCGTAAAGCGTCTTGTCCCCTGTGTTTTCTAAATACTCACATATCTCATGCAGTCTGTCTTGTGTGGCTAATGGCGAATGTCCCATTATACTATCATTCAGCAGCTTGACGCGTTTCTCATTCCTTGAGATACGATATAAATTCCGGGTGAAAAAACTCTGCCCTTTAGTACATAACTTCCATAACAACGAGCTCTTTTTTCTGTTTGTGATCTGCAAGTTTCTTAGATTTGCATTTGGGAGGTATTTATGCCTCAGAGCTGTGCTGAAGGGATGATTGGGGTCGCTATGAAGTTTCCAGAGTATTTTTCATCCCATAGATACGTTGGCAGAGTCTGGATCTCGAATTTGAAGGCCTCCTTCCTTCAAAGTTTGCTTTGCTATCTCCCATTTCACCAGATGAAATTTCCTCTTATTTCCTTTGCCTCCTTGCCATAGAAAATCCCTAATTATTTTATTAATCTGTCCTAAAATCGACTTGGGAGCCATCAGGTATGACGCTTGATAAATTGGCATAGATGACAACACTGATTTTATAAGGGTTAATTTGCTTCCATGAGTTAGCCATTGACCACCCCATGCAGTGATTTTACCTCTGATTTTTTTAATTACTCCTTCCCACAGATTGACTCTGTTTGTACCCAGTGTTAGTGGCAGTCCAAGATAGTTGATTTTTTCCCATTTTGCGTATCTATTAAACCCCAAGTTGTTTGCTATTTTTTGAGTTTCTTCCTCCTCTTTATTCCAGCTATAAACTGCACTTTTCCTTTCACTGATTAGAGCTCCAGATGCTTTACAATATGCATGAAGAGTATTTTTGAATGCAGATCCTATTCTAGATAAAGCTCCACCCAGCATGAGGGATTCATCCGCGAACAGTGAATGGTTTATTGCTTTAAGGTCCTTTGTTATTTTTAAACCTGGGGTTGTTCCTGTTATCATATCAAGCTCTAGCTTTCTACTCAACGTGTCCACCATTAAGATGTAGAGGAAATGAGAAAGGGGACATCCTTGTCTCAACCCCCTCGTGGCTTGGAAGAAATCAGCTGGCCTCCCATTTACCAAAGGTGAAATCCATGGACTACTGGTGCATGCTTGAATCAGATTAACAAACTCTTGATCAAATCCAAAGGAGATTATAACTTGATATAGATAGGACAAATTGACTCTATCGAAGGCATTAGCCATGTCTAACTTGATCAACATACTTTTCTCCTTTCTGAGATTGCTGGAATGCATGACTTCCTGGACTTAGATTACATTTTCCAGGATATGTCTCCCATTGACGAAGCCCCCTTGTGAATCTGATATAAGTTTGCTCAGCAGTGGCTTTATTCTATTTGCAAGAAGTTTTGCAATAATTTTATATGAGGCGTTGCACAAAGAGATTGTTCTGAACCTATCAAAGGAGGAGGGGTTTGTCTCTTTCAGGATTAAAGCGAGGAAGTTTGAGTTGGTGCTACCCCCCATTTTTGCTTTCTTCAAGAATCCTTTTATCATTCTAATTAGATCTGTTTTTATTATATCCCAGCGTATCCTGTAGAAGTGAATAGTGAACCCATCTGGCCTAGGGGATTTTTCTGGATTCATGGACCAAATTATACTGCTGATTTTTCTTCATTTGTTTGCTTCAATAAGGCTGTATTGTCCTCTATGGTGACCAATGCCAGAATTTTCTTCAGGAATTCTTTTTAATCTTCTTCACAATCCTCTTTCTCTTTGTTGTAAAGATGATGGAAATGTAATATTGTAACATATTTAATCTGTTCTATTCCTTTGCAAAGTCTCCCATCAGAGGAAGTGATCTCTGAGATGTGATTCCTGGAGAGTCTAGCTCTACATTGTCGATGAAAGTATGATGTGTTCCTATCTCCAGCTTCCAGCCAAAGACTCCGGGACATTAGTCTCCAATACTCTTCTTCATTTCTGAAGCAGAGGAATGTTTTGCATTGGGCAACTTACTCCTTTTCTAATTCTGTTTTTTTTATATCAATTGTGTCCATTGCACTTTGCAGAATTTCCAAATGTTGCATTGCCTCAATTCTTTGGTCTTTGGGTGTATTTGTTGGAAGTTTACTCCATTCCTTGAGTGCCCTTTTTGTCAATTTTAATTTTTATTCCCATACATAATTTGGAGAGCCATTAACTGTGGTGTTCCATGCCATTCGGACCGTCTCTTCAAAGCCGCTCTTTCCATTCCACAGAGGGCTAAATTTGAATGGGATTGGCCCCAAATTCTCTTCCTCCTCAAGTAATAGCCGGATGGGCTTATGATCCGAGGTGAGCTTTGGAAGGATGGCTGATGAGATGAGCTTCCATTCCAACAACATTGTGCTTTGGACCAAGAACCTATCCAGTCTAGCGGATATATGGTCTTCCCCTGTCCTGTTATTTGTCCAAGTATAGAGCCCTTTTCTTGGTTTAAAGTTCAATAGATTCCATTGTTGTATCATGTCTTCTACTACCTGGATCATCTGATCCTTTCTGCTCCTTCCCCCTCCCTTTTCTTTTTCATTCATTACTAGATTTAGATCTCCAACTATGATTATATTGTTTGGAGAATTCAGTTACAAAAACTCATTTAATGTTTTCCAATAGTCTTTCTTTTCAGAATACAATACCGATACATATAAATTGAATAGTGCAATGGTTAACTTACTTGATATATGCTTCAGCTCAAGGAAACACCATTGTTGTGTGTTGTGTGAATTAACGAGCCTGAAATGATCTTCCTTCCACAGGGCTGCTATTCCACCCGAGGAGCCTCTTGTGCTTATTTCTTTTCCTGTGTTCTTCTGCCATTTCTTTTTGCTGATCTCAAGAAGGGCTTCCCCTTCAATTTTTGTCTCTTGGAGCATTAGGATGTCTGCAGGTTCCGCTTTCATAAGATCTTTGACCGCTTCTATTTTCATAGGATTCCCGAGCCCTCTGCAATTCCAAGAGACTATTCTCATTACTTACTGTTCGGGGAAGTTGGGCCTCCTCCTTTTGGCGGCCTTGTCCTTGTGTTTCTGCTAATTGAAATTTCTATAGTGGGTTGGCTTCCTTGAGTCTTTTGTCTTTCCGCTTCTTCCTCCCTCACTTCTCTGTGAGACTTTCTTCCTGCTCTTTTGGCAGGCCTTTCTATGATCTCGTCCTCCGAGGATCTTAGTGATTCATACAATTTCTTTCCTGCTGCATCAGCGTATGAGGGAGAGGGAGCTACTTCTGGGGTTTTCCCTTGCTCCTCTCCTCCTTTCCCGATAGGGGAGGATCTTGATTCATTGTTGTTGTTCCTGTTTGCTTCTAGAGTTTCTATGCCCTTGTTGGACTCTTCATTTTTATCTCCTGATTTCTAGGTGGGGATGTTGTTCTTGTTTGCTTTCGTAGTTTCTATGGCCTTGCTGGACTCTGCATTTTGATCTCTTGATTTCGAGGTGGGGATGGAGGTCCCGTCTTTTTGTTCTTGCCCCTTTGGTTCGGGGTTATTTCCTTTTGGAATTCTTTTGGTTTTGGGTTTTGCTATCCGTGCTTTCTGCACTGTGGTCCATTGTTCTAATTTCGCGTTCTCGCTCTCCTCTCCTTCCTTTTTTTTGCAGTGTCTTGCGAAGTGGCCATAGCCGTCACAGTGTCGGCATTTGAAGAGTAACTGCTCATAGTCTAGCTTCTGGATGTGCGACCATTCAGCTACTGTAAGTTTGATTGCCTCTGGTAACCCTTCCTCCAGATCAACCTCCACACAGATCCGTGCACAGGAGTATTGGTCTTTTCGAACAGCTTAATCGATATACCTTCCAAGCGAGTTCCTGATAGCCTGTAGAGATTTTTGATTCCAGCAATGTAGTGGGAGATGAGGTAGACGAACCCAGACTGGAATAGCAGATGGAATGTCCTGGGCTGGGTCAAAGTCAGGGGTCCATTTTTTCAAGTATAAACCCTGAGGCCCCATGAAGTAAGGACCGTTTCTGAAAATGAGGTTTTTGTCGTCCGAGATTTCAAACACGAACACATAGAATCCTTTTCCAACAAAACGGCTCTTGATTCCTTCAGAAACAAGCGGCGTCCAGTTTCTCTGCACCCAAGCTTCAACGGATTTGGGAGAGGGCCAGAGCCTGGTAAATTGTCCAATGAGCCCTATGTCTGCTAGATTGACTATGGATTTGCAAGTCTCTGCTATTGGCAGTTCAACGATTGGGATGCAATCCAGCTTTTTAACGAACTTCTGTTGTGCCTCAAATATTGGTCTTTTGTGAGAACCAGTGATGAGCTTCTTGAATGCTATCAGTTCGGGCAAGGGAGGGGTAGGTTCGGCACCCTCGCCGGCCTCCATTGGAGCTGAAACCAGAGAGAAAAGAGCGATGGCGGCGCAGCTAGGTCACGCAGCGCAGCGCCCATATAAACCTGCATATTAGAACGAAACTTAAAATGGATTTTATATTTGACTGCATATAGTAAACGGATTATATGTTTTTTTTATGGTTTAATTTGTGAATTACATTTGTGTCGGAGATGGATATGTGAATACAGGAGTGCTGGTGTATTCGAAAGCAAATACAACAAACGTTGGTGTATAAGTTGGTGGACGGAGCAGCATTAACGTGGATAAATAGCGCAGATGAAAGGTGGACGAAGCAACATTAACACATTGAAGTTGCGGTCAAAGTGTGGGCACAGATAATTTTACCATAGCAACGCATGTAAATAACTCGTGAGTAGTGCATGATGTATGGAAATAGCTGTATATGGCATATGGCACGTGAAATACCCTGGGTATGTTGTGTGCGGTTTTAAATTTCGTGAAGACTGTGTAAAACATTTACACAGACCCGTAGAAGCTGTGTAAGACATTATATAGACCGTGTATTCAAATTTGCATATATCCAATTGACATCGTATTGTTTGGGTATGTTGCTTGATGGCTATGTGATGATTTGTGTGGACAGTGAGTTCCAAAAAAAAAAAAAGGCAGCATTTATTTTTGTTTAAAACAGATTCCACATTTGATAATACAACAAATTTGATTCCCATTGTTACATATATACCAACGATCCCTTAAGAATTCCATCAGGTTTTGGAATGAATTTTGTATAACTAAATAGAGCTGCAATAAGGATCATGGTTATATGTTTTAACTGGAATGGAAATTAGAGTTGCATACTAAGTGATAAGAATGAATTAGTTTCATCATATGTGAAGAATGAATCTGGAGTTAAGGTGACAGACAATGAATCCAAACTTGTACTTAGGAGGAAAACTGTGCATCGAGGCGAGACAAGGATCGATGGAGATCTCAATGATTGCACGCACAATCATGATATGTGATAATTAAGGCCATGGAGCAGTAAAAATGAAATTGAAAATTTTCAATTCGCATAGACAGGAATGTTAAAAGCGCATTTGGAGATCTTACTTGGAAGAGACCAGTCAATGGGCTGAGAGTAGGTTCACTCAGACAAATTAGAAGGGCGCAGAAAATTGGAAAGGTATGTTAAGTAAAATTGTGGGGCAAGCATATTATATATTGACATTTTTTGTTTTCTTAACCAAAATCATATCTATAGATAAGTATTTTTGCGGGATGATTTATAAATATGTCAACATGTTGTTCAAAATTAACGTGGAAATGTTATAAATGCGGAGGTATAAGGTTTTATCACCATATTAGCTTTAAAGAAAATTAAGTTTCTCTTAAATGAATGGAAAAGGAGAATGTACTAATCTTGGGTGATATAAAGAGAGACATGCATTTTTATGTGAGAAGGTTTATTATGCATAATGTGAATTCTTCACAATTTTGGTTAAGTCATTTTGGACCAAAGCTTGTAGTCGGAATGGGAAAATTGTTTTGATTATGTTTTAAGATTGTAAACACAATTGCTTGATATTGTAAAATCTTTATGACGGTATCTAAGGTGGTGATATTCATAATGGATGTGATGCATGAGTTGTAAATTATTCCTCGAAGAGGTTGAAAACATGTTCTCTGTACACAGGTGAAGAGATGTGAATTGATGTTGTATGGTGCATAAAAGTGCAGGGAAATGTTTTCATTAAGATGACGAGCTTATGGGCATGCGAGTATTCATAGTGACAAAGACAACACAAAAGAGTGGAAACCAGAGGGTTGAGACTGCAGAGAGAGAGGTTTATTAAATAACCTTGACAGAAGCATGAGGTATGATAATTCAAGAAGGTATTTTTGAACATTGAAGATTGAATGGTTTATTTATTTTCACCTTAAAATAAATCTTGAAAAACTTGAATTGCATTTCGACTAAAGACTTCAGTATCATGTGAAATGATAAGGGCAAACTGATGATTTTTCATAAGAATGAAATATGAAAGAAAGTGAAGATTTAACATCCTAAAAATGTATTAGGGGTTTATGATTGTTGGAAGATTGTATAACTTGAACTAAGTCAAAATATCCATTGCCATAATTATTGGGTCGAGTCTTGAAGTGAAAACAGATGTTAGAGTCAAATGAAAGTTTGGATAGTTTGAGTTGAGATAGAGTATTTTCATCCAAGATGAAGAATTGGTGTAAGTATAAAGTCAAAGAGTCGTAATATAAGTCAAAAGTCTGAATGTAATTGGGTTCATGATTGGCGGAGTCCGACACCCAAAGAATTGGTTATTGTAACACATGAGTTACTAAAGTGTTGTTTGCTGCAAACTGAAGCAAGAGGGTTGCCACAGATTGGTTCCAAGACAGAGAACCAAAAGAAGCCAAGCGCAGGAGGAGAGATTTCATTTTTTATGAACGGCAAGTGTGAAGGATTGCTGAGAAGTGGATTAAATGAAATCCACACGTGAACTGATGAAGTTCCCAAAGGAGGGGAAGATGGTTGTTGATAGTCATTTCCGAAGATCTGATGAAGACCACAGCAAAAGGAAGAAGAAGGAGAATTCTAAGGTAAGTGGCATATGTGAGAGCTGATGGATGAAGAGTACGAGCAGGAGAAGGCTGAGATAACAATTCACCTTGAATTGTTAATGGAATTGTTGTAGGAAAATGTGAAAGAGCAGACACATGGTTGGACCATGAGAAAGAATGTAAAGTGGCAAAGGCTACATGCAAAGAGGGAAAAGCAGGTAAACATACAGTTGACAAAAGAGTTGAAGAAGCTCAAGCAGATATTGAGTTGTGAAGAAATCGGAGAGGCTGAGTTAAAAATGGATGTTTCCATTTGTGGCCCTGAACAGGGTGAAATTCTGGGTGAAGAGATCAATGAGGAAGATCTCATGAACTATTGGGATAGTTCAGAAGCATTTGAAGATGTGTTGGCGAGAGAAGTAGATGAGGCTATGAAGCCTTGCAATTTTTCTCACAGTTTATGTATGTTTGCAGGATGTGCAAAATATGGTGAGCAGTCTGATGAAACTGTCACAGAGGAGAATGAAACTCTTGAGGTGGAGTCTGATGGAGAATTCCTTTCAGAGGAGGAAGGTACTAATTTGTTGCAGCAGGAAGAAATCATAAATCAATTCTTGTTTGGGGTAAGACAACCAACTGAAGCTATTATGGAGCAGAAGCAAAATGGAAATGCCGAAGAGATATTCCAAGGAGGTAAACAAATGTATTTGTTTAGTGAATTTGCTGACAGAAGTTTACAATGTAATGATGCTGAAACAGGGAAACTCAGGAGGATTTCCAAAGGAAGGATGAAATTGTATTGAGTGAGGCTGAAAGTTGCCAAGAAAAATATGATGATGACTATCTTTAAGATGAAGATCAAATTGAATTATTACAACAAAATTAGTTCATAAATTCCTTGTTTTGTGAAAGAAATTGTTTCAGTGGAGGTGAGACAGTTATTTCGTATGATGAAGAATTTTTTATTGATAATGACAGTGAGAAATTGATTTTCTTAAAAGGCCAAAGGGAGAATGATGGACATACAACTAAAACTATTGCAGAGATAGAGGATCAAAATTCTATTCTGATGAAGAATGAAGAGATAGTATCAACAGGAAACTTGACTCGTGACAAAGAAGAAGATAGTGAAGAGTGTACAAAGATTTTTTTTTATGAAATGACAGATTTGTGGCAGGAATTGAGTATTCTGGAGAAGAGGCTAGAAAAACATAGGATAAGTGTTCAGGTCGCAAAGTCAAAGCTGAATGAGAATGAAAAAGTTCATTATTATGAACTAGAGCAAAGAGACATCCTTTAAATAGATGATGTGGAAGAAAGACTAACTGATAGTCTTGAGAATTCTTTGAAGAAGTTGAATTAGCATACTGATGTGTTGATAAAGGAGAAAATGTCAGAGCAGCAAATTAAAATGTTGCCAGAAGAAGAAGAGACCGAAAGGTCTTACCTTTTTAAAACTAACAATTTGTTGGTGAATGCAAGTAAAACACCAGACGAGGAAATTGTTGTTATAAAAGCAATCAATGACTATATTTATGGTAAAGAAGAAATTATTGATTTTTTTTCCATTGCAGGAAGTTGAGAGTTTAGCTCAGTTGGAGGCGAAAGAATTCAACAAAGAGGTAATACTCCGAGGAATTGGCGAAAGAAAGTGTTGGAGAAGTCTATGGAATCCGATCGACATAGTGGGTGATGAGTTACCAATTCGAGTTGATACTTCGAAGGACCAGGGACAGAACAGAGTTTGGAATCCTGGAGGGAGCAAGTCATCAAGACTTGTGGCTGTTGCAGTATTATAGAAAAGTGACAGACCTCATAGACAGGAGTCTATGGAAACTTTTCTACATGGAGAGTCTGACGCAGGAGCATCAAAGCTAAATTTTCATTATCCATTTGTGTAATTAAGGAGGTGAGATATTTTAATTATTTTATTAATTAATTTACTCATTTTTAATAATATAGGAGAGAAATTATAAATGTGAGTATTATTGTAAATATTCCTTAAATAATTAAGGATATGAGTGGAGTTGAATTAGGTAGATAATCTAGGGATGAGGAATTCCATAAATGGGACTTAGTTGCGTCCAAAAAAAGATAAATCTAAATTAGATTTTAAGTTGAGATTTATGTGGAGGAATTTATGGAGTGAAATAAATTCATTATTTATGTATAAATAGGAGGGTTTTGTGAGGATGAAAGACAGTTGAGAGAAGAGAGGAAGTGAGGAGAAGTAAGGAATGGATTAAGAGCTTTTTGTAAAGGGTCGAGAGCTGAAAGGCCAATTATTGAAATATTCGGCCAGATGTTGGAGTTTTTAAATTTTATTTTATTTATTACATATCAGCATTTTTGTTTGTATAGCTCTCTTTCCATTATGTATATTTCAAGTTTCTGCAAATTGATTGTTTAATGAATAATTGAATTGAGAGTTTAATGCGTGAAGGAAGCAATCAAAATTTTATATGCTAGGATCTGATTTAACCCAGAATCCTGGCATCACCCGTAATTCAATTTCCTTTCCTTCAAAAAAAAAAATTCAAGAAAATTTCTTGAAAATTAAAAGCTATCGTCCCCAAAGATTCTAACCATTGTATTCCTAGTACAACATCAGCACCTCCCATTGGAATGGAAAGCATTGGACTATTCAATACATATTATCCCATGGATACCTTGATATTATGACATTTTCTAAAGAAATTTATAGTTCCTCCATTTGCAACCATCACTTGACATTCTGGTGTTGGGTATAGGAAACAATTCAATTCCTTGGCTACCTTATAATGAATAAAATTATGGGTACTACCCGAATCAATCAACACTATTACCTTTTTCTTCTTGATATGCCATTCTATCTTGAGAATTTGAGTGGTAATTCCTGCCAATGCATTACACGATATGGTCGGACTCATTTCTTCTTCTTCTATGGTTGGTTCCTGGTGTATATCCTCTTCTTTTGAAGTTTCTTGTTCATTGTCTTCCTCCTCTTCACAATCTATGTCAAATAATTTCTTCTCAACACACTTATGACCTTTAGTGTATTTTCTATCACAACTATAGCAAAGCCCTTTTTCTCTTTTTTCTTCCAATTGTTGTGGTGTCAAACTTGTAGGTTGTGGAAGTCTAGGAATAGCAACACTTCCATATTTATAGATGTGAGTGGTAGGCTTCCTTGTAGTGATAATTTTACATTCAATTTTTCTTAGAAACCGGAATTCCTTCTCCAATGAATCAGGTTCCCAAACGTGAACTTCATGTTGGATGTTATCCTTTAAAGTCCTATGAAGACATCAATCATGTGGTCCTTTGGAATATAACTTACCCTTATATTAAATTATTGTAAGTCCTCAATGTGCTCCACCATTGGACCCTTTTGTTTTAGATTTATCAATTGGCTAAAGAAGGTGTTGCTATTTGTATCCTCATAATGTGCTATCATTTCCTCCGTAAAAATTGACCAAGTGACAATTTTTTTACGGGAGCAAAGCCATTGATACCATACAAAAGTATTTTGTTCTAAATGTAAAGTTGCAATGCATATATTTTGTGTGTTTTATACATTATTGAGATCAAAATATTGCTCCATCTGTAGTATCCATGTTACGAGATCCTTTCCATCAAACTTCCTCATATCCGTATTTGGAATATGGTGGTTACTCCATCCAACATTAGAGTTTAGGAAATCACGATTAACACTTATTTTGTTCTCATCATGAGTTTCCTCTACTATATTTTCGCCATTAGGAAACATTTCTTGTATCAACTTTGTCAAACCTTCCATGTCTGCTTTTAGATCATTCTTCATGCTTTCCATGTTGTCTTTCATTTTTTCATTGATCTTAGCTTCCATGTCATCCATCTTAGCTTCCATGCCAGCTTCCATGTCATCCATCTTAACTTCCATGTCATTCTTCAAACCATCCAGGCCTTACTTCAAACCATATATCTTAGCTTCCACGCCTTTCTTCAAAACTTCCATTTCATTTTTTGTTTCTCTTTGCGAGAGCGAAATTTGGTGCACTTTCTCTTGTAATTTTGATATGTCATGTTGTGCTTCTTCCTCTTCATGAGTCATAGTAGAGCCTTTTGAAGGCTTAATGGGTGTTTACTTCTTTTTAGGTGGCATTTTAGAACCCAATACTGATATATATTCTTCAATATGCCCTTGGAATCACTTAAAACTGATTTTTCACAAGACTTATGCAATTCGGGAAAAAAATATAAATAAATAAATAATAAAATAAAATAAAAAATACACACCTTTTTCTTGCTTCTGAGGAGCTCAATATTGAAACTGAATTATATATGTTATTTCAGATCTTCAATAACTAAATTTGTCCCTGTAGTAGCCCTTTGAATCTTCTTTCGAATGCCACAGGTCTGACCTAATTTGGATTCTTCAAGTCAAAGTTATACCCAATCTCCCACAATGACCTAATTATGGACTAGTTCAGTAGAGCGAACTTGTATGACGTGCCAAGTGTCACTCTTTCCTCCTTCGGTTTTGAAATTGATATATAGGAAACTAAAGTCCGTGTACTTGCATCCACTTCTTACATAATTCCAATTTGACGCTTAGAGAGAGATTTATGATGATTTCCCCACGGTCACCTCCTTCAGATGAAATTCGAGAGCCTGAAAAAACCCGAAATTCCACATATCATGTCTCCGAACATATTGTGCACCAAGATCTGAAATTTGTATAGGAACTTCCTCAAGATTTCGGCTTTGCATTGTACAAATTTAAGCTTCTGAATCTTTGTAGAAAAAACATTATAGCGCAAATTCCATGATGACCTATTTTAGGTGAAATTCGGGAACCTGACAAAACCCTAAATTCCACAGATCATATCTCTGACAATATTGCGAACCAAGATCTAAAATTTTTGCAAGACCTTTCTCAGGATTTCGCCTTCGCTTTATAAAAATTTCAGCTTCTGAACCTTCATATAAAAAAATTTATAGCAATAATTCCACAGTGACCTGTTTGGAGTAGCGAAAAACTAGAATCCAAAGCTATAATACCAAATGTTATGAAACTAGCTCCAAAAATAGAAGAAAATAGGTATCAACGCCTTAGAAATAAGCCACTTCGAGGGGGAAACCTCATACTCCTCTTAACATTATTCTCTCTTCACAATTCTCGTTTTCCTGAGTCTATCCACCTCATTGTTCAAATTGGAAGAAAATTGAGAATATCGTTAATGTCTACTTGTTCACTTGTTCATTAAGTATATGAGCTTAAATGTCAAATTGTTTATTTGTACTAATATTTCCCCATACTTGGATTAGAATTAATAGCCTGTAATAATTCTAAATTTTAATTGAATTGAAATAAATTTGTACAAAACAAGGTCTAATATCATTATTCCCTAATTTGTACAGGATCTTCATAATTCCACATTTCCTAAAATTTGACTCAGTATGTTGTCGAAGAAGGTTCAGGTAATAAATTTCCTGATCCTAATTAATAATTTCTTTGACTATTTTTTTCCTCTCATTCTTAATTTGACTGGTCCTAAAATATCTCTTACATATAGATTTATTTTCCGACTCTATTACAGTTAATAAGGTAATAATTACCTGTTCCTTTATTACCATCTATTTTTTTCAATATTCACTACTTTCTAGAATTTAAGCACAATTATTAATTTCTATAAATTCGTTTATGTGCAGGTACCCTTTACCTTCCTATTTCATTCTACAACTTGGTTATCAGTATGTATTTCATACAGTGACAAAATAAATTGGATTTCATTGTATAGGTCTCGAACTTCCTTGAGGACTTCCCTTAGTAGAAATATGAACTATTTCCACAGGGATTATGTAGTTATAATTTATGGAACAGAATCTCAAATTTGTATAAATTTTGGACAGTAATTACTTTGACAGTTTATGTATATATATATAATTCTCCCGACTTATTTTAATTCAGTATAATCCAGTATACTCTATTTCCATGAATTGGAATTATATTTACTATTCAGCATATGTTCTATTCTATGTAACCTTTGTTTCAATTCTGATAATATTCTATGTAATCTTTACTGCAATTCTGATAGAATACTATGACTTATGTATAAATTCAAAATCTTCTAATTATGCTATAATAGAGGATATGATTTGAATTTTCTAGGTTCAGACTAAATACCAGAACATAAGTCTTTCATTCTTTATAGTGTTATTTGACAGATTGTCATAGTTAGTTGGATAATTTCATTATATCTCATTCTCATGTATTTACTTTCTGCATGTAAAATTTGAATACTCTACCTAACCTCACATTTAAACCTACTTCACAGGCTTAGAAATTATGAGAGTTGGTACCATCCTAAAATTATCTGTTCAACACTACAGAACTACACCTAATTTATTATAATAGGTTATGTTAAATGCACATATCTAAACAATTTACAACTAACAGAAAAGTATCCTACTACTTACATACACAGAATACACTCTTTCACAGATCTAACTACTTAATTCACCACAATTATAAACTTCAGTATAATAACACAAAATTTAGACAAAATTAATTAACCTGTGCATACAAATTCTGGTAGACTATTTTCCACCCACCCTTTGAGCTCTATCTCCACAGCTCCCTCCAAGCGGAAATCACTTCCTTCCTGTAGTAGACAACCTCTTATCTACCCATAATTTTCTTATTTAAACCTGCTTTCCCATCAGCTTGTTTCCATAACTACGTCAAGTTAATCAGGATGTTGTTTTCCTTTTTGCCTAGGATTTCCTTTTGCTTTTTCCACAAAAGTACTTTAAAACTAGCTTTTTCCTTTTTCTATTTTTATTCCACCTCTTCCCAGTCAATTTCCTTTTTACTGGGGTATCTTTTCATATTTTTATCTCCAATCTCATATTCAAATTTTAATTTATTTCTCCAAGGATTTTTGGAGAACTGGGAAAGTCTTTGGAACCTTATCCATCCTCATGGACTTGGATTCGTGATCTCTAATTATACTTTAGTCTTTGCACAATTAATTCAATTTCCATTTTTATTCAATTTAAATAATAAAATATGTCCACAATAATTGTTTTCCCTTGGATCCACTTGACCCTTTAGGACTGTTCAACTATCTAATAAAAGTAGTAAAACTAGGGATATTACATATTCCCCCTCTAAAACAAAACACCGTCCTTGGTGTTGCAAAAACAAAATATAAATTCACTTTTCAAACAATGATGGATATTTTTCCTTCATATCTTCCTATCGATCCCAAGTAGCTTCTTCGAACGCAAAGTGCTTCCACTGCACTTTCACCCTGGCTATTGTCCTATTTCGGAGCTCAATTTCTTCCCGTGCCAGGATGTGAAGTGGCTCTGGAATAAATTCCCCTTCTGGTTCCACCTGTATCACATTCCAATCAATGACATGAGTAGGATCATGTACATACTTTTTTAATAATGAAACATGAAAAATATTATGAACCTTAATGTGACTAGGTAAAGCCAACTTGTATGCTACTGGTCCCACTCTTTCAAGCACCTCAAAAGGTCCACAGTTGCATGGTGCAAATTTAGCACAACTACTCTTTGTGGGCTTAATCCTCAAGTAAACATGATCACCCACTTTAAATTCTCTATGAATTCTCTTTTTATCTGCATAGCACTTTTTCCTGTCTTGTGTTGTCTTAATATTTTGTTGAATCTGCTTCACAGTTCTTTCCATTTCCTGCAATGCATCTGGTCCAAGTATTAACTTATCCTTTGGTTGGCTCCAACTAAGAGGCATGTGGCACTTTCTGCCATATAACGATTCAAAGGGACTCATCTTGATTGAAGCTTGATAACTATTATTATAGGAAAACTCTTCCAGATGCAGAAAGTATTCCCACTTTGTAGTTTTGTCCATAACATACATTCTCAACATGTCTTCTAAAATATGGTTTGTTCTTTCAGTTTGTCCATCTGTTTGGGGATGGTATGCGGTACTAAAGTTCAATTTAGTACCCATTCCCCCAAACAGAGTCTTCCAAAAAGATGAAGTAAACTTTGCATCTCTGTTTGATATGATTATTTTAGGAATACCATGTAACTTTACAATCTCTTTCATAAACACATTAGCTACTTGAGTTGTACCAAAAGTAGATTGTACTAGTAAGAAGTGTTCAGTTTTTGTCAATGTGTCTAAAACTACCATTATAGAATCATGTTGGTATTTATTTCTTGGCAATCCAATTATAAAATCTATGGAAATTGTTTCCCACTTCCATTTTGGTATGGGTAAAGGATTCAACAATCCTGCTAGATGTTGATGCTCTACTTTTACCAATTGACATTCCAAACATCTAGCTAAATAGTTAGCCACATCCCTTTCATACCATGCCAAAACATATTCTTTCTCAAGGCTGAAATCAATTTCTAATACCTCGTATGTCTTGCATATGGTCTTTTATGATACTCGTCTAAAATTTCACTTTTTAGTGAGCTCACATTGGGAATGTACAATCTGTTTTTATAATAAATCATTCCTTTCTGGTTTTGAGTATATCCCACTATCTCATTTTTCTGCAATTTTTCTTGGAGTTTTTCATAGTTTGGATCTTGACTCATTACTTCTTGGATCAATCCTTCAATGTCAAAATTTGCACTACTCCCAACACTATTCAAATTTTGAAGAGCATTCCTACTTAAAGCATCTGCAACCTTATTTTCCTCTCCTTTGATATGTTTCATCTCCATGTCAAACTCACTAAGGAAGGACAACCATATGGATTTTCTAGCATTCAAATCAGGTTGTGTAAAAAAAATATTTCAAACTTATGTGGTATGTCATCAATACAAAGTCCTTCCCTAACAGATAATGTCTCCACATATTCAAAGCATGTACTACAACAGCTAACTCTAAGTCATACACAGTGTAATTCTATTCATGTTTCTTTAATTTTCTTAACTCATATGCTATGACTGAGTTTTCTTGCAATAACACCCCTCCTAATCCTTTTGCACAAGAATCTGTACATACTACAAATTCTTGGTTTGGATCAACAATCTTCAAAATAGGAGCAGTTGTTAGTTTAAGTTTTAACTGTTCAAAACTATGTTGACATTTTTCTGTCCACTCAAACTTCACTCCTTTCTTCTGTAGAGAGGTAATAGGATATGCTAAGGCTGAAAATATTTCTGCAAATCTCCTATAGTATCCTGTTATTCCCATGAATGATATTATGGAGGAAACATCAGTAGGCACAGGCCAATTCATGACAGCTTGTATCTTTTCTGGGTCCACTGCTAATCCTCTTTCTGAAATTACATGACCCAAGTACTAAATTTTATCTTTATAAAATTCACATTTGCTAATTTTAGCATATAACTTATGTTCACTAAGTGTTTGTAAGACAATTCTAAGAAGTTCTTTATGTTCAGCTTCATTCTTAGAATATACTAGAATGTCATCAATAAACACTAGAATGAATTTGTCTAGATACTTACTTAAGACAATGTTCATTAGGCACATAAAGGTTGCAAGTGCATTAATCAACCCAATAGGTAGAACTACAAACTCATAGTGTTTGTATCTAGTTCTGAATGCAATTTTATTTATGTCTTCATCCTTAATTCTCAATTGATGATAGCCTGTCCTTAAATCAAATTTTGAAAATATAGTGGCTCCTCTCACTTGATCAAATAAATCATCTATCCTAGGTAGAGGATATCTATTCTTTATATTCAATTTGTTCAGTTGTCTATAGTCTATACACATTCTGAATGTACCATCTTTCTTTTTAACAAACAGTGCTAATGCTCCCCATGGGGACACAATTGGCCTAATATAGCCTTGGTCCAGCAACTCTTGTAGCCGTTATTTTAACTCTAACAACTCTGGGATATTCATTCTGTATGGTGCTCTAGAGACTGGTGTAGCTCCTTGTATTAACTCAATAAAAATAATTTCTCTTTTAGGGGGTAATTGAGGAATTTCATCTGTAAACACATCCTTGAATTCTCTTATTACTGGTAGTTTTTCTATAGTTTCTTTTTCAATTTGTTGTCACAACTCTTCCACATGTACAACATACACTTGACAGCCTTTTCTTGCTGTCCTTTTTAACTGCAGTGATGAAATCTTTCTAACTGATATTGGTCTGGTTTTCCTTTCATTATCACTGGTTTTCCCTCACCATCTGTACAGTGTATTGTTTTATCTAAACAATTAAGTATTTATTTTTGTTTTTCTAACTAGTCCATTCCCACTAATACATCATAGGAACCTAGAGGAAAAATATTCAAATTCATTTTAGTTTCATACCCATTTAAATTTACAGCAATCTTTGGTAATTTATGGGTCACTTTTCTTTTTGTTTCTGTAGCTAACTGAACTAACCATGCTTGCTGAAATTTTTCTGACTTTAATTTGCACTTTTCCACCATCTGGGGACTTATATAACTTAAATTTGCGCCTGGATATATCAAAACAAAAACAGGTTGTTCAACAATCATATATTCTATTTCGACCATGGTTGATTGGTGTTCAGCTTGACGATCTTCTAGTGCAGCATTGATTCTGGGAATATCTCTTGCCATGTCATTTATAGTAGTTGCCTCTCTCAACACTTGAATGTTCTGAATGGTTCGGTGAGGAAAGTATCGTAACAGATGAGGTTCTCCACAACCCCAACACTTTAGTGCTTCCCTCATTTTTACAGTTCCATCTCTCTTACTGTTTACATCTATCTGTTTCGATCATGTTTTCTATTGGGCTGGTTAATTTTCTCCAGTTTTGTTAAACTTCTTCCTTTGATGAATTTTCCCAAAGTTATTCAAGTATGTTGGTTTTAATCTTTTTCCACTAGAGTCACATTTTCCTTTTTCTTTGTTCTACCAATTTTTCACTTGATCGTTTTTGCCTTTGAACTACTGATAACACAGTCTTGCCTTGTGCACAACTTCATCCCTTGTATTGGGATTATCAAATTCTATCCTCTCCTTGTAAATAGTAGGCAGACAGTTTAAAAATCGTTGTACCTTAACCTTCTCTTCCCTAATATAAGGTACATAGCGAAGAAGATTTGTAAATTTGGTAACAAACTCATCTATGGTAAGTTGTCACAACCTCAGCTCATGAAACTCTTTGGCTTTGTCATCATAGTATCTTTCATTCAGATATCTAGCTTTAAATTTAGTTTGGAAGCCTTCCCAAGTGACAGTTTTCTCATCTATTACATGTACCATTTTGGTTTCTTCCCACCACAAGGTAGCCTTACCTTGTAGATGGTAAATAGCCAACCTGGCTTTCAAGTTACTTCCATATTCATAAACTTTGAAGTATTTCACCATGTTTAAAAGCCAAGCTTCTACATCTTCCTCCTTCTCACCATCGTAAGAGGGAGGTTTGATTTTTCAGAATTCTCCTTGCAATTCCTTTTTCCTTTTGGACTGTTGTCCAAAGGCTTCACCATCCTCAGATCCTTCTAAGTGGTTTTCAGCTTCCTTTCTCTTTCTGCCAGAACCTTCACCTTCGTGACTAGTCCTGGAGGTTAATTCCCTGATTAACCTTTCTTGCTCTTTGCTGGCTAGTGACAATATTTCATTGTTGGTTCTCAGCTGCACCATTTCTCTTTGCATCTCATGTATCATGGCCAGAAACAGAGTATTTGGATCTGGTGGGTTTTCTGCACCACCCAGATCTACATACAGCTTATCCTCTTCACTCATTGTTCAGATGTACTTTTCTGCACTAATTCATTGTATACAAAATTAATATTAGTGTGAAGTTTTTTCCAAAAAAAACAATTTACAGCAGTATTATTCCTGGATTTTTAATTTTTTATGTGAGCACACATTTAGGCCCAGTGTCTAACATGGGCTCTGATATCATTTGTAACAACTCTGCTTCCACATTTTTATTTTTATTTTTAGGTTAAATAATAAATACATATGACTGCATTAATGTATTTCGTCGCATTTTGATGAACCCATCTAGTAGCTTTAATGTTTGCTTTACTCTTGTCTAATTCTTGTCAAATTCAAGTTCAACAATTGTCATCAATCAACTTTATTATAAGTTAATATTAGTGACATTTCTTACCACCTTGTGCCACTATAATATGTTCAAGGCCTCTTATACAATTTCTAGCATAACAAGATTTTTATATTATACTTAAACCATTGGAATTCCCTTCTTTTGATAATAGCAAAAGATATAATTCTGCTGGTCTCTATATACTTTATCCTTTTATTTTTTAATTATTTACTTTTATATTATCAATTTCCCTCGATAATTATACCTTTGATTAAGGTTATAGTATTTAAAATTTACTATATGATTTATTTTCTAATTTACTCACTTACACATGTTCTGTCCATAAGTGGTCTATTTGTCAATTCAACTAATTTTGGACTTTTTTTTCATATTTATTACATTTATTTATTTTCTATGTTATACCATATGTAACTAAAGTCTTCCTCCAACATATTTTATATATGAACATTTGTTTCAAGTTTAAAATGAAAACTTTCCTTTCAGGTTAACGTAAGTTTGCAGACTTTCATAGGTTTACCAAGCAATCCCCTACTTGATGTATCAACCAGGCACATAAATCAAATATGCATTTATGAAATTAGTAATGAAATCTGAATCCATATGGTTTAAAGTCCAATGTTTTGATTGTGGTTATATCCTCTGGATTTCTGGAATTTATTATTTGTATCGTATCCATTACATTCATCACATGGCTCTGACCTATCGATTTAATTTATCATCTTCTCGGTTAATCTCCTCTGTTTGATGTATTCCTAGTGGACGGTTTAGATTTCATCGTATCCATGATTAGGGTTATTCGTTCTCCGCCATACTTTAGTTTTTTTCATCCTTTTGGCATCGTTATTCGGCTCTAGTTCTGCCGCAGTCACTCTGCTTCAAAGAGATTTTGGTTAACTCATGATGTAGAGCCAAGCTTGTGACGCAGAGAGTTTGTCATTTGCAATATGCCTTTCAGGTAATGATTCAATTTTATTGCATGGTTTAGAAATCGAAGGTCTCTGAGGATTTTGAGCTTTCGAATTGTTAATTTTTATTAATGAATTTTATTTGCAACTAATACGAATGTGTTTGATATGGTTGCAGCATTTATTTTATCCCATGAATGTTAGGTCTTTCACAGAATGCCACTGCCATTCTCGTTTCATGCCCTGGAAAATCGAATTGTAATTGTCTCTCAAGCACAGGGAGTAAAATCTTACTTGGTTAACGTAACTCTATCTTACTGTCACGTCATTGTATGCAAGGATATTAATATTCATTTTTGGGTTAGGCATTATGTTCTAACATTTTTGTATATGAATAAATTTCTTATTTATCTATGTCATAAACATTATATTTCTTCGGATTCTTATAGTGATTTCCTAATACTTCCTTTTATTTGGACGCAGATGGAGGATTCCCTTTGTGAAAATGAAGCCCTCTCTCACACGCTGCAAATTCGAACTAGTCTACTTCATTTGTTCCTCTCGACATTACCATGCCTCTCCAGGTATGCGTTTTGCTTCTTACTCTACCCTCGGCATATTCTTAACTATCGGTTTGTAAATGTAGTTCAGGTCTTTTATTAAATGATACTCTTCGTTTTATTCCTGGCTCTTCTCTACTCCAAGAACCCAGCGTCATATTTTGCATACGTTCCCTCGTTGAATAAACACAGGGTTACGTAGTATTTAAATTTATCAATACATTTACCTTACTCCATTTCTAGTCCACAAAATTTCTTGTTGAGATTGAAATTTTGATTATTAGTTAACTTGTGTTTAGAAATATGTAATTTCAATTCCTCCGAGTTAATTGAACTCGGTTACGTCTGCTTGAAACTCACAGGGTGCTTTCACTTCGATTTAGGGTTAAAATCATACTCCTCTTAACGTTATTCTCTCTTCATAATTCTCTTTTTCCTGAGTATATCCACCTCATCGTTCAAATTGGAAGAAAATTGAGAATCTCGTTAATTTCTACTTGTTCACTTGTTCATTAAGTATATGAGCTTAAATGTCAAATTTTTTATTTGTACTAATCTTTCCCCATACTTGGATTAGAATTAATAGTCTGTAATAATTCTAACTTTTAATTGAATTGAAATAAATTTGTACAGAAGGGTCTAATATCATTATTCCCTAATTTTTACAGGAACTTCATAATTCCACAATTCCTCGAAGTTGACTCGGTATGTTGTCGAAGAAGGTTCAGGTAATAAATTTCCTGATTCTAATTAACAATTTCTTCGACTATTGTTTTCCTCTCATTCTTAATTTAACTGGTCCTAAAATCTCTTTTACATACATATTTATTTTTTGACTCTATTACAGTCAGTAAGGTAATAATTACCTGTTCCTTTGTTACTATCTATTTTTTTTTAATATTCGCTACTTTCTAGAATTTAAGCACAATTATTAATTTCTATAAATTCGTTTATGTGCAAGTACCCTTTACCTTCCTATTTCATTCTACAACTTGGTTATCAGTATGTATATCATACAGTGACAAATAAATTGGATTTCATTGTACAGGTTGGTCCCGAACTTCCTTGAGGACTTCCCTTAGTAGAAATCTGAACTATTTCCACAGGGATTATGTAGTTATAATTTATGGGATAGAATCCCAAATCTGTATAAATTTTGGACAGTAATTACCTTGACAGTTTATGTATATATATATATATATATATATATATATATATATATATATATATATATATAAGTCTCCCAACTTATTTTAATTCAGTATGGTCCGACATACACTATTTCCATGAATTGAAATTATATTTACTATTCAGCATATGTTGTATTCTATGTAACCGTTGCTTCAATTTTGATAATATTCTATGTAATATTTGTTGCAATTCTGATAAAATACTATGACTTATGTATAAATTCAAAATCTTCTAATTATGCTACAGCAGAGGATATGATTTGAATTTTCTAGATTTAGGCTAAATACCATAACATAATTCTTTCATTCTGTATAGTGTTATTTGACAGATTGTCGTAATTAGTTCGATAATTTAATTATATCCCATTCTCATGTATTTACTTTCTGCATGTAAAATTGAATACTCTACTGAACCTCATATTTAAGCCTACTTCACAGGTTTAGACATTATGAGAGTTGTTACCATCCTAAAATTATCTGTGAAACACTACAAAACTACATTATATTTATTATAGTAGGTTCTGTTAAATGCACAAATCTAAACAATTTACACCTAACAGAAAAGTATCCTACTACTTACATACACAGAATACACTCTTTCACAGATCTAACTACTTACTTCACCACAATTATAAACCTCAGTATAATAACATAAAATTTAGACATAATTAATTAACTTGTGCATACCAATTCTGGTAGACTATTTTCCACCCAACCTTTGAGCTCTATCTCCACAGCTCCCCCCAAGCCGAGATCACTTCCTTCCAGTAGTAGACAACCTCTTGTCTACCCAGAATTTTCTTATTTAAGCCTTCTTTCCCATCAACGTGTTTCCATAACTGCGTCTAGTTAATCAGGATGTTGTTTTCCTTTTTGCCTAGGATTTCCTTTTGTTTTTTCCACAAAAGTACTTTAAATCTAGTTTTTTACTCTTTATAGTTTTATTCCACCTCTTCCCAGTAACTTTCCTCTTTACTGGAGTATCTTTTTAGATTTTTATCTCCAATCTAATAATCAAATTTTAATTTATTTTCTCAAAGGATTTTTGGAGAATTGGGAAAGTCTTTCGAACCTTATCCATCCTCTTTGACTTGGATTCCTGATCTCTAATTATACTCTAGTATTTGCACAATTAATTCCATTACCATTTTTATTCAATTTAAATAATAAAATATGTCCATAAGAATTGTTTTCTCTTGGGTCCACTTGACCCTTTAGGATTGTTCAACCATCTAATAAAAGCAGTAAAACTAGGGATATTACAGGTATCAAGTATTTGTACATACTGACCATGCTACAATTCAATTTTTAATGAATAAACCTATTACTAATGGTAGAGTTACACTATGATTATGGTTGGTACAGGAATTTGATATCACTATTTTAGATAAACCCGGAAAAGATAATGTGTTGCTAATTTTTTTTCTAGATTAACTATGACTGATCACTGCACTCCTACTAAGGATTCTTTTCCAGATGAATATCTTTTTTCCATTTCTACTCACTCACCATGGTATGCAGATATAGCCAATTATCTTGCTCCAGGTAAATTCCCACACCATTTATCTTCCAAATAAAAGAGGAAGATCATATAACAAAGTGCTACCTACTCTTGGATAGAGGGCAATCTCTATCGCACCAGGTCAGACTTTCAGATTAGGCGGTGTGTTAGAGAAGATGAGGTTTTTGATATCTTGAAAGCTTTTCATGAGGAACCCTGTGGAGGGAACTTCAATGACAAAAGGACGGGATATAAAGTACTCTCAACAAGGTACTACTGGCCAACTATTTTTCAGGATGCTAAGAAGTTTGTGAAGGGATGTGATAGCTTCCAAAGGATGGGCCAACCTCTAAAATTAGATGAGATGCCATTACAACCTCAGATACCGATAGAATCATTTAAGAAATGGGCCCTGGACTTTGTAGCGCCAATTAATCCTTCGTCACAGTAAAGAACATACGGTCTGCACCGACTATGTCACAAAGTGGGTCAAAGCAATGGCACTAATTAGAGCTACAGAGCAAGTTGTTTCAGACTTCCTGTTCGAATATATTTTTTTTTGCTTCGGGATACCCAGGGAGATAGTGATGGATGGAGGGCCTTAGCTCACATCTCATTTGATCAAGAACCTGGTTTAGAAGTATGGAATTCATCACAGGATCACTTCACCTTATCACCCACAAGAAAATGGTCAAGTAGAAAGCACCAATAAAGTCATTGAGGGAATCTTAACGAAGACAGTAGCCAGCCACCGAAGAAATTGGGCCTAGAAACTTCCAGAGGTGTTGTGGGATTACATAACAACATGGAGGAATACTACCGGATTCTCACCATATGAATTGGTTTATGTTAAGAATCCTTTATTCCCCATAGAGTTCGAAATAAAGACATTAAGAACAGCATTGCAGGTAAATCTGGATTCGAGAACAGCACAAAGACAAAGATTAAACCAACTCAATGAGTTGGAAGAGAAACGGTTGGCTGCCATTTAGCAGACAGAGATCATTCAGCAGTAGATAGCTAGATGGCATGACAGGTTCATTAAGAAGAAGAAATTTCAAAAAGGAGATTGGGCTCTCTTGTATGATTCAAGATTCAAGGATTTCAAAGGCAAGATCTGCACCAAATGGCTAGGTCCTTACGAAGTAGACACGGTATTTGAAAATGGGATTGTACAATTGGTCACCATTGATAGTGCCAAGACAACGTTACTAGTTAATGGGCACTGTCTGAGGTTATATCATCAACCTTCTTCGAAGGAATCATTTGTTAATAGTGTCGTGGACTCTGATCTTCATGTTACAACAGCAGGGGAATATTCCCCTATGCAACCTGAAATTTGAAATTCCAATAAGTGAAACAGCTGAAAACCACCCTTGTGGCAGTTGTTACACTTGTTTAAAAATAAATAAATAAATAATGATAATAATAATAATAATAATCTGATTTTGAAAACCTCTTTCCGGGGCGTAGTCAAACAATTTGTAACAGTTGAAAACCACTCCTGTGGTGGCTGCTACACCCATTTTTTCCCCTTTTCCAAAACATCATCCTTCCTTCCTGATATATTTTACAATATGATGTTATTCATTTGTTTCTTTTCTATATTTGTCTTTCCTAATCATCATGTTTTCTGAAGAATAATACAAAGGTTGTCAACAACCATGAACACTATTTTTTTATTTCGTCGCATGCAGCAATAATTGTGACACTCAAGTGTGATCGCCACGATCACTGCGAGCAGCACGTCGCCAATTCAAATTCCTCCTCCACGTCGCTTCAGGTATGTCATTCAAAAGGAAACGTCATCATTCAATAGTTTGGTGATTAATGGAAAGTCATGATATTCCTGTGACGGTCATGGGCAACCGTCACCATTAAAGTAGAGGGGATATATCTTGTAACCATTGAAATAAATCCATATTCACGAACCGTTATTAACCTCGCATATATCTAATTAATAGCACGATAGCCAATGATGACCAAATCTTGTCAAAAAAGGTGTTTTTAATTAGAACCCATTAATTTCCATAATGAGACATTTATGTAGGCATGTGTGAAGTACGATTCGGTAATTCATAAATCATGTCACCTCCCATCACCTTCCTCAACAGAAGCCTTGTATCCTCGTCTGAAACTCTTCATCCGGGATAAGTAGAGCAAGGTGCCAAGAGGAAATAAGTAGTGCAGCGACATTACAGTTGGTTGAGCAATAAGGAGTTAATTCAGAATAACAATAAGATGGGTGGAGCAGCAGTAAGACACAATTCAAACTCCATGGACGCCCTGCAAAACTATCCAGAAGATTACCAGGTATTTAGGGACGTCGGGTTGATTGAATACTTTCAGAAATTGGAAGGCTCGAACAAGGCTATTCCAACAGAATTCGCTCATAATTTGAATAACCACCAGACCCGAGTCAGGGGCCTGCAAATTGAAGTGACAGAAGAAGTGATTTCCCAAGTGACCACATTTCCAGTAGAAGGACGGAGATGGTTCAACAGGAAAATAAATGACCCTTCTTTGAAGGAAGACTTTCTTGAAGGAGAAGAAAAGTTGGAAAATAAGGGAAGAGGAATTGACAGATTATCACTCCCTCAGCCATGGTGTCACCCTGGGTTTAATCAAATAAATTACTTGCGAGGGTAGATCTACAATCATTTTTAATTATCACTTCCCTCTACTTAATCATCTTCGGCACCAACAAAATATTAACCTTCCATTTTACTTATTGGGAAACCTTAAGCATATGGAGGCAGCGATGAAGACAACAACACATCTGGAAGCATGTGTGACCAATCATGGACTTATCAAATTGATAGTGTTGGATGCCCTAATCCAACTTGGAAGGACTTGGGAATAATTTAAGTGAAAAATGCCTAGGACAAGTCGGAGATAACAACCTGCGACTTTGGAAGGAAGTCATACAGAAACAGAGGCCCAGACTCGGCCCGTCAGGGTCAGAATTGGAAAAGAACCCACCGACGAGCCAATTAGGGACAGATGGCAAAAACAGAGGGTGAAAGGTAACTTTCCCACAGAACCATTGCTCACAGCCAGAAAGCAGAAAGAAGCGGAAGGATCATATAATGTTCCCACATTTTACAGCTAATGGGAATATTGCATTTTATTTTCAGTTTGCTTAACTCATGAATAAAAGTGTAAAGGAGGGACTCTAAAACTCCTAATCAGCAAAATAAATCAATGCCCAATGTGAACATGGAAAAATCTGGGCCATTTCAATCAAATACACTTAGGTGTAAAGAGGAATGGGGAAGATTGACTAGGTCAACAGGACCAAATCATGGCAGTGTCTAGATGCATTGAACTTCCTTATTGATCAGCGCAATTTTAGATGGAGACCCTTCATGTGAAAAGGTTTAACTCATTGGAGGTGGTTTAGGGTTTACTAAGCCCTAATGTTATAAAATGAAGAGGAAGGCCACAAGGAAGGTAGTTGAAGATAATTCGATTTTGAGATTGCTTAAGCAACTCAAACTCTCTGGCTGTTTAGCTAGAGAGAGGAATTTCCTGTCTAGGGATTCCTCCTTCATTGAGGAACTCTTGAAGGAGTATGTTTTGAAATGCCTCACATCCAGGCTTGAGGCCAAGCTTCCTCCTCCAGCTACATTGTTTTCTGTTGGGCAGAAATTGCTGTGTTGTAGGGTGTTGCAGTGAGGGGTTTTCAACACCTCTTCCAGATCTAGTTTTGCAGAAAAGGGAGAATTCCTTTCTCTGGAAGATTAGTGAGGAAGTATTGAGCTTCAGTTCCAGATCTTGGCATCAGGCCAAAGGACCTTCCAACATCATCTGCGCATTTCATTCTAGAAACTGTGTCCTTTTTCCAGAGCATTGCTGCAGCAGGGTTTCTACCCTAGTTTGGTGCCAATTTCCTTGAGGAAGGGCCATCCCTTCTTTCGAAAAGTTTGTATTTCATACCTCTTCTGTAATTTTGTATATTTCAGCTCATATAATCATATTTTTAGTGATTCTGTGTTTTCCAGATGCATATCTGCAGATCTGATACTTGTATTTTCTCTTTCATGAAATCCCCTTGCCGGGTGATCTATTTGATGTATAAAAGGAGTTGAATCTATATTTTTCTTCATACTCTGTTATAATAAACTTGAGATCTGATGTTTCAAACATATTTTGTCTAATATCTTCAGAAATTACGTAATGTATGCTTCAGCCATTTTCTGCATACTCAGGGTCATGGGAAATCAACAATTTTAAGCTTATCCGAGAATGGAGGAACTATTTAACATAGCTAGAATGCTTTGTTTGAGCTGAAATTTTGCATGGAAGTTCCATATAGACTAAGCTAATATATCCTAAATATGTTTCCCTTATTTTTACCCAAATTTCTGAATACATCCATTTTGGGCCATAAATCCTCACTTTTCCCCACTATTGGATGAAGGGATTGAACATCTTTCTTGCTGCTGTGTTTCTAATTGATGTATGAGTGTCTATTAGCATATTTTATGTATTGAAAACTCTCTTCACTTTCAGCAGGCCGTTTTCCCTTGCTGCAGCCCCTCATTGGGCATTTTCTTGAAGACAACTAGGTGTGGGAGATCTATTTAACCCACCTAGTCTTATTTGTTTCAGCTCAAATATTGGAGGTAGATTTTATATTGTCTGATATAAAGGATACAAGAGTTATTTTCCTGTTCCAAAGAATATTTTCCTGAAAATGCATTTTTTAGTGTATGATTCATGAGCTGTTCCCAATCTGGAACATTATAGTGGTATCAGAGCATGATCTCTGGCATAGCCTGTGAGATAAAAATATTAGAGAAGTGAAGAGAAGAAACAGAGATCATAATGATGGAGAGGATGAGATTACTCTCATCAATTTTCAGATCTAAGAAGGGCCTCTCCAAAGAGGTAAATCAGAAGAGAGAAAGGAGATGCACCGAAACTCCTAGAGGATTTAGAGAAGAAGTAAGCTGCAGTAAAATCTACATGAGGTTTCAAGAAGAAGAATGAAGCCCCGGCACTTCCTATCAGCAAAGTAGAAAACCAGAGAGTCCTAGATCTCCTCATAGATCCAGTACACCCACTTTCTTTGAAGAAGGTGAGAGGTATAGCAATGAAGAAGAGAGATGCAAAGAAACTCCTAAAGGGTTTCAAGATGAAGAGGAAGAACTATACACTTTCTGTCATCACAAAGCAGGGAGAATGACTGAAGAAGAGATCTCATTGCTTCTTTTTCAAAAATTGAAGAGTATTGAATAAAATCTCAAGGAGT
The DNA here is from genome assembly GCA_034641835.2 of Pinus albicaulis. NCBI lineage: Eukaryota > Viridiplantae > Streptophyta > Pinopsida > Pinales > Pinaceae > Pinus > Pinus albicaulis. Next base: position 256,097,701 of record CM076569.1, read on the forward strand.
TCTATGAGGAGAGGAAAAAGATGAGCTACAAGGAGACATCTCCCAAGGAAACAAAAGAGAATGTTAATATTGTCACTTTGGGCAAGAGATATCCATTTTCACCATCTGCTGCTAAGGTGCTTGCATCTAGAGAAGAGGCACTTGCATCTTTGCAAGGTAGTCTTAAGCTCTCAACATATGGAGTCCCATGCATGAACCAGGAGATGCATGAGGAGGAGAAGGAAGATACCTGCGCTGGTATGCTTGAAGAAAGGAGACCATCATTCTTGCCAGTAGTTGGAGGCATCATTGATCCGAGTGGAGGGACTCTTGTGTTCTGTCAAGAGGTTCCCACATATCAGTTGATCCAAGGTATGCATGAAATTTCAGCACATATTGTTTTAAGATTAATGCATAGCCAAGGATTAAATCAAAATGCTGATTTGAAGCAAAGACATGTCATAGCGCGGAGGACCCTTGATATAATCAAGGAGGAGATTGGAAATTATCCCTATGCATCATTGTTGAACTACATTCAACCTCTTGAGTTGAGATGTAGAGTTTCAAAAAGGGGGATTAGTACTATGCTATGTTCAATGGCTGATTGTGAGATCTGAAATGTGACTTGCTTTGAGACAGTGCATGCATCGCTTTGCATATCTACAGCGTTGTCACTTAGTGACTGTGACAAAGAGGCTTCAGCTCTCTTGGAGAATTCTAGAGGCAGCTTCAACCTTGAAGTAGTGGAGAAGAAGAAGATGAAGAGTAGACATCTTGAGATGAGAAGCATTTTCTCCCCTCTAGATGACACTCTCTCAATGAGCATGTTACAGCTCAAAGAGAGACTTCTACTTACTGCAGATTCAAAGCCTCACCGGTTTTGGAAGGCCATAGATGGGAGAAAGGTCTCACTAAGAGATCTCAACAAAGATGCATTTCAATATTTCATGAGATGCAAGGTTCTTCATTGGTTCAAAGGAGATGGTATACTACAAAGGGAGGATGCCATGATTATGCAGCACAACACTCATCTTCCATATTGGAGTGAGTGGATGAGGATGATCACTTGCAGACATATATGGGCTAGAAAGCTTGGTTACGTTGGTTTCCCTTGGGAGACTCCTACCACTCTCCAAAGGCACCTATTTTTATGATCTATGCCTTGAAGAATGGTCATGAAATGAATAAGGAGGCATGGAAATACTGGTTGCTTTGGGGTAAGCATGATCACTACCCAAAGATTCTCATTCTCTCATCTCATGCTTTGTGCATCATTAATAGAGTATATGAAAAGGAAGCATGGTTGATGTGGTTTTTAAAAGGAGAGTTTGGACATCAAATGTTAAATCTCATCTCCATGTATTCACCCATGTTTGAAATATGTCTCATTTATCCACATGTATTTCTGTTGGAGGGATGTTTCATGCATGAACTTTGGCTTGGGAGGAGGGATGACTCCCACATGATGTGGTATGAGGGAACTTGCTTGTACTATGTTGATGAGACATTTCACATGTCCATCATTGTGTTATTGCTCCATGATCCACATGTTGATAAGGCAAGAGGGCTGCAAAGGTCCTTATCGCTATGGCTTCTTTTGGGTGAGTATGATTACTACCCAATAGCTCATCATTTTCTAAATCATGCCTTGGATTTCAATGTTATGTTGCACTAAGAGAAGGCATGTACAATTTTGACTCACTTAGGAGAGTATGGCCACCACATGACATCTCCTATGTCTATGTGTTTTGCATTGTGTAAAATTTGGCATATTGATCTCATGATGTGCATTGATGATGATGCTTCGTATTGGGCTGATGTGACATATCATATGTCCATTAGTATCGTTTGGTTTCATGATGCACATGAGGAGGAAAGAAGGCAGCAAGACCTCTTGTTGCTTTGGTTGCTTTTAAATGAGTATGGTGACCACCCCATAGCTCATAATTTTCTGATTCATGCCCTATGTATTAAAGATAAATTGCAGCAAAGGAAGGCATGTACATCATCTTTTGGGAAGCTTGGCTTGTCCATCTTGCATGGAGAAGATGGGGGATGGCAGCAAAAGGCCTTGCTCTGGTGGTTATTATTAGGGGAATATTGTTTGACATATTTTTCCACCCATGTTGCTCCTTCCCTTCTTCTTTTGCATAATGCTGGAATGATGGAGTTTGCATCCAACAAGGCCAACAGGGCTAAGAATGAAAGCATAAGAATGCTTAATCAAGTTCATAAAACATGGATGGAGGAATGTTCTTGCATGATTAAGATTCTCCTTTATGGAAGGAGCTACTTTATTTTATGTCTCTCATGTGTTTATGATGGTGTTGGACATCATGTAATTGTCATTTTGTACTTCATGATAGGAAGAGGACATCTAACCTTACAGTTGGAAATCATCTCATGCATTTGTGGGAGACAACTATGGAACCAAACATACATAACCTATTGCAGCAAATGGGAGGAAGCCTTCCTTATGTGGATGCCATTTGGAGGGGAGTAAATGATTTGCATCTAAAATAAGAGTTGCTTGAGGGCAAGCAACATTTTTCCGGGGGAGACTGTAATGTTCCCACATTTTGCAGCTAATGGCAATATTGCATTTTATTTTCAGTTTGCTTAACTCATGAATAGAAGTGTAAACGAGGGACTCTAAAACTCCTAATCAACAAAATAAATCAATTTCCAATGTGAACATGGACAAATCTGGGCCATTTCAATAAAATACACTTAGGTGTAAAGAGGAATGGGGAAGATTGACTAGGTCAACAGGACCACATCACAACAGTGTCTAGATGCATTGAACCTCCTTATTGATCAGCGCAGTTTTATATGGAGACCCTTCATGTGAAAAGGGTTAACTCATTGGAGGTGGTTTAGGGTTTACTAAGCCCTAATGTTATAAAATGAAGAGGAAGGCCACAAGGAAGGTAGTTGAAGATAATTCGATTTTGAGATTGCTTAAGCAACTCAAAATCTCTGGTTGTTTAGCTAGAGAGAGGAATTTCCTATCTAGGGATTCCTCCTCTTTCATTAAGGAGCTCTTGTAGGAGTATGTTCTAAAATGCCTCACATCCAAGCTTGAGGCCAAGCTTCCTCCTCCAGCTACAGCATTTTCTGTTGGGCAGGAATTGCTGTGTTGCAGGGTGTTGCAGTGAGGGGTTTTCAACACCTCTTCCAGATCTAGTTTTGCAGAAAATGGAGCATTCCTTTCTCTGGAAGATTAGTGAGGAAAAATTGAGCTTAAGTTCAAGATCTTGGCATCAAGCCAAAGGACCTTCCAACATCATCTTCACATTTCATTCCAGAAACTGCGTCATTTTTCCAGTGCATTGTTGCAGCAGGGTTTCTACCCTAGTTTGGTGCCAATTTCCTTGAGGAAGGGCCATCCCTTCTTTCGGAAAGTCTGTATTTCAGCCCTCTTCTATAATTTTGTATATTTAAGCTCATATACTCATAGTTTCATTGATTCTGAATTTTCCATATGCATATTCTGCGGATCTGATACTTGTATTTGTTCTTTCATGAAATCCCCTTGTCGGGTGATCTATTTGATGTATAAAAGGAGCTGAATCTCTATTTTTCTTCATAATCTATTATAATAAACTTCAGATCTGATGTTTCAGAAATATTTTTTCTAATATCTTCAGAAATTACGTAATGTATGCTTCAGCCATTTTCTGCATACTCCAACTCATGGGAAATCAACAATTTTAAGCTTATCCGGAAATGGAGGAACTATTTAACATAGCTAGAATGCATTTTTTGAGCTGAGATTTTGCATGTAAGTTCCATATAGCCTAATATAACATATCCTTGATCCGTTTCCCTTATTTTTACACATATTTCTGGATACATCCATTTTGGGCCATAAATCATCACTTTTCCCCACTATTGGATGAAGGGATTGAACATCTTTCTTGATGTTGTGTTTCTAATTGATGTGTGAGTGTATATCAGCATATTTTATGTATTCAAAACTCTCTGCACTTTCATCAGGCCTTTTTTTCTTGCTGCAACCCCTCATTGGGCATTTTCTTGAAGACAACTAAGTGTGGGAGATATGTTTGACCCACCTAGTCTTATTTGTTTCGGCTCAGATCTTGGATGTAGATTGTATATTGTCTGATCTAAAGGATCCAAGAGTTATTTTCCTCTTACAAATCATATTTTCCTGAAAATTCATTTCTCAGTGTATGATTCATGAGTTGTTCCCAATCTGGAACATTACAGATCAGAAGAAGAAGAAAGAGAACCCTCCTCGTAAGGTAAGGACGAAACTCATGTTCTGCTTTTAGAACTTGAAATTTTAAGAAAGGAAAATGAATAGTTGAAACAAAGATTATCTGAGGGGAAGGAAATCTTCGTATTTGTATGCACAACATGTTCTCAAGGACTAACAACAGCAGGGTAAAAGGTCTGTGGGGAAAATACCATCCCAATGGAAACAGAAACAGAACTTCACGAGGTTTTTAAACAAGAACCTACTAAGGATACTGTTGTTACACAAGAACCAGCAGTTAAATTAGAGCCTCATGTTGTGATTTACTTAGAGGCCGATAAATAAGAACATGTGGAGGCCACTGTTGTTACAAAAGAAACAACAATGGACACAGAGGCTACTCCAGGCGAAAATGAAGGGGATGATACACAAAAACCCACTGATGAAGTTGTTTTTACACAAGAACCAATAGTAGAGGTGGATCATACCCATCCAACATAGGCTGTTACACCCATTATTGATGTTGATATTGAATGCAGAGGAACGTCGGGTCTCGTCATGGGATGGAGTTCTAAGAAAATTATGTTGATTTTCGAATTGCAGAAGTGGAAACAGGAAGCAATATCTCTTCAGGAGGGGGTAATTTCGTTGAAAGAACATCAAAAGGAGATAAGTTATTTACAAGAAAAATGGATGAAAGAAGAGTTGAAGAAAGGTTGGGAATATTATAAGAGGAAAAAAGCCGTAAAGAAGTAGGAGGAACAACTGTTGCTGTTACAGTAGTAGGTCCAGGATCTAACTGTGGATAAGGAAAACCTCCATGAGCTTGCCCTCAACCTGTTGGGGTGCAGGCGAACTTCCCCATCCTACCCCATTTTTCTATGGGAATGCTATTTCCTGTTTCAGTTAAAAGCCGTCATGGAGAACATGCCCTATTTTTGTTCTTCCACTCGCACATTTTTAGATGTCTTTCGTGCTTTTGATATTGACGAACAAAGCCTTTTGTGTGAGTTATTCTTGCATAATATCATTTGCGAGCACATAAGTATGCAAATGGTAGTGACTATATTCTCCTACATGGGGGATTTGCAGCTACAAGCCTTTGTGTCATTCATGAAGAATCAGATTGAGTGGCATTTGTCCACCAAATCTATGGATGCCAATGAAGAAAAGACAACATTATGGATGCGGGAAGAACTAGGATGGGCCACCGAGTTAAGGTATGAATTTAGAAGAATTTTGAGCACTCCTGGGATAAGGGAACCTGTTGCCACTTACAAAAGAAGGATTGTGAACTTCTGCCTTAATCAGTTCTCAGTAATGAAGAGTCGAGCCCTAAATGGATGCTTGAAACGCATAGAAGCCTGCAGTGTTGAGCTGTTGAAGGGGGACCCATTTTCATTTCAAAACTTTGTGATAGTTGTTACACATGTAATATCATATGCACAGATAATACAGACCCTTAGTGCTTCCTGTATTAGGTTAAGATTCAAGTTCCCTTTGATCTAGGTGCCAATAGAGGATTACCAAATTCATTATGAATTGAGCAAGTATGAATCAGAGTCTTGGGTATGACAGCTGATGGCTACTCAAGGGTACAGGTCTACAGATGAAGATACAGTCAGCGCTTATGACCTTATAGACCTGCACCGGAGATATTCTCATGGGAGATGAGATTTTGCATGAGGACATGCAAGTGCTTCAGCTTGGGGGAGATATTAGGTGCCAATTTTGTACTTATTTCCTACATCTGTTTCCCCCATTGTTACCTTTTGACTACAACCATTGGGACTATCTTTGCCTCTTTTTCCTGCCTTTCTATCTTAAACAGTGTTGTTTCACCTTATTTTCATTATTTTGACATTTCATCGATTATTATGATGTATCGTGTCTTTTTTATGACTAACTGGGGATGAATGTTTAGAGAAGTTCCCTCATATTTTTTTTTCCTTCCAGATGTTATTTTTAGCACAAAATATCTATTTCATGAGGCATACAGGAGTAGTTAAAGGTGTGATGTTACAATGAGTTATTACACCACGACGTTGTTACGTCATGGTGTTGTTACAAACCCGCTAGATAAATTGTTGTTACAGTAGTACTACTGACTAGATATCGTCAACTTCTGGATGCCGACCTGTCTTCTATTGTTGTTATGCTACAGCTGTGATTTTCCACAACAGTTGTAGAAGTCATTACGTATTGTATTTTAGAATGACAGGTTTTAGGCGATTTTGATTGTAATCTATATTTTTCCAGTCAGACTTTTTATTAAGAAGTGGTTGTAAATATATGTATCTTATTTTGATTAGCATGAGAATCATAAGATTATCATGACTTATCCATCCCTCGTTTTTCTAAACATGTAACCACTATATAATTCTCGACCCTTGAGGTCAAAAGGTTAGCAGAGAACAATACTACTTTGGCTCTGTAATTTTGGTCACATTAATACAAGTTATCACGTTGTTGATGTTACATGCATTGTCTGGTTTAGTTTCCGTTTAATTTATTTCTCTTATTGCACCCTGCTAAGGAGGAAGGGCCCTCCTCTTTAGCAGGGATTGCAGTGGTTAAGGTAGACGTCGTACATATTTCTTGTTTTATTTATGTATCGGTGGAAGTGTTGTTGTTGTTGTTCTAGCTGTGAATAGATCTGCTTCAATTCCAATATTATATATGATGTTACACATATGTGATTATAGATACCAGTTTGGTAATTTTTGTGTAGCATGCTAAGTACAAATTAATTGAGGCATGATTACATTCATGTAGATCATTTTATTTCTGCATGAGTGATTCCTTCCAACATTTAATTTAGCAACGATTTCCTTTAATTGGATTTTCTTCTAGTTTGATGTATCAACACAGACTGTGCGAATGTCATTGAAATAAAATATGTCCCTCGATTGATAATTTATATGTGCCATCTTAGTCATTTAACAATGATTAATATAGTCCAACACGTGCATATTGAGGTCTTCCCCACTTTGGTGGCCATCTTCCTTTAGCTTTCTCATTTCCTTTCAAATCACGCATAGGCTCAAATTTGTGCTTTGATTTCTCATAACAATGCTTTAGCTTTCTAATTGCCTCTTCTAGCGATCTAGGCTCATAAAACTCAATACGGTCTCTGTATGCTACTGGCAGCCCACTGATGAATCTCTGAAACTTGGCCTTCTCCCTCTTGAGGTAAGGCACATATCTCAACAACTCCAAGAACCTTCTCGTATACTCACCATCTGTCATGGAACCCATCTGCAACTCATAAAACTCCTTAGCTCTAACATCATAGTACCTCTCTAATAGATACTTCTTCCATAATGCCCTCTCGAACTCACTCCACGTAAGTTCCTCCTCATAAATACCCCTGATATTCTTCACATCTTCCCACCATATATTTTCTTTACCTTTGAGGCTGAATGATTCTGGATTTCATGTTTTCTGAGTAATCATGCTACCTAAAGGAATTACTCATACCAAACAACCATGCTTTTTCATCTTGTGATTTCTTCATATCTCCATCAAATGTGGGTGGTTTTTCTTTCTCAAACTCATCTGAAAAATATCCCCTATCACTCCTCCTATAAGGATGATAATGATGACGATAATAGTGCATGTCAGAAACGGAACTATAATAGTACCTGTGTCTGTCACCTCTCCTATCCGGAGTGTCCAAGAACCTGCCATCTCTAATCGTATCATCTCTATATGACATGTGACCACCATGATACCTACTTCCATATTCCCCATTAGTCCCATCCTCCTATCCATAGCTAATCCGAAGTGGTCCCTGTTTCTACAACTCTGACAAACTTTGAAGGATTACTGCATTAACCTCTGCTTGCTTCTCCTATGCATGTATGATTCTATCATTATTTTCCTTACAACTCATTATTTCTTCCTTCAAATTATCAATGTATCTCTTAAGTCAAAAGAGTGCCCAACACCATGATGCTCATCTGATTCATAGGGATAATAAATGTAGTCTACCATCTTTCTAGTCATCTTTGATTTCTTCTTGCAAGGCATCTCATGTCAGCTAAACCAAATCACAATAAACCAACGTACCTTAGCATGATTCGGGGAGGATGTCTCATCTAGAAGGTCAACCAATCAGTGTAATACATGTATATACATAATCATATCAACATATATACTTATAACACATAGGTATACCAACACATAAACATCATTCTAGCTAGATTCCAGTCATCAATGCATGACCATATCAACTACACACCATGACCTCATACATGACAACATCAACCATACCAATGTACACTTGATAGCGTGTAAGCACCTGACATGTATAACTAGTCATACACTCATGACAACACACTTCACAACAAGACCATCATCTCTCTCATGGTGACATCACTACCACCATGACAAACACCAAGCTGATGCAACAAGTACATAGACCACAAGTATAAGAAACACATATGCAACCAACATAAATACATGACCAACACACCACCCATTCAGTCTAAGGGGTGAACGATGCTCTGATACCACTAGTAACACACCACCTCCCCTCACATATACCCACTTTCATAGGCTTACCCGCGGTAAACATGATTTGAGGGGTCGTTATGAGCAGACTCAACCTCCTAGGTGACCTTAAGGAAATGGAGTCGACAAACAACCTTATTGACTTCCCTCAGGTGCCAAAGGACCCTATAGGAGTAACCCAAACCCTCCAAGTGCCCATCCCCTTAACCAAATGACTTTTCCATGAGTTTTACCCCTATTCACTCCATTTCCAAGGCCTCAGTGCGACTAGAACCTCCCAGTCGCATCCATAATCCTGCATCAGTGCGACTATGGACTAAATTGCTCAGTGTTTTGCCAATGATTGTGGATTTTAAGGCTATATTCCAAGGATGGGGCTATACCTCTGCCCAAAAATCCCTGCAACTTTCAAAAATCATAAATTACACAAGGAAAATGCTTGTAAACTAAAAACTGACTCCGGGACTAGGCCTGACCATCCCCAACTAGGACTGAAATTCTGTCAAACACTTGGAAACAATGCAATCTACAGGTCATGAATACAATACTGAACATAAGGGATTGAAAATTCATATTAAACTTATCAAGAAGGATCACCACCCTCTCCCTTTAGATGTATTAACATTAATTATGTCTTGCATCCATTATTCTTCCAGTTATAAGTAAAAACATGAAATGAACCATGACTAGAACCAGTCAAATAACCATGCTTATAACCAGCATGTAACCATTGAAATAACCATAAGATAACAACCATTAAAGCCACATAATTACAATTTCAAAAGCAAGAGAACTTAGCTTTCATTAAAAATAGGCAATAACCAACCAGGTTCAAGACTTCCATGTACCACCCGACCATAGACATGGTTGAACCAAATCTTTCTTTCATCTAGTCACCATCGTGTCATATTCCAAGAATGAATGTGGGATATCATGGATAAACCGATCCAAAAAAAAACAAGGGAATCCAGAGGCTAAACCACCTTCATCCTCACCATACCATGATCTCACCTAAACAGGCATTGAGAACACAAAACCAAACCGATATTGGAATGCCTCTTAATCTCATCACCATCCTTAAGGAATTTTTTGTCTCCTTGTCTTTAGTCTTTACTGCAATCCAAACCGAATCACTAGGCCCTTATTGAGACACCACCCTCAGGATTTACCATGTATCTCGTCAAAATTGGTCAAGGGATTCCTAGGCCTTTCGGAATTGACTTGAGACCAACTCCGCCCTAGATTCCGAAACCATCCGGAAATTCCAAAGCTCAAAACCAAGAACAATCCCATCACACCATGGCTATCTGGAAAAAGGAAAGGCAAGTCTGAAAACCACTGTCAAAACCCGGAAAAACCATGCCACCAACAACAAAAGAACCAAATACCAACATGCACATACCATGCATGTCAAAATAAGCTAGGAAATCATACATGTAATCTATTACCTGCAAGTATTCATGTTGAATTTGATTGATCCTTCTCTTCCTTGCTTGATATCTTCTTTCCTTTCCCTTCATTGTCCTTCCTTTGCTTGATTTTCCCTTTCTTGATCCATTGATGAAAGGCTCCAAGAAAAATCTAAGTTTCCAAGAGTGTGTGAGAGATAGAGAGAATATAGAGAGAGCTCCAAAACTGAACTGACAAAAATCTCAACTAACAAAAGGGTATCCGTTGATCCTCATAAGCCTTTTTATCAATGAGGCCTTTATTTTCTTCATTTTCCATTATTTTCCTTCAATTTCCTCCTCACATGCAACCTATGACCTTTCACCTTCCTTTTCTTTTAATTTCCTTTATTTTCATAAATAAATGTGCCAAAAATACCTTTTTGCCTTTTTAATGCCTTAGCCATTTCCTTTTCCAATTTTACCTTAGCCATAAACACATCCATTGATGCCCACTAGGATATCTTACCCAACATTCAACTTGTGTCCCTTAACCGTGGTCTTATTTTTTCCTTTATTAAATTTTAATACATGAAATTTTGACCGAGGTTTGTTACATAAAGGAATGAGAACACTGAGTTGTAAGGTTTTTACGTTAATTGAAATAAAATCCTTATACCCATTACAGAAAATCTTCACTCCCACAAAAAAATAACAACTCAACATAAACAACATACCTGTTTGTAGTAATTAACGTTGCATTGTCACCAAACCAAGAACTAGTTTGATGAAGAAGAATCCGGATTTTCCACAATGTCAGAGAATGTTTGTCGACGTTTTGAATCCCAATGGGGATCCATATTCAATTGATAACCACAAGAGCTTGAAAACAAGAACTATTTGTTGCACCTGTAAAATACAACCATTTTCATTCAAAACTAATTGTTTAATATTATTATTATCATGTTATTATTCATGAGAAAAATTTTCCTACATGAGTATCACACAAAAAACCAACAAGGAAAACGTTTTTTGGACTGCTTCCATAGTTAACATGGCTCTCTAGAAAGCATGCTCTTCTTCCTTCTATGTTAAGATGATTTTAACCTGGTAATTGTAGGGACCCGTCCTTTTGTAGATAAAGAAACAGACACAAATGGAAGTGAATACTGCAGTCTGCACCGTATGAGATGGATATAACTTAATCTCTATATGGTATTCATAAATGCGTTCAGAAAATGGGATCAATTAGGTTCAATAAAGTAGTCATAAGGAAGAGTTAATATTTTTTTTTTTTTTTGTTAGAGAGATATAGGAACGAGCTGATGGGAAGCTCGGTAGATTCTAACCAACAAAACCTAGAATTTGAACGACGTTAGTGCAAACCCTAAATAAAATTGCATAGTAGTGTAGAAAATCCAGATATATTCAACTGATCTTGTAATATGCTAAAACAAATTACTTGAATCTATTCTACAAATTACGGAAACCAATTATGATCGCACAATCACATGAACAAGAAAGAGAAAGAATTTCAATTGCACAACACAAAGATTTATCTAGGGAAAGCCTCAGCTAAAAACCTTGTTATTTGTGTATTGCATTAAGTCAAGAATAAGAAACAATACAATGTTTCTCAGTCTTGAGAGCTCTCTGCACTATCTCTGACTGTCTCACTACCAACCTATGCACAAGCTTCTCTTGGCACACCTTTCTCTCACAAGCTTCACGTACAAACTTGTGCTTCCTATTGCTTGGTCTCACCAACTCGTGCTCACTAAAACAATGATCAAACTTGTGCCTTAATTCCTCCTTTTAAAGGCAATTTGAATGGTTAAAATTTGTGAGTTCTCTAATTAAGGAATGATTTATTTTAGGTCTTATTCTGACTGCATGCACCACATGTACAATTTGGATGATTATACAACTAATAGTACACTTCCCTTTTAACCCCAATATCAACTGGGTCTTCCTCAGAACTGACATGCAACAACTATTTATAGTGAATTATCAGTTATCTGATTAATCATTGCATGTGAATTAAATATAATTTAATTCACTTGGCCTCTCACTAGTTCCTCCATTAGTTAGAACTAGTTAAATTGATTTTAACTCAAATAATTAAGTTAAATAATTACAACTCAAAATAAACTGCAAATGGACCCCCTAAAACTTATAGAACACTCTACATGCCTCCCATTAGACTCTCAAATCGAATTAGCTAAACTAACTAAGTATCCTAACTTAGTTTACTCGTACAAGCTGTCATTTTGAGACATTTAGTGATGCAATGCTTGTCTATTCTATATATGATAAAGAATTGTAATTGAATCTATAGCTATTTCAATAATGGTAAAATTACATTCTATGGAAGGAGATCATGATACTTCAAATCATGATCCCCTTTAGTTTCTACAACCAAGAGGAAAGGAATTCAACTCTATCTTGATCTGGTTCCTTTGGAATGTTCTACATGCAACACTTCTCTCTAGTGTTGTTGCTACTACAACTTTTGAAATTGAAAAGCATCCAAACTTAATCAACTATGATCAATATGATGCAGTTTTCACCGGAGTCGTTGACTGCTACTAGCTACTGCATTGTCTACTAAAAACTTCATGCTGCTACTGACTCGGCATTGTGCCATCTGCAATACTGCCAAATTTTCTCTGCACTCCCCAGTATATGACTACTGCTAGTCTTTGCATCTGTCACTCTGCCATTTGACTGCATCACTTCCACTGATCCATCCTGCTACTATGTACTGTGGGCCCCCGTATCAAGGTACTGATCCATAAGTAAAAAACATCTCAATGGACCTTTTCCAAATTTCTGCACTCTTGGGAATATTGCTTCACATCACCCCACCTCTCACCTGGGGGTATGGTTTCATGTCCTCCCTCTGCCCACTTGGCTCGAAATTTCCCCCTACTAGAGGTCTCTACTTGAGTGGATTCCTCCACTCGGTCTCCTCTCTGCTTCTCTAATTGTGGCTACTCCACAAATTTCTGAGGCTTCTTCTGAGGTTGCATGTTGAGAGGTAATTCATGCTCCCTCTCAACCACCAATTCTCTAACCTTTGCCTTGCTCCTCAAGTTTTCATCTTCGAACTCGAGATCATACATGTTCTTGAATCACACACCGATCTCTTTCATCTGTCCCGTGGCGATGTTTCTAAGGAAAACCTTCCCTTTGTTAAATATCACATCATATGGGCACTCTGGAAACTCAGATCCGCGTTGTAAATGTCCCATCGTCACAAAATTTTATGAAAAAAAAAATATTATTTTAAATTGGTGATATCTCCCTCATCCTTACTCTGATTCGGCCAATTGTTTTTTTGAATTTGGGTATTTTTTCGCAAGGAATCTAGATCTGTTATTTGTTTTTGAAAATTTTACACAAACATTTTCATATCTTCTATGCAAACTCGCGGCCCAAAAACTTCTGACTCTGATACCATGTAGAAAATCCACATAGATCCAATTGATCTTATAATATATAAAACAAAATACTTGAATCTATTCTACAAATTGCGGAAACCAATTAAGAACACATAGTCACATGAATAATAAAGAGAAATAATTTCAATCGCACAACACAAAGATTTATCTAGGGAAAGCCTCAACTAAAAACCTCACTATTTGTATATTGAATTAAGTCAAGAATATGAAACAATACAATGCTTCGCTTAGGCTTGAGATCTCTCTACACTAAATCTAACTGTCTCACTACCAACCTGTGCACAAGCTTCTCTTGGCACACTTTTCTCCCACAAACTCCACACACAAAATTTTTCTTCCTATTACTTGGTCTCATCAAATTGTGCTCACCAAAACAATGATTAAACTTGTGCCTTCATTCCTTCTTTTAAAGGAAATTTGAATGGTTAAAATTTTGAGTTCTCTAATTCAGGAATGATTTATTTTAGGCCTTCTTCTGACTGCATGCACCACATGTACAATTTGGATGATTATACAACTGATAGTACACTTCCCTTTAACTCCAATCTCAAGTGGGTCTTCCTCAAAACTGACATGCAACAACTATTTATAATGAATTAATAGTATCTGATTGATCACTACATGTGAATAAAATCTAATCTAATTCACTTAACCTCTCACTAGTTCCTCCATCAATTAGAACTAGTTAAAATAATTTTAACTAAAATAATTAATTTAAATAATTACAACTCAAAATAAACTGCAATTGGACCCCCTAAAATTTATATAACACTATATATGCCTCCCATTAGACTCTAAACTCGAATCAACTGAACTAACTAAATCTTCATGCCTTAGATAACTCATACAAGTTGTCATGTGATGTGGAATTACAATTTACTTCTAATTTAATTAAGGGAAAATTAAATTAGAATCCCTTTTGATGTCATTTTAAATGTTTCTTGTTGTCATTTTCAACAGTATCTCTCAATAAGAAATGAATTCAACTCTATCATGATCTTGTACCTTTGGAATGTTTTGCATGCAACACTTCTCTCTAGTGTTGTTGCTACTGAAAATTATAAAATTGAAAAGCATCCAAAGTGAATCAACTATGATCAGTATGATACATATTTCACCAGAGTCTCTAACTTCTACTTGCTACTACATTATCTATTGAAAAATCCATGTGGTTGTTGACTCTGCACTGCTACCAACTTTGCTCTGTGCTCCCCAATATCTCATTGCTGCTACATTTGTCAATATGTCATATGACTGCATCATTGCCACTGATCCATCCTGCTACTGTGTATTTTGGGCCCCTATAGCAAGGTAATGATCCACGAGACAAAACATCTCAACGGACCCTTCCCAAATGTCTTCACTCTTGGGACTATTCCTTCACATTGCCCCACCTCTCACTTGGAGGTATGGCTACATTTTTTCCCTCTTCTCACTTGGCTCGAAATCTCCCCATACTGGAGGTCTCTGCTTGAGTGGATTCCTCCGCTCGATCTCCTCTCTTATTCTATAATAGTGGTTGATACACAACTTTCTGAGACTTCTTCTAAGGCTGCATGTTGAGAGGTAATTCATGCTCCCTCTCAACCACCAAGTCTCTAACCTTTTCCTTGCTCCTCAAAGCTTTGCATGCTTCTTCGACCTCGAGAGCATACAGGTTCTTGAATCGCACACCAATATATTTAATTTGTCCCGTGGTAATGCGTCTAAGGAAAACCTTCCCTAAATATCACATCATTTGGGCACTCTGGAAACTTAGATCTGCATTGTAATTGTCTTGCCGTCACAAAATTTTCTAAAAAAAGAGTTGATTTTAAATCGGCGATATCTCCCTCATCTGAACTCTGATTCGACCAATTGTTTTTTTTTAATTTGGGTATTTTTTTGCAAGGAATCCAAATATGGTATTTGTTTTTGAAATTTTTTCAAAAACAAAAATCATATCAGCTCTGCAAACTCGCCGCCCAAAAAAATTCTACTTTGATACCATGTAGAAAATCCACATAGATTCAACTGATCTTGTAATATGCTAAAACAAAATACTTGAATCTAATTTAAAAATTGTGGAAACCAATTATTATCGCGCAATAACATGAACAAGAAAGAGAAATAATTTCAATCACACAACACAAAAATTTATCTAGGGAAAACCTCAGCTAAAAACACCACTACTTGTATATTGCATTAAATCAAGAATACGAAACAATACAATGCTTCTCTCAAGCTTGAGAGATCTCTACACTATCTTTGATTGTCTAACTACCAACCTATACACAAGATTTTTTTCACACAACTTTCTCTCACAACCTCCACACATAAAATTGTCCTTTCTATTGCTTAGTCTCACCAACTCGTGCTCACCAAAACAATGATTAAACCTGTGCCTTCATTCCTCCTTTTAAAGGAAATTTGAATGGTTAAAATTTGTGAGTTATGTAATTAAGGAATTATTTATTTTAGGCCTTCTTCTGACTGCATGCACCACCTGTACAATTTATAGTACACTTCCCTTTAACTCCAATCTCAATTGGGTCTTCCTCAGAATTGATATGCAACAACTATTTATAGCGAATTATCAGTTATCTGATTGATCACTACATGTGAATTCAATCTAATTTAATTCACTTGACCTCTCACTAGTTCCTCCATCAATTGGAACTAGTTAAACTAATTTCAACTCAAATAATTAAGTTAAAAAATTACAACTCAAAATAAACTGGAACTAAACCCCCTAGAAGACTCTACATGCCTCCCATTAGACTCTCAACTCAAATTCATTGAACTGTCTAAGTATGACTGACTTAGTTAACTCATACAAACTATCATGTGATGTGGAATTACAATTTTAAACTTCTAATTTAATTAAGGTAAAATTAAATCAGAATCCCTTTTGATGTCATTTTCAATATTTCTTGTTGCCATTTTCAACAGTCCTTCTCAACAAGAAAATAATTCAACTCTATCATGATCTGGTACCTTTGGAATATTCTACATGCAACACTTCTCTCTAGTGTTGTTGCTACTACAACTTCTGAAATTGAAAAACGTCCAAATTGAATAAACTATGATCAATATGATGCATCTATCATGAGAGTCTCTAATCAAGCAATACATCTACTAAGACCGTCTACTGAAAACTCTCGCATCGTTGTTGACTCGCACGAGTCCCATCCGCATCACTTCCAACATTGCTCGCGCTCCCCAGTATCTGACTGATGTTATTCTCTGCATCTGTCACTCTGTCAATTAACTGCATCACTGCCACTAATCCATCTTGCTATTGTGTACTATGGCCCCCCATAGCAAGGTAATGATCCATGAGACAAAACATGTCAATGGACCTTGCCCAAATTTCTGCACTCTTGGGACTATTGCTTCACATCACCCCACCTCTAACTTGGAGGTATGGCTGCATGTGCTCCCTCTTCCCACTTGGCTCGATATTTCCCCCTACTGGAGGTCTCTTCTTGAGTGGATGCCTCAACTTGGTCTCCTCTTTGCTTCTCTAATTGTGGCTTCTCCACAACTTTCTGAGGTTTCTTCTAAGGCTGCATGTTGAGAGGTAATTCATGCTCCCTCTCAACCACCAAGTCTCTAACCTTTTCCTTTCTCCTCAAATCTTTGCATGCATCTTCGACCTCGAGAGCATACAAGTTCTTGGCTCGTACACCAATCTGTTTCATCTGTCCCGTGGAGATGTGTCTAAGGAAAACCTTCCCTTTGCTAAATATCACATCGTCTGGGCACTCTGGAAACTCATATCTACACTGTAACTGTCTCGTCGTCACAATATAATTGTTAAAAAAAATAAAAAATAAATAAATAAATTTAAACTGCATCACTGCCACTGATCCATCCTGCTACTGTGTATTTTGGGCCCCTGTAGCAAGGTAATGATCCACAAGACAAAACATCTCAACGGACCCTTCCCAAATGTCTTCACTCTTGGGACTATTCCTTCACATTGCCCCACCTCTCACTTGGAGGTATGGCTGCATTTTCTCCCTCTTCCCACTTGGCTCGAAATCTCCCCCTACTGGAGGTCTCTGCTTGAGTGGATTCCTCCGCTCGATCTCCTCTCTTATTCTATAATAGTGGTTGCTACACAACTTTCTGAGGCTTCTTCTAAGGCTGCATGTTGAGAGGTAATTCATGCTCCCTCTCAACCACCAAGTCTTTAACCTTTGCATTGCTCCTCAAAGCTTTGCATGCTTCTTCGACCTCGAGAGCATACAGGTTCTTGACTCGCACACCAATATATTTCATTTGTCCCGTGGTAATGTGTCTAAGGAAAACCTTCCCTAAATATCACATCATTTGGGCACTCTGGAAACTTAGATCCGCATTGTAATTGTCTTGCCGTCACAAAATTTTCTGAAAAAAAGAGTTGATTTTAAATCGGCGATATCTCCCTCATCCGAACTCTGATTCGACCAATTGTTTTTTTTTTAATTTGGGTATTTTTTTGCAAGGAATCCAAATATGGTATTTTTTTTTTTAATTTTTCCAAAAACAAAAATCATATCAGCTCTGCAAACTCGCCGCCCAAAAAAATTCTACTTTGATACCATGTAGAAAATCCACATAGATTCAACTGATCTTGTAATATGCTAAAACAAAATACTTGAATCTAATTTAAAAATTGTGGAAACCAATTATTATCGCGCAATAACATGAACAAGAAAGAGAAATAATTTCAATCACACAACACAAAAATTTATCTAGGGAAAACCTCAGCTAAAAACACCACTACTTGTATATTGCATTAAATCAAGAATATGAAACAATACAATGCTTCTCTCAAGCTTGAGAGATCTCTACACTATCTTTGATTGTCTCACTACCAACCTATACACAAGCTTTTGTTCACACAACTTTCTCTCACAACCTCCACACATAAAATTGTTCTTTCTATTGCTTAGTCTCACCAACTCGTGCTCACCAAAACAATGATTAAACCTGTGCCTTCATTCCTCCTTTTAAAGGAAATTCGAATGGTTAAAATTTGTGAGTTATGTAATTAAGGAATTATTTATTTTAGGCCTTCTTCTAACTGCATGCACCACCTGTACAATTTATATTATTATACAGTTGATAGTACACTTCCCTTTAACTCCAATCTCAACTAGGTCTTCCTCAGAATTGATATGCAACAACTATTTATAGCCAATTATCAGTTATCTGATTGATCACTACATGTGAATTCAATCTAATTTAATTCACTTGACCTCTCACTAGTTCCTTCATCAATTGGAACTAGTTAAACTAATTTTAACTCAAATAATTAAGTTAAAAAATTACAACTCAAAATAAACTGGAACTAAACCCCCTAGAACACTCTACATGCCTCCCATTAGACTCTCAACTCAAATTCATTGAACTGTCTAAGTATGACTGACTTAGTTAACTCATACAAACTATCATGTGATGTGGAATTACAATTTTAAACTTCTAATTTAATTAAGGTAAAATTAAGTCAGAATCCCTTTTGATGCCATTTTCAACAGTCCTTCTCAACAAGAAAATAATTCAACTCTATCATGATCTGGTACCTTTGGAATATTCTACATGCAACACTTCTCTCTAGTGTTGTTGCTACTACAACTTCTGAAATTGAAAAACATCCAAATTGAATAAACTATGATCAATATGATGCATCTATCACGAGAGTCTCTAACTGCTACTAACTACTGCACTGTCTACTGAAAACTCTGCATTGTTGTTGACTCTGCACTGTGCCATCTGCACTACTTCCAACTTTTCTCTGCGCTCCCCAGTATCTGACTGATGTTATTCTCTGCATCTGTCACTCTGTCAATTAACTGCATCACTGCCACTAATCCATCTTGCTATTGTGTACTATGGCCCCCCATAGCAAGGTAATGATCCATGAGACAAAACATGTCAATGGACCTTGCCCAAATTTCTGCACTCTTGGGACTATTGCTTCACATCACCCCACCTCTAACTTGGAGGTATGGCTGCATGTGCTCCCTCTTCCCACTTGGCTCGATATTTCCCCCTACTGGAGGTCTCTTCTTGAGTGGATGCCTCAACTCGGTCTCCTCTCTGCTTCTCTAATTGTGGCTTCTCCACAACTTTCTGAGGTTTCTTCTAAGGCTGCATGTTGAGAGGTAATTCATGCTCCCTCTCAACCACCAAGTCTCTAACCTTTTCCTTTCTCCTCAAATCTTTGCATGCATCTTCGACCTCGAGAGCATACAGGTTCTTGGCTCGCACACCAATCTGTTTCATCTGTCCCGTGGAGATGTGTCTAAGGAAAAAAAAAAAAAAATTAAATCAGCAATATGTCCTTCATACGAACATATTGCTGATTTAAAATTTATTTATTTATTTATTATTATTATTATTATTAATTTTTTTTTATTTTTTTTTTAATTCGGGTATTTTTTTCGCAAGGAATATATATATATATATATATATATATAATTTTTTTCATTAAAATATCAGAACTTCTCTGCAAAATCTTTGCCCAAAAAATTCCTACTCTGATACCATGTAGAAAATCCACATAGATTCAACTGACCTTGTAATATGCTAAAACAAAATACTTGAATCTATTCTTTAAATTACGGAAACCAATTACGATCGCACAATCACATTAACACGAAGGATAAATAATTCAATTGCATAACACAAATATTTATTTGGGAAAAGCCTCAGCTGAAAACCCCGCTATCTGTATATTGCATTAAGTCAAGAATATGAAACAATAAAATGCTTCTCTCAGGCTTCAAAACTCTCTGCGTTATCTCTGATTGTCTCACTACCAACCAGTGCACAAGCTTCTCTTGGCACACATTTCTCTCACAAGCTCCACGCACAAAATTGTGCTTCCTATTGCTTAGTCTCACCAACTCATGCTCACTAAAACAATGATTAAACTTATGCCTTCATTAAAGGAAAATTGAATGGTTAAAATTTGCGAGTTATCTAATTAAGGAATGATTTATTTTAGGATTTCTTCTGACTGCATGCACCATCTGTACAATTTGGATGATTGTACAACTGATATTACATTTAATTTAACTCCAATATCAACTGGGTCTTCCTCAGAACTGATATGCAACAACTATTTATAGTGAAATATTAGTTATTTGTTTGATCACTGCATGTGAATTAAATCTAATTTAATTCAATTGACCTCTCACTAGTTCCTCCATCAATTAGAACTAGTTAAAGTGATTTTAAATCAAATAATTAGGTTAAATAATTACAACTCAAAATAAACAACAACTTGACCCGTTAAAACCTCGAAAACACACTACATGCCTCCCATTAGACTCTCAACTCAAATTAACTGAACTAACTAAGTCTTCTTGACTTAGTTAACTCGTACAAGTTGTCATGTGATGTGGAATTACAATTTACTTCTAATTTAATTAAGGGAAAAATAAATTAGAATCCCTTTTGATGCCATTTTCAATATTTCATGTTGTCAATTTCAACAAGCAGGGTTTTGTAGCAGTGACAAAGATGAATGAGTCTCACTCAATACACGGGAGGAGAGGGTAGTTACTATCTAACTCCCTCCAACCTTCTCCATTCGTCGATCAACTTCCAATCGGTATTTTTGTAGATATTCTTACCAATCACGATATGGGATCTGCCAGATGGAGGATGATTAAGGCAGGTTATGGATCCTTCAGAGGGCATTGAAATAGGGTGAGGAGAACACAAGTTATGAATTGTTATCGCCATGGTAGATCGTTAGAAGGCATCATGGGTAACCATAGTACAAACATTATATTATATGTGTTGAACCATAAAAAAAAATTATCAATCAAAACATCACACCTCCCGACAACTAACTTATATGTATGATCAAATGTGATGCACTTTCACATGGAATATATATATATATGTGTGTGTGTGTGTGTGTGTGTGTCAAATTCACTTTCCTTGTTGTATGTATCTGCATATGGGTTGGGTGTTATGAAATTCAAATAATAGATATATAGTCCTGGAATGTGAGAATAGTATAGTAAGAAAGTAATGTAAATAGGTTTAAAATAAATTGACTAAGGCATATTAAAATTTTAAATTATTTAAACTATTTTTTTCTGTATTATTTCATATTAAAATTCTTTTAAAAGTCAGTTAGAAAAAAAAAATAAAAAATAAAAAATAAAAAAATAAAAAAATTCGCATATTGTATTAATAATATATATTATGTAATGTTTTATTTGAATATTATAATTTTTTTTTATATTTTAAATGTTTTTTTAATTATTTATTGAGTTGATTTTTTATTGTGAAAATTTTTAAATGAAAATGTATATATATATATATATAGAGTGAGATAAGTAACAACATAATATAATGATGAATTATCATAAAACATAAAATTTCCATTGTAATATTGATAAATTTTCATTTCAAGTTTTCAATATTGATAAATTTCCATTACCAATATTGAAAAATTTCCAGTATTGATAAATGATAAATTTTATATAATGTGTTTGAATATTTTTTTTCTTTCATGAGATTTTTTTATTATATGAACATTTTTTAAATGTGTTTATATATATATATATATATATATATATATATATATATATATATATATATATATATATATATATATATATATATATATAAAGAAAGTTGTTTATTAAATATATTATTTTTTTAGTGGTTTGTTGTGATAGAACATGTATATAACAACTATCAACTTTAAACAATTTATGAAATCTATTAAGAGTTCTGGAAATACAAGTAGCTAAATCAAAAATGCTTTTCCCTTTTGTTTTTTATTCTCATTTTGCCATATTATGTTTGAAAAATTTTAGAAATTTTATGTTCAAAATCAAAATATATTTTTGGGTGGGAATTTGACTTAAATCGACAGGCAAGGAGAACATATTTGGATATGGAATATTGGAGGGATATGGCATCGGACCCTCGCCATTCCATAGGCCAGTCCACTAAATTTAAACAGATTGTTTATCTTTATTGGCTGATGAAGAACATCATGGCCAAAACCTTAGTGACATATTTTGTTGGAACATCCAAGACTGAAATAGAATTCCAAGAAATTCATAAGTAATTTTATCTTATTCAATTTCAGATTCAAAAACAGAATGTTTGCCTCAACTGCATAGAGAAGCACATTCCATGCCTCCCTCGGACCGAACTGCCAAAATCCAGTGGAAAAGATCCAGTGCTTAGGACTCATTTGATGAGTAGTAGTATGACTTGCATAGATTGGTTTTTAATTTTTTCTATGTACACATGAATGATATGCAAACTTTGATGTTTTCTCTTAGTTATATAGTCACTTGGAGAATTAAAGACAATCAAGCCTATATAGTGATGTTACATAGTCTCAAACTCTTTCATTTTTGGATGGCTTATATTGCATTAAGGTAGCCAACAAAGTTGGTTTCCTAGTGGGCAGGTTGAGGCCACTTGACCAAATAGATATGGATGTAAAACCTGCTTGTTTTGTTAGAAATGAATAGAAAGGATCTGCCAAGCTTACAAAAAAAATTCAATATATATTTGAAAAAAAAAAATTATTGCAACCATTGAGGAGGTGTTGATACATCATTGTAGGGGAAAAAATAGTGGTGTCTAATATTGTAAATTTTTATTTGTTTATTTGATTTCTTTATTTTATTACCTAAATTTTAAAATTCACAATGGATGTTTCATCAGCGTTTTTATTTTTTTATAATTTTAAAAACATAATTTTTTCACATTGTGACAAAGATTGTCGCTTGGTTGAATGCCACATTGTCACAAAGACTGTCTCTTGGTTGAACGTCACATTGTGACAACCATGATCATCCATGGTCAATGATGGTCCAACATCGCATTGTGAGAAATATTGTCTCAATATTAAAATCAACCATGTTTTGTGACCAAGATTGTATCTTGGTCCAATGTCACATTGTGACAACCATGGTCCAATGTCGCATTGTGAGAAATATTGTCTCAATATGAAAATCAACCATGGTAAACCATGGTCCAATGTTGCATTGTGACAAAGATTGTCTCAACATTAAAATCAATCATGGTCACTTATGGTTAACCATGGTCCAATGTCGCATTGTGACAAGGATTTTCTCAATATGAAAATCAACAATGGTCAATCATGTTCCAATGTCACATTGTGACAAATATTGTCTCAATATGAAAATCAACCATGGTCAATCATGGTCACATTGTGCCAAAGATTGTCTCTTAGTCCAACATCACATTGTGACAACCATGGTCAACCATGGTCCAACGTCACATTGTGACAAAGCTTGTCTGAGTATGAAAATCAACCATGGTTAACCATTTTCCAATGTCACATTGTGACAAAATTTGTCTCAATATGAAAATCAATAATGGTCAACCATAGTCCAACGTCGAATTGTGACAAATATTGTGTCAATATGAAAATAAATCATGGTTGACCATGGTCAACCATGTGTATTTTAGGGTTTATAATATTTATCTTAGGGTTTATATACCTTGGGTTTATAATATTTATCCCTTGGTTTTATAATCCATGGTCCTATGTCGCATTGTGAAAAAGATTGTCACAATATTAAAATCAACCATGGTCAACCAGGGTCAATCATGGTCAACCATGGTCAATCATGGCCAACCATGGTCGCATTGTGACAAATATCGCCTCTTGTTCCAACGTTACATTGTGACAACCATGGTGATCCATGGTCTACCATGGTCCAACGTTGCATTGTGAAAAATATTGTCTCAATATGAAAATTAATTGTGCTCAACCATGGTCTACCATTGTCTAACGTTGCACTGTGACAAAGGTTGTCTCAATATGAAAATTAATCATGGTCAACCATAGTCCAACGTTGCATTGTGGCAAATATTGTTTCAATATGAAAATCAACCATGGTCTACCATGGTCAATCATGTTTATTTTAGGGTTTAATATATTTATCTTAGGGCTTATATACCTTGGGTGTATAATATTTATCCTTTGGGTTTAATATTATTCCCTTGGGTTTTAAGTATCGCATTATGACAAATATTGTCTCAATATGAAAATCAACCATAGTCTACCATTGTCCAACGTCGCACTACGACAAAGGTTGTATCAATATGAAAATCAACCATAGTCTAACGCTGCATCGTGACAAAGATTGTGTCAATATGAAAATCAACTGTGGTCGACCATGGTCAATCCTGTTTATTTTAGGGTTCAAAATATTTATATTAGGGTTTATATACCTTGGGTTTATTATATTTATTCATTGGGTTCAATATTATTCCCTTGGGTTTATAATATTCATATTAGGGTTTATATACCTTGGGTTTATTATATTAATCCATTGGGTTTAATATTATTCATTCGGATTTATAATACCTTGGGGTTTTAGAATTAATCCCTTGGGTTTATAATATTAATCTTAGGGTTTAATATAAATCATTTGGCTTTATAATCCCTTGTGTTTTTAGTATTAATCCATTGGGTTTATTATTCCTTGGGTTTATAATATTTTTCTTAGGGTTTATATACCTTGGGTTTATAATATTAACCCCTTGGATTTAATGTTAATAAAACAATATTAATAAATAATAATGTAGTTGTGCATGTGATTAATATACGCCTTTGCGTATATCAACCACATTTAATAATATAGTTATGCTAGTTTATCTTTTTGTGAATAATGTGTACATTTACCAAAAACAATTACCTATAATAATAGTCCAATATTTTATCATAATACAACTTCACATTAAAACTTAAACTTATATATTTAATAAAAAAAACCTTTATTTACACATCAACGAAATTCCATGAAAATATATTAAAAAAACTTTCATTTACACATTAACAAAATTCCATGAAAATGTATTAAAAGTGCATATTTCCAAAATAATAATAATCATTAATAATATTGTAATATTTTACTAATATAACATCTCATCAATTTTTCATAATACAACTTCACAATTAAAACTTAAACTTATATATTTAATTAAAAAAACCTTTATTTATACATTAACAAAATTCCATGAAAATATATTAAAAATGCATTTGCCAAAATAATAATAATAGATGAGATGTAATATTTTACTAATATAACATCTCATCAATGAGTATGACTAAATTTTTCCTCCAATATAAGAGACAAACACCTCAATTTGCATACCAACAAAATTTCATCAAATATATTAAGCTACATTCAAACCCTTAATTAATTAAATTAAAAAATATAAAACATAAAAATCTTCAAAAAGGGAGAACAAGTCAAGAGCAACAATTAACTTTACTTGTTGAAACGTGAACCAAGGAAGAAAAATGACAAGGATCATAATTACATGTACGGAATTTCAATGTGACATGAAATATGGGCGAGCCTTATTTCAGCTGCCATAGGCCCATTAATGCAGCCCAGGCAGCTGATGTCGGCCGTCGGATTAAAACACACGATCATCGTACGGCGGGCATCAGCTGCCTAGGCCGCATTAATGGGCCTATGGCCGCTGAAATATGACCTCGCATATTTAATGGATAGAACTTTTAAAAATAATATAAATTGATGGCATTTGGTGTTATGTCATGTTTCAAAGGTACAAGGAGGGTTCTTCGATGTTGGTGATGATCTTCATTAAAATAATTCTAATTCATTCATATTTTTTCATATTTTTCCCGAAACACGAGCTAATAATCTTTTTCTTTTTTTGGTATCATCCTATTTATTTACTACTACTCTAATCAATTAAGATTCCGTGCATTCATATTTGCAATGTTCATGTATCAATGAACGATTTTGTTGCATACCTCAGAAGTACCGAGGAAGTGGAAAATACACGAGTTACATTTTTTTCCTTAAGAAAATTGTATCTTGTTATTATTTATAAGAATCAAAGATACATTATAAAGTGCGGAAAGATATAATTTTCAAAGATTTGTTCTTATGTACATATTTGTTCTTTGAGTTGAGCTTTACGGTACTAACAAAAAGATTTTTCATATCTATTACAGAAAATATTGCATAAAAACACTTGAGATTTCGAGTGACCAATTCCTTTAAGGTTGAGTAATCATAAGAGATAAAAAAGAAAAACTAAGATTAGAAATTTCAAAAGATTCCATCTCTTTTGTAGACACTAGGCGAGGCTTCAGAAGAGATGGAAGAAGCCAAAGAATTTTTGGCCCCCATCCCTTCATTCCTTAAGATAGACAATACCTACAGAGAGAGAAATCCCTTGCTTAGATAAAATATCCACCATGGTATTGAAGTTCCTGTAAACACGAAAAAAAAGAAATTTGTTGGAATTGTTGCTTGATCTTCATGACTTTTTATTTATAGAAACAAAGATTTAATGCCTATAAATCTGTATTCCCTCTTAACCAATTTATGATACACTTAGAGTCGCCTCCCACCTGAAACCTTGAAAATTTTAAGTACTTTACAAAGACAAGAAGGGCCCAAGATGCTATAAGTTCATCTTTGGTATTGGTCCCCTATCCTACCCCACAGAAGCTTTCAGAACATGATTATGAGCGAAATTAAAGACAATTCCCCACCACAATGACCTTTTTAAGAGGCACCATCGAAGAATGCAACAGGAAGATCACTAATTGGGATAGGGGGAAGAACGACCCTTAACTGCTTTGGCTTACTACTCACCGGATGTTCTCTAAAGAATGCTACCACTTTTTTTGTTGTTTGAATTAGTAAGTGAGACTTACCTTAAAAAATGACCTTATTATGCATGTTCTAAAGCCCCCATATTGTGAAAACGGGAAGAGTTTGAATTATTTTTCGCTTTAACACCCAAAAAGACAAACATTCCTCAAAATAATTAAAACTACAACCAGATGGGATTCCAACAATAGAAATCATGTTTTCCCGTAATTCTTTTGCTACCTTGCACTTTATGAAAATGTGGTCTATAGTTTCCTCTCTGTCATAACATAGACAAAAGATATTTGGTCCACTAAACCCCTTTTCTGTAGATTTTCCAGTATCAGTATTTTGTTTTCAAGGACCAACCATAAGAAAATTTTTAGCTTGAGAGGAAGATTCGAGCTCCAAAATCTTGTAAAACCACCATTTTGGAGGAGGATTACATGATGAAGAAGATATGATCTCATAATCAAAGCTAACCTCCACTTTCCATGTCCCTTCTTATTTGATCCCAATCCAAACTAAATGGTCTTCTTCTTATGATAAAAAGACCCCATTTTTTGAGAGATTTTGTACAGAATTATCCCATTCACAAGCAGGAGGTCCCCATAAATCCAACTTACTAGAGTTGAGCCACTGACTTTGAGAGTTGTTTAATGGAAAAAGGTTGTTATCTTGGGCTATGAGATATAAACCCTTGGCATTTAAGAGAACCACTAGGGTCTGAGAAAAGATAGTAGGAAAAAAACCTGAAAAAAATGGGTCCTTTCCCAATCTGATTTGGAAATCGTTCCCAAATTTCCATAGAAGCCCCTTGAAAATCCAACTGAAGGATTACATTAGCCCCCTCCATACCAAGGAACCTTCATGCACCTATTTAGAGGCCAAAAGGTGGATCCATCCCACTAAAGAATATTTTTTTATGTACTTCTCCTTTATCAATTGACTCCATATTCCATTACCAAATAGTGCCCCCCAAAAATTATTTAAAGTTAAATCTTTCCCAAACCAAAACATATTTTTAATATCCCACCCTCCTAAGCTTTATGGTTTCGAAAGATATTCCCAGCTGACGAGATGGAATTTGTCTTTTCCTTTTACACTTGACCACAGAAAGCTGAAGATTCTTTGTCTGATTAAGTTTAGGAGGTAGGAAGGGATTTTAACTAGGCTCATCTAGTAAACCGGGATACTTTCAAGAACAGATTTGACAAGGACCAAGTGACCACCCAAGGACAACCACTTATAGCACCAACATTGGGATACTTTCAAGAACAGATTTGACAAGGAACAAATGACCACCCAAGAAAAGCCACCTATAGCACCAACACCCAATTTTTCGTTCGACTTTCCGAAGTAACCACATCCAGTCCTATTTTTTGTAATAGTTTGGATTTAACCAAAAGCCTAAATATTTCAGACCAAAGTCCATATCCTACATTTTGTAGGGCCATAATTCTGAGATCTGAGATAAATTTTAAAACCAAGGATTCTATGTTGTTTTGAAGGAACATTGACTTCCTAATGTTGAACTCCATTCTTGTTTCCCTGCAAAAATAAGATATTATTCCTTTGTAAACCTACCATTCTTCTAGCAAGCCTTCACCCGTAATTATCACATCATATAAAAAGAGAAAATGGTTGATTATCATGGAAAATGACACTTTGATTCCTTTTATCCTTCCATCCATTTTCTCCTTAATTATCATTCGTCTAAGGTCTTCAATAATCAACATAAAAATCAGAGTGGATAGAAGACATCACTGCCTTAATCCCTTACATTTGTTGAATAAATTTGAAGGAGATCTATTTATTAACACCACAATATTGGCATAGGAGACACATGCCATGATCCAACTCGTGACTAAAAACACCAACCCTAACTGGATCAAGAGTCTGAAGAAATCCCAAATTTCCCTGTCATAAGCCTTTTCCATGTACATTTTGAAAATGAGGGCTTTTAGATGTTTGTTTTTAATTATATGCAGATATTCCTGAGCAATCCCAATTGCCTCATAGATTTTCCAGCCAGGGAGGAACCCAAATTTCTCTATTGAGATGACATCAACCAATTTTTCCTTCAATTTGTTGACAATGGTTTTGGAAATTATTTTATATACCATATTACAGAGAGAAATCGGCCTAAAATTTTCAAAATAAAGAGCGTTGGAGGATTTTGGAATAAGAGCAAGATAGGTGGAATTTATCCAACTACTGACTCTACACTTGATTCTAGATTCCTCCACTTCTCTTAGCAGATCATCTCCAATAAGATCAAAGAAATGAGAGAAGAATTATGTCATCCATCCATCTGGCCCATGGATTTTCTCTCTACTGCATCCTTTTAAGGTTTCTTCTATCTCCTCAATAGAGACCTTTCTTTTGATAAAGTATGCTTCCTCTTTAGAAAAAAACCAAGGGAATTTATGGAGAACTTGCATCTGTTCCAGAAATTTGATTGTAACAGGACGACTGAAATGTGAGGAGAAAATATCGACAACAACTCTTTTAAGATCGTCCTAATATTTTTTGAGATTCCATTCTCATCCTAAATCTCCCAAATGACATTATTGACACTTCTAAAATTTGCATATCTGTGGGAAAACTTTGTATAACCATCACCATAGGAAACCAATTTTCCCTACTTTTGATCCTCAAATAGTCCTCTTTGATCCTTAGGATCTATTTTTTTCTTGACTCCAAGTTACATATGTGGCTTTTTATCTCTGCAGAAAAGGAGTTTTTTATGAAAGAATGGTTGAAATGACTATATTCCAATTCAATGGCTTCCAGTTCTGCATTCAATTTATTTTTCTTCTCCTTTTCCAAATTAATTTCCATCTTCCTTAACTAATTCAATTTTGTATGAGAGATTGTCCATATACGAATGAAAATTGATCACTTATAACTTGCTCTACTTATTCCTAATTAGCTCATTGAAGGACTAGTCACTTTGCCAGACATGATTAAATTTGAAAGGGTGACACGATCTGTGATATTGGAAATCCATTTCAAGGAAAATGGGAATGTGGTCGGAAATACCCCAGGACTTATCAAAGATTTTAATCTTCCTAAAATTGTGGCTAGGCTTTCAACAACGAGAAAGTGATCAAGACACTTCGTTATACCATCCATACCCACCCGCCCATTCTTCCAAGTAGGAGATAAAGGTTTGGGACATATGTCAATCAAATTCTTCTCTTGGAAAATATTTTAAAAATAATGGGCCAGTTGATCACATTTATCCTTGTTGCCCCAAACTTCATGGGCATAAATCGTAAGGTTTAAGTATCGTGCCAGAATCGAGTTCTAGCTTCCCAAGGGACCACTTTGTTGAAAGGAGTCTCATAATGCCTTCCTTTAATCATATGGGCCATATAAATTCACTACAATTATCATATTATTCAAGCCTCTCAACTTGCCTTCAAGAATAATGTCAAAGGAAGAGGAAAAATCTGCAAAGGAGGCTTGGTTAGGATCCCAAATAGAAACAATCCCCCCTGATAAGCCAACAAAATCCACAGCACAAACACACCAACGTGTATATACTTTATAAATTAACTCCTTTGATCTATCATCATATACCATTGTTTCCTAAATCAAGACCACAGATGGCCTATAGATAACCTCCTGAGGAAATTTATTTTGGAGCTTCCCCCTACCCCTCTGATATTTAGGGAAAGAGGGATCATTTCTTACCATTACAAGAGGGAAATTGTGTGCCAAGGGACCTAAGGGAGGAGGAATCATCAAATTGGATCCCAAGCGAGGTGGAGTCCTGGGGAAACCCTTCCCTAGCCAAATATTTGTTGTTTTTTTTTTCTTCCTAATCGTGACATTTTTTAGTAGAGAGGGAAGGGGGACCAACCATATGAGGAATAAAATTAGGAGGGTTAAGAATTGGGAGAGGGGTTGCTTTCATAACATCCATGTAGGATGGGAGGAGGGAGGAAATGTTCTCAAAGAAAGGATTGCGAGTAGTTGAAATCAGAGGGGGAGAGGATGGGATGAGGAGAGGAAAAGGGTTAATGTCTAAGGTCCCTCTAGTGGAGAACTTTTCACTCATGGGGGCCTTATTCTGGTAAGAGGAGATTTATTTGGATACATCCATCATAGTCGAGGTATCTGGAGATAAAGCAAGAGGTAAAGGAGGGGTAGAGGGACATAGGCCTTGATCAGAGACATGGACCAAAGCAAGGATCTTCTCAACATGAGCCTTTTCTAAAGGTTTCAACCCCAACAAAGATATATAAATTTTCAATAGTTAATCACTGATGATGACAGTATGCATTTTTTAGAGGGTGAATTAATCAAATCATCAAGCATAATGAGTTCTTCAAGAGATAAAGAATAAATTAATGAGTCTTGAATGGGAGATGTCTGGTTATCAAAGGCATCAAGAGCATTATCTAACTACTGTGATTCTTGAGAAGACCCACCATAGCACTATTTAATCTTAGAGGAACCAAGGACCTGAGGGCCTTTCCTTAGGCAACCACTTAGAGGAACCTTTAAGATTGAAGAAACTGAAAATATAATTTGTTCAACCTTACAATTTGGCAGTCCCTTTGCACATCGTCCAAAATTTCTAGCCACTTAAGGGGCTTCTCCAAGGTGGTTGTATCCCTTTTTTCATAACCATAACTATGCACATCTATAGGAACAGATAACTTTGAGGCCCTACAACGGCGAGAAATGATGCAATATTTTTGAAGATCACCTGTCTGATGATATGAGAGGCAACAAAAAGTAACCTTCCAGTAGTCTAGCAGTTGTTTATAGATTTTTTTCCCATGGTCCATTACCAATTCTTCAGGCATACCCATCTGTGTGTCCAGTTTAATTAGGATCCATTTAATATGTTTATTAAACTCCACCATGGATTTGTTGTCGAAGAAAATGAATTTTATGAGGGTATTGGCCACCATAATAAAAATATCCCAAGTCTAGAGCTCGAGTGAGAATCCAGGAAGCTTAACCCAAAAATACTTATGCATCAGTTGCTCAGAGCTAGGGTTGAAACCTTGATGCCTGATCCAGGTAGCTCCAAACACTCTCAGGAGACCAAGAGGGCTCATAAATGGTCAAAATTCAAATTGGTCATAATGCTTTCGAACTAGGACAAGATTGTAGTGCTCGTCGCCACGATTCCAATGGTGCAAACGTCACTCAAAGTCGAATCTGTATGAGAAAGTTATTGTAGTTTGAATTTTGTACCAAACAACAAAAAAACAAATCAAATTCAACATTTTTCCATGTGGCAGGCCGTATGGATGACATGTGGTAGACCTAGTGGGACCCACAAAGCTAATGTGGTAGCCTAGTCAACAAAAAAGGTGGACCCACAAAAAGGTGATGTGGCAATACCACAAGTCGACACATGGCAAGTAGGTGGTATAGGTGGCATATGATGTGGACCAATGAGGGCTTGCCACATGGCCCAATCACATGGTGCCAAATGGCACCTCAAATTAGGCCCAAGTGGCCTTGGATGGTGAAACCTTTATTTTTTGTCTTATTCTCATGTTTTTGGGAGTCGTTACAATATGGACATCCAAATTCCATATTATATAGTTTGAAAAAACTATATTAAAACTAAAATTAGGCTTTAAAAAAATATTGGGAGTCAATGGGATTCGAACCCCAAACCTCCCAACAACAAGTATCTTAATATTATTATGCCAACCAATATTCCAACCTCACACTCTGTCTTATTCACCCTCACACTTTGTTATAAAATGTCATTCAAATGGTTCAAGGAGACCATGGAGAATGATGGAGAATACATGAGAGATGAGGGCCCGGGGAGGCCAATGGAGTCATGAGCAAATCAAAGTAAGAACACGGAGTAGACCGGCACGTTCTACAATGAATAATATTTTTTTATTGCAGGTGTGGAACCATAAGCAGTTAGAGGGGCAGAACCTTACCCAGGGAATCTTAAGGGGCATCAAAACGATTCCTTGAGGTCCTGAACTTGACGGAGTCAGAATTTGACAAATGTTATGTCGATTTTACACCTCTCAGCGACATGAATCCAATGGTGATGTCTGTTTCAGCAGCAGAGATTCCCATTTTTAGACCATTTTCCAGGTTGGAGTGACGGTGTCATATTCCCAAGTGTGGACAGTTGATTTTATGCCTCTCGACGCCACGAATTTGATGGTGCAACCATATTCATCAACTGAGTATCCACTTCTTCAGCCAACTTCATGGGTTGAGGTATATGCAGTATTGATATCATTTTCCTCTTTTATCATTTGATGTGAGATGTAATATGTTTTTTTTTAGATCCTTCCTTGATGTATGTTGCGGGATCTATGTTTCTACTTCATGTGAGATGTATTCACCGTGGATTTTTATGATCCGTATGTAACCTTGTTGAAAGGATCCTCACCGCCACCTTGTGTGAGATTATGTCATGTTGATAGGAGGCATATTGTGAGTGAGAGTTCCTTACTGGAACATCTCGTGGAGAGACAAGCCACTCATGTTGAGGGCATATATCCTTGTATGATAGAAAACATAATCCATGGACATCATCACCATTTATAGCACTATATGAAGCAGCCTACCCCACTTTGGCACTGGCCCAGAGACGTAGTCCAAATTAGACAAACTCCGTTATAAACATCTTGTGTTCTTATGTTGCTGATTGTTGTCTTGTTCTTGCTTAAATCATGCATATGTGTTCTTTTAATTCTCTTTCTAGTGCAATTCTAACCACATCACACAAGTAAAATATCATGGGTAAATATGGTAGCTGACGGACCCATATCAAGTGGTATAAGAGCGGTCTTCTCAAGAACGTGAAACAATGGAGAATGACAAAGACATGTACGAGGCCATGCTAAGGATGTCCAAAATGGTGGACATAATGTATGATTCTTATGAGAGGAGAATAACAGAAGAGGAGAAATCAAGATCAGAGAACAATGCTGCATCCACATCTTCTAGTGCTTATGCATCTTCTTCGTTGCCTTCATCATCTTCTCATCATTCGAATGAGGAGATCAACTAGAGTCTTCAGGAAGAGAACGTTGAATTAAGGAAGCTACTACGAGAAGAGAAAGAGGAGAAGCAGAGACTACAGCTTCAGTTTCGAGCCACATAAGAGGCCTTGGAGAATTTGAAGCGCAACGAAAGCTTAAAGAGGCCATCATCACCTGTGTATGAATCAATAGTTGAGGTAAAAAATGTTGATTGATATTCAGTTTCATCTTCACATGCTATTATTTCTATTGGAAACACGGAGATACCCATTACAGGAACTAGCATGAGACTCCTTACTAAATTGGGGTACAAAGGAGGAGGACTTGGTGTGAATGGCCAAGGTATAACTCAACCATTTGAGGTTGTGCAGAGACCTCGATTCACAGGTTTTGAATACACTAAAGGACAAAGCTCAAAGGTGTTAGAGCTTCCAATACATGGTTGAAACCATTTGGGAAATAGAATTATGGGAACACTTCATCGTCATCCTATGACAACGCACATTGCAGAGAAAGAGCCGAGGCAAGCTCTCATCACCATGATCGCACCAAAGACAACCAAGAAAGGTATAACAAGTCTCGATATTCTAGTGTTCATTTTGATTACAATCATGTCGCTAACAATGAACATGGATCATGGCATCAGAAAAAATGTAGTTTTTATGGATTACATAACCATGTATTTGATGATTGTTGGAAGAGAATGGCAGCATGAAAGAGGATGAGGCGTGAAAGGCCTTATCCACACCAGGAAAAGAAAAAGTTAAAGCAGGTCTAGAGGAAGAACACTCATTGCAATCATTGCGACACAAGTGGCCATCAAAGAGCCACATGTTGGAGGCTCCATCCAGGGAAACATCTCAAAGACAAAATGTTTGTGCATGAACCAGATGAACAGTTGTTCGACAAGAAAATCCACCACAGGAAGATAAACCACTCATTTTGATAAGTGAGAGATGGTTTTTCTAGATGTGTTAGCTTGTTTTGGCCTTACTTTGTAAATCATGTGTTGCAATTTAAAATGTAAAAGTGATTATGTGTTTTCTATCACTTGTTAAGCGACAATGATGTTTTGGCCTTGTATCTGGGGTATTGATTTCCATTTTGATGTAAACCTGACCACATAGTATGATTTATAAACTTGTGGAAATTATGGGATGCTTGGGTCATAGTTGGTCATGTAATTGAGCATGAAATTTGTAAGAAGAATGTACTATAGGTTTGTAGAGGATGCAGGTGTTGACTCATCGCTTATGGCTCCGAAGAACAAAGGTGAAGGAGAATGAAGGGTGACCTTTTAGGACACTTGTGGTGCAGACAAGGTACAAAGCAACTGCAAATTGTTTTCATGCTTTTGGTGGACCAAAAGCGCCGCAGTGGGGAGGATTGATCCAAGTGGCTCCAGACACCCTCAGGAGACCAAGAGGGCTCATAAATGGTAAAAAATCAAAGTGTTCATAATTATTTTGAACCATGACAATATTGTAGTGCTCGTCGCCCTGATTCCAATGGTGCAAACATCACTCAAATCCGAGTCTGTATGAGAAAGTTGTTGCAGTTTGAATTTTGTACCAAAAAACAAAAAAACAAATCAAAGTCAACATTCTGCCACGTGGTAGGCCATATGGATGACATGTGGTAGGCCTAGTGGGACCCAAAAATCTAATGTGGCAGCCCAGTAAACAAAATAGGTGGACCCACAAAAAGATGATGTGGCAGCACCACAAGTCGACACATGGCAAGCAGGTGGTATAGGTGGCATATGATGTGGACCAATGAGGGCTTGCCACATGGCCCAATCACATGGTGCCAAATGGCACCTCAAATTAGGCCCAAGTGGCCTTGGATGGTGCAACGTCCATTTTTTGTCTTATTCTCATGCTTTTGGGAATCGTTACAATATGAACATACAAATTCCATATTATATAGTTTGAAAAAACTATATTAAAACTAAAATTGGGCTTTAAAACAATATTGGGAGTCAATGGGATTTGAACCCAAAATCTCCCAACAACAAGTATCTTAATATAATTATGCCAACCTCACACTCTGTTTTATTCACCCACACACTTTGTTATAAAATGCCATTCAAATGGTTCAAGGAAACCATGGAGAATGATGGAGAATACATGAGAGATGAGGGCACAGGGAGGCCAATGGAGCCGTGAGAAAAGTGGAGGCAGAACATGGAGTAGACCGGAACATTCTTCAACAAGTAATATTTTTTTATTGCAGGTGCAGAACCATGAGCGGCCAGAGGGGCGGAACCTTGCCCAGGGAATCTTGAGGGGCATCAAAATGATTCCTTGAGGTCTCGAATTTGCCGGATTCAGAATTTGACAAATTTTATGTCGATTTTACACCTCTCGGCGACATGAATCCAATGGTGATGTATGTTTCAGAAGCATAGCTTCCCATTTTTCAGCCATTTTCCATATTGGAGTGACGGTGTCAAATTCCCAAGTGTGTACAGTCGATTTTATGCCTCTCGACACCACGAATTTGATGGTGCAACCAGATTCAGCAGCTGAGCATCCACTTCTTCAGCCAGCTTCAAGGGTTGAGGTATATGCAGTATTGATATCATTTTCATCTTTTATCATTTGTTGTGAGATGTATTTTTTTTTTAGATCCTTGCTTGATGTATGTTGTGGGATCTATGTTTCTACTTCATGTGAGATTTATTCGTTGTTATCACCAAATAGAGTTCTTGTTGGGCTGCTTCAATGGTCAACTTGGAGTAACTCTTTAAAACCACTTGCAATTAGAAATTATCCTCTCCAGTCTGAGAAGGCTCTCTTAAAAGAATAAAGGATATTCAATGAGTAATCTTGAAATAGATAACTAACTCTGAATTGGATTGAATGTGTTGTTTTTGTGTAGGTGAAAGATGTAAAGGGTTTACTACCATTGGACTTATGGATTCAATATGAAAAATAAGTCACAAGTCAACTTATCTCATGGAAGCTGAGGCAATTGTACTCCTATTAAACCACACATGAAGGAAAAAACAACAAGCTATATGTATACAGGAAGTTGGAGCATGTCACCATGAATTCCAAGTGATTATACATAAGCAAACTAATAAAACATGATAAAACAACATACTAGGTGTATAAAGGAAGTTGGAGCATGTAATCATGAATTACAAGTGATTATACAACTATAACACTAGAGAGAAAGTAAAATACTGATATAACAAATTTACATAATAATACTGAGAAGAATCCCAAGTCTAAAATAGGCATGTTGCAACTGTATATTTCTGATTAAAAATTACAACAGTGGTAGTGTCAAGTCATCATCTCCCAACCCTTTTGTTATTCGAAGTTCTCCATATAAATAGATTTTTGTGACTTACATAGGATCTGCCATCTGGCTAGATCATCGAACTCTTTGATTTGACACTTCACTCAACCATAACCTAGATTCATGGAAATAAAACAGACACGTACTAACTTTAAGAGTTAGAGACCTATTAGGACTATACTACTTATTACTGCATATTTAGCTAAAAGGTCGACCTATTTACATCGAAAAGGATCATGTGCTTAAGTATCACTGACCATGAACAAGATATAAATTTCCTCACTGTCTAAGAAATAGTCATCGTTTTTTTAAGGAAATGATGGCATGACATTTGCTTACTGTCTTTGTTGAGTTGGTGAAAAAGACAACTTTGTAGAAGACTGAATCTCTGCTAGAATGTTCCACTATTACCTTGGAGTGACTCCACGTGTTTTTTGTCTTTTAATAAACTTTCCAAACATCAAAATACAACTAAAAACACTACGATGTAAAAACAGAGTGCAATAGGCAGTTTCGTAGCATAGTTTAGTAGCAAACTCATTTCAGCCATCTAAGTCAACTTTTAGCTCACTTTGCTATTGTAGACATGTTTGTTGGGTTTAAAGAGCTAAAAAAAAAAATTTCCAGGCCTTGACTTTGATTTTATCCTCTCTTTTTCCATATAATCACCTACAACAGTTTTGTAGCAGATTTTGGGCTTCAAGCCTGGGAGTTGCTACAAAACTACCTAAAGTGCAAAAAATTCAAAATTCTCCATTTTTCTTCAAAATTTCACTTGTATGTCTACAAATGGATATGATGAAGGATTTTAAGGCACATTTATTTCAAAATGCCTCTTACCCTCTTCAAAAAGTATAATTTTCACCTTTAGCAAGTTAATTTATCAATAAAACGACTCTGTTTTTTTCTGAAAAAATAGGGTTCAGAGATGAGCTCCTATCTCCCTATCCTTGATATATGTTGCAAAATGGAGGAGTTTTGTGTAAATATGTTCATCTTGAATACAAACCTCTCTTGGTTTTCAGAAAACCATCTCCAGCTGTCAGGAATCTACATTAGAAAAACGCGTCTAAAACAGGAAAATTCTGAATTCTGAAAATAGGTTCCAAATACCTCTTTGAATCTCCCAATTGGTAACACCTCTGAAAAAAGTGAAAGAGGTTATTTTTCCTTGTTCTTTACTTGACAATAAACTCTCTCAGTATTGATGAATTCATCTATGTTCATCCATAATCCTCTCTTTAATTGACTGCTCACACAGTCCAAAAACACAACAAATTCCCTTGTAGCTCCAACAGAAATTCAAACAACTTGAATTAGTGAATGCTTTAGCAAAGCTAGGTTCCTCCATGAATAGCCTAAGGTCCATGAGCTCCTATATAACCACAGAGTCTCCTTTGTACGCTTTCTTATTCATGGCCATCTCTCTTTATAACCAAGCTACCTTCCTAAAAATGTGACACCTGTAAAAAGCAAATTGGACAGCAAGCTGCTTTTCACAAAGCTAAACTTTTCAAGGATGACACTAATATGTTTTACATGCAAAGGTTGAAGGTTTAATGACAGAGAGAATCTTGGGTGATTTTTTTAAAAAGATGAAATTCGAATATGAGAGGGAAAATGAAAAATGTAGTGATGAAGGTGGAATGATGACAAGCACTTATGATTTCACATTTGGATAACTGTCATAACCTACTAGGTGATCTCACCTTTCCCCAAAATCAATAGCAAATGACAAGTCATCGATTTTCTTTTGGCATATTTGCTACAGAATTATCAAGTAGTTTCATAGCGAAATCTGTTGTTTTGCCATTGTATTCGCTACGAAATTGTGAAAAACTGACAAGTGGCTCATTTTTGTAATTTGAAAGCATGGGTGCCAAAAAAAATGACATGGAGTGTATTTGACTGACATGACATGACTCATGGTGGGTTTTAGACTTAGGATAAAATTGATTTTATAAATTCTTCATCAAATGCATGACCCAACATAACACAACATGAAACCTATGGTGACTTTATCAAAACAAATTTTCAAAAATTTGAGTGTGATAACATTCGCCATGGATTGTTATGATCCCTATGTAACCTTGTTGAAGGGATCCTCATCGTCACCTTGTGTGAGATTATGTCATGTCGATAGGAGGCCTATTGTGAGTGAGAGTTCCTGTAGTGGAACATCTCGTGGAGAGACAAGCCACTCATGTTGAGGGCATATATCCTTGTATGACAGAAAACATAGTCCATGTACATCATCACCATTTCCAACACTATATGAAACAACCAACCCCATTTTGACACCTGGCCTGGAGACGTAGTCCAAATTGGACGAACTCCGTTATCAACGTCTCGTGTTCTTATGTTGTTGATTGTTGTCTTTTTCCTCTTGCTTAAAGCATGCATATGTGTTATTTTAATGCTCTTTTCAGTGAAATTCTAACCACATCACAGAAGTAAAGCATCATGGGTAAATCTGGTAGCTGATGGACGGAGATCAATGCCATCACTATGTCCGTAGAAAATCCCTACCGGAGACCCAAGGTCGCCAGTATAATGTTTAGGTCTTCTTCACTAAGGAAATGAAACATCGTCTATTCATTTAGTACGAAGCTAATCTTAGCAAAGTATCCTATCGAGGGTTTCCAAGCCATTTAAAACCACCTTTGAATCCTCTCCCTTGAGAACGAAATATAAAATAGTCTACCAACCATAGCCCTCTACATCAAACTTCCAACCCTGTCAATATTCACGTCCACCCGCAAAGTGAGTGAGGGTTTTTCGGTCCCTATTTTGAACGCCTTTCGCCTACGTCGTTCCCTAGTTGATGCTCCACTATAACCAGGGAAGTTTGGATTAGTAAACGGGAGGCCTTTGCTTGACCCTCCATTGGAATGGACTGAGGTTGATACTAGAGTAATGATTTCCTTTTGATCAGGCTTAGACCCGAAATCAGGACCCTCCTATGACATGCTGATGGGAGCGTTTACTTTCTGTGAAACTCTGAGAGAAGAGAATCAATATGAAAAGAGTCACGAGAACTAGAAGGGAGAATAAAATAAGGCGAACAGGACAAACTGGAAATTTTGGAAAAGGTGGCACTTCGAAACTCCAAGTATGACCGAAAGACCAGGGAAGTTGTAGTCGATACCCTTCCACTCGTCCATTCATTGTAATCAAACCTCTGAACTATAAGTCATCTTGGGCAAAGTGAGAAAACCTTTTGACTAAAAAATTCACCGGCATAACCACTATGACCCACTGTGAAGAGGACCTAGGTGCAATCACTGCCACCAATTTCGAAATAGTTTTCCAGAGGCCCACTGAACCATTGGGACCCATGCCATTGAGCACCTCACCATCAAGGCCCTTTGCTTCCAAGGCCATCCAAAACCTCACCAATGAAAACCTGATCCATCTCCTATTTCATTCCAAGGCATCTCAGAGACCAAGGAGACATTTTTTTTCGCCAAGTTAAACGTTCCAATCTACCCTTATGTTTTATTGTGAATCCCCGATTATGGTTAAAATGGTAGCGTCAAATACATGAGGTTACATACCTCAGAATCATTGAGGTAAATAAATGAGGTTGAGGTAAATAAATGAGGTTACGTACGTTAAAAGTATTACATTTCCATTTCAAGATATGTTTAGGTTTTATTCACTTTTATTGAATTTATTATTTTTATAGGTCCACGAGTTGGTTTTTTCACAATTATTATTCACACGACAAGTATTTCAAATCTATTTCTTAAGATCAAATTATGGCCGAAACATGATTTATAGTATGTCAGCAAATAGTTTGGTATAGCGTGTTGCAGAATTTCGATTAGATGTTAATTTTGTGTGAAACATTTTTTATTAACAAATAAGTTAAAGTTATTTTAAATTTTTGGTAATCACTTATATACCAAGAGAAACAATTTTATGAACATTTAATTATGGTAATTTTAATGATGGAATTTTTAAGAAAAATAATAGAATGAAAGTTATGAATTTTTAAAGGAAAATAAAGAAACTTATTTTTTTGTTAGATCTAAGATTTTTGTGATCCATAATGTAGGTATATGTATTGAGAATTAATCACATCATTAGGATTTGGTCGACGTTTCGAACCATCCAATGTGGTTCATCCTCAGGAGAAGGTGAAGAAGGAAACCGATCTCATTGAATAAATAATAAGGATGCGTCATTGCCCAGTGATCGCTGTTAAAACTAGCCGTTATTTGATTTGGTTAGTTAATTAGTTATAATATTAAAAGTTTTTAAGTTTGTAAGAAATATTATTAAAAAGGGGTTAAGGAAAAACAATTTAATATTGAATAATTAATAAAATGATTAAATTTTATTATAACTAATTAACTAACCAAATCAAATAACGGCTAGTTTTAACAACTATCATTGGGAAATGACGCATCCTTACTATTTATTCGATGAGATCGGTTTCCTTCTTCCCCTTGTTTTAAGGATGAACCACATTAGATGGTTCGAAACGTTGACCAAATCCTAATGATGTGATTAATTCAAAAGACATTTATCTAACTTTTTTTTTTTTTTTCCAACTTATCTCTTTATAAATTTACTCAATTTACTCAAATTTCAAGTGTGGGCACTCATGCAAAATTAGATTTTGTAACGAGTCCCCACTACACATACTTCTGGGTAAACCCATGCTAAGAAAAAATGAAAATACATGAAAAAAATGTGTTTCTTCCTCATAAGGAAAATGATTAAAATATAGTAAAAATAATAAAATAAGAATTGTGAATTTTTAAAAGAAAATAATCAAAACTAAAATTTTTAATTGTAATTTCAACTTATCTCTTTATAGGTTTTGCTCAAGTTTCAAGTGTGGAATTAGATTCTACATGCAATAAGTGCCCAAACCTGAATCTTGACCAAACCTATAAGGAGATAAGCTGAAAATACAATTAAAAAAGTAGTATTATTTTTTTCCTCCAAAAATAGCTACCTTTGGGGATGAAATAGCCATCTTAAATCCTATTGATTATTTTAAAGTTAATTTTGCAAATACATTTTTCATTTTAAAACCATTTTTTACTATTTCCCAAAAAATCAATTGGTAATGAAAATATTGTTAATTTTGCTATATTTAAATTTTAATATGTTATTTGTTAATACAATTTTGACTTGAGTAGCTTGGGAGATTATCCAATAAACTACAAAGTAAAGGCCCACTCTTACAAATGCAACTAAATACCCCTATCCTTTCTCTATAACAATATATTAATATTTCTATAATTTCATGTTCTTGTTTTCTTATTTACATTTATGTTTTAAATGCAATTTAATAATCAACCTGTAAATTGTAATTTATCTTCTTCAAATTTCATTCACGCTCAAAATAACTTAACTAAATTATAAATAATGTTGTTAATTGTACGATTTAGTGAACTAGAAAGACAAAGTAGTTGACGTAACCTTCGTAAAGCAAAGGAATAGTGGAAATAGTTTCGTTAACATTTTTTGGTACTTCGTTTTCTTTATATGATTGGTACATCAAAAGAAGTGTGATATCAAGTATGCTATTAGATCATTTCTTATATGAAGATTCTTCAATTTATTAGTTTCTTTAACTATCAGTTTTCTTTAGATTCTTTATATGATTGTTACAATAAGTCAAAGAAGTATGATGTTAATTATGCTAGATCATTTCTTATAGGAAGATTCTTCAATTTAGCTTAACAAGCAAGTTGGAAAATATATTAAAAACACTAATAAATCTGATTATTACTTTTACTATAATTTTTGTAAATAGTGTAGATGTTTTTGAAATTGTTACATTCTCATATTGATACATTAAAGTAGGTCTCCAATTACTTGGGCTTATTGGTCCAACTACTAACAAATTTTTGCATTGTTGCAATGGAAAATGTTAGATTGTAGTATATTTTGTTATTGGAACAAATTATGTTTAGTAAGCTTTCAATAAGAATTAGTAGTTATGAAACAAATTCAACAATATAAAAGAAAGAATGATATTTAAAATCATTTATTAAAAGACCAAAGGTGAAAAGAGAAGAAAGAATAATATTTAAAATCATTTGTTAAAATACCAAAGGTGAAAAGAGAAGAATCATTTGAGGAATTGATCAAATAAACTACCTTAAGAGGATTAAATGAAACACAAAAGTCGATAAACAAGATTGCTATAGAAATTGTTAGTGTCAGTATTTTCATAATGCCCTCAGTGATCAAAAATACTCTTTTCATATCATTTTAGGAGTCTCACTCGGAAATTTTTGTCATTCCACCTAGGTCTTCATTCAAAAATTTTACTCATTGATGGTAGTCTTAGAAGAAAATATCACTCCTCCTCAAAATTTATACTTGTTGGCCCACCTTCATGTCTTGTTGAGCACACTTCAATCATGAAAGTCCATTTCATCATGTCATTATGTGTCAGGTCACCATGAAGTCGGGTCACTTAA
Source organism: Pinus albicaulis (assembly GCA_034641835.2). Taxonomy (NCBI): domain Eukaryota; kingdom Viridiplantae; phylum Streptophyta; class Pinopsida; order Pinales; family Pinaceae; genus Pinus; species Pinus albicaulis. The sequence goes on from CM076569.1 coordinate 256,141,650, forward strand.
GGTCTTCATTAGGTCTATAGGTTTCATTTTCCAAGGTCTAAATAAAACACCATTTCATTGCACAAGGTCAGCAAAAATAATGAGAGTGATCCAAATAATATCCCTTTATCATTTAAAGAGGATTTCCAAGCATGTAAAGATAGTTTTCAAAATTGTAATTCTGCTTTCAAGTGTGAGTTTCATTCAAAAATGTAATTTTATTTCATAAAACAAAGATATAATTTTATTTTTTATTTATGTAATTTTAGGTTCATTATATATAATAAGTGCCTATTTCCCAAGATGCCAACTCAGTTCCACATTCCAACCAAGCACATGTCAAAGTGAAATAATTCTCAATTCCTCCATTGATCAAATGTCAAAGAAAAAGTTCAGAAGTACAAGGGTATTCTACAAAGTTTAAAAGTGGAATTTGAAACATTAGCAAAGTGGGTTTCAAAGGATAAAAATCAAATTCACTCAAGTATATAAACCCTCATGACATCAAAACAAACTTCATTTGTCTCCTCCATCCTTGAGCAATCTCGGAAAAATCATAATTTTCAAGTTTGAGGGCGAAATTTTACAAAATAGAGGTTGGGTTGCGCGTTTGCTCTTTGCGCTGCGTGTTTCCTTAGTGCGTTGTGCGTTTTCTTAATGCGCTGTGCGTTTCCTCTTTGCGCTACATGTTTGACTATTTTCCTCAGCAAACTTCAAAACTTGTGCTATCACCTTCAAATCTTCAGTAAAAGAACTCCACAACCTCCAACAATCAAGTAAGTTTCCATTAGCACCATTCCTCTCCTCATCAAGTCAATTTGTTGGTGTTTGAGCTTGTTTAAAGAATTGGTGTTTATGTTTAAGTTTGAAACCCTAGTCATTCCCTAAATCCCAATTGCATATCAAATTTCACTCCCTAGCACTTGCATTCCCTTCCCACATCATAATTACCCTATCCTTACTCCCTATATCACATAATTCCCTTTCCCTAAAACCTTTCATCCCCAAACCCTAAACCCTAGGCTACTCATTTTCCTAGGCTCCCAAAATCCCTAACATGTAATAAAATTCCTTATCCCAAACCCCATAACATTAACACTCTCTGTCACTTCCCTCATTTCTTAAACCCTTTCGCCCATCTCCCTAAATTTCCCCATCCCATTCCTACTTCCCAAAACCCATTCTTCACTATCATTCCATCTCCCTAGGGTTTTCACACTAAAACACTATGGAAGAAGAACAAAACAGAAATTACAGTGAGGGAGAAGAAAGAAAGGAGAAGAAGTCAAGCAGAGGAGGGAGAATCCTTAGACTTGAGCCAAAAAATACCAGGGAACTCATGGCATCTCCCATAACTGTGACATGTTTTGTGCATGTAGGTTGTTTTGAATTCTGTGAGAAAGTACAAAGCACCCAACATCATCCTATGTTGACTAGAATATTCATCTCCAATATCCATGACAACCAGGTAACCCTTGCTAGTGTCACTTTCACTTTTCCCACTGCCATTATATCATATGCCAATAGAATCCCAAATGTTGGGGAAAAATGGTTCAAGAAAACAAATTTGGAGGAGCAATACTATGAGCCATACATTAAACCTAGATACAAGAATGAAAGAAAGAGAATTTTTCCTTTCTCTTACCTCCTGGAGAGATATGCTCCCATGATGAAAATCATCATGAAATACTTTTCTTGTGAAGGTAGGTTCTCTAAACTGTATACCTATCACATCCGACTACTTATGCACTTCGCAAGGGTCAAGATGTTCAACATACCTTATTTTCTCCTCTGGAGCATTGACAAGATGGAATTTATTGCCCAAAAGAAAGATTATGAACACCAAATGCAAAGTCTTTTTCACCACTCCCTCATTAAAATCATAGTCCTCCATCACCTCAAACAATTGAACATTCCATGGATTTCATTCATAGCTAATGACATATTCACTGCTCCACCTATTCAGCATGTCCAAGATGTACCTTCATCATTTCATCCTTCCACATCCATTCCTCCATCTCAGCCCACAGTTCATGCATCATCATCAGATCAGTCTCCTTCATCCATTTCACCACCATCATCTCCATCCCACATTGAGACTGGATCACCTAGCAAAGTTTAAATCAATGAGCCTAAGAAGGCTAATGTGGCTGAGATAGAGCCATTAAAAAATCCAGAGGGGTCATAGGCAGGTGTTTTCTCCATATATTGTAGAAGGGGCCCTGCCTTCTTCACCAACAAAGCAGGTACAGAAGGGGAAGCCAAATATGACAGAGGCAGAGATACAGGCAGAGATCAGACACGAGGAGGAGGACCTCCATGAGACAGAATAGGATTTTGATCTTGTTGACTTAGATGAGCATGATGATGATGATATCACTAGTATACTCATCAAGGAGAAAGAGGCCAATATTAGAGAGCTTCAAACAAATATTGACAGGTCTAAATTTGTCATTGACTTTCTTGAGCAGGAGAACCAACAGCTAAAAACAAAACATGTCATTGATGATGTCAAATTCATCAAAGCTCAAAGAGAGGCAGAAAAAGCCAAATTTTTGCTTGAAGAGACACTTGAAACATATGGTGTGACAGATGAGGCAGTAAAACAAGTGCCAAGGAGAAGGCCTAAGACTAGAGGGTTGAAAAGAGCTCTAGCACTAGAAAGGAAAAAAGAGGTTGAGCTTGCTAATCAACTCACTCTGAATGAAAAACTTGCAATCGTAATCAATGAAATAGGGAGACATGGCTTGACATGGCTAGCCAGCACTTAGATAAGCTTTTGAAGAAGGAAAATAGAGATAATGATATGTTGAGAAAGAAGATCAAGCACTATGCCCAAAAAGACAAAATTGCAAAGGCCAAGCTCAAAAGAGCCAATGCAAAAATTGAGGCTTTGACCATGCAAGAAGAGGAAAGAAGGCTTGAAATATTGGTTGAAGCCTCACTTCATGCCTAGCCACATCATCAACGTAAAATTACCAAATTTTTATGAGTTTTGGATAAATTTTTGAATTTTTTGTGATTTTTTGCAAACCTTGAACAGTCTTGTGACAGCTAGACTGTCAAACACGCAACGCCCTAGGCCCTGCGCTCTTTTTTTAGGCAATTTTTTGCCAAAAGAAGACCACCAGTAGATGCATAATGATGAATACATCCAGTAAAACCACTTTTCAAGCCTTTTTTTGGACAACTGGTAGTTGAAAAGGTGAAAAAACACTCAAAAAATCAATGTTCTACCCATTTTTTTGCCTATGCACTGCACATCTAGCAGTCTTAGGAGAATCCGTTTTTGACAACGTAAATCAACTCCAAATAGGAAACCAAAGGAATATTTGGAAATTAGAGATGATATCCTTTCCAACAAGCCATCCTGAGCCCAATTTGGACACCGGGAAGGCACTCAAAATCAGGTTGCAACATGGATGGCGTGTTTGACAAAGGGATGGCGCGTTTGATAGTTTTCTGATTTTTTATGAGTTCTTCTACAAATTGACTTTTATCTTGGGGAATCATGTTTTTACCTCTGTAAATCAATTATGTAAATGTAAATAGCATGTTTTTACTATTACTTAGGGCAATTACATTAGGTAAATGAAGTCAATGAGGTGTAATGAATCAGTTCAAAAAAGTTAGGGACGAGTCATTTGGACCTTCCTACACTTCAGCTTTCAGCTTAGTTTTTTATGGAACTGCTCCTCCTCTCATGGATTCGACCCCTAAGGCTGGGAGGAGTTTGTTTGAGGTCTATATCATGTATTTTTTCAGTCAATTCACAAGTTGGAATTAGTTGGTTGTTGGCATATTGATCAGAGACTCTATTGTAATCATCTTGGCAGGAGCTTAATAAAAGTGTTCAGTTATTTCTTTGGGATACCTATGGTATGGTTGTCTAGCATTGTTTCTTCTCTTGCTCCATTTGTATGAATTTATTGTCTTCATAACTCATTGCACTTCTATTGTATGATCACTTTCAAATTGATAAACATAATTCATCTCACATACTCTGTTTTGGGGAAGTTTTCATAGTATGTTCATCTTTCTTTCAATTTAGGAAGAATTCATATTTCATGCTCTTCCTAGCTCCTCACCTGTCTGAATCATTTCATCCCAAGAACTCTAATGTGCTAGCCCACCTACCTACCTTACCCCATTGAATGGACTGTAACCTTAATCTTATTTTCCTTGACCTAGCCTATTTGACCTAATATCCTCATCCAGCAACCCAATCAAATCAATTCAAAACTCTTGAACTCATACCTAGCCTAAAACCCTAATTCATCCAACCCTATTTCCTATGATTTTTTTGGAGAGAGACCTCTCTGGTTTGGTAGGGCTAGATACCAAGCCAAAAGATTGGCCTGTGGTTACCTCTGTTGGGATTTCTTCTTCAGCCTTAGAAATCTGGCGGAGTGATAACATATTGGCGCTATTGCCTAGGAAAGAAAGATTTATTTTCCCTGGGTGTACGACAAGAAATTTTGGAATTTGATCCTTAGGGTTAATTTTCAGAAAGGTTGATTCGATAATTGTAGTGCTAAGATTGTAGATTTGGCTTCCAGAATATATACCAGAGCAAATCTTGACACTGATCTAGTTCATCTGGTAGATGATCCAGAGAAGATCTTTTGAAGTCATAGATATCAAACTACAAACATTCAGTCAGGACCAGTTCCATTGGTAAGATTCATGTAGCTACCATTCCATGGTGGCGTCAAGATATAATTGAGAGTATTTATATGTTTGAGAAGGAACTGCTGACAAGTTTCATGGGCTTGCAGGTTCATCTTCTAATCCACCTAGTAGATGAGGTTGAATTAGTTGAGGTGGTTCCTTGTCGTTGGATGTTATTCTTAGAGAGGTACATGAAGAAATTGAAAGGTTTTTTTTCAACAAAGGGCAAACTCGAGGGGCCTATAGCAGAGGGGTACATATCGTATGATTCTTTCTATCATGATAGTGATTACATCAGGCAAATCGAAAACACACCAGGTGTGGTGATTTGGGACGATGAAAGGCATGAAGACAAAAGAGAAGGGGAGCTTTTCCAAATGAATGGAAAAATGTGCTTGATAAAGAGTAACCGACTTATAATTTTTCAAATTTACACAAAATAAATATTCACGTTGAACTTCGATATAATGTATATTTTAATCTCATATGTACTATATGTCAGTTTGATTTCATCAGCGAATGCATAAATTAAAGCAATCGATAAATTCATTCTTTACAATTCCGAAGTGACACAACTGTGGGGTCGCATTGTACGAACACAAGATGATGAAATGGGATAGTGATAGGAAAGAATTCAGACAGTTGAATGGTAGAAGTGTGCTTTATCCAGATCATTTAAAAGAAAATATGTCAATTATATGCCCCAACAATTGGGTTTCTAACCAAGTCAGAGAGAAATCGGTGCAACCAGTCGTTACCCGCGTGTTGAAGAGGATGCGCTAAACATAGTGATTGGGTGCAGCAACTCGGTAATAATCTATTCATGTACATTTAAAACTTAATAATGCACATTTGAAATGTAACATCTATATTTTATAATTTAACAGTTGGGTTATTAGACACGTGACACTATGGTTTTTTAACTTTTTTATAGGTGCATTTTTTCCCATCTATGTGGGCATATGGACACCATTTTCGCACAGAAAATGTCGATGATGGACACATGACACAAGACTGTGGAGTGGAAGTCGAGTTCGATCAATTTATTCGAGCTAGCCACAGTGATCAAAACCTAGTACGAGGGACGTTAGGTTTCGAAAAGATATAAGAGATCATTCAAGTGGACTTATCTTCTTTCCAATGTGTTATTTTTAGGTGCAAGTGGTGGGACACCTTTGATCAGAATAATGTAAAGGAAGATCACGATAGTAGGCTGATATGTATCAACTCTAGAAAGATGTGGGATGAAGCTAAGGAGCCTTAAGTTTTCCCCAAACACTGCAACCAGGTGTTTTTTTAACCCAGATGTGTTGGAGAAGGATTGGTGGTTTGTATTGAGACATGACCCTAGATCAAAACATATTTTTGAGAACGATAGTGTTATCATGCCAAGCGAGCTAGAAGATAATGAAGGTGATCATGAGAACAGAGAGTGATATGGTACATGTGTTATTTCATCATTTATACTATTTAAGATGAGTTTTTATAAAGAAGATGACTTAACCTTATAACTAAGACTATTTTTTTCCAAACATTATAATATGTATTTTGAATTAATTGGTTTTCATTGTGTAATGTTAAAATCATTTCACTTGAGAATTTGCAATTATGTTGATCTCGAAAGCAATGCATTGTATCAAGTTTTTTTTTTTATGTCAATTCCTAAAATAATACAACTACTTATTTCTTTAAATGGTTTTTCACTATATCATTACTTAAATAAATGCACCCTATTATATGTGAGTGTGTGTGTGTGAATGATATCTTCAAAATTTTAAAAAATGTATTAATGTATACTGTTATTTTTGGTATGTAAGATCATAATAAAATAATGATAATTTTAAACATAAATTTATTTGCATTATTTTCTAAACTTTAGTATGTTACAAAAGTTCATACTATTCTAGATTTATTATTTTACAATTATTTATATTCGTACAAATTTACAATTTTACAATTATGGTAATTTAACAATATGTATGGTATACATTTTACTTACGATAGTTATAGTTCAAAATTGAGAATTAATTTACAATTTTACAATTTTAATAAAATTGAATCATGATAATACATACAATTACAATTACAATTTTACAATTTCACAATACAATTACAGTTACAATGTTACAAATATTTTACATACAATTACAATTTTACAAATTTTACAATTTTAATAAAATTGAATCATGACAATACATACAATTACAATTACAATCACGATACATACAATTACACAAATTTACAAAAACAAATACATATTATTTAATAAATATCATGATTTAATATTAAAAATAAACATCAAGATCATGATAACCATCGTACAAAGATCATATTATAAAATGCACATTCAAATTCGCTAACATCATCTAATCATCGTGATCATGATCATCTAACAAAACACAAGCATTGTATAACATCATCCCAACACAAACATCAAATATACATCTCATGTTAAATAACTGCTATCACATACACATATATCTGCAAGCACATTAAATGAACATATCTAATGTGACCTAACAATATACACATCATGATGAATGCCAACATGTAAATTAAGTACATCAGCATGAACATAAATTAATGCACCATATATATATAATGTCAAAAATATACAACTGTAATAGAACTGCATATAAAAATCAAATATCTGGTGGTACTACATCAATACTATAACTAGTACTCGAGGCCTGCTCAGTCAATGGTGCAACCTCATGCTCAGATGGTTGACGTGCATGCTCAAAAGGTGCATGATCATATGGTGTCTGCTCAAGAGGTGCCTGCTGATGAGTTGATGGTGAAGCCTACTCAAATCGACCTGCTTGCTCTAGATCAGGTGCTTGCTCAATCAATGGTCGTCTCTACTCAAGACTAGGTGCCTGCTAAGATGGTTCCTGCTCAGAAGATGACTGTTGATCAGGACTCGATGATGGTTGCTCATATTCGACGCGAGGTAAAGGAGGAGGTGGAGTACTAGAATGGTGATCACTCCCCTCATGATCATGATTATTTAATAATTTTCTCTGTCGTGCATCTCCATGACACCTATCCTTGCTAGCCGCCAGTAGCCTGGAAGCTCCAACGATATGAGCAATAAGGGTCATCATATTGTGGCTCTGTGAGCCTAATATCAGCCTATATCTCCCTGATCATAGTAGGGCAGACTCCCTCATCAACTAGGATTCGACACAGTCGGTCGCCCAACTCCATCCTGAATCGGATGTCCGCCCTACGCCGCATCCCCGCGGGTATCTGCACCCGAGGATCAGGTTTTTCACCCTGATCCGCGGCCTCCACCATATCCTTGTCAGGATCTATAGGATCATCCGGTGGGGGTGGAATCATGTACCCAAAGAAAGTGCCAATATCTAAAAAATATAGAGTACACAACAATAATTAGGCAATTTTATAAACAATTTAATAAAAACAAGTTAAAGAACATGTTAGAATAAATTTTATTCCAATTAATTAAGACAATAAAATGAAACTATATTAATTTAAAGAAAACACTAATATTACCTCTAGCATACGGTGGCTCATCTTGTGTGAAGAGGATGTTGGTACACCCTCGTCAATACAAACCCGTGTACGAACACGACACCATCACCAACATGTGATCATCAACACTAGCTAGCAGCTCTAGTGCATCACTAGGTATCCTGGCTGGATAGTCAGACAGGCCCCACTTGGGCATCATCTGACCCCACATATGTATCCGTACATGTAACATCAGCCTAGGAGGCTGGTGGAAAAAAGTAGGCCTCATCTCTGAAAACCTCTCAAAAAATAAACAAAATAACTTTGAAGAAAAAGGGAAGGTCAACCTCCCACGTGCCTGAGAACAACATCTATCTAATGCTATAAAAAACTGCTGCAAAAAAATGGCAGACCATCTCACAAGTTGTGGCGTCTGAAATAAAGAATCAACATAAATAATAGAGGGAAACTAATGCGCTACCCATCACTAGTATAGTGTGCAATGGTCGTCAGTAGTAGTGAGAGGCACCTCACCTCCTCTGGACCAAACGAAGTAATGCGTAACTGACTACCAGACACCTGAAAATCTATAGGAGAAATTACATCATCCCTAATGTAGCTATGGGAATACACCAACTGACTCCCTAGTGCATAACCGGTGGGGGCATTTGGGAATTGGGGAAAATCCTACCCTCTCTTAGATAGGCCAATAATAAAATAAATCTCCTCCTCAGTGGGATTGTACCACTGGTGAGGGTCGTCCCGGAAAGCCTGTCGGTGGGCATTCCACATGTAGCTCAGCTATCCTAACAACCCACTGTGCCCCTTCAGAGATGTAGCCTCCTCGTAGAACTTAAGGAGGCCTACATCCCTTAAGAGCAACTAGGTTGGTGTCGTAACAGGGCGAGGGTACAAAAGTCTCTCCCTCTCCCATGCCTCCCACTGCTGAATCATTTTATAATGTTCCTCCATATGCTCTTGTTGTTGCCTTTCCTCTCTCCATTCATGTCGTTGAATGATTGACATATTAATTACATTTTTTTTATTAAATGAGAAATGTATTTACAACTATATATATATCTTGAAAAAAAAATAACAAAACATTTGGTGCACCCAAAAAAATAGTCATGCGCCACCCAAGGTGCGCATTAAAAAACCTCACGCACCACGAAAACATAAAATATTTTTTGTGCGGTGCGTTGACCAAACTATCCGCCCTGGGGTGGTTAGTTTGGTCAACACACCGCCCGACAGCCGTACATAATTCCCAATGCATTCTGGTAAATAACCGCACCGCTCGACAGCCATACATAATTCCTGGTGCGTTCTGGTAAATGACCACACCGCCATATTAAAAAAAAAAAAGGGTCGATCCAAGAATTAAGTGAATTTGAGAAATTAATCCGCTAAAAGGTTAATTTATTGAGAAACAAGTAGATTACTTGCACATTTGCGCGTCGAGAAAGCATCTTTGCTGAGGAATACTAAAATCAAACTTTCCCACCATTTTCGAAAATTCGAACTCCACATAGTGAGCAATGGATAGAAGCAATGCGACCAATGGGAGCATTGATGGCAGGGTGCCTTAGAGAAGAAAAACTCACACCGGTTTTTGAGAGCTCTAGAGCACTAAACAAGTAAAAATGAAGTTTTTTACGAGCGGTAATTTTTTTAAATTAACCCTTTTTTGGTGAGCTCGATTATGAGACGTACCGAGTAGTTGTATCAATGGCGCACCACACTTCTTTAGGTGCATTGGATTACTGAGATGCACCGAGCCAGTTTGTACGAACTGCATAGTGTCTCAGTGTGCCATTTGATAGTATGCATAGGTGCACTGGATTACTAAGACACACCGAGCAGGTTAGTACGGAGAGTACTGTGTCTCGGTGTGCCATTTGATAGTACGCATTGGTGCGCTTTATATAAAACATGCTGGTGCGTGTTATGATTAGAAACACACCGCAAAAAAAAAGCATCCGCAGAAACCTCCACCCGCCAACCTCCTCTAGTGACCTCCACCACAAACAGATATCTTGGCTATTTTTATAAGGGCTTCCTCAAAAACATCCACTAGAGGGTATTTTCCTTGTAGTGAGCCTTTGGTGGGTTGAGTTACTAGTCCCTAGATTCACGGTTGGAAAAAATTCTCTAGGGCCCTGGAAGGATGTGTGTTGAGATACTAGTTCCTGGATCCTTGGATATCTTGGGTAGAGACCGATCTGAGTGGTGTTAGTGATTTCCATACCATAGAGGTGGAACCAATGTGGTTGAGGTTTGAGGTGGTTTGGCCTCTGGAAGCGTTGGTTTGTTTTGGTTTGGTTTATTCCATGATATCCCACAACTACAAGGAAAAGACCCTCTAGCGGAGGTTATAAACGAGGGTTTTAGTGTTATAAAATTGGCCAAAATTGTCAAAAAAACATATGCTACCACATCCATTTTTGGTAACGGAGGTTTTGGCGGAGATTTTAACAGAAATTCAACACAAATAAAAAAAAATGGGCAGCCGGAGGTTATTACGAATGTTTTTTCATCAGTGCTCTTATCAAGTTTTCACGCACCAGTGCGTATCGGTAGACAGCACACTAGGGCGGTCGAAGGAGAATGCACCAGGTCGTTAAGGAAAATAACAGCACCAGCCCTGGTGTTGGTGATAAAACACACGGGGCCATTCTAATTGGTCTTGGGATTTGAGCGATGCCCATAGGTCGTATCAATGCACCGATGCGTATGCTTATATAAATGCCCCGGTGCATCGTATCACACAAATTCACCGAGGTTTACAATTGGTATCAGTATTCGTGTGGTGCAAATATGTCATACAAATGCACCGGCGCTTATCAACACATAAACGCCCCAGTGCGTCCTATCACACAAATTCACCGAGATTTGTAATTGGTATCGGTATTCTGCAGTGCCTATTGGTCATCCAAATGCACCGGTGCGTATAGATGGAAAAAATGCCCCGGTGCATAGTATCACACACATGCATCGCAATTTATAATTGGTATCGGTATTCGTGCGGTGCTCATAGGCGGTAAAACGACACCGGTGCGTATAGATACATAAACGCACCGGAGCATCGTACCGCACAAACGCCTCGATATTTTTAACTAGTTTTGGTATTTGTGCGGTCCCGATAGGTAGTAAAAATGCACCGGTGCGCTTAATAATACAAGCGCACCGGTTTTCATTTTGTATTTTTTAGAAACATCGACCTGTGGCAGTGCAATTATTGTGATTGTTTTAAATTCATTATTCATCAAAAGTCGACACATATTATAACCATATTCATATTAATTAAATTTTTATTAATGGATTTGAATGTGATGTTTATATTAATTTGTTATATCATATCATAATTATTATGGTTTTTTTAAATTCATTATTCATTAAAAGTCGACACATATATATGTTATAAAAACATTCATATGAATTAAATTTTTATTACTGCATTTGAGAACGACAATGGAGAACACAATAGCGACAATAGAGAACGCAATAGAATAAATTAAAACATTTTTCATTATATATATAAGACATTCTTTTTCATACAAAATGGGACAGTTATTGGTATCCATTTATCTTTCAATTGGGACACTATGTCAATTACATTAAATAAAATGTCTGATTTCACAGACATTTTTCCAAAAATAGTACAACGCCTTGCTTTTATATCCAAACATAGTGATCATCATTCTTCGCTTGAACTACTATCACTGCTAGAGCTACTTCCATGACTTGGGGTTATTTTCAAAAATGTTTTGTTCACGACGTTGATTGTTTTCTTATTCTTCACCTTCTTCCATCTACAAACATAAAAATAAATTGTAATGAGTGTATATACATTGGTGAGAATAATGAAAATTGCAATATTAAATAATATACATCAATGTAAATCGAAAAGAAATGACATACCAATGCAACAATTGACTCATAAACTATACACATTCTTTCAAAACCATGTAACATGCCATCTTTCAAGATTTGATCTGTTGGCGCAGTGTCATACTTTGTTTCCTGCAAGTTTTATACCCCATAAGAAATCATATATTTAATATAAAAGATTTATTTTTTCTATTAATTATAGACGGAGCTAAGTAAAACAAGATCGATAGATGCTTACAAAATCCACAATTAAGTTATGATATGCCAACATATACACACAACCCATATTTAAACCAATTTCAATCAATTCCTCTAATGATTCTTCTTTGTATGTTAGCACCTGTTTGGAGACATTCAATGATGATTTTTGTAAAACAACTTAAAAATACAAAAATGAAATATAATTAAGTTGTTATAAGGAAGTAACAATTACTCACAAACTTATATATCAATCCTTTTATTCCTTATCGTCCTGTTTTATGTGCTGAATGGGTTCCATTTTCTTTTCTTTTCTGCAAGAAAATACTTGAAAATTAATATTTAATGCTAAATTGTTTATTTATTTTACCTAATGATCAAAAAATTCAATGATTACATATTACATTTGAAGCACGTTGTTGTTGAGATGGCTCCTCCCACAATGCAATTCTGTCCATTTTTTTTACCATCTCCTTGTACACCTTTTTGGACATTCCTACTGGCATATTTCTAATATCAGCTCGTTCATCTTTTGAGATTTTCATAATCTTCCTGAAAATGTAACATGACAATAAACTATTTAATTTTTATATTGATATATGAAAAGTAAGTATAACAAAAGTGATATTTATAAATAATTCTAGACAAACATCTAAAGGAATATTACTTTTTCATTTCTTTTCTTTTTTTTTGTACGTTTTTGCTATTAAAAGTTTGACATGTCTCATTGACCAATTCTTTGGAAACTCTTCCTGTAGTTTACATAAAATCTGGTTCTTGGAATCATTGGGTTGGTTTTTGTATTGTAAGTGGAAATAACGTCTATACATTCATTCCACTAGATCCCTCAAACATTTGTAAAAGTTTTTCCTCCTTTCGTTAACCTCCAACACCACTCGTGATGAGCTAAGGAGCAATTCATTTTCATTTGCGTGTTCTATTGTTTTTCTTTTCTTAGAAAAACATTCCTTTTCTGAGTTGTTGATCCCTGTAGAACATTAAACAGAGGTGAATTAATAGAATTTTTCACACATGTTATCTAATAATTTTAATTATATTATTAATGAAAACTAAAAAAAGAAACTCATATTAGATCGATAGTATTTTTTCATTCACTTGATTCATCCTTTTGCAATTTTTCAATCAAGCTTATACGTTCTTCTGGTCTTAGATCAGAAATAATCTTATCGAGCTTCGTCATTTTGTGGCTCTGCATGACACACATTAAACAATACATATTATTTAAACTTACATATAGTTCAAAAATAATTTTTTTGTAAAAAAATTACAAAGAACTTGCCTTTTTTGCTTTTCTTGATGTGTTATCAGTAGTTTTGTTACTTGGTCTCTTGTCAGTCATTTCTTTAACAATATCAAACCTGTATCATATCAGTAAATCATATATTTTTAAATAAACTGTATCATATTAGTCAATAATATATTTTTAACAATATCAAACCTGTATCATATCAGTCAATAATATATTTTTAAAAATTACAAAGAACTTCTCAATTAAAAAAAAAAAAATCTCAAAAAACCGGTGCGCCATTCATGGTGAACGCATCGACGTTGGTGCGTGTATGTCTTTCCCACGCACCGCAAAAATATTATAATACACCGTACGGTGCTCTATGTCAACAACAAGCCCAGTGTGTTACATGTCAATGACCGCACTGTTTAACCATCATAAAAATAATAAGAATCGTCCAATGTTAGTTTATTTAGCATAAATCGGTGCTATATTTTACATATGGTGCACCATTAAAAAAAATATTATTTTTTCACATTACTTATCCGGTGCTCTTGTAAATAACATACCACTGGTGCGCTACCTTACATAGGGCGCACCGGTAAAAAATCTGTTTTTTTTTTAAATCATTCTAAGGCCCACATGGATTAGGATAGGACTATGCTAATCTCCTGTCGGTTTCATGTCTTAGGTCTATATTTAGCAATACAAAATCTATAAATCTAAATTGAAAAGTCATAATTCTGAATCACAGAAAGAAGAAGAAGAAATGGGAGAAACAAAAAGAAAAAAAAAAAATTATATATATATATATATATATATATTATTTTTATTTTTATTTTTTTTTCCGAAATTGAACATTCACAGTGTATCATAATGAAATAGCGCACCGGCTGCATATTTTTCTATTTTTTTAATGACAATACTTTCGCGGTGCATTGTGATAACAGAGCGCCCCAGTGCACTCTTTTAGACAGGACGCACCGATTTTTTTTTTATTTTTTATTTTAAACGTAAGGGCCGACATGGATTGGGATCCGACTATGTAGGTCAACCCGTTCGTTGGATGTCTTAGGTTTATATTTAGCAATATAAACCCTATAAATATAAATTGAAAACCCCTAATTCTGAAATCACAGCAAGTGAGAGAAGACCCGGCAGAAACAAAAATAATGTAGGGTATGTCTGTAAAATGGTTTTTTTTCAAAACAACACGTTGTGTGGTGCACCATAATGTAATAGTGCACCGGTGCCATATGTTACATATGGCGCACTGATAAAAACATAATTTGTTTTTTTTTTTTAATTTTTTATCACTGTACTTGTGCGGTGCACTATGTTACGAAGGGGGCACCGACGAAAAAAAATGTATTTTTTTAAGATTGACGCAAGGGCCGACATGGATTGAGATCTAACTATGCAGATCCTCCTGTTGTTTGCATGTATTAGGCTTATATTTATCAATACAAACCCTATAAATATTAGTTGAAAAACCCTAATTCTGAAATCACAGCAAGTGGGAGAAGAAAGGGCAAAAAAAAAGAAAAAAGAAAAAGAGAGTAGGGTATGTTTGTAAAATGGTTTTTTTTCCAAAACAACACGTTTTGCGGTGCTCCATAATGTAATAGTGTACCAGTGCTATATGTTACAAGTTGCGCACTGATAAAACATATTTTTTTTTCATTGTACTTCAGCTGTGCACTGGTATAACCAAGCGCACCGGTGCGCAACGTTACGCAGGGCTCATCGGCGAAAAAAAAAATATGTATTTTTTTTAAGATTGACGCAAGGGCCAACATGGATTGAGATCCGATTATGCAAGTCGTCCCGTGTGTTGGATTTCTTATGAATACAGAAACCCTATAAATCTAAATTGAAAGGAAAGAGGGAGAAAAAATGGCAGAAACGAAAAGAATCTAGGGTTTTGTTTCTAAAAATGGATTTCTTTTTTTTTATTTTTGTTTCTGAAAACTGCAGAAAAGGTAAAAAACTGCAGAAACAAAAAGTTAAAAAAACAATAAGGTTTGATTTCGTATTTTACTTCATAAAATACTAGAGAAAAAATAAAATAAAACAATAGACTTTGATTTCTTATTTCACTGCATTAAAATAAAATAAAAAAATTTAAAAAAAAAAAATGCAGAAAAAAGTACAAAAAAACAATAAACTTTACTCACGTTGTATAAAATTCTATGGTATAGGGTTTGAATTACCAGAGGTTTGGAATTCGGATTTTCTGAATACTTCTGTTCAAACGTATTTCCCTGCTCCACAGTGCTCTCGTGCTCTGTTTTCTCCAGGTATGTATCCTGCAAATCTCTGGCTAAATTTTTTTGCAAAAATAGTGAAATAATGAAAAGTGTTTAGTATTTAAAGAAATGTTTTATGAAATTAGATTTTCAAAAATATTTTGTCGCCCAATTTTCAATTTATCGTATTTTTTTCACTTAAAGAAAATAGGGTTGCGTTTTTTTTTATTGTGGTTATTTGTTTACTGGTGCGTCGTTTAATTGAACCGCACCGGTGCTACTTGTTACAAAAGCGCACCGGTGCGCAAAATAAAGAACCGGTCGGTGTGGTTATCTGAACAGTACGCACCAGAATTACATTTAGGTTTGTGCACCAAAGTTTATTGTTGTTTTTCTCAAATGCAGGGAGAAAATATCATATATTATATGAAATGGACAATTTTTCAAAATCCAGCTCGTTCCATAATATTTCTCAAAGTCCATCGCGGAGTTCTCCCTATCCATGTGGAGACGTAATATTTACTTCAGATTCGTTTTATTTTTTCACTATCTAATTGAATTTATGTATGTTTTTTATCCGTGTAGTCAATCATGCACAACTTAATTAAATTTATAATGTATACAAATTTGTAGGTTCATGCAGATTCATCATCGAGTTCAGATGCACAAAATTATATTCAAAGTACTGCTCCAAAACATCGAAAGTTCTTATCAGGAGTTGCATACCACAAGACGCATTTGGTAGATGAAAATGGACAGCCGCTTCACCCTGCCAATTGTAACAATATTACATCTTCTAGCCACAATCTCGAGACAATGATGGTAATTATAATTATAATTGTTTGGTATATATATTGATTAATATGTAATTATTTCAACGTCAAACCAATTTATAATCATGCAATATTGTCAACGTGGTTACTAATTGATATCATAATATTTTGTACTAATCATGTTCAATTTTTCTTCTTCTTTTTTTTCTTTTCTTTTTTTAGGATTCTAGTGATGATGAATGACCTACCTACCATCTTCCATTGCACCCCACGATAATTTCAAATAGAGAGAAGACTGAATTAAGAGAAAAAATCGAGAGGAACGATACCAAGAATGGTTGAATCAACCACCGATTCAATTCCCGCTACGTCCAGATTCACCAATTAGGAATGACTATAGCAATAGTAGTTCTTCACAAGCTGGAAATGGAGACAATGAAATAGAGGTTGGTATGTATGATTACTTAAGGGATACGACTGCCATGGAGACAATGTTGTTATATGCATTCCAAAATGATGATCAGCTAGGGGATGATGCTCATATCGCTGACACCTTTTTTGAAAGCCTTAAATTTGCTTCCACCACCCCTCTCTTTGGACCCGACGGTCAGTTAAAGTCTACCAAGTTGGGGACAACGATGTTACTGTACAACTTGAAAGCAAAGTTTGGCTTGTCAAATGCATGTTTCTCGAAATTCTTTAGGTAAGTTACCATAAAGTACTTCCCTTGTATATAAATTTGAAATATAATCAGTACACTGCAATGAACATTACAAATGTTAAATTTTATGAACGTTAATAATTGTGTCGACATTAATGTAAATTTATTAATATAGTTTTCCATGATCACCAACTACAGGTTATTCAAAGATAAGGTTCTTCCGAGTGATAATGTCTTGCCCGGTCGCTGCGAAGAGGAAAAAAAATTGTTGAAAATTTTGGGTGTTGAGTACATATCATTGTTGGAAATATTGTCATTGATAGCAAAAGAGAAGACTGAAGAAACACCAAAAATTATCATCAAGGAAAAGAAGCACAAAGGAACACTAGCTAAGCAACAAATACAGCTAATCAGCAAAGGTAGAAAGGCAGCAGAGACATGGATGTGATGCGATCGATGAATGCGATGCAATGGATGCAATGCGATGCGATCGCATATTGCAATCGGGGCAGGAGAGATATCGCACAATCTTAGAAGTCATGTGAGTTGCGATGCGAAGTAGCGATAAAGTCAAGTGGGACCCTTCACATATCGGGAGATCAGATGGACGAAGGCACATGGGATAACTGGAATTGCCGAAGTGCGATAAAGAGAGCGGACACGATGAAGATCAAAGCCGAAACCTAAAGGTCTTTTCAAGTCTAGAAATATGTGGTCTTACTTTGTTAAATCGCATCGGAGGACAAAGGAGGAATATAACATAGAACGGTGGAATGCCGAAATGCGATAGAAAAACCGGTAAGTGAAATATATTTAAATACAGTCTTAAAATATAGTGGAATATATTTTGAAATCTGCGGAACAGTGAAGGCAGGATTAGAAAACTGGTAAGTTGTTGTTTCACACCACTTTTGGAGGAAAAGTGGTAAAAGGTGAAATGAACGTGATAGCGTTAAGAGGGCGACGCGTGGAATTCTAAAACCACCTATTTCACGTAGGTTGGGAACAATTAAATGACATGCAACTTGGTGTGAGAATTCCGTTGGATTGGGAAGTTAAAAGAGGCGGAGTGTGATGACCGTTCGATCAATGAATGAATGATGTGCATGTGGATATGCATAACAAAAATTTACAAGCAAAGTGTGAGTGAACGCAGCTCAAAAGACACAGGAAACGGAAGAAGTAGAACAGTTATGCAGCAGAGCTAGAATATAGCAGTAGAAAAAACTCAGAAAAGTAATAAGACCCGACACTCGTGAAAAACAATGGTTGATGCGGTAACGATGGTTTTTGAAGAAAAGTTTGAATGTTGTGGGCACAAGTAGAAGAGGTAGAGTCGGGCAAAAGGAGATTTGGTGGCACTGTTGAAAACGTGCCAACTGGGTCGAGTAAGGCAAAATGCGCTTGGGCAGAACTCATATGATAAAACTACAGAAACTAAAAAGACAGTGACAGCAGCATAAAGGAAAAATGGACAGCGAGCGAAGAGCTGAAAGGGCTGAGTGAAATATACTTGTTGTAACTGTAAATATAAATTCATTGATTATTTTTTACTGTATGTGATGCAAAGGCAAGTCTCTTTAGGCAAAGCAAAACTCCATTGTAATAATAAAATGTATACATACTGTTATATTATTCTGAATGTGTTGGACAAGAAAATGAGAAGGGGGAAGGCAAAGAGTCATACATGTTCATTTCGAATTCCCTGTGGAATGCAAACAGTTATGAGGTGATCTCTATAAATAATGTTACCAGCATATGCATAAAGAGAGAGATAATGGAGAAAGAGGCGAGAGAGTGTAAGATGAAGAAGGATAAGATAGATAAGTTGTGAAGATCCAGAGATGTTTTAAAGCAGATATTAAGGCTGGAAGGGCAGCAATGAAGAAGGAGGAAAACAGAGCTGATATCTAAGTAAATCGGCATATGATCTTATTGTAGAGTGAGGGAGTTGGTGCCTCTGTTTCAAGTTGTAGCTTGAGATATTTCTAGTTGTAGCTGGCTGAGGTAGGAGCCTCCTGTAGGTTGTAGCCTACAGAAAATAGATGGGAGTTGGAGCTTCCTTGCAAGTTTTAGCTTATAGAATTGAGGTAGTAGCCTCATGTAGGTTGGAGCCTATAGAAAATTAGTGGTGAGAGGGAGTTGGAGCTTGCCTTTGCATCACAACAATAATAAGATGTGGTTTTCTCCCTTATGGGTTTCCACTTTATATATGTTGTCTATGTGCATGATGATTATGTGTTGATTTTCTGTGTTTAATCTGCTTAATACCTGTTACTCACTTATTCAGATTGTTGTTCTGTTATACATTAAGTTGATCACAAAATGAAGGTGTAAATAAGTATAAAAGAAAGTTCTAAAAGATCATGAATGTGTTAAACTGATTCACCCCCCCTCTCAATTTAACCAAGGGTTCAACAATTGGTATCAAAGCCAATTTCCTTCTGTATCAGTTTAAAAACTGGAAGGAGATCCTAGGTCCCCAAGATGGCTAGCCTAGAAGCATGCTCGACAAATAAAGCCCCTTTGTTTAATGGAATAAACTATGCATTTTGGAAAATAATAATGAGGACATACATAATGTCTCTAGGAATAGAAGTTTGGGCTGATGTGCAATTGGGATATGCCCCAAAGGATTCTGACACAGGGAAAGAAGCTAAACAAGGTTTTATAGCTAATTCCAAAGCCATGAATGCACTCTTAAGTGGTCTGTGTGAGGCATAATTTATCAAATTAATGCACAACAAGACTGCCGAAGAAATATGGGATACATTAGAAAGTATCCATCAGGGAGATAAAAAGGTGAAGATGGTCAAACTACAAGTCTATAGAGCTCATTTTGAAAATATAACAATGAATGAAGAAGAAGATGTTGCCAGCTTCTTCTTAAGGGTTGCAGAAATTGTGAATAACATGAAAGCTCTAGGAGAAACCATTAGAGAATGTGTAATTGTTCAAAAGATATTGAGATCTTTACCATCCAATTTTAACCCCAAGGTTTCTGCCATAGAAGAAACAGTTGACTGGGAAACATTGACCATGAACCAATTACTTGGAAACTTAATAGCCAATGAGATGAGACTTCCATAGATGAAGTCAAATGTGAGAGAGGCAACCTTTAAGGCAGAGAATAGAAAAGAAGAAAAAGAAGATACATGCTCCTGCTCTGATGAAGAAGAGGCAAAATTTGTCAGAAGATTGGATAGAGGCTCAGGAAAGTATAAAGGTAAACTTCCATTTAAATGCTTTAACTGTGGAAGATTTGGGCACTATGCATCTAAGTGTCCTCATAAGAAAAGAAAAAAAATCAGACTCAAGAGAGAGAGAAAACCAAAACAAATAATTGGCAGAAAGGGAAGAGATTCAATAGAAAATCATTTTATGCTCAGCAAGATAGCAGTGCATCTGAGAACTTAGATGAATCCTCAAATGAAGAAGGAACCTCTGAATTTGTGTTGATGGCCAAGGAAGAATCAGAAGGATTCATTATATAAGAGGAGGAAGAATGTGAGGTAGATCTTGAGGGGGAACTAATAAGTGCCCTGGAGGAAATACACAGACTTAAACTGAAGTGCAGAAAACAGAAAGACGTTCTCCTCAAATATGTAAAAGAAGAACCAACTTCAAAAGACCTCAGTCAGTTGAAAGTAAAACTTGAAGAAGCTAAGAAGGTGGAAGACACTCTACTAAAGCGAATTGAGGATAAAATTCAGAAGCAAGAGAAATTGGAAGAAGAAGTAGTATTCTTGAGAAAGAAATTAGAAAATACCCAAAGGAAAATGTCAATGAACACTACTCAAATGACAAGCTCTAAACAACTGAATAAAATACTAAATTCTCAAAGATCTCCTCTCATAAAAACTGGGATAGGTTACGACAGAGAAACCAAAAAATCCAAGGTAGAAGATAACCAAAATATCATTTTTTTAAAAGTTGTACAGGATAATGAAGCAACTCAAAAGATTCCTACAGAAGTAGAAGCTAGCAAGAACATGACCTGCAATGAAGTAAACAGAAACAAGAAGGAATCTCAAATAACAAAGAACGAAATCAATAAACAGTCAGCTGGAAAAATCTCTTACACTCCTAAATATGGAAAATTCAGAAGCCGTCAAAGGAGATTCTTTCCTCCTATGAGAAATGTCACTTGTTTTGCCTACCACAAACTAGGACATATTGGTGTATACTTTCAGACAAAGAGAATCGATTCCAACCAGCAAAGGATGCAAAAAATGAGAAGACTACCTCAAGCAAACAAATGGAGAGGACAACCCTTCACCAGGTACATTAATCGTTTCCATGGGTATTGTTTTTATTGTAAGGGGTACAGCCATAAAGCCATGGAGTGCAGAGCGAATGGACAAAGACTGATATATGAAAACTCAAGGAGATTGATGAACAATGGAGAATTCACTCATGTAAATAATCCATTTAGAAACATAATCAAATGCTTTGACTGCCATTAAATTGGGCACAAGTGTCACAAATGTCCTCTCAGAGAATGTGGTCCATCTTCTCAGGAAAGGTACCAAACAGAAGGATGCATGCAGTGGAAAAAGAAGTTGAATAAGTGTGACCTGGCTCTAATAGCTCAAGATCAGAAAAGCCAATGGTATTTGGATAGTGGATGTTCAAAGCATATGACTGGATATCAACAAAAGTTTGTAACCTTTGATGAAAAGAAATCTGGGAATGTAACATTCGACAATGATAAAGCAAGGAAAATCAAAGGAAAAGGCTTATTCAGTCTGAATAATGGAAGAGGAAAGGCTCAAGATGTACTATTTGTGGATGGGTTGAAAGCCAATCTGTTAAGCGTCAGTAAAATGTGTGATAAAGGATGTGAGGTCCTTTTTAGAGCCCAAGACTGTGAAGTAAGATCGAGCACCATAGGAAAGACCTTGATCAAAGGTGTTCGAATAGAAAGTAATGTCTATATAGTGAAAGAAGAGAATGAAGCATGCCACATAAGCAAACTTGATGAATCATGGTTATGGCATAGAAGATTGGGACACCTAAACTTTGACCACATCATCAGTCTGAGCAAGAAGAATGCAGTCAGAGATATGCCAGCAATAAAGAAGCCTTCAAATACCATATGTAAATCCTGCTAACTGGGCAAGCAAACCCGCATATATTTCAAGACCAAAGAGGTACTATCTACAAGTCGGCCTCTTCAGCTTGTACACATGGACCTGTGTGGACCTTCGAGAACTAAAGCACCAAGCGAAGAATCTTATTTCATGTTGATAATAGATTATTTTACCATATTGACATGGGTAGCATTTCTCAAATATAAATCGGAAGCGCTTGAGAAATTCAAAATATTCAAGGCATTGGCAGAAAATCAAACAGGATGCAAGCTAAAGTGCATCAGATCAGACAGAGGATGTCAATTCACAGACTATGATTTTGCAGACCTACGCAATGAACATGGGATAAAACAACAGTTTACAATTGTCAATACACCTCAACAGAATGGAGTGGCAGAGAGGAAAAATAGGTCAGTACAACAGATTTCGAGAGCCATGATGCAAGAAAGTAACATTCCCCAAACCTACTGGGCAAAAGCAGTACACACAGTTGTTCAAATTCTTAACAAAGCACATTTTAAGACCAAACTGTGACAAAACTCCTTACGAATTATGGCATGGTAAACCAGCATCAATCAAGCACTTTAGAGTCTTTGGAAGCAAGTGTTTCACAAAAATTAATGATGAAAACCTGGGAAAGTTTGATGCAAGAGCTGATGAAGGAATATTTTTAGGATATGCATCCAAGAGTAAGGGATACAGGTGCTACAACAAAATACTACACAAGATTGTGGAAAGCATTGATGTAAGATTCGACGAAGAACTACCAAATAGAACAAGAAGCACAAGATGCGCCAATCCTCTAGATGATCTTGAAGATGAGAACCAAGATAATGATGAACTGAGCAAGATAATAGAAGATACTGAAGTAAACTCAAAAGTTCCCTCAAGACACACTCAAAAGAACCATCCAGAAGATCAAATCATTGGGGACAAGAGTGTGGGAGTCCAGACTAGAAGACAACTAGATGAATAGACAGAAGAATTATACCTAGCCATGCTATCTCAAATATAACCAATGAAGTTAAAAGAAGCCAACAAAGAAAAATATTGGGTAAATGATATGAATGAAGAACTAGACTAGATTAAGAAGAACAATAGTTGGGAGCTAATACCAAGACCCACTGGGAAAAATGTCATTGGAACAAAATGGATATTCAAGAATAAGATGAATGAACAAGGTCAGGTAATTAGAAATAAAGCCAGACTTGTATGCAAGGGATACTCTCAAATCGAAGTCTTGATTATGATGAAACCTTTGCCCCTGTAGCCAGAATGGAAGCAGTCATAATGTTTTTGGCCTTTGCATGCTATCATGATTTCAAGGTATATCAAATGGGTGTGAAGTCTGCTTTCCTGAATGGAGATTTAGAGGAAGAAGTTTACATGGAACAACCCGAAGGATTCTCCTTAACAGATAAACATGACTATGTGTGCATATTAACGAAAGCCTTATATGGGCTAAAACAAGCTCCTCGTGCATGGTATTCAAGGCTGGACAAATATTTGCAAAAACAAGGTTTTAAGAAAGGAGGTGTAGACAACAATTTGTACATAAAGGCCAATGAAAATGAACTCCTAATTGTAGTAGTATATGTAGATGATATCATGTTTGGTAGCAACAAAGATGAGTTATCAAAAGGATTTGCTAAAGAAATGAAATCAGAATTTGAGATGTCTATGATTGGAGAGCTCACCTTCTATTTAGGTCTTCAAATTCAACAAAAGAACACAGGAACATTCATCTCACAAGAAAAATACTTAAGAGAGATGTTAAAAAGGTTCCAAATGGAAGACTGCAAACTTGTGGAAACTCCCATGATCACTGAATGCAAACTATGTGCTAATGATGGATCTGCAGATATAGATCAAAGACTTTACAGATCCATGGTAGGAAGTCTGTTATACCTAACTGCCTTTAGACCAGACATTATGTTGGCAGTAGGACTTGTGGCAAGATATCAAGCAACACCAAAACAAAATCACTTACTAGCAATCAAAAGAATCTTCAGATATCTACAAGGAACTGCACATTATGGCCTATGGTATCCAAAAATCAAAATATTCACTTTGATAGCATACACAGATGCAGATTGGGCCAGCTGCATGGATGACTGGAAAAGCACAAGTGGAGGTGCATTTTATTTGGGAAAAAGTCTGGTGGCATGGCTAAGCAAGAAGAAAAATTCTATCTCTCTATCTACAACAGAAGTGAAATACATAGCAGCAGCAGCATGTTGCACACAAGTAATGTGGATGAAACAAACTCTCCAAGACATGAAGGTAATCATTGATGATCCCATTTCAATCAAGTGTGAAAATACAAGTGCAATAAGTATATCAAAAAATCATGTATCTCATTCAAAAACAAAGCACATCCCAATAAAGTGCCACTTCCTCAGAGAACAAGTAGCACAAAAATTAGTGAAGTTAGAATATGTAACAACAAAGGAACAAACAACAGACATATTCAAAAAACCTCTTGCTAAAGAACCATTCGAATATCTAAGAGATAAACTAGGGGTAGTGTCTGCAGATGTTACTCTCTAACATGATCAAGAAAATTATATATATATATATATATATAACGAACTCAAAGAAAAATACAAGTGATAGTGGTGGAGATGCGAGGTATCAGAAAAGAAAGCATCATTCCAGGGGGAGAACAGTGCATGAAACAGGGAAACAGGGAAATTTTAAACCCTTTGCCATTGATGTCAAAGGGGGAGGAAAAGAAAACAAAATTAGAAAGGCTCTTCCTGAAGAAAAAAAACAGAGGGAGACAAGACACTTCTCAGAATGAGAAGGGGGAGGAAGCATTGGAGTATTGCCATCAATGCGAAAGGGGGAGATTGTTGGAAATATTTTCATTGATAGAAAAAGAGGAGACCGAAGCAACACCAGAAATTATCATCAAGGCAAAGGAGCACAAAGGAACACTAGCTAAGCAACAAATACAGCTAAGCAGCAAAGGTAGAAAGGCAACAGAGACATGGATTCGATGTGATTGATGTGATGCCATCAATGAATGCGATGCGATCGATGGATACGATGCGATGGATGCGATGCGATGCGATCACATATCGCAATCGGGACAGGAGAGATATCGCACAGTATTAGAAGTCATGTGAGTTTTGATGCGAAGTAGAGATAAAGTCCAGTGGGACCCTTCGCATATCGCATATCGAGAGATCAGATGGACGAAGGCACATGGGATAACTGGAATCGGCGAAGTGCGATAAAGAGCGCAGACGCGATGAAGATCAAAGCCGAAACCTAAAGGTCTTTTCAAGTTTGGAAATATGTGGTCTTCCTTTGTTAAATCGCTCGGAGGACAAAGGAGGATTATAACATAGAACGGTGGAATGCCGAAATGTGATAGAAAAACCGGTAAGTGGAATATATTTAAATACAGTCTTAAAATATAGTGGAATATATTTTGAAATCCGCGGAACAGTGAAGGCATGATTAGAAAACTGGTAAGTTGTTGTTTCACACCACTTTTGGAGGATAAGTGGTAAAAGGTGAAATGAACGCAATAGCATTAAGAGGGTGACACATGACATTCTAAAACCACCTATTTCGCGTAGGTTGGGAACAATTAAATAACATGAAACTTGGTGTGCGAATTTCGTCGGATTGGGAAGTTAAAAGAGGCGGAGTGCGATGACCGTTCGATCGATGAAAGGATGATGTGCATGTGGATATGCATAACGAACATTTACAAGAAAAGTGTGAGTGAACGCAACTCAAAAGACACAGGAAACGAAAGAAGCAGAACAGTTATGCAGCAGAGCAAGAATATAGCAGCAGAAAAGACTCGAGAAAGTAATAACACCCGACACTCGTGAAAAACAATGGTTGATGCGGTAACGATGGTTTTTGAAGAAAAGTTTGAATGTTGTGGGCACAAGCAGAAGAGGCAGAGTCAAGCAAAAGGAGATTTGGTGGCACTGTTGAAAACGTGCCAACTGGGTCGAGTAAGGAAAAATGCGCTTGGGTAGAACTGATATGATGAAACTACAGAAACTGAAAAGACAGTGACAACAGCATAAAGGACAAACGGACAACGAGCTAAGAGCTGAAAGGGCTGAGTGAAATATACTTGTTGTAGCTATAATATAAATTCATTGATTATTTTTTATTGTATGTGATGCAAAGGCAAGTCTCTATAGGCAAAGAAAAACTCCACTGTAATACTAAAATGTATACATACTGTTATATTATTTTGAATGTGCTGGACAAGAAAATGAGAAGGGGGAAGGCAAAGAGTCATACCTGTTCATTTCGAATTCCCTGTGGAATGCAAACAGTATGAGGTGATCTCTATAAATAATGTTACCAGCATATGCATAAAGAGAGAGAGAATGGAGAAAGAGGAGAGAGAGTCTAAGATGAAGAAGGAGAAGACAGAGAAGCTGTGAAGATCTAGAGATGTTTTAAAGAAAATATGAAGGCTGGAAGGACAGCAATGAAGAAGGAGGAAAATAGAGCTGATATCCAGGTAAATTAGCATATGATCTTATGGTAGAGTGAGGGAGTTGGTGCTTCCGTTTCAAGTTGTAGCTTGAGATATGTCCAGTTGTAGCTGGCTAAGGTAGGAGCCTCCTGTAAATTGTAGCCTGCAGAAAATAGATGGGAGTTGGAGCTTCCTTGCAAGTTGTAGCTTGCAGAATTGAGGTAGTAGCCTCCTGTAGGTTGGAGCCTATAGAAAATTAGTGGTGAGAGGGAGTTGGAGCTTTCCTTTGCATCACAACAATAATAAGATGTGGTTTTCTCCCTTATGGGTTTCCACTTATATCTATTGTCTATGTGCATGATGATTATGTCTATGTGCATGATGATTATGTGTTGATTTTCTGTGTTTAATCTACTTAATACCTGCTACTCACTTATTCAGATTGTTGTTCCATTATACATTAAGTTGATCACAAAATGAAGGTGTAAATAAGTATAAAAGAAAGTTCTAAAAGACCATGAATGTGTTAAAATGATTCACCCCCCCCTCAGTTTAACCAAGGGTTCAACAATCATATCATGCATGTCCAAATGATTGTATTCTATATAGAGGAGAATATGCATACAAAGAGATGTGTCCGAAATGTGGGCATGACAGGTATGATCAATCATAAAATAAGGGTAAATCACGTATTGTTCCTCCTTTAAGATATTGAGGCACATGCCTATAATCCCAAGGATTCAAAGGCTCTTTCGTTGCAAAGAATTAGCTATGTTGCAGGGATGGCATGCCTCACACAGAAGTGAGTTGGGAGTTATGTGAATACCAACTGATTCAATAGCCATGAAGCATATAGAGGATGCATGGCCTGAAAAATTCAAGAATGAAGTACGAAGTCTACGACTCAGCATAGCCATGGATGGAGTTAACCCATATTCCCTCCAGAACACCAACTATTCTGTTTGGCCTGTAGTAGTGATCAATAACAATATCCCCCCATGGTTGTCCGTGAATAATGAACATCTTATGTTGGCTCTCATAGTCCCTGGTAGAAGACAAGTGAAGAATATGGATGTCTACTTACAACCATTGGTAGATGAATTGAAGGAATTATGGGATGGGATAAATGTATACGATGTATCAATACCCATCGCAGTAGAGAGGAGGTTTACATTGTATGGCATATGTGCTTACACGACACATGATTATCCAGGCTTAGGAGTTTGCTCTGGTAAATTACATGTCTAATTTATTGATTTGTTTAAATATAATGTAACAATATTCTTTCACATATTAGTTATTTAATTCGTTGTAATATTATTTGTTCTTACCTTCACGATATTCTTTAATGTGCCATGCATATTAATTAATGTATACAAATATAATCTCGCAGGTCTTGTAACAAAAGGGTATTTTGGATGTAAATGTTGTGGACCTTCTCTGAAATCTAGATGGTCCAAGGACCTACGAAAGCCAGTGTATGATTTCTCCAGGATATTTCTACCAGAACAACACCCTTACGGAAGAGCAACATCTGCTTTCAATGGTAAACGAGAAAGAACCCAAAGGCCTCCAATAATGACACCAGCTGAATGGCTTAGAGCATATGAGAGAGAGAAGGAGAAGGAGTTCACAGAAATGTTCGATTCAAATGGGGAGCCTAAGTTCGATGATCCAGATTTCTTCAACACCTATGTTGAGAAATTTCCCATTGGGATGAAATGTAAATCTATCTTTTATGACCTCCCATATTGGGAGCATCTTAAGATTTCCCACTTATTAGATCCCATGCATATATTTAAAAATGTTTCATCTTCTTTATGGAGGCACATATCATCGAAACGAAGTGACACATTGGTGGTTAGGAAAGATCTTATTACTTCAAAAACTAAAAATAAATATTGGCCAAGATGATTAGAAAGTAAGGGATCAGAGGCAGGCGCCGGTCCCTCTAATTCATGGTTTTTCAAAGAAGGTGATGTCCCATGGATTTTAAAAAAAGATGATATATCTTTAGCAAAGGAAGTTATAATGGATGTGAGGGTGCCAACTTCATATGGGTCTTCACTACAGTGCTGCTTCACCGTGGATGACCATTTGTCGGGGTTGAAATCGCATGACCATTTGAATCTTCTAACATTAAGTATAATGCCAAAAGCATGATTTTATTATTTTTTATATTAATAAATTGTATCCCATGCAGTGATCATAAAACATAACTAATTTTGTATATTATTGCACGTTTTTATAACTTTACAGTGTCATTATCCTTTGTTTGTGCGTGGGTGTGTGAAACATGAATTCCATCAAGACCTAGGACGTGCCATATCTAAATTATCTGCATTTGTACGTTGGATCACATCAAAGGAGATTCATGTGGCTATCATTCCACGATGGCGTCAAGAGATAGTTGAGATTGTTTGTATGTTTGAGAAGGAACTACCGACGAGTTTCATGGACTTACAAGTTCATCTTCTAATCCACCTAGTAGATGAGGTTGAATTAGTTGGTGTTGTTTCTTATCGTTGGATGTTCTTCTTAGAGAGGTACATGAAGAAATTGAAAGGTTTTGTTCGACAAAGGGCAAAACACGAGGGGTCTATGGCAGAGGGGTACATATCGTATGAGTCTTTCTACTATGCTAGTGAGTACATCAAGCAGATCGACAACAAACCAGGTGCGGTGATTTGGGGTGATGAATTAGATGAAGACAAAAGAGAAGGAGAGTTGCTCCAACCAAGTGGAAAAAAGCACTTGATAAAGAGTAAGCAACTTATAATTTTTCAAATTTACAAAAATTAATTAATATTCATGTTGAACTTCGATATAATGTATATTTTGATCTCTAAGTACTATATAATGTTTGTTTGATTTCATCAGCAAATGCAGAAATTGAAGCAATCAATAAATTCATTCTTTACAATTTTGAAGTGACACAACCGTGGGTCGCATTGTACGAACAAAAAAGAATGAAATGGGATAGTGACAGGAAATAATTCAGACGGTTGAATGGTAGAAGTGTGCCTTATCCCGATCATTTAAAATAAAATATGCCAAAAATATGCCCCAACAGTTGGGTTGCTGACCAAGTTAGAGAGAAATATGGTGCCACCGGTCGTTACCCGCATGCTGAAGAGGATGCGCTAAATGTAGGGATTGGGTGCAGAAACTCGGTAATAATTTATATGTAAATTTGAAACTTATATTAAGACATCTACATTTCATATTTTAACTGTTGGATTATTATTTATAAGACACATGACACTTATATGATTTTTTAAACTTTTTTATAATAGGTGCATTTGTTCCCATCTATGTGGGAATATGGACACCATTTTCGCACAGAAAATGCTGATGCTAGAAACATCACACAAGATTGTGGAGTGGAAGTCGAGTTCGATCAATCTAGTCGATCTAGCCACCGTGATCAACAACTAGTAAGAAGGACGTTAGGTTACGTCAAAAAGATACAAGAGATCATTGAAGTGGATTTTTCTTCTTTCCAATGTGTTATTTTTAGGTGCAAGTGGTGGGACACCTTTGATCGGAATAATGTAAAGGAAGATCGCGATAGTAGGCTGATATGTATCAACTCTAGAAATATGTGGGATGAAGCTAAAGAGCCCTATGTTTTCCCTAAACACTGCAACCAGGCGTTTTTCTACCCAAATGTGTTGGATAGGGATTGGTGGTTCGTATTGACACATGACCCTAGATCAAACATATTTTTGAGAATAATAGTGTTATCATGCCATGCGAGCTAGAAGATAATGAGGGTGATCATGAGAACCGAGAGTGATATGGTACAATATGTGTTATTTCATCAATATTTATACTTTTTAAGATGAGTTTTTCGAAATATTATTGTAATATGTATTTTGAATTAATTGGTAATTTGCATTGTGTTAATGTTAAAATCAATAATTCACTTGATAATTTGGTATTATGTACTTGATCTCAAAAACAATGGCGTACTGTATAAATTAATTCTTTTTTTGTATCTAAGATCATAGTAAAATAATGATAATTCTAATTAAGTACAAGAATTTATTTGCATTATTTTCTAAATTTCCTTATTTTACAATAAATCATATTATTCTATATTTATTATTTTACAATTATTTAAAATTTACAAATTTTAATAAATTCATTTCACATTAATACAATTAAAATTTTACAAATATTTTACATACAATTACAATTATAATTAGAATTATTAGAATTACAATTACAATTTTACAATTTCACGTACAATAACAATTTTAGAATTTTACATATATACAATTACAATTTTACAAATTAAAAAATTATAATTACAATTACAATTTTAGAAATTTACATATATATCATTACAATTACAATTTTAGAATTTTAAATACAATTAGAAATACAAATATCACAAATTTACAATATCATGATCATTTGGTATTTATAAATTAATTAATAAACATCACGTTCATGATAAGCATCGTACAAACATCATATTTGACTAAAAAACACGTTCAAAATCACTAACTACATCATCGTGATCATGATCATCTAACAAAACACAATTAACATTATATATTAACATAATCAGTACAACACAAACATCAAATATGCATCTCATGCTATCACATACACATCTATCTGCCAGCTGCACATCAAATGAGCATATCTAACATGACCTAACAACATACACATAATGATGATCACCAACATGTAAAGTAAGTACAACTGCAAAATGAACATAAAATACATGGACCATATATATATAACTGAATAATGTTAAAAATATACAACTGTAATATAAATGTCATGGATCAGCGGATGATCGAGCCTCATCTCCATGATGACTACTAGTAGATGCTACTGGAGGCTCATGCAAATCTGGCGCGGCGCGAGGCTGTGAACGATCATGAGATGTCGATGGTAAGCTGCACCTCGCAGACTGTCCATCATGTGCTGTGGCTCACTCGTAATGTGCAAAAGTCCTTGTCAGTCGCGTAAAAGCTGTCGTAACTTCTATGACATGCCGCATCAGGTCGTACATGTCATGCGGCATGCCTCTCCACATCTGTAAGAGCATATCATAGGCCTCTATATCTCTGAAATCAGTAGGGCGGATGCCCACCTCAACAAACAATGCAATGAGTTGGTCAGCCAACTCCATCCTGTATGTAGCATCACTCAGACGTCAACCGCGGGCCGGCGCACTAGCAGGAGTAGGTCTTTGATCTGCACCGGCCTCCTGCTGATCCTCGTGGGAAATATCTGGCATCATGCCCTCTGCATCATCATCAAGATCCACAACTGGATCAGGTGGTGGTGGTGGCATCTGATCCTCGCCATCATAAGAGCCAATGTCTGCAAAATATATACAAGTACACAACAATAATTAGACAATTTCATTACACAATTTAATAAAAACAAGTGAAAGAAAATGTTAGAATGAATTTAAATAAAACATTAATATTACCTCTATCATCTGGCATCTCATCATCTGTGAAGAGGATGTTGGCACACCCTCACCAATCCAACCCCACATAAGGATAGGGGACCATAATGAAGGGATGCTCAAAAACACTGGCTAGTAGCCCCAGTGCATCCTCTGATATCCTCGCTGGAAACAGAGTCTCCTCCCTCTTGGGCATCATCTGCCCCCACATATGCATACGTGCCTCAGTAATTGGCCTACGAGGCTGCCGAAGAAAATAAGGTATCGTCTCTAGAAACCTCTCAAAAAATAAGCAAAAAATCTCTGAAGCAAAAGGGAAGTTGACCCTCCCTTGTGCACGAGCACGACATCTATCTAATGTTGTACAGAACTGCCGTAAAAAAATGGCAGACCACCTGACAAGTCGTGGCTACCGTAGTAAAGAATCAACATAATATAAAAGTTGGCAACTAATGCGTTGCCTGTCACTGGTGTTGTGTGAAATGGTCGAAATTATAAGTGAGAGACACTAGACCTCCCCACGACCAAACGCACCAATACGTAACTGTCCTCTGGAGACCTAAAAATCTGAAGGAGACAATATATCTGCTGCAATGTATCTCTGGGAGTAAACTAACTGACTCCCTGCCACACAGCCAGTTGGAACCTCGGGGAACGAGGGAAAATCCACCCCTCTCCTTGAAAGCCCTGTAATAAAATATACATCCTCCTCAGTGGGCGTGTACTATTGGTCGATACCAACTCGGAAAGCCTTTTGCTGGGCATTCCACCTTTGGATAAGATGTCTCAAAAAACCATTATGGGACTTTAGGGAAGTAGCCTCCTCATAGAACTTGAGGAGGCCTACCTGCCTTAGGAGCCCTGCGTCGCTGCTGTAATAGGGCGAGGGTACGCATCTATCTCCCTCTCTCTGCCTCCCATAGGCGAACTATGTTATATTGTTCTTCCTGTTGTTGTTTTTGTTGCTCCTCTTCTCTCCTTTCACGTCTCTGAATGATTGACATATTAAACACAAATTTTTAATTAAATGACACATGTATTTACAAATATATGTATATAAATATTTTTTGAAAAATAAATAAAACAAGAGTCGATGTGCTAAAAACACAGTCACGCACCGGTAACAGAGCGTCCCTCCACAAAGACGCACCAGTGACGGTGCACATAATGATATAAAAATCATCGGGAGCGATGCTCCAGAAAATATTTTTAGCGCACCGTTCACTAAGTGCGGTGTTAGGATGCCGGTGCGCTGACTTCACTATATGCCCCGGGGCTTATAGCTAAGTTAGCACACCGCCCTCCTGCCACCGTACATAGTCGTATGATGCGGCCAGGTATCCGAGCGTACCGCTCTTTGTCGTAAAATTTACAATTACACGGTGCGCCTTTGGAATTCACCCCGAAACCGGTGCAGATACACTTAGCACCGGTTTACCAACTTGAACCATTGACAATGTCAATTTACGATTCTAGTGTGCTGAAAAACTTACGTGCCTCGGGGCGGATAATTTGGTCAACGCACCGGGTGACCGCGATTCAACATTGTCAATGGTGCGGCCTAGTAAATGATCGCACCGCACTTTTAAAAAAAATTAAAATAACACTGTGCGCCTCGCGGTACTGCCCCGGAACCGGTGCGAAATCCTTCAACACCGGGTGTGGTGCAGCCTGTAAATTTACAGGCAGCACCCCAAACCGGTGCAAGCCGAACGGCTCGAGCGCACCTCGCGACAAATTTATTTATTTATTATTATTATTATTTATTTTATTTCATTTCATTATTATTATTATTTTAATATTTTTTGAAAAATAAATAAAACAAGAGTCGATGTGCCAAAAACACAGTCACGCACTGGTAACGGAGCGTCCCTCCACAAAGACGCATCGGCGACGGTGCACATAATGATATAAAAATCACCGGGAGCGATGCTCCAGAAAATATTTTTAACGCACCGTTCACTAAGTGCGGCGTTAGGAGGCCGGTGCGCTAACTTCACTATACGCCCCGGGGCTTATAGCTAAGTCATCACACCGCCCTCCTGCCACCATACATAGTCGTATGATGCGGCCAGGTATCCGAGCGCACCGCTCTTTGTCGTAAAATTTACAATTACACGGTGCGCCTTTGGAATCCACCCCAAAACCGGTGTAGATAAATTTAACACTGGTTTACCAACCCGAACCATTGACAATGTCGATTTACGATTCTGGTGCGCTGAAAAACTTACGTGCCTCGGGGCGGATAATTTGGTCAACGCACCGGGTGGCTGCGATTCAACATTGTCAACGGTGCGACCTAGTAAATGATCGCACCGCATTTTTAAAAAAAATTAAAATAACACTGTGCGCCTCGCGGTACTGCCCCGAAACCGGTGCGGACTCCTTCAGCACCGGGGGTGGTGCGGCCTGTAAATTTACAAGCAGCACCACAAACCGGTGCAAGCCGAACGGTTCGAGCGCACCGCGCGGCAAATATATATATATATATATATATATATATATATATATATATATATATATATATATATATATATATATATATATATATATATATATATATATATATATATATATATTTATTTATTTATTTTTATTATTATTATTATTTTATTTTTTTATTTTTTTCCGAAAAATAAATAAAACAAGAGTCGATGTGCCAAAAACACAGTCACGCACCGGCGATGGTGCACATAATGATATAAAAATCACCGGGAGCGATGCTCCAGAAAATATTTTTAGCGCACCGTTCACTAAGTGCGGTGTTAGGATGCCGGTGCGCTGACTTCACTATACGCCCCGGGGCTTATAGCTAAGTCAGCACACCGCCCTCCTACCACCGTACATAGTCGTATGATGCGGCCAGGTATCCGAGCACACCGCTCTTTGTCGTAAAATTTACAATTACACGATGCACCTTTGGAATCCACCCCGAAACCGGTGCAGATACACTTAGCACCGGTTTACCAACCTGAACCATTGACAATGTCGATTTACGATACTGGTGCACTGAAAAACTTACGTGCCTCGGGGCGGATAATTTGGTCAACGCACAGGGTGGCCGCGATTCAACATTGTCAATGGTGCGGCCTGGTAAATGATCGCACCGCACTTTTAAAAAAAATTAAAATAACACTGTGCGCCTCGCGGTACTGCCCTGGAACCGGTGCGGACTCCTTCATCACCGGGTGTGGTGCGGCCTGTAAATTTACAGGCAGCACCACAAACCGGTGCAAGCCGAACAGCTCGAGCGCACCGCGCGGAAATTTTATTATTATTATTATTATTATTATTATTATTATTATTATTATTTATTTATTTTTTTATTTATTTATTTTTATTTTTTTTTTATTATTTAATTTTAATATTTTTTGAAAAATAAATAAAACAAGAGTCGATGTGCCAAAAACACAGTCACGCACCGGTAACGGAGCGTCCCTCCACAAAGACGCACCGGCGACGGTGCACATAATGATATAAAAATCACCGAGAGCGATGCTCCAGAAAATATTTTTAACGCACCGTTCACTAAGTGTGGTGTTAGGAGGCCGGTGCGCTAACTTCACTATACGCCCCAGGGCTTATAGCTAAGTCAACACACCGCCCTCCTGCCACTGTACATAGTCATATGATGCGGCCAGGTATCCGAGCGCACCACTCTTTGTCGTAAAATTTACAATTACACGGTGCGCCTTTGGAATCCACCCTGAAACCGGTGCAGATACACTTAGCACAGGTTTACCAACCCGAACCATTGACAATGTCGATTTACGATTATGGTGCGCTGAAAAACTTACGTGCCTCGAGGCAGATAATTTGTTCAACACACCGGGTGGCCGCGATTCAACATTGTCAACGATGCGGCCTGGTAAATGATCGCACCGCACTTTAAAAAAAAATTAAAATAACACTGTGCGCCTCGCAGTGCTGCCCCGGAACCGGTGCGGACTCCTTCAGCATCGAGTGTGGTGCGGCCTGCAAATTTACAGGCAGCACCGCAAACCGGTGCAAGCCGAACGGCTCGAGCGCACCGCGCGGCAAATTTATTTATTTATTTTTATTTATTTTATTTATTTTTATTTTTATTTTTATTTTTATTTTTTTAATGATTAATTTTAAGGTTTTTTCAAATTCTAATCCAGTAAAAGGTTTACTTATGGAAAAACAAGAAAAATACCCGTACATTTACCCGTCGAGGAGACATATTGGCTATACAATTTAAAAAAGAAAATTTGTCCATTGTTTTATAAAATTCAAGCTGGAAATTGGTGGCAATGTACAGCAGATGTGCATGCAATAAGTGCAATAGGAGCATGAATGTCAGTGCGGCTCAAGCAAGGATAAATTTCACCGGTGCTTGAGAGCTCTGTAACACTGACAAAAGTGAAAAATGCGGTTTTTTGGCCGTATTTTTGTTTTTATTTAACCCTGTTCTAGTGCGCGTGGTTTTTACTGGAGTACCGGTGCGTTGTCTTAATGTCGCACCGAACTCTTTCTATTTTCGTGCGCTTTTAAGAGGCACTGGGGCGGCATAACTATAACGCACCGGTGCGCTACGGTAACGCGACTCACTAGTAACGGTGTCCGATGAACCAATGATTTCTGCAGTTTTTTGGCCGTAATTTTTTTTTATTTAACCCTATTCTCGTGCGCGGCATTTATGGGGACCCCGGTGTGTTTCCATCATTCCGCCCCGGGAAGTTTATGTTTCGCTCGCTTCTATGACGCATCGGGGCATGGGGATGTGACACACCAGGGCTCTACAGTAACCTGACGCACCAGTAACGGTGCCCGGTGAACCAATGATTTCTGCGGTTTTTTGGCCATAATTTTGTTTCTTTTAAACACTGTTCCGGTGCGTGACATTTACGGGGATCCCAGTGCATTTCTGTCATTCAGCACCGGGACGTTTATGTTCTGCGCGCTTTTTATGAGGCACCGAGGCTGACGATATGACACGCACCGGCGTAGTTGCTGAATTAAAAGCACTGGGAGGGTGTGTACGAAGCGCACTGTTTCCGGTGTGTCAATGTTTTATGTGGTTTTTTTTCCGTAATTTTTTTTATTTAACCATCCACCGGTGCGCATGTTTTGTGGGAGCCCCAGTGCGTTTCATTTATTCCACACCAGGTGATATCTGCGCAGTCGACATGTAAAGCACCAGTGCTCTACAAAAATAAAACGCACCAGGCGTGTGTCTACGGAGCGCACGGTGTCCGATGTGCCAATTTTTGTAATGCATCGATGCTTTGTCATATTGAAAGTACCAATGTGTTTTAGGTTCATAAGAGCACCAGAAGAAACACATCCGCAAAAACCTCCACCCACCAACCTCCTCTAGGATCCTCCGCTAGAAACGGACGTCTGGAGTATTTTTCTATGGGGTTCCTCAAAAACATCCACTAGAGGGTCTTTTCCTTGTAGTGCACGTTCATGCTTAGAATATGGCGCGAAGGTGATTGGCGGAAATAGATATTTGGTTCAGCCCAATCTATTATGGGATGGTACGTGGAAATCCTGACTTGGTTGGTATTTTGGTATATTAATCAGAGCTATTTTCCTACTGTGATTTATGAGTAATTGTAGTGATTATGTTGTTGACATTATGGTTGAGTTTCCATGGTTTCTATGCTGGCTATATGATGTAATCTATGTTTGGCTCTAGACATGTTTTGATAAGTTGTTGATTGATTGATGGATGAACACAAGCGTTATTGCAGCTAGCTAGAGAGGGCTTAGAGCCTTGTCGGTGACTCTCAAATGAAGAATATCAGTTTATGATAAGATATACATTCATGACATGTAGCTTACATGTCTTTCATATTTTTGATGATATGTTTGTCATGGATTAGGAAGTCTAGATCAAGTCCTTGCTTCAAGTTTGAATTTTTAGATTTATCGTCACATAAATTATGATTCTGGAAAGTTACATGCAATTTTGGGCATTGGTTTGGGGGTTGGCCTTAAAATGTGGCACATGTCCCGGTGTTAGTTTTTGTAGCATCAGATGTTTTCTAGCCTTGAAATTTTGTGGAGAAGCTATAATACATTATTTCTCCAAAACCCATAAATTGTTTCTGTAAAATCCACCTAGAGACGACTTAATTAGATTATTAACCAGTTTCTAAATATTTCCTAAGTATAAACTTAGGGAATATGATTAAGTAATTAGAATTAATTAAGTCATGGTGTGAATGTTCTAGAGACTCACATTGATCGATTTCAAGTTAATCCTAGCCATTTATTAAGATCTAATCTTGGTCGTTGAAGTCTCAAAAGAGTATCATAAGAGAAGTCGATGGGGTTTGGAGAAGAGACACTTGATAACATGGTAGCTATCCCCCCAGATCCAAATTAGTTGAAGTAGTAAAAGAAGGAGATGGCAAAGGAAAATATATTGATCCTTGATGGAGTTCGGAATCATGTGGTATCACACATAGTGGCCCATAGAACGCCCAAAGAGATGTGGGATACTCTTTCCACGCTATACCAAGGATCTTCCGAGCAGTGGAAGATGTACTTGGAGGAGAATTTGATATGCGCCGGGATGAAAAAATGGGAGTGCATAGACCCTTTCCTCAGCGGAATTATGGATATCTGAGATGAGCTTGAAGTTGTTGGTTCAATGCCTCAAGCCAAAAAGTTAGTGCGAGTAGCTCTCAACAATGTCTCAGAAGAGTGGCAGGTATTCGTCCAAAGTATTTTGGGTAGAGAAACCTTGCCAAGATGGGAAAGGATGTGGGAATATTTGCAGCAAGATGAGTTGAGGCGAGACCTGATGAAGAGCACCATTAGTGGCAGCAGCAATAGTGGATCGAATCAGGTGAAGGAAGAGGAGAATGTGGCCCTCACATTGAAGAGTCCCAGTCAAGGACATTCGTCCAAAGTATTTTGGGCAGATAAACCTTGCCAATATAGGACAGGATGTAGGCAGACTTGCAACATGAGGAGTTAAGGCGAGACCTGATGAAGAGCAACCTCAGTGGCAGCTTGTGGATCGAAGCAGGTGAAGGAAGAGGAGAATGTCACCCTCGCATTGAAGGGTCCTAGTCAGGGATAAGGGGAGAAACGTAGGAAGAATAAGGACCTATCGAAGGTCAATTACTTCAAGTGTGGTGAGCTAGGCCACTCAGTTCCCAGTGTCCTATAAGGAAGAATAAAAAAGAGGAGAAGTAGGATCAGCAGGCAGCTTCTGCATAGATCGATAGGTTGTCCTCGAAGTTGGAGGAATACTTCGCCATGATTGCAGACACCCCTCCAAGAGTGAGGTGGGGTGACTTGGTGTTGTAGCCCCAGAGTGCTACAGATGGGAAGGAGTATTGAGGAGGTCCACCTCTTGAATTAGTACCTTGCTACGGGAGCCCACAATATTTTAGTAGCAGGAAAGACCAGTGGCATTTGATGCAGTTAGATGCCAGAGTGAGAGTTGCATAGACTAGTCGCAGTCAAATGTTGGGGAGCACAGTGCAGAGTTGGCAACAATGGAGTTGGCACAGTGAAAAGTTAGCAGCAACACAAAGATTTTAGTGCCAACGTAGATGATATTAGCAGTCAAGACTCGGGTGACATATGCATCATACTGATCACAGTTGGTTTAGTATTTCGGATGATTACTCAATTGCAGATGTTGCAGATGTAGTGTTGGAAACAGTTCAGCAAGGTCAACCGCAGCACAATTACAACGCATATCAAAGTTGCACTGTGGTTGGTGGGCAGCATTATCCATACATCAACAACATTACATGAGATGGTGCAGAAGCAGGGTATTGCTACCATAGGTGAGGTAGCACTAGCACACATTCCTCGCTAGGAGGGAGCTTTAGTTTTTGTAGCATCAGATGTGTTATAGCCTTGAAATTTTGTGGAGAGGCTAGAATACATGAGTTCTCCAAAACCCACAAATCGTTTCTGTAAATTCCACCTAGAGAAGACTTAATTAGATTATTAGTAAATTTTTAAATATTTCCTAAGTATAAACTTAGGGAATATGATTAATTAATCTAAATTAATTAAGTTATGGTATGAATTTTCTAGAGACTCACATGTATTGATTTCAAGTTAATCCTAGCCATTAATTAAGATCTAATCTTGTTCGTTGAAGTCTCAATAGAGGATCATAAGAGAATTCGATGGGGCTTGGAGAAGAGACACTTGAGAAATTCGATTTTACTAGGAAATCGATTTCCACAGTAGCAACTATTTGTTGCCGGAGAGAGATTCAGTGAGGTCGAAATAATGAGAGAAGGGAAAAGACAGTGAAGCCGAAGGAGAAATTCCAGATCTGGTGACTGCATTTGTAGAGAGGCAGAGAAGCCACAGTGAGGCTGATGCAGTGGCAGCGCAATAGCTTCAGTGGGAAAATTAGTATTTGTTGGGGAGAAGCAATGATTCAGTGTCGAAAGATGGGAAAAGTTTCCAGAGGTCGGGAGAGTTAGTTTCTCAGACAACAGCTGATGAGACAACTTGAGGTGGCGTAGTTCCACGCTGGGTGACACATAGACTGCGTGAGGGTGATGCAGTGACTGCGCAGAGGCAGTTTGGACGACTTCATATTGAGCTGAGGTCAATGCTCAAATTCACCTGTGGAGTGAGGAATTTCCTCACTAGTATTTCTTGCCAGTTTTTCTATGTAGGATTGCCAGTTTTGGCATCTAGTTGCACTTAGATATTTCACTATTTCATAATATTAAGACTCTCAGCTTCTGCACTGATTTTCCCAAGTTGGGTTTTTATAGGGACATTGGTCCAAAATAGCAATGTTATTTTGTGTGTGTGCTTATATTTCTTCCAGCGTTTATTTTCTTCCTAAATTTAATTGTGTAGGTTGCAGTGTGATTGATTCAATATTTTTTGTAGCTAATAATAAACAAATTGTTAAGAATTAATCTAACAATTAGGATAATTAATTCTAGTTGCTACAATAGGATTCATGATTAGCTGAATTTTTACACCCAAAACCACATGCTAAAAAACTAGAGAGTTTAGGCCATAACCACATGGAAGCAGGCCTTTGTGTGCGGTTGGAGGCCTATATCCACACTCTTACCTTATTTTGCATGCAATTGGGGTGTTAGGTAAGTGAAAATGGTGTCTAGCTTAGGGATTGACCACCTGGGGTGGTTTGCAACATTCTGAGTGGTTTGTCGTCTCTTAGGGTTGTCAATAAAATTGTCGGTCTTTCGGCCCCAATTCCATAACTAGAACTTGGAGGTCGAGTCATGTCATACTGAAACTCGTCTCATGTTCACCCTAGTGAGCTTGTGAAATTAGGTAAATGTGGGAGGAGGCATTTACAAATATAAACTTTGTGGTAGTAGATCATAGTACTATGACAAAGATTTGAGTTCTGTAGTGGAAGATCAAAGCTCTGCGGTGGTTGATCCAAATTATTTCTCTCTTATCAGTCCAAGATCTATCGTTGGTTGAATTATGACCTAAAATAAGGGTACATTCCAATATTT
The DNA here is from genome assembly GCA_034641835.2 of Pinus albicaulis. Classification (NCBI taxonomy): domain Eukaryota; kingdom Viridiplantae; phylum Streptophyta; class Pinopsida; order Pinales; family Pinaceae; genus Pinus; species Pinus albicaulis. The sequence continues at coordinate 256,183,248 of CM076569.1, forward strand.
TCAAACGATCAACCTCTCCTTTGTGATCTATGTTGGAAATTTAGTTGTGCGGACCTTGCACTTGTGGAAGTCTTCTTGGGTCAGTATAGTCCATTTCTTAATGTATGGTTGAAGGATCTCTCTGAGAAAGGAATTGGTTGGGTTTTTCCCTTGTGGTTTTTTGTCTCAGTCTTGGACCTAATTTCTGGATTCCCTTACTGTGCATTGTGATCTTTGCTTTATCCTTACTAGTGTTGTTTAATTTCAGAAGTATAGTTATTTCTTGATGGGAGAGAAAATTTATATAAGTACTGCTAATATCACAAATAATTATTTAAAGTTCAGAAAAATAATAAAATATTGCTTGTACTGTAGTGTACTTGGATTTTCTAATAATATCTTTGTCCACAGCAAAAGCAAAATATGTTGCAGCGGCAACATGTTTCACTTGGGTTCTCTGGATGAAGCAAACTCTAAAGGTATCAAGATAGTCTATGACCAAACAATATCAATTATCTATTATAATACAAGTGCAATCAATGTCTCAAAGAACCATGTCATGGATTTAAAAACAAAACACATTCCTATCAAATATCACTTCCTAAGAGAACATGTAGTTAATCATAATGTCAAGATAGAATACATTGCTACTAAAGAACATCATAGATATCTTCACCAAACCCCTTCCCAAAGAGACATTTGAATATCTGAGTTAGAGTTGGGAGTGATATATCTTTCATCACATGGACAAAAGGAATCACAAGCTCAGGGGGGGAAATATCTTGCTCTTTATTTATAAAAAGAAGAGAAGTTTCAAATGAGGAGATGCATCAGTTTAAGGGGAGCGTCCCTTTGCCATTGATGTCAAAGGGGGAGAATTTGTAGACAAATGAGAAGTTACAGATAGGGGGAGTTAGCAAAAAGTGAGAGTTCCAATCCCTAGGCAAAATTTTTCTAAGGTTTACCATCAATGTCAAAGGGGGAGATTGTTGAAATGTTGTCATTGATGTCAAAGTTATGGGGAGACCATTTTACATGTTAGCTAAGACATTGTCTCAAGTTTGTTGAGATATTTTCATTGATTAAAAATAAGGGTAGCGATGGACAATAATATCTTAGCTCGTGAATGAAATTAATGAATTGTATGTCTTGATTATTAATTCATTTGATGTCCTAAAAGGAAGGCCAAAATTTTCTAGAATGAGTTTGTAATATGGCTTGAAATAATTTCTCTCAGAGACCAGTAAGACGAAACAGAGCAATAATGATGGTTGAAATAAGTTCATCAATGAGGGAATGAGGAGTCTAGAATATTATTCTCCTATAAAAATCAAAAAATACACATTGAACCTCATTTATATCAGTTGATGCCCTCAGTAATTACTTGTCTTGTTTCCAAGTGTTCAAGGAGAGATCCTTCCTGCTACTGCAAGGGGTAGTACTGGGAGCTTGATAGTTCTCATGAGTTGGTTGAGTGTTTGGGTGCTCTTGCTTGAACGAAGCACTCCAGTTTCCTTCTAGATATATGCAACAATATGTGATACAAATACCATCGTTGTTGAATTTCTTGTGTGAGAAACTTACATGCTCACTCTTGAAGGGATTGAACAATCATTCAAATAATTTGTATGAATAAACATGTTTCATTGGCCTTATTTTTTATAACAACAAATACCATGTGGGATTTGAACATATGAAATCATGACAGTGATGTAATAGTACCCATGTTCATGTTGACTTTGATTATCGAATATAAATGTCTAGAGGAGGTATGGGAAGGAATGCTCAACAATAAAACAATATTACAACACTTCATCAAAATCTATGATACATAAATTGGCTACTGTGGGTTAAAAATGGAGATGAGAGTCTTCTCATTATGTTTTTAAAAAAAATTGCATATATTATTTTCTAAGTAATATAGGGGGCAAGTTAGCCTTCAAGTGAACCCCTCTATTGTCACAACGATTCAGTAAGGTTCAAACACACATATATTGACTAGTGTGGAAGACAAATGAAAATTCAGAGATCTGAGGCATACAACCAAAAAAAGGAGAAGGGAAGAACTCAGTTAAAAAGGAAAGAAAAAAATGAAGACTAGAAGAAGTAATGAAGGAAGGATATTCAAACCTATAAGAGGATACTAAAGTCATTTTTTATGAACTAAACTCAGATCTTGTTGGGAACATACCTCTATCCTTCTTAACAAAGCTCATCCTCTCTTGAACATATTTCACCTTTGTTTTTATCATACATTGAATTATTAAAGGAAGAAGCTCAAACTGTAACTAGGACAATGAATAACTCAGACTGTGACATCTTCAGATTATTTTCGAACCTAGACTTTAATCTTTGTTTTCAGACGTCTAACCTTATTCTCTATTTCAAACTTGTGGTCTCAACAATATTCCTTAATTTTGGACAAAAGATAAAAATGAAATCTTAACTGTGATAATTGTGACTTGTGTCTTGGTATCATTTTGAGAGTTGAGTTGGTTAAACACATTTGTAATATGCTTGGGAATAGAGGATTAGGAGAAAAGTCTAGAATGGACTTGGATAGTTTTTGAAGCCTCTCTCTTGTACTTGAAGCATAGTTGAGCACCATTTTGGAGAAATATAGGAGCATACATTCTTGGAGCATTCACAGAAGACCTTATTTGAAGCATTTTTTAATATCTTGTTGAAGACTTGAAGCCCTGTTGAAGTAGCCTTGTTGAAGACTTCTGGAGAAGACTTGAAATCCTTTGAAGTAGCCTCTTGGTGGCAGATTTTGATAACCCTTTTGAAGCAGTAAAATGTATATGTGATAAACCCCTTGATGATGAGAAAAAAAACATATGGGGGTTTGATATAGAACTTGTGATATGTTTTGTAGCAGACCCTGTAGACTTTGGAGACCTCCTAAACCCTTGATGCAAACTTGAAAACTAGTTTGTTGATTTTTTTGGAATCATTCTTGAAACATTTTGGGAGAAATCTGGAGCATATTTGAAGTGTGCTTGGAGTCATCATTAAAGCAATCTTGAGGACAATATTGATACATTAGTGGTGTGGGATTTTAAGCCTTGTTGAGGCGGTCTTTTTAAGTTGTTTCCTTGAAGACGTGTTTGAACCATTATGGAAGAATTCCTTAAATAATTATTGGATCTTTGTTGAAGACATCCTTCAAGACTTTTTGAAGAAGCTTTTGGAAGTATAGAAGTAATGTTAAATCCATCATGAAGGATTGAAGTAAATTGAGAAGGTTGGAGCCCTAGAGGATTGGAGTCCTCATACAAGGTTGGAGCCTTATGAGAAACCAGGATGGAGCTTGGATTAATATTTGAGGATTTGATTCCTCATACAAGGTTGAAGCCTTGTAAGAGACCAGGTTGGAGCCTATATTTGTATTTGAGATTAGAGTCTTGATTCAAGGTTGGAACCTTGTAGGAGTTATATATTTTGTTGTACAAGTTGGAGCTTGAGTTTTTGTATAAGAGGATTGGTACCCTCATCATTTTAGGTAATAAAAAATATTTTCTTGTTCCACATCTTGTGTTATAGTTTAATTAGTAATATTAACTGGCATAATTGAACAATTGTAAAGAAATATTGATTCACCCCCCCCCCCCCTCTTAGTATTTCCAACAATTGGTATCAGAGCCAGTAACTTTAAGCACAACCTAACAGCTGGAAGGTAGATCCTACAAACACAAATGGAAAATTCAAGAAGAAAAGGCTCCAAACCTTCTGAATACATCTCCTCCTCATTCATGAAATCACAATTCAATTAGGTTGGAAAATCTCCCTTGTTTGATGAAACAAACTATGTATTATGGAGCTCCATAATGCAGTTCTTTTTTATATCTCTTGGTTGTGAATTATGGAAATCAGTTGTTACTAGAGACACAACTACAGATGAGTCGAAATAATACAATTCAAAAGCAATGGAAGCAATCTAGAGTGGTCTATCATATTTTGTAAAAATCAAGGTGGGTCAATGTTCTTCGGCTAAAAGACTTTGGGAAAAAATATAAATGCTCTATGAATAATATAGCTTTGTGCTTGCTGAATCATAACTATAATATGTGGAACAAGAGCACAAGGATGATCATGAATCAAAGGAAGTAGATAAAGTTACCAAAAACATGAAATAAAATGAAGTTAAAAAATAAATTGAATAAAAGGTTGAAGTGAACCTTGAAGCAGAACTAATGGTTTCTCTAGAAAAAATAAATACACTGAGAAAAATAAAATTAAGAGCTTAAAGAGAAGAATCAAGATCTTGACCATAAAAAGGAATAATTTGTTCTTCTAGGACTCCAAGAAGAATAAATATCTAAGGAATCTATCAAGCTCGAAGAAAAATTGCATTAACTTGAAAGGAGACATGAAGAAGAAGTCAACTCCATAAAATTTTAACTAGAAGATGCAAAGAAAGAAAAAGAAATAATGAAGATACAACTAATAAAGAAAGAAGAAGATTGTGAGAGGTTTGAAGAATAAATTGGTTCCTTGATCAATGAAGTTGACAAGCTCAATAAGAACTTGAAAATTTCTCAAGTGTTAGATAACATCCTCAACTTCCAAAGGTCACCATTTGACAAATCAGATCTTGGCTATACAGGTAAGTCTTCATGCAAAATTTATGAAAGCCTTATGTAACCTAAAATATCTAAGAGTCATATCCTTCAGATCTCTAGTCCCATTAAAGGAAACCAAGATTAATTTGGAAGAATCACTTCACCAAGAATATATGCAGGTGATTCAAGGGTTTCATACACAATGCAAGAAATAGTAAGGATCAACAAAGGGCTAAGCCTCCTCCAAGGAAGAACAACTTCAAAAGATCATGAGGAGAATGATATTCATCCAGGTACATAAGAATATTTTCTGGTTATTGTAATTCATGCACTAATTTTGGTCATAAAGCTGGAAATTGTAGAACATACTGCAAGGATGATTGGAAAGGCTATTATCAAAGCCCTAGAAGGAAGATTGGAAGCGGACAAGACATAATTCCTAATAGAAATCATAGTTCAGTTGCTCCATTTTTATATTCTAGTGCATAAGTATATCAATGTCACAATTTTGGACATATAACACAAGAATATAGAAGTAAAATGAAGTGGGTTCCTAAGCACATCAAAGAACAAAAGTTATAAAAAATAAAAAATAAATAAAATAAATAATAAATAAATAAAAATAAAAATAAAAAACATAAAAATAAAAAATTACTAATCGAGATTTGGAGAAGAAAACATGAAAACCCCAAGGTAGAAGAACATAATCTGATCTTCCATGCGCAATGTGCAAATTGACAAAACTTATTCAAAATGAGTACTCCAAGATTGGGTTTTACCAGAAAAAGCAAGCAAAATTCTTGTAATAATCACTGAAGTCTTGATTGAAGCCACTACAAGCCACCATTGAGGTGAATGATCAAAGAATCTATAAAATAGAGGGAAGCATAAGCGATCATGACCATATCATAAATGACTGTGAAAACTATGATAGCTGGAGACATCATTATTTTAAAAGAACATGGTGCAATTCTGAAACCTAATAAAGGAAATATGTTGGATCCCTTTGAAGGCAATAGTGCTAACTTGCTAACAACAAAAGGTTTTCTAACCTACAAAAAATTATTACGAGAACATTCCAATGGTATATGGAACGCCTTCTAACTCCTCACGATTGAGCATAAATGAAATTTGGAATATTCACTATACATTCTACGAGTTGTATCATTTGCCCTAGCCAGTGGACAACTTGGACCTAACCCAACGTCCAAACACACTATAAATAGGCATGAGAAGGAGAATTTGTAACCACTCGACTCAATCATTCAGTTCTCTACTTAGGAAAGCCAAGGACCAGGTCAAAAGTTCATACCTCATGAACAAAGAAGAATTAAGTGAAGTTGAGTTAAAGCAACATTTTGTGGAAGGGTTTCGTTACATATTTTGAATGTTTTTTTTTATCTAGTTTTTAGGAAGGATTTTTGGTTATTTGAGGTATGTTTTAAGGTAAAATTACTAAAGGTTTTAAACCAAATTTAAAATATGTTTGAAAGATGAGTTCAAACCTAGTTTAAATGTTGAGTCCCAGCCTGGTTGGAGGCCATTTTGTTGAACAACATTGAGAGAAAGTTATGATCTTATTTTGAAGTTGGCTAATATCTATTAGAGATTAATTTCAAACTTATTTCTAGTTGAACCCTAGCATTGAAGAAGGCCAAGTTTAATGTGTAGTGTAAAAGGATTCCAAGCCCTAATTCATGTTTTGCAAACTTGATTTTAAGCCAAAAATTAGGACTTAATTTATGAAGAGGTGGAGGCCTATTTGAGGTGTGACAAAAATTTTAAGGGAGCTATTAGCTGAGTTCTATTGATTTCCAAAATGTTAAGGAAATTATGAAAGAGAGTGTTTTCATATTCTTGAAGGTTGGACCCTAAAATGGAGACTTCAAGGTGACTAGGGAAGAAGAATAAGGTGGCCACGAAGCAGGATAAATAAGAAGAACAAGTGGTTGTGGTTAGGCTTGAGGTGCAAACCCAAGGTCGAAATGATAGAGGGAAAACCCTACTAAATGAAGAGAATACATTATGAGAATTAGTGTTGATAGGTCCAAGGAACAAATTGAAGGACTAAATTTGTGCCTACAAATTAATAAGTTGCTACTCAGTGGAAGAGATTGGGTCTTCAAAAGGTTGGTGCCTACGAAAGTTGTAAGTTGGTGATTATTGAAGATTGATGTCATCTTCTTCTTGATAGGTTGGAGCCTTTGATTTTTGTAAGTTGGTGCTTTATAGTGGATTTTTTCCTCACAAATGGTTGTATTGAAATGAATATTTTTTACAAGTGTTTCTTCTTCATGTTTTTGACTTGCACTTTTGATATAATAGAAGAGGTGATGAAAAGACAGTTGAAGAAAAAAGAAGAAAATTATGAGAAAATTGAAGAAGAGATTGTCTCAGTAAGGAATGAGGTTGACAAGCTCAACAAGAACTTGAAAATTTCTCACATGTTGGATGATATTCTTAGCAAACAAAGATCACCATATGACAAAACAAGTCTTGGTTATGTGGGCAAGATTTCATACAAAGAATATGTAAGCCTTAAGTCACTAGAAAATCATGAAGGTCATGTTGACATTATTTGATTCAAGATATTTTACTTATAGATGCATTAAAGAATTACATATAATAAAGCATTTAAAACCATGAATCGTAAACACATAAAATGTAGAACAAAGAGACAGTGAAACGCATGAGACCACGACACCAAAAATTGATTACAGAGTTCATCCAATTCGGACTACGTCTCTGGGCCCTGCTCAACAGTAGGGAGGCCTTCATTCATTAAGTGGCGAGAAGAAGAAGAAGTACAAGAAAAAACACATAAAGCACCCTTATACCTCCAATCTGGAAAATGCCCGAAAAATGGAGAACTCTTTTGCAGAAATGGACAACACCATCAGATTCCTGTCTCCGAGAGGTGTAGAATCCATATAAAATTTGCCCAATTTGGACACTGGATAATTTTGGGCCCTCTGAAAATGGGGCTCAGATCATGGTTCCACTGCCTCGAACTGCGTGCCCACTTGTACCTGGTCTCCCCCACATTGGTAAAATGAAGGTCTTATATCAAAATTAGGGCGGACATTACCAAATGAGTGGCTTGGGCGTGTTAGTTAAGATATGAAACTAGAGGAGGAGGGGTCGGGGGGTCAAATCTCACCCCTCAGCATTTTGGTTATATTTTGTTTTAAAAAAATGTACTAGCCGATGTGCGGGTCTGCACCACGTGGCCCGACCGAACCGCACCCCACCGGAGTGTTATGTCATAAGGTGGAATGTGGTTCAGGTGTCGTTAATATATGGTTGGGGCGGCGCGGGGTCATGGCCCACCCTCCTATATTTAATATATGTTTTACATGGTTTGGGGAGGGGCGGGGGTCATGGCCCGCCCCTTTATTTATATTTTTTTTATTAAAAAAAAAAAAAAAAAAAAAAAAAAAAATATATATATATATATATATATATATATATATTCATTTTAACGGATTTTGGGGGATATTAAACAAAATAACCATCCCACAATTTTTCCCGGAAGTTGGCTGGATTCCGACGCCGCAAAATTGCAAAATTGTTGCCTCCTTAACTTGCCATATCACCAAGTCAACCCGAAACTTTGACCAGCTCTAACTTTCACATACGGACTTGGTTTGACAAACCGTTCACACCACTACGATCATAACGATGAGGTCTTAAACTTGACACTGAGTTTTCCACATTTCTTCCACTTTGGATTTTGAGTCTTTTCCCTTGCCACTGGTGTATGTAGATCCACCTAGATCAATCATCCCCACTGAGGAGCTTTTGGGCCACCAAAAGTAATAACACATCCAACACACTGCTTGTGTCCTCACCAAACCACACTTTCAATCATCTGCATCTGGCACATCCCTTACAATCATTTACAAACCATACATAACTCAATCAACGCCACACTTGCCAAGAGTTTATAACACAAACTCTTTGGTCAAGGATTACATAATAGAAGCAATACCCAAACTACACACAGAGGCCAAACATCACCGTTGCTTTAGGAAACGATGGAAAACACATCATCACTTTTACATTTATTTGCAACGCATGATTTACAAATTATGGCCACAACAAGTTACTACAAAAAAAACCACCATTTACTTAATAAAGAAGACCACCATGAAGTTGGTGGATTCATTTTTTGAAAATTTTCATGTGTCAGTTCCTCTATCGATGATTTCTGAGCTTGGATCATCTGACATGTGGCTTGTTGGTGTCCCACTTCGTTGCAATAACTACAACGATTCTTCCTCCTCCAAACTTTCTGGATTGTCTTGGAACACTTCCTCCCGATGTGCCTCTGATAAGTTCTCATGGATCCATCATTGTCGCTAGGATGTGATGAGGTGCTCTCATCATTTGTCATTGGTGGGTCACTGGCTATCTTGGATCATTCCCCAACTTCTTTCTTGACGCACCCAAGTCCTGCATGATGGACCAATTCTTCTACCTTGATAGTGTTTATGATTCCTTGGTCATTAAGGCTGAGGCCTTTTCCCTGATACCACATCCTCTTCAACAGTTTGGATTTGATATCTGTAGTATGTTTTTCAAAAGCAGCGAAATCGTCATCATGAAAAGTATGTGAAATAAAAGAAACACTTTTTACCTCAAGGGGGTTATGTTGCAGCTTCTCTAAGGCCTCGTCCTTAACTCGCAACTCGCGTAGCAACCTTTGTTTCTCCTTTTCTTCTTCCTGTAGGAGTCTCCTTGGCTCAGTATTCTCTGCTTGAATGCTTTGATTAATCTCCTCAAGTTCTTGGAGCCATGCCGCATTGGGCGACCTTTTCATCTTCGGTACGCTATATGTTGAAATTTTCGTTTCATTGCCTGAATCTGAACCTAAATTGATGGGTCCATCTGCTGCCATTCCAAGAGTTGCAATCCTCCTTTCATCACCGAAATTCGATACCAAGTCAATTGTTCTACCTCGTGCAACTCCTGCAGCCGTGACCTTCACATCTTTCTCTGATTCAGACTTTTGATCTTGATGCATGGTGGCAGCTCTCTTCTGCCTCTCCTTCCTGTCATCCCTCTTAGGTCTCAGCTCAAGGTGCAGTTTCCATCAACTATCTTTGTCGTTTCCTTCTTTATCACAATGGGTGCAAGAGGTCTTTTCTCCTCTTCTCTTTGCTCCTATGACTCTTTTTGGGTGGTCATTTTGTTCATATGTCTCCTTGTTTTTAATATGCATGGCCTTCACACTGGCCTCATCGATAGTAGCAGGCTCTAACAATAATAATGAATGTCTTATGTAACCATGTAAATAACTGATATACTTAGTTACAATATTTGGTGAATCTAACAAAATGTCTAAGTTGAATGCAGCTTGTTTCCTAAATTCTTCAATGAAGTTTTGCACATTTTGGCCTTTTCCTTGCTTTAGGTGTTGTCATTCCATTAATGCTTTTTTTTTATAACCCAATGGGTAAAACTGAGTTTTCAATGCAGAAATAAAATTTGACCATGAGAAGAGAAGGTTACCCAGATTGTTGTTGCCTTGCAATTTGTTCTCCCACCAAATGAGAGCGGTGCCACTCATTTGAAGGGATGCCAACTCGATCTTTACCTCGTCTTTTTTTATTTGTTGAATCTGGCAGTAGACCTCAATCTGCCTAATCCAATTTTTGAGCCTTTCCGCATTACATTATCCCGTATACATAGGCAAGTAGAACTTTACATCTAGTCTAAGGAAAGGTTTCTTATATGTATGCCTTTGAGGTATGCGAGAATGATGAGAAGAAGAAGAGGAGATATCACTAGAATATGAAGAGGGAGGGGGCTCTTCTCCACCATCTCCATGGTTTACTGATCTGTGGTCATCTACATTTGTCTTCTCGAGCTTGACGGTCTTCTCATACTCTGTAAACAGTTTGTCTATTTCCTCTTCCATGTTGTAGAATGCCTTGCGGTAATTCCGCTCTTCTTCCCAACGAGCTTCCTCATATTCCATGTTTATTTTTTGTCTCACATGTCCTGCTTTAGAATCAAAAGGCTTAATATTTCCTTTGCCTCTTTACAACTTGTTTCTGGTTAGCATATACTCATGCAATTCACATCAAAAAATACCTGCTCTGATACCACTTGATCCAATATCTTTTTCTTATAGATGCATTAAAGAATTACATATAGCAGAGCATTTAAAACCATGAATCATAAAGACATAAAATGAAGAACAAAGAGACCATGGCACACATGATATCAAGACACCAAAAATTGATTACGGAGTTCGTCCAATTCGAACTATGTCTCTGGGCCCTGCTTAACATTGGGGAGGTCTTCATTCATTAAGTGGCGAGAAGAAGAAGAAGTACAAGAAAAATTACATAAAGCACCCTTATACCTCCAATCTGGAAAATGCCCGAAAAATGGAAACTTTTGTTGCAGAAACGGACAACACCATCAGATTCCTATCACCGAGAGGTGTAGAATCCATATAAAATTTACCCAATTTGGACACTGGAAAATTTTGGGCCCTCTGAAAATGTGGCTCAGATAATGGTTCCACTGCCTCCTTGAATGGCTTAGGATTCCACCGCCTCGAACTTCATTCCCACATGTACCTGGTCTCCCCCGCACTGGTAAAATGTAGGTCTTATATCAAAATTCGGGAGGACATTACCACATGAGTGGTTTGGGCGTGTTGGTTAAGATAAGAAACTAGAGGAGGAGGGGTCGGGGGGTCAAATCCTGCCCCTCCACATTTTGGTTATTATTTTGTTTAGAAAAAAAGAAAAAAGAAAAAAACGAAAACTTACTAGCTAGTGTTCGGGTACGTTCCACGCGACCTGACCCAACCGCACCTCGTTGGAGTGTTATGTCATAAGGTGGAAAGTGGTTCGGGTGCCGTTAATATATGGTTGGGGGGCGTGGGGTCATGGCCCATCCCCTATATTTAATATATGTTTTATATGGTTTGGGGAGGGACGGGGGTCATGGCCCACCCCTTTATATATATATATATAACAAACAACCCCAAATATTCATTTTAACGAATTTTTGGGGATATTAAACAAACTAACCATCCCATAATTTTACCCAGAATTTGGCCAGATTTCGGCACCAGAAAAGTACAAAATGTCTTCCTCCTTAACCTACCATATCACCAAGTCAGCCCAAAACTTTGACCAGCTCCAACTTTCACATACGGACTCGGTTTGATGAACTGTTCACACTGCTGCGATTAGAACGTTGCAGTCTTCAACTTGACATTGAGTTTTCCACATTCATCCGACTTTGAATTTTGAGTCTTTTCCCTTGCCACTGGTGTATGTAGATCCAACTGGATCATTATTCAAAGCCCTAATTAGAGTGGATGCAAGGGAAGAAATTAGGACGAGGTTAGAAGATCTCATTCACCACGAAGCTACATTGATGCTCTCAAAGGTTCCATACATGACTTAAGCAATAGTGTAATAAGAGATAGGGGTCAGCAAAGCATTGAATCCTCTCCAAATCATAACAACGATAGAAGACTACTTCATAAAGGGAATCCTACTAAGACAAGTATTAATTTATATTTATTGGTCATTTTTTTATGTAAAAATTTTGGACATAAAGCAAGGGATTGTAGAGCCTGTGCCAAGAGTGATCATATAAGTAATACAGGACCTTATCAGACTTCCAAACACAAGTTTGTAAGAAATCAAATGATAGGTCCTAATGGCTACAATAGTAGAAATCACAATTAATTAGCTCCAACGTTCAAGTACAATATAGAATGCTATAAAATGTCACGACTTTGGACATATAACACATGATTGAAAAAGCAGTAGGATATGGTCTCCTAATAAAATCAAAGTGGAATATCTTTCTACCAGGCATAAATAAAATTTCACGAAAGTATGGAGAAGAAAACACAAAGAAACAAAGATTGATTTTCATGCTCAAGGCACAAGTCTTTGTGAATCAAATTATAACCAATGCAGTGGATTAATACAATGCACATGAGATAGCTTTTGCTTCTTTGAAAGAATCATGGTCTAACTCATCAATGGACCAAAGGAGTGGGATATTGTTATGTGCAAAGAATGATTAAAGAACTAGGTCAAAATGAAGAAGAATGATGTCACAACTTGTTGTATTGGAGACCTTCTACTAATGAGAGTTAATTGAAATAATGGTGATAATAAGGAAATAAAGTAGGATCCTAGTACTTGTTATATCATCATGGGTGGAAAATCAATCCACAAAGGTGAAGCAATTTCTAGCGGGAGTGAGGGGCATCACAACCCTTTCCATTCTCAGATTCGTCAATCACAACCATGCTTCCAAAGCCACACATGCTATGGACATATATGTTTCGATGTACAAGTATAATATAGTTAATGTGATAATGGATGGCCCATAGTCACATGGTGAATATTTTTTGGTGGAATACTCATGTCGCAAGATGGATCCCACTCAAAGAATTAAAGAGGTTTTGACAATTTATCTGAAGGAACCATGGTATTGAAGGAAATTATCCAAAACAATAATGATGAAGGGGCTACTAAGTTTTCCTTTTGTTTGCATTAGAAAGTACTCGCCATTGACTCATTGTTGTGCAAAGAATTACATGAACCAAAAGACCCTTATTTATTAGAATATAATAATTAACAACTCACAAAAGTGGAATATGATCAACCCATTGTTATTTTCTGCAACAACAATAGTGTAATCAATATCTCAAAAAATATCGTCATGCACTAAAAAATAAAGCATATTCCAATCAAGTATCATTTCCTCGGAGAACAAGTGACCAAGAATAATGTAAATATGGAATATATTAGGCAGAAGTTAGGAGTGATCTCTCCTTTATCTTAGTAATTAAAGCACAAACTAAAGGGAATAACCCTTTGCTATTGATGTCAAAGGGGGAGAGAATGAAAATAGGGGGAGCAACTAACAAGAAGTATGAAGAGAATGAAAATAGGGGGAGGAACTAACAAGAAGTATGAAGAGAATGAAATCAGGGGCAACAATTGACAAGAAGTATGAAGAGAATGCAGACAGGGGGAGCCGTTATCGAAGAAGAAAATATCAAAGTATTGACATCAATAACAAAGGGGGATATTGTTGAAAATGGTTTTTTATTAATGTCAAATTCTATATAAATGAAAGAGGAGATCACACTGTCAAATATTGTAATCAAATACCTTTCCAATGGTATATGGCATGCCTTCTAAATCCTCACGGTTGTGGAGAAATGAAGTTTTGAATATTCACTATAAATTTTTCTAGTTGCAAAAGTCGGCTCAACCAATGGACAAGTCGACCCTAACCCAATGTCCAAACACACTATAAATAGGCATGGGAAAGATCATTTATAAACACTCGATTCAAGCATTCAGTTCTCTATTTAGGAAGACAAGAACTAGGTCTAAAGTTCATACCTCATGAACCAAGAAGTGAAGTCGAGTTGAAGCAACATTCTATGGAAGGGTTTTGGAACATCTTTTGAAAACAAAATTTCCTATTCTTTGGGAAGGGTTTTTGGTTGTTTGAGGTTTTTTCTATTAACAAAGTACTAAATATTTTAGGCCAAATTTCAAGTTTGTTTGAAATCCAAGTTTAGGCCTAGTTTGAAGGCCAAGTCCCAGCCTAGTTGGAGGCCCTTTTGTTGCATGATTTTGAGGGAATTTTTTGATCTGATTTTGAAGTTGGCATAGATTTGTTGGATATTTTTTTCAATCCTATTTTTGTAGAAAACCATAGCATTGTAGAAGGCTAATTTTAGTGTGCAGTGTAAAAGAAGGCCGAGCCCTAATTCATCTTTTGCAAACTTGTTTTTAAGCCAAAAATCAAGACTGGATTTCTGAAGAGGTGGAGGTTTGTTTAAGGTGTGACATCAGTGTTAAGGGAGATGTTAGCTTATTTCAGTTTATTGTTGAAGATGTTAAGGAAAGTATAAAAGAGAGTGTTGTCATCTTCTTGAACGTTGGACCCTGTGAAGACTTCAAGGTGACTAGGGTAGAATAACAAGGTGACAAGGAACCCGGATAAAAAATAAGGACAAGTGGTTATGGTTATGCTTGAAGGTGAAAATTACCTAAGGGTGGCATGGTCAGGGGAAAACATGACTAAAGAAAGTGAATACATTATGAGAATTGGTGTCAACGAGTCCAAGGAATTTTTTTTGATTTGGTGGGTGCCTACAAATTGCTGAGTTGGTGCTCAACTAAGGAGATTGGAGTCTCCTGAAAGTTGGTGCCTACGAAGTTGCTGAGATGGAGGTCAACTAGGGGACTTAAATATCTTGTAGGTTGGTGCATACGAAAGTTGTAAGTTGGTGATCACTAAGGACATGTTTCCTCTTCTTCTTGATAGGTTGGAGCCTTCATTTTTTGTAAATTGTTGCTTTATAGAAGATTGTTGTCCTCGCAAATGGTTGTATTGAATTAAAGATTATTTACAAGTGTTTCTTCTTAAATTTTTTGACTTTCACTTTTGATATTTGTCTTCCTACCTTGAAAATGATTGTGTTGAAATTCAACAAGAAAATTTCAGCACCCACGCCTAGTGCATTAAGCACTGACACTAGGGTGGGGCCCCTAAGGATAAATTTGGTGCATGTCTATTTTAGTTATCCTTTAATTAATATGGACAATAAAATGTAGTTTAGTCTCAAAATAACTTGTAATAGTTAATTGAGTGGGATAAACTCAATTAGCTCATGAATTTCGAGTTAGAGGTATTTGGCGAGGCATGCAGAGCAATTCTAGTAGTAACAGAGTTCGAAGTGCAGTGGAGCATTAGTTAATGCAGGTTGTAATCAGTTTAACTCAGTTAAGTGAGTTAAAATTAGTTATGCTAGTTGTAACTGTTAGATACACTAGTGAGAGATCAAGTGAATTAATATTAATTAATTCATAATTAGCGATCTCACATGAAACTGAGGATTTATTATTATTAGTTGCATGCATGTCAAATCCAGTGGAGACCTAGTTCAGATCGAGGTGAAAGGGAAGTTGTCTATCAGTTGTAGGATTATTGGTTTTCACCCATGCAACCAAACACTCATTGGAGTGCTCATGATACTTGTGCAGTCAAGGAAGGCCAAAATTCCTATTCTTTAGGGATTGCATTCATCAAGGATTGCACAAGCAAGGTAGGCTCTCTGGAGGCAGTAAATCAGCTAAGTATTGGTCAGTTTTATGTGTGACAGTGTGAGACAATTATCTGAGTACAGGAGGGTTGTTGTGAGAAGAGTTGTATGTAATTGTTTCATGATTCCATGCTGAATATACAATAGAAGATAGTGGGGTTTTGAGCAACAAGCTTCCTCCAGGAAATTATCTGTGTTGTGGCTTGATTGATTCTTATTTGCTTCATGTGATTGGCGATTGTGTTTTTAATTCCACAAAATATTTGTAGAAGTGATTCAGTATTTAACTTTAGAACATTTTCAGATCAAATTGAATCCATGTTATACATGCATGTTGTATAATTTCTACAGATTGATTATGTGATATGAATTCAATTTCAAGATTAATGAAGTGAAAAATTTTTAAAAGTAAAGAAATATTGTTTCAACCCATCTTTTAATATTTCAAACAATTTTTTGCACATCTATCGCCTTATGTTTATCTATCAAATAATTATTTTCACATCTAACGACCTTATGCTGATCTATCCCGCTTGGCCTGACATAATGCTCTATTGTGTGTTTCTTTTACTGTTCTAATTGAGTGTTTCATCGGCCATCTCTATCTATCATTTATGTGATATAATACCAAACGCTCTTGCCCAAATTGGTTCAACCTTCAAACCTTTTGATTTAGCTCGAGAACAACCATTAATACACCATCGCATTCATCAAACTTTTCCATTGTCATTTCTATCTTCTGCTTGTTCATTGCTCAATGGAAGTGTTGAAGATGTGAATGTCATTGATTGTTGAGACTAAATAGTTGTCGACGACAAAGATGAAAGGTTTTAATACAATTTTAGAACCGTAGAAAATTAATGCATGATGGTTTTGATTTGAAAAGGTGTTGAAAACATAGATTCATAGTGTGCACTGAAGGGAGAGAATATTTTCTGAGGGCTTCATGGATATCACTCTTCTTTTTGGCATGGGTTGTATCCACCCTTCCCTCAAATTCAAGCAACTTGTATACATATTAGAATCTGATAGTAGCACAATGACTCGATTAGGAATCTTCTTCTTGGGAGCCTTGCGCTTCTTCCTTTGAGGGGTGGCTGCCCACTCTATGTCATTGGTCATGGATGATGCCAATCTGAAACTAGGAAATGTGTTGCAAAACAGGCTCTGAGAGATCAAAGTGATCCATGGGAGGATTACACCATCCGTTGTCATTGTAATCATTTGGATACGCTTAGTTATGGACTGGGAGGTGAACCGTCAACCTAGTTTTGCATTTTGCTATAGTGATGTGATTTCCATGAAATATATACAATGATTGATCGTGTGCTCACATATTTAAGTCAACAGACCTCACTTTCTCCAGAATATTGTCTCTCAACAATGCGATCAATATTGTAATCTTTATTTTTTTCAACTCAATCTATATCCACACCTATGAGTGGATCTGAATCTTGGGCAACTGAATATCCATATTATGAATGGGTCCAAAATGTAATTGTATAAATTATATAACTAATGCATTATACATCCAATATTCTCCTGATCACACACTATTTGACTTCATGCATAATACAGAATCTCTTCTACTATTGATCATTACTTGCGGAAATTAAATCAATTGCATGCACACATTTAAACCATAAAAATTCACACATATGAACATAGTGTTTTAATGAGAAAGCCTGAAGCTAAAAACCCCAACTATCTGTATATAATATATGTCATAGATATCATGTAACAATCCTCATATAAATTTGATCATATCAAGCTCTCAGTACAATACAATCGCTACACACTAATCAGGCCCAATCTTGCAAATCCATGCACCGATCTTTGCCACCCGCTAGCATGCCTCTACTGCGCAATCCCTGCTAAAGAATGGCTCAGAATGAACTCAAATTGGTCCAACCTTTCTCACGCAATCCTCATTGGCATCTCCAATCACTGTGTGTTG
Source organism: Pinus albicaulis (assembly GCA_034641835.2). Classification (NCBI taxonomy): domain Eukaryota; kingdom Viridiplantae; phylum Streptophyta; class Pinopsida; order Pinales; family Pinaceae; genus Pinus; species Pinus albicaulis. The sequence continues at coordinate 256,200,865 of CM076569.1, forward strand.
CAAATCATGCAACACTATAGTCACAACTGATAGTCAACCTGCTCTTTCACCTACCTCTCCACTGGTCTCCACTGAAACTGTCCATGCACTGTAGTTAACTTATGTATTCTTTAGTTGATTAATGAGTTAATATTTAGTGAATTAATTAATAATTAATTCACACCACTCTCACTAGTGTATCAATCAGTTAGACTAGATACAACTAGCTCAACTGTGTCTAACTGAGTTAAACTGAACACAACTCCACCAACTACTTCTATAACTCCACCAAACTCTGTCACATGAGTTCTAACTGAAGTCTCCATGTAATAGCTCCACTTAACCCTCAGGAATAGCGTAATTCCTTCTGTCAGCTCCTGTGCCACATCTGTGCACTTAACTGAAGTGCTCCAAGAGAATAAGATAATGTTTATAGTCCAAATATTATTAAGAGCTAATAATATTCGATATATCTATTTTTAGACTGGCAATCTAAAAATAGATTCCACCCAATATGTCTAAAAATAGAAGTCCATCTATTTTTCCAACTTGACCAACCATCCACAAATAGCATCCTGCGACTCATAGAATATGATCGACATGTCTAAAAATAGACATAGTCTAAAAATAGACTTGCACAAAAAATAGCCTGTGGGCCCACTTAGTGAAGGCAACTCTTTTCACTAAGCTCATCATCTTTTTTCAATATAAACACTCCATCTCAACAAGATATGGATTATCTGGCACTCCGATCCTGCCTCTATGGTATTCGAATTTGCTCCTGGTGAGCGCCTTCGTCAAGATACAAGCATCCTGATCCTCCGTAGGAATGTAAGAAAGTAACATGATCTTTCGCTGCACACAATCTCTGATATGATGATATCGAATGTCAATGTGTTTAGATCTATCATGAAATACTGGATTAACTAAGAGTTTGATGCAACTTTGATTATCACAATATATCATTGTAGGATCTAAGTGTGAACCGAACAACCCGACCGGGATCTTCCTCATCCATATAGCCTCGCATGCAGCCAAACTTGCTGCCATGTACTCGGCCTCCGCTGGAATGAGTGCCACGGATCTCTGCTTCCTGCAGTACCAAGAAATTTATGTTGACCAGATACTGAAAATCCCTCCAGATGTGCTCTTTCTGTCCATTGGGCTCCCTGCCCAATCTGCATCCGTGAAGCCATGCAGCCTCACCTCATCTGACTGTCTGTACCATAATCCATATCCTGATGTGCCTATGAGATATCTCAATACATGCTTCCCCGCCTTCCAAAAGAGCTTGGTAGGCTTAACCATAACTTGTGAAAGCTAGTTAACAGCATAGCATATGTCCGGTCGTGTATTGACTAGATACATAAGCGACCCCACCAACTGTCTGTAAACAGTGGAATCCACTACCTCTGCCGATGTAGCATCCTCTTTCCTCCAACCACCAGGAAGAGGAGTGTCGATAGGCTTGCAGCCTTGCATGTTGAACTTCTCCAGTATCTCCCAAACATACTTGCCTTGAGACACAAACAATCCATCACTGCGTTGCCAAATTTCCAATCCCAGGAAATAATGAAGGAGGCCCAAGTCCTTCATCTCAAACTCTTTTGCAAGATTAGCCTTGCATGAGAGTATCAAATATTCATCACTCGTTAGAATCAAATCATCTACATAAAGTACAATTATCATCAACTTACCCTCCACCAAAATCTGGTATAGGTTCGGATCCGCCTCACTCTTGGTGAATCCAAGACCGGTGAAATAACTGTCTATCCGTGTGTACCAAGCACAAGGTGCTTGTTTCAACCCATACAACGCTCTTTTGAACCTGCACACATGCGACTCGCTGTGGAAGATCTCGAAACCTTCGGGCTGCTCTATGTACACCTCCTCCTCAATGACTCCGTTGAGGAACACAGTCTTCACATCCATCTGATGAATGTGTCATCCCATCTGCGCTGAGAGAGCTAGGATGCTCCGTATGGAAGAATACCTTGCGACAGGTGCAAAGGTTTCCTCATAGTCGATCCCCTCAATCTGTGAGAAGCCTCGGGCAACAAATATTTCCTAGTACTTCTCGACGCTCCCGTCAGCAGCTTGCTTCACTTTGTAGATCCATCTCGAACCTACCACTGATTTCCCTTCCGGCCTTGGGACAATCTCCCATGCACTGTTTCTGATAATCGAATCATACTCTTCCACCATGGCATCTACCCATGCGGGATCCTCCACAGCTTCCTCGAAAGAGGATGGCTCTGTCACGATACACTTGCTCATAAGAGCCATGTATCCAATATACCGGTCAGGTGACTGTCTCTGTCTGCGCTGTGATGTAGGTGCTCCTACAACCTTCTCTGCATCTTGAGCCAGTCGCTCAGCTTCTGTAGTGTGCTTCTGCCCTCTGATGGTTGGCGCTGCATGAGTGGTCTCTTCCACTCCATGAACCTCCTCTTGTGGCTGATCCACATCCCGAGGCTCATCCTTAGGAACTAATAGCTCCTCATCTGCATGCAAGTGTGGCTCCCTCTCAAGTGAACACTTCATGGCTTTCTCCTCATGAAATTTGATATCCCGTCGCACAACAGTCTTGCGACTGTCTGGAAAATACACACGATAGTTGTGGGGTGTATCAGTGTACCCCACAAATATCCCAACCTCTGCGGTCGGCTCCAACTTCTTCCTGGCATCCTTCGTCACATGAATGTAAACAGGTGAGCCAAAAATCTTCAAATGAGAAATATCAGGCTTCTTACTAGAAAACGCCTCCTCGGGTGTACTCATGCCAAGTACTCTGTGAAGACAACGGTTTTGCACATAAACCGTAGTAATGCATGCCTCAGCCCACAGATGTATGGGAAGGCCCTGATCATGCAACATCTCCCGTGCAGCACCCATGATCGTTCTGTTATTTCGCTCAACGACCCCATTCTGTTGTGGGTTATGAGGCGCTATGAGCTCTCTTTGAATTCCTTCTACGCTGCAAAAGTCCTTGAATTCGCCAGAGATGAATTCACCACCATTATCGCTCCTAAGAGCCTTCACCTGCTTCCCCGATTATTTCTCCACCAGTGCCTTAAACTCACAGAACTTAGAGAATGTCTCGCTCTTCTTTTGCATGAAGAAGATCCAGCACTTAAGAGAAAAATCAACAACAAATATCACATAATACATGTGCTTTGTTGTCGAAGCTACTGAGAAATTTCCAGACACGACTGTGTGAATTCTCTCAAGGATCGTCGTGGCACGACTATCCTTCTCGTGAAAGGTGGCTTTCACAAATTTTCCCAAAGTACATCCCTTGCACTGATCTGAATGCGTAAGTGTACCTTTGGGAAGCCTGGTAGAAATTTGCTGCAAAATTTTCAAAGCACCATGGTGAAGATGGCCCAATCTCCTATGCCATAGCTCGCCCTCATCCTGGCTCACCACTCCTTCTGCCTTGCCTGCCATTTCTGCGCAACCATCTACCTGCAACTGATAAAGGTTCTTAACTCGAACCCCTATCCTCCGGGTTTCACCAATTGACTTACTGCGCAGGAAAGCCTTTCCCTCACTAAAAAAAACATCATATCCATTGTCTTCCAACATCGCCACAGAGATAATATTCTTCTTCAATCCTGGAACATGCATGACATCCTTCAAGATGAAAGGTTTGCCAGACTCCTTCTCAAAGGAAATGGTTTCAATACCAGTCGCAATATATCTACCATCATCGCCCATCTCGATGTGCACTCCAAGATCCTTCTCATCCAGATCAGTAAACAAATATTTGTCTCCGGTCATATGGAAAGACGCACCACTGTCAAGAAACCACACTGAACCCATCATACTTGAGACCAAGAATGCGATCAGCAAAAAATCCAGCCCAAACTGTTAGGCTAAGGCCTCTCCAGCAGCCTGCTTATTTTTCTTCTTCTGTGGACAATTAGTGGTGTAATGTCCGTGTTGTTGACAGTGAAAGCACTTCACCTTGGACATGTCCTGCTTCTTGCCTTTCGCACTGGATTGAGAAGTTTTCTTCTTTCTCTTCCCCTTCCTTGCTTTGGTAGCCAAAGCACAATTTTCTTCATCTTCATTCTTTGATGAAAATCCATCCCTGGTACTTCGCCTTATCTCCTCCTGCACAAGATCCGACCAAAGTTGCTCCCATCCCGGCAGTTTCTCCCAACCGTTGACAGAGTCCTCATAGGAATGCCAACTCTTCGGAAGCCCAAGGAGAGCCAAGCTCACCAATTCATATTCATCTACAGTAACCCCCACACTTCCCAGCTCATCCCTGCACTGGACAAAATTCGTGAGGTACTTGGGTATACTGTCGCCTTTCTCCATTTTTATTTTCCTGAGCTTATCCTTGAGCGCCAACTTCCTCTGGTCGCTATTGCTTTGGAACAAGTCTGTCAAAGCTTTCCACATCAAGAATGGAGAAGCTTTACCATGAAGTTTGGACACTATGTGATCCTTCACACCTTCCAACAGAATCCTTCGACATTTTTCTATCTTCTTTTGCCATGCGTCAAGTGCGGCAGCATCGCTAGAAGCAGGTTTTGGAATTTCTGCATCTATGAACTCCTTCAACCCATTATCCTCTAGCACCACCTCCATCTTATCCTTCCATGCAATATAATTTGATCTGCCCTCAAGGGCATACTCCAATTGCAATCCGTTGAAAGACATCTCAACTTCGACACCAAGAAAACACTACTGCAAATTCGAATTCCACCAGCACAAAACTCAACCGCTTCAATGATTTGCAATTGCTCCAATGATCAATATCGCTTTGATACCATGTAGAAATTATATAAATAATGCATTATACATCCAATATTCTCCTGATCACACACTATTTGAATTCATGCATAATACAAAATCTCTTCTACTATTGATCATTACTTGCGGAAATTAAATCAATTGCATGCACACATTGAAACCATAAAAATTCACACATATGAACACATTGTTTTAACGGGAAAGCCTGAAGCTAAAAACCCCAACTATCTGTATATAATATATGTCATAGAAATCATGTAACAATCCTCATACAAAGCTGATCATATCAAGCTCTCAGTACAATACAATCACTACACACTAATCAGGCCCGATCTTGCAAATCCATGCACCGATCTTTGCCACCTACTAGCCTGCCTCTACTGCGCAATCCCTGCTGAATAATGGCTCAAAATGAACTCGAATTGGTCCAGCCTTGCTCTTGCAATCCTCATTGGCATCTCCAATTACTGTGTGTTGCAAATCATGCAACACTATAGTCACAACTGATAGTCAACCTGCTCTTTCACCTACCTCTCAACTAGTCTCCACTGAAACCGTCCATGCACTGTAGTTAACTGATGTATTCTTCAGTTGATTAATGAGTTAATATTTAGTGAATTAATTAATAATTAATTCACACCACTCTCACTAGTGTATCAATCAGTTAGACTAGATACAACTAGCTCAAATGTGTCTAACTAAGTTAAACTGAACACAACTCCACCAACTACCTCAATAACTCCACCAAACTCTGTCACATGACTTCTAACTAAAGTCTCCATGCAATAGCTCCACTTAACCATCAGGAATAGCGTAATTCCTTCTGTCAGCTCCTGTGCCACATCTGTGCACTTAACTGAAGTGCTCCAAGAGAATTAGATAATTTTTATAGTCCAAATATTATTAAGAGCTAATAATATTCGACATATCTATTTTTAGACTGGCAATCTAAAAATAGATTCCGCCCAATATGTTTAAAAATATAAGTCCATCTATTTTTCCAACTTGATCAACCATCCACAAATAGCATCCTGCAACTCATAGAATATGATCGACATCTCTAAAAATAGACATAGTCTAAAAATATACTTGCGCAAAAAATAACCTGCGGGCCCACTTAGTGAAGGCGACTCTTTTCACTAAACTCATCATCTTGTTGCAATCGCAACAGTAAGTCGAATTATTTTCATGCTTGGTTGATCGAATACTCAAGAAATACCATATATAGTTAGCTACATCACCAACATCTTGATTATACTCATTCAAGCTGGTTTGGTTTTGCGGATATGGGTTTGGATCTCTAACCATTGCAAATTTGTTTGAATTAAGAAATTGACTATTTGGGCTCTATAAATTGCATATGCCTAGTAGGTTTTCTTTTTAGTTATTGCAGGTGTAGCCATAGGTGATATAAGGGGAATTAGTGTTAGAAATTTTTAGTGTCACTTGGTGATAAAGCTTACATGATAAGTTTGGAGTTGATTTGGGATTTTGTTGAGAGAATATCTCAACTTCCTTATCTATGTTTGGAATATGTTGGATATCAATCCAACTATATACTTGTATCATATTTTTGAATGAGGAGTGAAAAAAATAGTTTTATGTGTGCAAATTAGTTTTCTTTGTTGGTATGAGAGCTCATATGGGCCTGAGGCTTGGCCCCTCTCCAGGCTAAGGAAAATGGAGAGTATATGTATCTTTTGAGAGTGTATTGTCATAGAGTGTTTTTTAATCTGAGTTTGTTGCCAGATAATTTCACATTGTGTTTTTAATTTGGCGTTGTGGAAGTGTGCATGGGAAGATGAAAAATGGTTGTGTGTTGTGTGAATATTTTTGAGTGACCTCCCATGCGATTTTCAAGCATGAAGCTTGCGTCTGTTTCAAGCGTAATTTAGTTGACCGCTTTGAAGAGATTGTTCTCCATATGATGTTTCTTTTATTAATCAAGCTCGAATTTCTAATACAAGCATGCTTCTAATGGATTTAAAGTTGAATCCTAGGAGTTGGTATGTTGTGAAATGCAATTTTTTAACTGTTTGAGGTTGGGCGACTTTTTATTTTGGATGAAATCATTACCAGAAGGTCACATGGGGATGTTGTTTTTAACTTGTGTTAACTTGTGTAGCTAATGCGATCAGAAATACCAACAATAAAAATTTGTATTTTCCTCTTAATGTGTATTTGCAGGATCTCAGACACAATTCCTTCAAAGCCTCAGTGTTGTCTAGGCCAACTAAGAGCGAGTTGGTATCCAAGTGGTGAGCGAAAAATTGGATGAAGACTGGGAGTGTTGCTCTTTTTTTGTGCTTAAAAATTGGTGGTATCATTTTCCATAAGTCTTTATCATTTCCCATATTCAAAATTGTAGTTGCTTAGTCGGGACAGGCATGAGAAACTCCACAGGATTCGAAAGTACAATCCGAATTTTCTAAATTCCCTTTTTCATTGGCATCAAATTAGTTGGACGGAGAGGTGAAGTTGTGCATGCTAGTGGATAATTTATTGCACAATTCCAGATTAAAGATGAAGAATCATTTGGTAATAGATGCAGAGATGTAACAGAACAAAGAGAGGTTTAATCATGGATGGAGAACAAAAAAAATCGTACCCTAGTTCAAAGTTTGAGACACTTTACTAATGGGGTTATTATAACAATGGGTAGTATTTTCATCTCTCATCCAATCATTAAAGGGAAACATGATTTTCTCAAGGCTAAAAACACAGGGCAGTTAGCAAGGTTAGGGACTATCCAATGGATTCTAGTAGTTGTAGATGGTCCAGTGGAGAATAGATATTGCATTTTTTTGTCATAAGCCAGCTTTCTTATCGGTTTCTTTCTTAAATTATTTATTTATTTATTTATTTTTTATTTATTTTTATTTTTTAATTTATTTTTTACATGGTAAAGAATCAACAATGAACATAATCATATAATTCAAATTGGTGGTTTTCGTTGTATACGATGCCATGAGAACATATAGTTTATTTGGTTATGTTTACCTTATGTTATAAAGTTTATGGGTTGTGTAAAGATACGAATGTAAACTACAAGTTATCATGTTATGCAACCAGCTCACAAAATAGAAGAAAATATAGATCAACTGTGAAAATTTCAATCTGGAAATCTACAGTTGCAGCGATAGATTTATTTATCCTACTCATTACTCCGATAAGTTATTTACAGAAACCTATCGGTAAACTTCGAAATAAATACTACTACAACATTCACAATTATATATGCAGAGAAGTAAATAGTAAAGAACATAAGCATAAGAACCAATCACATGTGCACACTTATTTTTGGACAATTATCCACGGAAAAACCCAATGTTGGAAAACTAGTGCAACAGATGAGGGTTTTGTTATTATTCTTCAACAAATGAATATTTACAAGGAATACACTAGCAGATATAATAAAAAAACACCTGAGACAAAATTCTCGACCCCTCCCAAAAAATTCTTGACACCCGCAAGAGCCTCTGACTTCCTCTACGTCTATTTGTGTCTTTCTCTGCGTAGTTCCTGTGCTGGACTGCATCACTCTGCGTGGGTTCTCTGCGCTGCATTCTGTGACCCTCTGCGTCCCTCTGTCCTCGTGCCCAATCACTACTGACTCCCTCTTCTCCTTTTTCTTCTACAACTCTCCCACTGAAATCGACTTCTATTCCTTCAAAATCGATCTCCTTCGGGTACTGAGTGTATGCCGAGCTTACTTTCCAAACGACCCTTAAGCCTTTTATAATATTTTCGTTGATGAATCAATGACCCATATTAGAAGTCTAATCAATGGCTAAGATTAAAACTTGACTTGATCTTCGTTCTCTAGAAGATTTACACTATGTCTTATTAATACCATTTAATTATTTAATTTCCCTAAGTTTAGACTTAGGGTCTCCATTAAAATAATTAATTATTTTAATAATACATGAACCGAGTGAAATTTACACAAACGTTTCTGGGTTCTTTGGAATACTAATTACCAAGTCTCCTCACAAATTTTGAGACTTAGAACACTTTCCGATGCTACAAAAATCAACACTCCCTCTTAGCGAGGGAGGTGTTCAAGAAATATGCTTGTTGCATGCTGCTCTACTTTTGAAGCATCCTCTGTGCTGTTGATCTCAGGTTGATGCCCCTCATCTACTGTGTTGCTGCCTTCTGTATTGTTGCCAATGAAACTTCCACTGTCATTGTTGCATCTATACTGCAGCTCCCTCTAAATCATGGTCCTATCCATTCCTGCTACTGGAATGGATTCTTGATCATCCCCATCTTCTCTCTGAAGTAGACAAACTTAGTCTTCTCCAGAGCCTTCGTGAGAATGTCTTCCATTTGTTCTCCTGTTGGAGTGTACTGCAACTGTATAGCTCCCCATTGGACATAGTCTCTGATGAAGTAACACCTAATATCAACGTGCTTCGACCGATAATGAAACATGAGATTTTCAGAGAGTTTGATGCAACTCTGATAATCACATAAAATACTGGTCGCTTCCATTTCTCCTTCAGTAGGTTCACAAGTAGTTTCTGAAGCCATATGGCCTCACACGAAGTTGTGCTAGCTGCCATATATTCAGCCTCCACTGAGCTCAGTGCCACAGATTTATATTTCCTACTGCACCAAGAATTCATCCCTGATACCAGCTTGAAAAATGCCCACTAGTACTCTTCCGATCTACTGGACTCCCGACCCATTCTGCATTGGTGAACTGACTCAACCTTATATCACTGCCACGAGTGTACTTCAATCCAAGCTTGACTGTCCCTTGAAGGTACCTGATAACATGCTTAGTTGTTTCCCAATGAGCCCTCTTAGGTTCCACCGTGAATTGACTGAGGGTATTTATAGCATAACAAATGTATGGCCTTGTGTTTAACAGATACATCAAAGATCCTATGAGTTGCCTATAGAGAGTAGGATCAACCTCATCATCTTTAGAAGAGTTTATTTTCTTCCAGTTGGTGATCATTGGAGTCGTCATGGTTTTACAATCCTCCATCTGAAATATTTTCATAATCTATGTAGCATATTTTCCTTGACCAATAAATATCTCCACCTTCTGCTGCCAAACTTCCAACCCCAAAAAATATTGCATCAGCCCTAGATCCTTCATGTCAAATTTCGTAGCCAAATTCTCCTTGCAGTATTTGATGAGCCTCGATGATCCTATCAGAAATAGATCATCTACATATAAAATCAGTATCAGGAGCTCATTTCATACCCTTAAATAGTAGATATTGGGATCTGCGTCACTCTTGACAAATCCCATCTTCTACAATATGCCGTCAATTCGACCATACCAAGCTCTAGGGGCTTGATTTAGTCCATACAAGGCTTTATTAAGACTGCATACATGAGTCTTGTGATCATGCATCTCGAAGCCTTTTGGTTGTTCAATATACACCCCCTCTTCTATCACCCCATTTAGGAACGTAGTCTTGAGGTCCATCTGGTGAATCTCCCATCCCATCTGCGCGACAAGGTATATCACGGATCTAATGAAGGTATATTTGGATACTGGGGCGAAGGTTTCTTCATAATCCATCCCTTCCTTCTGAGCATACCCCTTAGCCACAAACCTGGCTTTAAATTTCTCAATGTTTCCATCTATAACATACTTGATCTTGTAGATCCACCTTGAACCTACAACTGATCTATCCTGAGGTCTGGGGACCACCTCCGAGACATCATTCGTCATGATGGAACTGTAATCTTCCACCATTGCATCTATCCATACATGTTGTTGAGCTGCTTCTCGGAAACTAGAAGGTTCCCCAACCTATGCAGCCAAGGCTTGGTACCTCTCAAGCTGCTTGCACTGTCTCTTCACATCTCGGGGGGCTCTGACAAAGTCTTCTACGTCCCTCAGAATTTTTTGTAGTTCCCTGATCGTTCTCTAATGGCAGTGGGTGGATTTACCTGCTCTTCCTCTTGCAAGTCCTCAGGAGAAGTGCCCCTTGGGTCCCCATGCCTTAGAGAGGCAACTAAATTATCTACCACAGGTTCTTGAGGTTGAACCAACAAATCCTCCTCATACTACGTAGCAGAAAGAAACTCACGGGATCTTCTGAAGGCCCTCTCCTCCCTAAATTTCACATCCCTCCGCACTACAATTTTCCTGCTCTCCTGAATGTAGATACAACATGCCTTTGCATTCTTGCTGTATCCTACCAGATACCCCTTTTCCACAGTCATGTCTAAGTTCTTCCTCTTCTCACTAGGCACATGACAATATGTCGTACTACCAAATATCCTAAAATGACTCACCTTAGGCTTGCTTCCAGTGAAGACACTTTTTGGCATGATATTTACTAATGCATTGTGAGGAATCTTGTTTTGAACATAGACATTTTTATTACAAGCTTCAACCCACATAAATTTGGGCATGTCTTGATCATACAACATTTCCCTTGTAGCCTTGACAATAGTCATATTTATCCTTTCTACCACACCATTCTACTCCGGATTATATGGAGCGGTCCACTCTCTTATGATACCTTCCCTTACGCAGAACCCAGTGAATTCCTTGGCTGTGTATTCACCACCATTGTCTGAACACAACACCTTGATCCACTTTCCTGTTAGATTTTCTACCATAGCATTAAACTCTTTAAACCGACTGAAGACTTCATCCTTGGTCTTCAGAAAATAGATCCAGGTTTTCCTAGAATGGTCATCAATAAAGGTGACGAAATACTCAGCACTAGTAAGAGCTCTAGTGGACATTGGTCCGCAGATATATGAGTGTATCAAGCCCAATACACTCTTAGCCCTATTTTTGCTTCTATGATACGTTGCCTTGGCATATTTTCCCAATACACACCCTCTACAAACATCATCCTGCTTGGTGCTCAATTCTGGAACTCCCGTGACATTTTTCTTGAGAATCCTTCACTCCCCATGATGAAAATGCCCCATTCTTCTGTGCCATAGTTCATTCAGGTCCATTTCATCAGCATTGCCTATTAGTGCCAATGGGGATTCGAGCTATAACTTATAAATTTTGTTGCTCCTTACTTTGATTTGTGATTTCTTCTTCCAACTGGGGTGTTTGATGTAAACTTTGTTACCAATGAAGTAAACATCGTAACCTCTGTTTTGAAGTTGAGACACTGAGATCAAGTTCATTCTCAGCCCGGGCACATGCAGTACATTAGTGGCCCAAAGCTTATTTCTAGCCTTGGTCTGAAAGACTATGACACCTCTTCTAATAGGGGTACATTTTGCTTTATTACCCATGGTAATTTTAAAGTTCATATGCACCTCTCGGTAGTTGGAAAAACATTCCCGCACTCCCGTCATATGAGTAGAAGCTCCACTGTTAATGTACCAGACCTCAGGAGAAGCAATTCTTAACACACAAGCAAATTCTTCTTCCAGTCTGGATGCCAGAACAGAAACATCGTGATCCATATATTCTTTCATGATTCTCTTCCTTTATGGAGAACTGTGTGAACCCATCCAAGCTGCCACAACAATGTCAGATTTATGTTCACTTGCAGATTATTCATTCTTGTTACTCATCTCTGGCTCTGATACCATGTGAAAATTTCAATCTGGAAATCTACAGTTGTATTGATAGATTTATTTCTCCTACTTATTACTCCAATACATTATTTACAAAAAACCATCAGTAAACTTTGAAATAAATACTACCGCAACATTCACAATTATATATGCAGATAAGTAAACAGTAAAGAACATAAGCATAAGAACCAATCACATGTACACACTTATTTTTGGACAATTGTCCCTGGAAAAACCTAATGTGGGAAAACCAATGCAGCAGATGAGGGTTTTATTATTATTCTTTAGCAGATGTATCTTTACACGGAATACACTAGCAGATATAATCAGAAAACACCTAAGACAAAATTCTCAGCCCCTCCCGAAAAATTCTTGACACCCTAAAGAGCCTCGGACTTCCTCTGCGTCTGTATATGTGTTTCTCTGTGCAATCCCTGTGTTGGACTGCGTCATTCTGTGTAGGCTCTGCATGGGTTTACTACGCTACAACTATGCGTTGCCTTCTGTGACCCTCTATCTTTGCACTTAGTCATGGATGACTACCTCTTCTCCTTATGCTTCTACAACTCTTCGCCCTACAACTCTCCCACTGAAATCGAATTCTATTCCTTCATAATCGATCTCCTTTGGGTATTGAGTGTATTCCCAGCTTACTTTCCAAATGACCTTCAAGCCTTCTTTTATAATATTTTCATTGATGAATCAACAACCCATATTAGAAGTCTAATCAATGGCTAAGATTAAAACTTGACTTGATCTTCGTTCTCTAGAAGGTTCACACTTTGTCTTATTAGTACCCTTTAATTATTTAATTTCCCCAAGTTTAGACTTAGGGTCTCCATTAAAATAATTAATTATTTTAATAAGACATGAACTAAGTGGAATTTCCACAAACGGTTTCGAGGTTCTTCGGAATACTGATGTCCAAGTCTCCTCATAAAGTTTGAGACTTAGAACACTTTTCGATGCTACAAAAATAAACATCAACGAATTAAAAATTATCCACTTCGAAGGGGAAACCTCTTTTACAATACATAAATGAACAATTTTTGGATGATTCAAATGAAAAAACCTACTTTATATATATACAAGTTGAAGGGGTCACAATATAATTAAAGCCGACATAACAATAATAATGTAAGGGCACAACAATAACAATAAGGGGGCTACACTAACAATAAAAATAAGGGTATACACTAGTATTATAGGGACCTAACATGTCCTTCTCCTTAAAAAAAAGTGTTTTCCTCAATGCTTGAGTAGTTTTGGATGCTTCCTTATCAAATTATCATCCTCCCATGTGGAATCTTCAGTGGGTAAGTTCTTCCACTTAGAGATACTCTGAAATTGATCGGTTTCGTAGCTATCGAGTTCTTGTTTCCATGACTGCTTCAGGTTCCAATATGATTTTTCCTTCCTCATCAAGTTTTGGGAATATTGTTTAAACTAGGAGCTTGTCACCTATAACCTTATTTAAGCAAGAAACATGGAAAACTGGGTGTAGCTAGGAAGATGCAAGAAGCTCCAACTTGTATGCCATAGTACCAATCTTTGCTATACCTTGTAAGGACCATAGTACTTTGGTGATAATTTATTATCCTTTTTAGCTTGCTTGAGGGACAATTTTTTGTATGGTTGTAGCCATAAAAATACCCAGTCGTCTACATCAAAACTTCTTTCTCTACGATGTTGATCTTCCTGTTGTTTCATTTGATTTTGCGCCAAAGTGAGGTTATCCTTTAAGAGTTGGAGAAATTCTTATTGATGCTCGATGTGATCTTCCAATGTTTGAACCTTAGAATTTTCCCTTAAAGATGATGTGATGGACGGTGGATGATATCCATAAAGTTCCGTAGATGGGGTAATTTTTGCTGCAGTATGGAAGGAAGTGTTATACCACCATTCAGCCATAAGTAACCACTTGAACCATTGTGTTTCTTTATTAGATATAAATCAACGAATATGTCCTTCCAAACATTTGTACACTATCTTAGTTTTCCCATCAGATTGAGGATGATAAGATAAGCTATGAGCTAGTTGAGTACCTAGACAATAAATAATTACGTCCAAAAATTTACAGTGAAAATGGGATCTTAGTAACTTACAATAATCTTTGGGTTTCTATGTAGTTTTTGAATTGTTTCCATAAATGCAGTATCAATTGTACTAGATTTAAATGGATGAGATAATGCACAAAAGTGTGCATACTTGGTAAGTTTATCAACTACCACCATGATGACACTTTTTCCTTCGGACTTGGGTAAACCTATGATAGAATCCATTGAAACCTCCTCCCAACGTTGACTTGGAATGGATAAAGGTTGTAGCAGACCCGGGGTCTTAATTGTCTCAATATTATTTTGTTGGCAGACCAAACATTTCGCCACAAACTTTTGAATATTAGATTTAAGGCCATCCCAAAAAAATTATTTCTTGGCCTTGTGGTAAGTTTTTAAAAATCCCGAGTGTCCTCCTAAGGGAGATATGTGCAATTCCAAAAGAATATTTTGTTTTAGTTGGGAATTCTTACAAAGATATAAGCGATATTTGTACCATAATGAATCATTTTTCCAACTAAATGTGTCAGATGTATTAGGATATTTTTGCAACTTTGGAATGAGTGTCCACATTTCTTTGTCATTCTTCCATTCCTCCCTTGCTTCGGTTATCCAATATGGTTGGATAATAGAAATGGAACGAAGCAATGCTTCTACATCATCATCCTTCCTCGAGAGTGCATCTACAACAACATTTAGCCTCCCTTTTTTGTAGATGATTTCAAAGTCATAACCCATCATCTTTGTAACCCATTTTTTCTACTCTTTTGAAGATAATCTTTGTTCCATAAATTATTTAAGAGTATCATGATATTTTCTTACCTTTAAGTGTCTTCCCATTAGGTAAGGTCGCTAATTTCTTTAGTGCATGTAGTATTTCCAACATTTCCTTCTCATAAATAGGTTTTTGTAAATACTTTCCTTTGCTTGGATGGTTTTTAAAGGCAATGGGTCTTCCTTCTTGCATTAAAACAACAAAAATTCCATTTCCCGAGGCATCACATTCCACAATAAAGGTTTTTGTGAACTCTGACATAGTTAAGACCGGTGCTTGGCACATTGCCTCTTTAAGATGTTCAAAGACCTTACTTACTTTTGGAGTCCAAGAAAATGCATCTTTCTTTAGTAATGTTGTTAGAGGTGCTACTATTCTCCCATAATTCTTAACAAACTTGCGATAATACCCTGTTAACCTGAGAAATCCTCACAGATTCTTTATGGTTGTGGGGATTATCCATTCCTTAACGGCTTTAATTTTTTTTAGGGTCTACCTTAACACCCTTATGAGATATAATATGACCCAAATATTCTAGCTCATGTACTCCAAACGAACATTTGGAGGTTTTTGTATATAATTGTTTCTCCTCCAATAGTTTGATAACCATGTCAACATGTTGAACATGATCCTTCCAAGACTTGTTGTAGATTAGTATATCATCAAAAATATTAACACAAATTTTCTAAGGAAGGGTTTTAAAATGGAATTCATCAACCCTTGAAATGTAGAAGTTGCATTGGTAAGGCAAAAAGGCATGACCAAAAATTCATAATGACCCTCGTGAGTTCTAAATGTTGTTTTCGAAATTTCTTCATTCTTTATTCTAATTTTATGATATATTGAACAGAGATCTAACTTGGTGAAGTAAACTTCTCCATGTAATTCATCCAATGATTCATCAATGACAATAATATGAAATTTATCTTTAATGGTGAGCTTGTTGAGCCCCCTATAATCCAGACACATGCGTCATGATCCATCCTTCTTGTGCATCAATACTACTGGAGCATAGAAATAATTTTGACTAGGTTGAATTATACCAACCTCTAGCATTTCTGCAATCATACGTTCAATTTTACTCTTTTGGGCATAGGGATATCTCTAAGGCCTGATGTTTGGAGGAAATCTTCCTGGAATCAAATGAATAGCATGATCATGATCACAAATAGGTGGGAGGAATTTGCAAGCCTCAAATACCTTGGAATGATTTTCCAAATGTTTTTGAAAATCTCGAGAAATAGATGTTTTCGATGTTTGAAAATCTGGTGAGCAGAATTGTGCAATTATGCCTCGTTGTTCTTTATTTAGAACAAACTTCAAACCTTCCATATCTGATTTTAAACCATCCTTTAAACCTTCCATTTTTGCTTCCATCTTAGCTTCCATACCATCTATCTTAGCTTCCATTTAATTTTCGGTTACTCTTTGTGAGAGCGAAATTTGTTGCATTTGGTCTCGTAATATTGATATATAACGTTGCAATTATTCCTCTTCATGTGTCATAGTATAGCTTTTTGAGGGCTCAATGGGTGTGGAATTATTTTTGGGAGGAATTTTAGAATCCAATATTGATATCAATGGTTCATTATGCCCTTGGAATCACTTCAAACAAAAGTTATGTAATTTTAAAAACATTACACACCTTTTTCTTGCTTTTGAGGAGCTCAATATTGAACCTAGTGGATCTCTGTGATTTCAGATCCCCAAGATTTTAACTTTGGTATTGTATTAGCCCTTTGAGTCTTATTTCCAATGCTACAGGTCAAACCTAATTTGGATTATTCAAGATAAAGTTATGCCCAATCTCCCACAATGCCCCAATTATGGACTGGTTCAGTAGAGAAAACTTGTATGGCATTCCACGTGTCACTATTTCAACCTCCGGCCTTGAAATTGCTACACAAGAAACTGCAGTCCATTTTCTTTCATCCACTTTTTATAGAATTAAAATTTGGTGCCTGAAACGAAATTTATGCCGATTTTCCTTCGGTCGCCTGTTTGAGACTGAATTTTGGAGTTTGCAAAAACACTATCTTCCTCAAACCATATCTCCAAAAATATAGCAAACCAAGCTTTGAAATTTTGGCACAAAGTTCACCAAGATTTTGAATCCACTTGGTTTCAATTTAATCTTCTGAATCTTCATAGAAAAAATTATAGCGAAAATGCCAAGATGGTTTGTTTTAAGAACCGAAACCCTAGAATCTAATGCTATGATACCAAATGTTATGTAACCAACTCACAAAATAGAAGAAAATATAGATCAATGACTTAAAAATTATCCACTTCGAGGGGGAAACCTCCTTTACAATGCATAAATGAACAATTCTTGGATGATTTAAATGAAAAAACTTACTTTCTACATATAAGAGTCTAAGGTGTCACAACATAATCAGAGCCGACATAACAATAATAATGTATGGGCACAACAATAGCAATAGTGGGATTCTATGGGGCACAATAATAACAATATGGGGACTACATGGGCATAATAATAACAATAAGGGGGCTACACTAACAATAACAATAAGGGGCTACAGTAGCATTATAGGGACCTAACATATCCTTATATGTTGTTAAGTGTGTGTGTATAAAGACATGTCAAGTTGTATGATCAAATTATGAACACATTCAGTACCTACACAACTATCCTAGATCACTGTCAAATACAATGAGCTATGTCATCTAACATATGGGAGTTTTTCCATATGATGGTTTGGTTACTTGACTATTTTTTTCTGACAACTACAATGAGCTATGTAACTTGGTAGAATGATATATGTCAATATTGTTGATCATGCAAGTTCGTTAACGATGGCCAGAGACATTTATACCTTAAATGAGTCAAGTGGTAAGCTTGAAGATTGTGGGGGAGAAAGAAAATGGTTAGTGATATTTTAGGGTGGGTAGAAGTGCTAGTGAATACCATATCAGACAAATGTGACATATATGTGAATTGTAATTTGTCATTTTTGTATTGATTTTTATGATGTTAATTTTGACATGTAAGAATTAAGGGAGGGACTTGGAGATAATGCTTATATGATAAGTTTAGAGTTGGTTTGAGATTTTGTTGAGAGAATATCTCACCCTCCTTATATATACTTGGAATCTATTGGATCTCAATCCAACTATATATTTGTATCATATTTGTGAATGAAGAGTGAAAAAAATAGTTTTGTCTTTCTTCTCACACAATTGTTTCCCGATGCACGAATGTTGGCTATTCATGGCATTTGTATTTATGTTTTTGAATCCCATTCCATCCTTTCATTGACCCATAACATAAATCCCTATCATATCTATTCCTTAGCTTCTGTGTTGAAAAGGCCTAAGCTTAAGGCCTGAAAGGATCTATTTCTATTCCCATGGAGATTTCCTCATATTGAAGTGATCAGGAATTGACTCAATATATCACTGAAAAACCATCATAGGCCAACCATTTTCGGGCCTTATATTATTTTCATTAATAAGGGGACTTTTGGGTCATTAATGATTTTATATGGAATATGGATGCTCAACCACTAAAGTTTTGAACCTTGCCCTCCTCCATTTGCACCTACACCTAACAATGTTTGTGCGTATAATTTACCAGTGGAATTAATGTCCTTTCATTCTTTTGTGGGGCAACAGTTGGAGGTTCCAATTTCAAATCCTTAAACTATTTTGCAGACTTGGATAAACTTCAATTTCAGAAACTTGGCCAACACTCATTTGATATAGTGATTAGAGTAGAGTCTTCCTTCTCACTAATTTATCTACATGTTTTGAAATTGGAATTATTGTGTGAGGGTACTACAATAATCCGATTTCTTATTGAAGGTCATATGAACTTGTATAAAATATGATTAATACCATAAATTTCACCTGATATTATTCTTCACAAGTATTTAGGGAGTGTGGCATTATTCATGCTTTATGCTCTAATAGAGTCAACTTGAAGGGAAGTTTTGTTGTCCTACTATCCCTACTCAAGGAGAGTACCAATCATTTAAACTTTAGTATCAAGAATATAATTAATTTGCAAATAGTTTCCTTTTGTAAGTTCACTTATACTTTTCAATTGTAAATAACTGCATTTTTGGTCAAATCCCACACCTTTTATTTGTCAAGCTTGAGAAAATGGCCAAACTTGATAGATTATTAGAGTTATTGAACACTATAATACTCTTTATTGTTCATAACACATTTACAATTGACAAAGCGTTCCTCACTTTTCTTCAACCTATTTACAAGATGCATATGAGAAAATCGATTTTCCTTAGCTTGAATCTCAGCTCTAGTGAGATTAACTAAAATAGGAAATCCATCATTATGAACTAGTTTTTGTTCAGAACATTTCTCTTTTTGAGTTTGAACTATGTTATGTATATTTATTAATTATTAGTTAGATATAGTTATCTTAGGTTTTATTAAGTGAAAGGGCATGATCAAAGATCATGCCTCTTCGCCAAGGGACACCATAAGGCTATATTTAAAGCCTTGGTGATTCCCCATTGTAATCATATCTCATCTTTTATCAATAATAATATATACTTATAAAGTTTACCATAGTTTTTACACTCCATTGGTATCAGAGCCATTGCTCTTCGGGATCTATGTGATCACCCATAATTAAGGAATCACAAGAAAATTCCAAAATTGCAGATTTTTTTAAAAACCAAGTGCTTGTGGGTAGCAACATTTGTTTTTAAAAAAGAAGAAGAAGGAAGAAAGATATATATATATATATAATCAAAAGAGAGAAGGAAATTCAACATAAAGAGGGAAATAAATTAAAAGGAAAAAAAAAATATTTAAAAGAAAATAGTTCCAAAAGAAAAAGAAAAAAAGAAAAAAAAAAAGTAAAAGGAGATATATATATAAAGAAGTACATATACGTACATGTGAAGACAAAGTAAAAATCAATAAGGAAGAGTAATTTCTCGTGGTTTACAAGCTCGTGGTTTTGGAGCCCATGGTAATTGCCCATGGTATTAAAACCCATTCACCCTTTTCAAAACAACGTGACTTTTAAAAACAACGTGACTTTTCAAAGTTAACAAATTTTTTCCCCATAATTATATATAATAATAATAATAATTATTATTATTATTATTATTATTTAAAAATATATATATAATAATAATAATAATAATTATTATTATTATTATTATTATTTCAAAAAAAAATTAATTAATTAATTAAATATTAATTAATTAAAAAAAAAGGAAAAATTGTCTGAAAAATATTCCCCACCTCATACACGTTCAATGTCTTCATCGATGTCGATGGCCGAATTCCAGAAGAAATTGGTGGATCTCGAGAAACAAATCAATAATAATTCCGAAGAATTCGGAAAAAGATTAGTCGATCTTGAAGGTACAGTTGCAGGACACTCCAACGACATCAAAAAGGTTCATGATATGACAAATCAAATAGAAATACAAATGTGTCTAAATCATCATGAGGCCACAGAAAAGCATAGCGAAGCAATGAACAAGATGACAGAGCATAGCAAAGCAATGAACTTGATGACAGAACTCTTCAATAAGCTAAATGATAAGATAGATAAGTTAAGTCAGACACAATCCCCAATATTTCCTAACGTGGAACAAAATCAACAAAACAATTCCGCAGATTCAGGGAACTCAGAAGAGCATCAAGAAAAAACCGATTCCCCACATCATCAAGAAGATAGTAATGCAGATTTTCAAAATAAGCAGCTTTGGAATGCATTTGCTAATCAATATCCTCTTCTTGTTCCACCATTAGCATATCAGTGAAAAGCCAAAATCGAGCTACCCAAGTTTGATGGTAATGAAAAAAATAGCGTTGCATGGCTTAATAAAGTGGAAGAATATTTTGAGATTTATGACATTACTAGTGATGACGAAAAAATTAAGCATGCTTCCATGAAAATGGAAGGAGAAGAATCTAATTGGTATATGTGGTGGAAAAAGACGATGCTTGCTATTAGTTGGAGGAAATTTAAGGATGCATTCTTCAAAAGGTTTCAAGGCATAAAAGAAGAAAAGTTTTTTTCAACGTTTATCAAATTACGCCAAAAAGGAGATGTGGATGAGTACATTCGAGAATGGGAGACCTTGGCAACGCGAGTACCGGGATTGTCAGAATCTTGTCTAATCCAGTCTTACATCTCAGGACTTAAAATCCATATACAAGAAGAGCTCGACTTCATGAAATTACATCAGTAGAAGTAGCAAGGCAAAAAGCAAAAGCTGCTGAAAAGAAATTTGAAAGGTTATCAAAACCAGAAAAAGTATATTCGAGACAAAGATTTCCTCAATTTGAAAATATATATGACACAAAATATGTCCCACCCCATGTTCGTGAAGAAGAAAAATCTAATGTGGAAAAACGAAGAATGAGAGAGGGCAAGTGCAAGCGTTGCGGTGAAAACTGGGACCCTAAGCACAAATGTGCTAATGGAAAAGCGAAAAATCTATACAGTTGTGAAGCAACTAATGACGCTAACAATAATGATTCATATATAGAAGGATTAGAAGACAACTTAGAGTTCTCTCCAGAAGTGGATGGAGAAACTATTCCGCAAGTGTCATTATCAGCCATGACAGGCATATCACAACCTCAAACCCTAACGTTAAGAGGACATATCAAGAACAACAACGTAATGGTTCTCGTCGACACTGGCAGTACCCATAATTTTCTAGATTCAACCATGGAAAAAAGACTTAACATATTTACCTTCCCCATGCATAATATGAAGGTAATGGTGGCCAATGGTAAGAATATTGAGCAAGTAGGGAAATGCCATAAGGTCAAACTACAGATAAAAAACTTTCATTTAGAATCTCCATTCTACACCGTTCCATTACGAGGAGTAGATGTGGTCTTAGGAATTCAATGGCTACAAACTTTAGGTACTTATTCTGCCAACCATCAGAAGCAGTTTATAAGTTTTAAGTGGAAAGGGCAGAAACACAGGTTGTATGGATTCCAAGCCCCAAAAAATCAAGTCGTATCTTCCTCTCTGATGACGAAGATGATTCAAACAGGAGCGCCAACATCTACAGTACAATGTCATCAGTTAGAAATGTTATCTTCAAACGGGAGCCACGAAGAGTCACCAGAAGAACAAGGACTAGTTCAGACACCCGAAAAAGTATTCCAGGATCTACCCATAAAAGTGCCTCCAGATAGGAAAATCAAACATCTAATAGAAGTCAAGACAAGATCCGACCCTGTCGATATCAGATCTTTTCACTATCCACATCAACAAAATATTGAACTCGAGAAGATGCTCCATGATCTTTTTAAAATGTGGGAAGCAAGAGCTCGCCACTCGAGAAACCTAGGCTTTCATCAACGATGTCCTTCATTACGTATGCTTTGAGGACAAAGCATCTTTAAGAGAGGGGCAATGTTATGTATATTTATTAATTATTAGTTAGATATAGTTATCTTAGGTTTTATTAAGTGAAAGGGCATGATCAAAGATCATGCCTCTTCACCAAGGGACACCATAAGGCTATATTTAAAGCCTTGGTGATTCCCCATTGTAATCATATCTCATCTTTTATCAATAATAATATATACTTATAAAGTTTACCATAGTTTTTACACTCCAAACTAACTCCTATCCACAACCAACACTTGATCATATTAGTGAGGTCATTTCAGGAGTGGATTTACATGAAGATGCAGAGGTACAACTTGCACTTCCCAAACCCATCATCAGACCTTGGGAATAAATTATCAACGATAAGAACATTACCAATATTTGTTGTTGATGAATACTTCTAGAGCACTGTGTGTTGCTTTCAAGGATTTTCCCAACGTTTCGGGTGAACCCTTCAACCATCTTCAACGACTTGAAGCTTAACTAATGATGTGAAGAGTGCTAGACCAATTTAAAAAGAGGACAGTGATAAAATATAATTGTTAGAAGAGGAAAAATATTTGCGAGGGAAGGAAAGAAAGTGATCCTGGATATGAAAAGGAAGTGTGTTTTCACATTCCAAACTACTATAAACCCATAAAGTTTCAGAGTGGTGGATTTCTTTGGGATATCACTTTTTCTCTTTCTCCTCTTCCACATCCACTTTAGATTGTCAAAATCCAACATTGTGATCAATTTGGCCATGGGAAAGACCAATGTTCTAATCTTTACCCTTGTGAGCATTGCGGAAAGCATACACATAATTCAAAATGATGTTCTAGACACAAGACTCCTATAAGAGAAAATATTCACCTTGGATGGATCGCTTCTTGGAAATGGTCTTCAATAGCCAATAAGATATATCGGTCATGCCTTAAGGTTTGGTCTGGAGTATTGACATGTCTTGTAGTGGAGATATCTTCACCTTCTCACCTTGTATTTGAGAGTGGGAATTGATGGTTAACTACTAGCTTCAAATATATATTGAGTAAGGCCGAGCCATAACCTAAACCATAGCCAACTGCTAGAGCCTAGAGACAGAGTTAGCCAGTGCCAAAGTCGTAGTTGTATCCATAGACAAATTCATGTTCCATGAACATGTTTTGATTGGTGGCATGCCTTAAACCACCACTTGCAGAAGACTTCAACTTCTACTACCCATTTCATCAGTTTATGGTCTTCTTTAAACCATCATCAGGAGCACTTCCACTTTGTAGAAGACTTTAACTTCTAGTCAAATTCGAAATTGTTCTAGGAAATTCTTCGAGCCAAGTTATAGAGTTGGTGGTCAACATTAAACCAACACTGATAGAAGACTTTAGTTTCGTCATTTGCTTTGTGGTCTTCCTTAAACCATCATTTCAAAGAGAACATCCAACCATTGGATGGCATGCACTTTTTTATTCCAGTGCTCTTCTTGGACTCATATAGACCTGTAATTCGGATTAAGGGGGAGGGGCATGTTGGAAACATATTCCTTGGGGTTATTTGTATTTGGCTCATTCACTTGAATGGAAGAAAAAAAGCCTCAAGTAAAGGCCAATCCTCAGAGAAGTCCAAGAGACATCTTTGAAGATGAAAACCAAGGGCTAATGAAAAATGTATTTATGTGTACATCTTGTGAATAGAATGCATTCAAACAAGTTACCTAAAATCTTGTATTATTTTTTCTGTGTTTGAGAGTAACTAATACTATTTATGCATAAATTTTGTAATATACAAAAGCTTTCTAAAAGAACCACCTAAGTGCATGATACATGTACCTTACCATTTCATTTTTTTTTCCTTTTTTTTTTGAATATTTTGTTTTAATATTATAATAATTTTACATATCAAAATCTTATATATATATATATATATATATATATATATATATATATATGAATGATTACAAAATATATTAGTAAAAATATATAATATAAAAGTGCGAAAGTATTTCTTTAATAATTGCATTGTTTTTTAGAGTTTGGTGACTTGTCTATATATATCTTATATGGAGATTGGTTGTTTTCTTGAGGAAAACCTGCTTTGGATAAGTGCTTGGCATTTTGGAGGAGGTAATTGAGTTTTAGAAGGCATAGGCACAGTTGGGTGTTTGCATGGAGAGTCGTACTTGAAAATTTGGGTTGATGAATAATCATATAGATGGGAGGATTCAGAAGAAAGTGTAGGTTAGAAAAAGTGTTGGAGCATTAATCTTCCTTTATCTTTATCTTAATTTTGAATCCTTTGGCTTAGGAGTGGTGGAGCATTACTCTTCCTTCATCTTTATCTTAATTTTGAATCCTTTCTTTATATATACACGAGAGCATGTGGCTTAACCTTCCTTAATCCTTTTTTTTTTTATCTATATATATTATATCAAATAAAATAATAGCATAAATATATTAATATTCCCTACCAAAAAATTAGCAAAAAGACAAAATATAGAAATGTGAAAGCATCTCTTATAAAAATATGTAAAATAAAATATAATGCAATACAATAGAGTAGCATAAGATATAAGAGATATGACGTATATTTAGAACCATCATTATTCAAAATGAGTAAAGCCAACATAATTTTAAAGGGGTGTCAAAGTTATTAAGCGTTTTCTAGCATGCCAATTAAAGTGAGGATTTATTTGCAATTTTGGCTAGATAAATCATTTTTATATAAACAAGTAAAATAATCAAAATAATATAAAATTAATGGATTTATAGGTTATTTTCATGTAATGGATAAAATTGACAAAAATAACTAAAGAAAAGTGGGTTTAATGTGGAAAACCCATATTAACATGGTGTAGTTCAATAATCTCAACAATTTTGGTTAGGTGAATTACTTTCACATAAATAGGTAAAACAATGAAAATAAAATAAAATTAATAGATTTTTGGATTATTTTCATGTAAATGGAGAAAATTGATAAAAATAGCTTAAAAGAGTGGTTTTGTGTTTTTGTTTGTTTGTTTGTAAAGTTAGACACTTTGTATGCATTTTCAAAAGAGACATATAACTGATATATGTCCATAGGTTATAGAGTGATTTATTGGGTTATTTTCATTAGTGAAAGTGGATTTTAATGTGGAAAACCCATACCAACATGGGGTATTTCAACATTCCTAACAATTTTGGTTAATTGATCACTTTTGTGTGATAACAAAAGCCTTTCAATATTAGTGTTCAAAGATGACGGGAAAGGTCGAGGGACAATCTCCTCATTAAAATTATCAATAATAAATAATGATTAATGCACATGTGAATGACTTCCTTTGCAGTATGGCTAGAATTTTTTTTAAACCATGGGAATTGGTAACTCATTAATCTGATCTAAGCTAGGCTTGTGATTAAACTCACTAGTTGTCACTATAACTCAAGAGTTTATCCAATAGTCCACAAGCTAGATATACTAATAACTTATGAATTAGCAAGGGTTAAGATGTTAGAAACACAATTCCCTCATGGGATGAATGAGTGGTTGGTGTTTCAAATACCATGTTGGGACAACTTTGGCCCATTGTGATAATGTTAAAGGACTAGCGTTGGCTCCTTTGTTTTAGGGACAAAGTCCTATCATGTTTTGATGTTTTAACCATTTTATTACCAAATGTGAACAATGGAAATTCGCGGAGAAGGCAACCGAGGAAGGAGAAGGAATCTGCTAAAGTCCGGTAGTTGCGGAAGATTGTCCATGGAAATCAAGGCCCATGCAGTCACAACTGAGCTAAAATTTATGTTAATAGAAGAGAAAGTAGTCGCAGCCAAGCAACAGAAGGAGTTGTAGCTGTGCAGCATAAGCAACTGAAAAGGGAAATGCGAAACATTTGAGGAAGAAAGCAACAATTCAGGCAAGTGGAGTGTTTAAAAGCTAAAGGAATAGCCAAAACGGGGATGAGAGGAAAGTGTATTGAAATGTTGTCACAATGCCTCCTGAGCCCACATGATTCTATAATCTTTTGGCCATATACTAGATCATATTTCCAATACCTGTTTTTTTGATAAGGCACCTAATGTTGGTTGAAACTAATGAAAGATGAAGTTGCAGGGATGTTTGGTGACCTACTTGTGTTGGTTTTATGTGACCCCTTCAAAATTTTATTATGAATGCATGTGCATATTCTATGTTCTTTTGAATACTTTAGATATTGTCTTCTGCAATGATTATTGTGTTGGTTTTATGTGACCCATTCAAAATTTTATTATGAATGCATTTGCATATTCTATGTTCTTTTGAATACTTTAGTTTTTGTCTTCTGTAATGATTACATGTCTGATGCCATGGTTCTACGTTTAACGAGTATTGGTAGCCTGTGTGCGATTCTTTCCAATGCCTAATTCCAATCCCTTAACTAAGTAAGGTCGCGGTGCACCTCAGGTGAGATGCCTTATTCTTCTTGAGGAAGGTGAAAATGTCAGTGCTACAATAAACTATGACAGATCTTTTGTTGACCCCCCTGCTTGAACCCAGAGTCTCAACCTGTTCATCATATTTCGCTAACAAGTAGACTCCCCTACCCTTGTCGAGTCTTGACTTTGCTAAGTCATAAATTCCTGGTATATCTAACTTACAGACTATTGAATTCATGGTGTTATAGTGACAACCACTAAGGTTGATCTTACGCCTTGCCCAAATTATTCTAATGAATTTCCGATTCATCAGATTCGGGTGAAAATGTGAAGCTGGGTTACACTTTTTGCCCTTTTTTGAGAAAAAAATTTCATTTTTTTCGGTTCTTCAACTTTCTGCAAACTATAACAAATTTTCTGTGTAGAATTTCATTTTGCGATAAAAATAAAAGTTGTGAGAAATTTTGTTAGCTTTCTATTACTTATTTTTTGAAAATTTTTAATGCAGATTTGATATGTCAACTTAGCATTTCTTTGAGTGTGTGTTTCTTAACAATCAAAGGATTCATAAGAAGTCATGTTATGTCGCAATGCTGTATTCATTGAAAATTTGTGTTTTTGAAAAAACAAAATGTGTTACAACAATCTAGACAGAGTCTACTTTGTTTTCGTCATATTTACAAAGCTAATGGATGCATATCATAATTACTAGAATTTTTTGAACTGGTCCAATACGAAAAACTGCGTATTTTTGATATGTTTCGCATGGCAACAAATTTCTTAACATATAAGTTATAAACTAAAAATATAAAAGCTACCCATTAGAGTCAACGGACCAATGTAATGCCCCATAATTTTTTCAAATTTTTTTACATTGTATTTTGGGAGATACAAAATTTTGATTTCACTGAATCACAATGACCCTCAGAAATTGTTTGCACCCATTTTATTAGAAAAATAATTAAAATTAATAAACGTTTACGAAATTCCATAAAAGTTATATTTCCTGAAAGTAGATTCAATTCTGAAAATGCTCGTCTTGGTTCCGACAGTTAATTAACAACCATTCATGGAGTTTAATCAGTCCAAAGTTGCAGAACCGTTTTCAGAGCCTGGTTTTGCGTAATTGGTGACGCGTTAGTTCGGCTGAACTTGGACTAACAGTTCGGCCGAACTATGTTTTCCGCTTAGGAGTCGTTAAAACTAACGTCTTAATAGTTCGGCCGAATTTCTTATCAAAAGTTCGGCCGAACTATTGTGTAGCTCTCCGTCGGCCGGAAAATTTTGTGGAGCCCCCTATAAAACACACATTTCACGTCAATATAAATTGCCGCGAAATGATTCACAATTTTCGCACATTTCGCACTTCATTTCATTTTACAACTTGGTTTGAATTCAAAAACTTTTCTTCAAAGTTTGGGTTTAAAGAACTTTTTTGGAAGACATTTTTTGGAGGCTGCGTAATTTTTCTTGGAGGTATGTACGTGTTTTGTGTTGAAATAAATCTTTTGAGCTTCTTTGTTCAAAAACTTTTCTTCAAATTTTGGATTTAAAGAATTTGGAAGTATGTACGTGTTTTGTGTTGAAATAAATCTTTTGAGCTTCTTTGTTCAAAAACTTTTCTTCAAATTTTGGATTTAAAAATTTTTTTTGGAAGACATTTCTTGGAGGCGGTGTGATTTTTCTTGGAGGTATGTACGTGTTTTGTGTTTTTTAAAGTGTGTGTTTTGGATTGGATTACGTATTTTTTACAAAAGGTTTTTTTAAATTAAATCTTTTGTGATATTTTTTGTAATTGAGTTATTGTCTAATTTTTTGAACCTCATACCCTATTATCATGGTAAATCGAAGAACTTGTGTGAGAAAATATGATCAAAAAAGAGACCCTGAGGAACGTAGAGAAGAGACGAGACAATATCACAAAAGAAAGTTAGAA
The DNA here is from genome assembly GCA_034641835.2 of Pinus albicaulis. Lineage (NCBI taxonomy): Eukaryota > Viridiplantae > Streptophyta > Pinopsida > Pinales > Pinaceae > Pinus > Pinus albicaulis. The sequence continues at coordinate 256,229,639 of CM076569.1, forward strand.
GCCCTCTCAAATATTGAGAGGAAAATCAACCTCAAGCAAAAATTGAAGCAGGTATGTAAATGTAAATATTACATGATCTATTGATATATATTTAAAATTTTCCAAATGTAAAATGTGAAGCTTAATTTTTATCTGATGAACTAGTTTGAAAAATATTTTGTTTGATGTAAACAGACAGAAATATTCCTCAAAATATTGAAGAAGAAAATCAACCTCAAGCAGAAATTGAAGCAGGTATGTAAATGTAAATATTATGATCTATTAATATATTTTTAAAGTTTTCCCAATGTAAAATGTGAAGTTTAATTTTTATTTGATGAACTAGTTTGAAAAATATTTTGTTTAATGTAAACAGACAAAGATACTCCTCAAAATATTGAAGAAGAAAATCAACCTCAAGCAGAAATTGAATCGGGTATGTAAATGTAGATATTATGATCTATTGATATATTTAAAATTTTCCTAATATTTATTGACATATTTATTAATTTAGTTATTTATTGAATATGTACTATTTTTTTGAATATGTACAGATGAAATCACTATCGATAATGAGATGTTAGAAAATGTCGACACTCACACATATGGAGATAAAAAACCTGACCATGTTATACGATATCGTGTCGATAAATTTTTTGAAAAGTATTTCAAAAATGAGCAAGTGACAGTTCAAGCTCAAATGTTGAAAGGTCTTCTATCATCAAGGAAATTAAAAGAAGCGGCGACACTATTGGGTATTTGAAAATCAACCAAAGATAAAAAAAATGAAAGAAGAGGTGATAAAAAATATGAGTAGTGCTATAGAGTCAATTAAGAGATCTAGAGATAAAGATGTTTCAAATATACGTAGAGGAATATAAATGGCAATGGTTTCACCAAGTACTCAAGAGAATCGTTTGAATCTAACATCTATGGCACGAGCACTGGGAACCTCGCGAAAAACTCTGCACAAACATCGAAAATTTCGACTGCAAATAGATGTAAATGATGAACTTGCTTGTTGGAGAGCTATTTGTAGGCAACCATACAAAGATAGACTTGGAGAAGATGTTAAAAAAATAATATATGAATATTGGAAGAACAATTCGCGTGTTTCACCGACTACAAGACATGTGATGCGAAGAAGAATAGCACGAAATCAATACGAAGAACATGAAAAACATCTCTTTGAAACCACTCAAATAGAGTTATTCAACAAGTTCAAAGAAGAGAATCGTCAAATTCAAGTTTCACTCAGTGCTTTTGTTCAACAAAAACCATGGTATGTAAAACCTATCACCGTACGCGACACTTGTTGTTGCCGTTATCATGTGGAATTTGAGTTATATTATGACACATTCCTTGATTTCGGTAGAACATTATGGAAAGATTCACCTCCTCCTTCCACTATCCGTGAATTCATATCTCAAATTCTATGTGAAAGAGAAAGCGATGAACTATTTTACAAAAAGAGATGTGTTGGTGGTAAAAAATGCAATGATTGTGGAAATTTGACTAAATTTCAAAACAAATATCGTATTGATATAAATGATCAATAATTGTCCAACATGAAAGTGAAATGGAAGAGATACGAATATACCAGTACATCGATTCAAAGTGCAGATAGTGTTAAAAGAATCGAATTACGAGAAGACGAAATTTTTCTAATAGACTTTTTGAGAAAGTTTGAAGCGGAAATTTACAAATACACCATGCATTCCCATAGAGCTCGATGGCAAGACTTGCAATTCAAAAAATCTCGTGAAGTTTTTCCACCAGGAACCATTTTGTCGGTGATTGATTTTGCAGAAAACTACACATTTGTTCCACAAAAAGAAATTCAGAGTGAATACTATCACTCTGACCAAGTCTCCATGCTCGTCCATATTCTATATAGACATGCTGAACAAAATATCGATCATATAGAAAGCACGAGTGAAAATCGACATATCATTAAAGAATATCACTTTTATATCAGTGACGATCGTACACATGATACATGTTTTGTACAACATTGTTTTGGAAGAATTTATGATTCATTGAAAAATCGTGGAATAACATTCAATGAACATTGGATATGGTCAGACGGATGCGCGGGTCAATTCAAATCTGCACGATCATTCTTTTGGTTGTGTTGTCTTCATAAGAAAACCTGCATTAAACATTGTTGGAATTTCTTTGAGACTGGCCATGGAAAAGGAGAACATGACGGTGCAGGAGCATGCATAAAACGAGTACTTCGAAGATATCAAATGAACCACTATGCACGCCGACTTGTGAACGTTGAAGAAGTTGTTCAATGGTGCAAAACTGCTCTAAGCCATGAGATTAACCCATCAAGAGAAGTGCGAAGGTACATTCAATTTAATTTATATTGGAAATATAATTTTAAACATTGTACATTTATCATACAATGATTATTTTTAATTGTATTTTGATATCATATTTACAAATTCTTTTTCTAATTTTCAATATAAAGGTTTTTCTGGCATATTGGAATCGGAGACGTAGATAGATCAATTGGAAATGACGTTGAAACAATAAAAGGGACTCAAAAATTGCATTCAATTCAAACAAAGTTGTCCACAAATGTGTTTGCATTGGATAAAAGAAAATATTCTTGTTTTTGTGATGTTTGCATAGACAACACAAAATCCAATGACGTTTGTGAAAACAAAATGTACGTGAATGATTGGAAACATACCGAGCTAAATACAAAGGGAAAAATGTCTGTTGCAATGTTTGAAGAAATGCAATCAGAGGAAACTACAATATCATCCGATGGTGATCGAGTTTCTGATCTTGTTAGAGAAGGTAACATTTGAATTACTTTCTAATGATTTAAAGATCTAGAAATAAATTTAAATATGCATAATTAAATGTTAAATTTATTTTATTGTGCAGGAGATGTTTTTGATGTAATTGCACCTATTGACAACGATGAAAATGTGAAGTATTATTTGATGCGTTGCACTGAACAAAAAATGAAATTATTACAAGACTATAATGATCACGGATTTCAGTATGACAAAGGGTCTATTATATTGAAAGTTTATTTTTTCAAACAAACTCGTCAAAGTGGAGACTTTGTTTACTTCGAAGACTATGAACCTGATTCCATAAGTTGTCAATATAGTCACTTGGTGTGTGCGGCACGCATAAAGTTGATAGAAGTTCAATCAAAGAAAAAATCAAAAATTAAGAAATGGAAAATGTCAAAATCCGATCATGAACGGATTATTGAGGATGGAATTCCATTAGAATTTTTTTGAGTGAAGTGTCCAACAATTTATTATCTTTGGATTAAATATGTTTTAGAACTTCCAGTACTCAACTAAAAATTGAGCTACTTATGTTAATTTGTGGTTTGCACATGTTACAAATTGTTTGGATACAAGCACGTGCTCTAGTATCAACTGAAAGTAGTTTTTCTATGCATTGATTAAAAATGTTATATATATATATATATATATATATATATATTCTAGAATGAAATTAATTGTTCTTGTATATGTTCTCCGACCATATGGTACAAATTATTTCACTTTATTTTGTAAGGTCAGATTCGGTCCCCATATGGCCTAGCCTCCAAGGGACGAGATAACAAGTGGTTGTCCCCACTTGCCCGAATCTCAACTTTTAAGTACAATTTTACTGTTTATGTCAGGCATCTTACATGATGTCCTAGCTAAAGATAGATTCTCTTTGTTTCAAGTTTCCAGTAAAAGTTGTCACCGAATGACCTGCTCGAACTCTTGTAGTAAACGCCATACCTTATCTCTTTTGCTCTCCAATATTATTAGGTTTAATTATTATAACACAAAAATCGTTCTACATTGTCAATAATTTTTTGCGCTTACACTAAAATCAATGAACACTATTAATCCAATGTCTTTACAAGTAATGTACCATCATACATGCAATTATATCAAATTAGAAATCAACATATACAATGAAATCAATGGGGATTGTCTTGTTACAAAGTAACATAATTTCAATTTACCATATGTGCAAATGTAGGTTGAAACCATCCAAAAATTTAAGTTGTAGATTGAAACCATCCAAAACTTTAAGTTTTAAAACCCTTTTGATTATATATTGTGCAACATTAAAACATTAAACATTTAAAGTTCATTAAGTATCACATGCAAAATGTAGATTGAAACCATCAAAAACTCGAGTTTTAAAAACTTCACATGCCATGCCAATTATAATTCAACTATCCAACAAAACCATTTAACAGATTAAATATCACATGCCAAAGTTGTTTCAAGTTTCCGGTAAAAGTTGTCACCGAATGACCTACTAGGATATTATAAATACTAACTTTGTAAGATCATTTGGCATTCGGAAAAATTCGAAAGTCTTAGACTATCAATCAATTTAAAGTATCATTCACCCTAGGGAGTGTAAAATATTCAATGTAGGTTGGTGACAATGCTCACTCCTAGCTTGAAGCAGCGCCAATGACCAATTCTTTAATGAATTCCAATGCACTAGACCAAAGTTGGTTCAACCTACTTGGTTTTTCACCCAAGAAATTCCAAGGATGGACTATCTGGACAAACTGCTGAAATTGAAAAGCTTGACATGGAGATACGACAAGGTGAACAAAGACTTGAAGAACTCTTTATGGAAAGGGCTCACTTGAAGGAAAGAAGCACCACGTTGCAGGCTAAAGTCAAGAACATGGAAGATAAGATCAAGAGGGACTTTCTTGATCCGAAACCTATTGGTTTGCAGAAAGAAAATGCATGTGTTGGCACACTTGGAAAAGAAGACGACCACACTATGAGGATTGGTGCACTTCGTTTGGAAGGAGTCAATATATGTCGTATTGGAGCAATTAGACAGAATTCGAAAAAGAAAGAGCTTGAACCAATTCAAGCAGACCCAGGATCGGATTATTCTATGGAGCTTCATTAGAAGAGATATGTGAAAAGCATTTTTAAGCCAAGGGCATTGTTAAGAAGATTGCAGAAGTAAGGCGCAAGACAAGGAGGAGGAATGATGATGAAAGTTCCTTGGACTTGAGATTTGTGTCTACAATCGTACATGGGAAAAAGTTCTCTGCTTTGATAGACACGGGGGCTACCCATAGCTTCCTAAGTCGAAAGGCAGCTTCATCTCTTAGAAAGAGGAAGGCTAGCATCGAGAAAGAGTTGAGTGCTTTCAAGACAGTCAATTCGAGGATGAAAGCAGTGACTGGTGTCATGAAAGGCACACATGTGAGAGTAGGGTCATGGTTTGGAAATATAGACTTAAGAGTCATTGACATGGATGATCATTCTATGGTGTTGGGACGAGACTTCATGGTTGCAGCACAAGCCATACCAATGATGGACTGAGACATTCTCTTAATTCTTGTGATCAATTTTAAACTATTTTCTGAACAAAAACATTTAACATTAAATATCACATGTCAAATGTAATTCAGATGACAACATTACTTCACATTCACATGCCAAAAGTACTAAAACCATCCAAAGAACACTAAAATCAATGAACACTATTAATCCAATGACTTTACAAGTAATGTACCATCATCCATGCAATTATATCAAATCAGAAATCAACATATACTGTAATGAAATCAATGAGGATTGTCTTGTTACAAGTAACATTTCAATTTACCACATGTGCAAATGTAGGTTCACATTCTATCATTCATGTAGTTTTAAAAACTTCAGATGCCATGCCAATTATAATTCAACTATCCAACAAAAACATTTAACATTAAATATCACATGCCATGCCAATTATAATTCAACTATCCAAGAAAAACATTTAACACTAAATATCACATGTCAAATGTAATTCAGATGACAACATTACTTCACATTCACATGCCAAAAGTACTAAAACCATCCAAAGAACACTAAAATCAATGAACACTATTAATCCAATGACTTTATAAGTGATGTACCATCATACATGCAATTATATCAAATCAAAAATCAACATATACTGTAATGAAATCAATGGGGATTGTCTTGTTACAAGTAACATTTCAATTTAACACATGTGCAAATGTAGGTTCACATTCTATCATTCATGTAGTTTTAAAAACTTCAGATGCCATGCCAATTATAATTCAACTATCCAACAAAAACATTTAACATTAAATATCACATGCCATGCCAATTATAATTCAACTATCCAACAAAAACATTTAACATTAAATAGCACATGTCAAATGTAATTCAGATGACAACATTACTTCACATTCACATGCCAAAAGTACTAAAACCATCCAAAGAACACTAAAATCAATGAACACTATTAATCCAATGACTTTATAAGTAATGTACCATCATACATGCAATTATATCAAATCAGAAATCAACATATATTGTAATGAAATCAATGGGGATTGTCTTGTTACAAGTAACATTTCAATTTACCACATGTGAAAATGTAGGTTCACATTCTATCATTCATGTAGTTTTAAAAACTTCAGATGCCATGCCAATTATAATTCAACTATCCAACAAAAACATTTAACATTAAATATCACATGTCAAATGTAATTGAGATGACAACATTACTTCATATTCACATGCCAAAAGTACTAAAACCATCCAAAAATTAAATAAAACAAATTATATAATAGTTCATTGTAATAAAATATGTCCAAAAATTGTAAATCTCACTTGAGTATCAAACTGTATCAAGTTTAACAAATTTTAAAACCATCTAAATTTTGAAATCAAATATGTAAATCTTGTCCATCAAATGGAGGATCTAGCGTCTGGGTCTAGAGTAGCGCCCTGTCCTGTGAATAGGAAACCATCATACACAATGCACATGTACTTGAACATTAAATTTTGAAGTTTTAAAAATGAATGAGAATATATATATCTAGAACTTCATGTAAAAAACAAAATATAACAAAAAAATCATGCAATACCTCATAAGGTTCCCTCTCCATTTGATGAAGAGGTTCTGCCATAGAAACATCTGCATTGGTAACCTGTACAATATACATGTACAGTTAAATATAAATATATATATATATATATATATATATACATAAATAATTTATATAAATTAAAACTTTCAAATGAAAATGCACGTGTACATATATAAACTTATTTGAACAATAATATTAAAAAAAAGAACTAAAGACAACTTGTTCAAATGCTGTGGATGTTCCTATCTCTGTCGCTAGATTCCTCGGATTAAAAAAATCTTCTATACAAACCTAAATTCAAAATTTTTTAAATAACTCAAAATATAGATCTCTCTCTATATATCTCAATTTTTAATGGAACTTTTTGAGGTAACATAAATTTTGAACTTGTGAAAAATTGTCCATACTTGTACATCTCCCAATGAAGTAGAAGGTATATCTCCTAAGGAAGAAGAAGGTACATCCATCCCAAAAACATCAGACGAAATCGGAATCTGTTAAAACATTTAAAATCAAATTATATATATACATACATGTACATGTGTGGCAACAATTATTTATTTTAGAGTCACTTAAAAAACACTAACATACATGTGCCAACATATCATGATGGTCGGACCCATCTGCATCGTTTGAGCCAGAGGTCCCGAACGTAATATTAACATTTTCATCACGCATCATGCCTGAGAACTGCAAATGGTGTTTTAACATATAATCATACATTTTTGTTAGATTAATGTACACATACAAATAAATGTATACATGTACATACACATGTATTTATTACAAATTATACACATGTATATGTAAAAATAATTTCAAACCCTAAGGTCACTAACACATACCGTTCCGGTGCCCTCTTCCTCATGAAAAATTAGGTCTTGCAGACCATTGCGACAATTTATTGCATATGTTCGGAGATCTTCAACATTCATGTTGTAAATCTCCTCATCTGTACAATAAACAAAATTGGCATGTGCATTTTCACGTGCTCTTTGTTGATTTAAACCAATATCGACTCCACTCAATCCGCTATGAACATTGTCGATCATAACATCTCTTGCTTCACGACTTATTTGAGAAGTCGCATCCATCTTTGATCGCAGGGTTTCGACTCGAAACGGTCGACTCACCAATGGCGGCTCAGGGCGAGGCAACTCCACATCTCGCTTAGCGCCCTTACGTTGATATAATCGACCTCTCCTCGGGCCAAAAAATTCTGAAGCAAGGTCATTGTAGTCGGGTTTCATACCCAAAAAAAATTCTGCATAAAACATTTGTGCAAAATAAACAGGAACCTCATCGTTCCATGGAAGCCTTCCAAAGGCCGCAAGATGTCGATCATACAAATATTTTGCTTTGTTTGGGTGCTTGAAATACTGCACCTTCAACATTTTTCTTTTTGGCCCTTCCTTATAATTAAACATTGACTTAGCATCATCTCTTGAAACTCTTTTTTTTATGTCCTGCCATTTATCGGGACCTATCACTGTTTATTTTCTCTTTCTCATCACTTCTACAAATGAATCAGTCGTTGGCCCCAAATTTTTGTACACTTTTACCATTTCACTTAATGAATGTGTAACTATTTCTAGGCTTTGTCTACTCTCAGCAGGTAGAGACAAAGACTCGAGATCTCTTTGCAATTTTGCATGAAGGCTTTGACACCTTTGTAAGGTGCATTCCGCCATGTTCGTTTCCCATGGTATATCAGTAATCTCAGCCGGATAAGTTGTGCTGGGTTGACAACCTTCTTCTTCAATGTAGCGCGCTGCCCTGCGTCTTTTTTGACCACTGGCTCGAACATTTTCAGCCTCTGCATCAATATAGATAAAATTTCGTATATTAGAAAAAACATGTGTAAAAAAAGTTGTACAAATTTAATGAAAAAATATTGAAATTGATGGCAACCTTGATGTTGTTGGTTAACATCATCTCCAACATGACCCTGCTGAGAACCAACCCCAGAATGACGCTGCTGAGAACCAGACCCACAGTGACCCTGTTGAGAACCAGAGGCCGTTGATTGGCCTTCGGGGGAATAAATATCACCCCCTTCTTGCAACCTGCTACCACTCATCCCTCGACCGGTTGAACCTTGGCCATGCTCCATGGATGGAGTAGAAACCCTTCTCCTCTTGCCTCCTAAAAATTAAAATATGAAACTTATTAACAACTAATTTCACTCACAAAGTTAATAAAAAAATCAATTCCATATGTACACACATGTATGGACATTTAAGATTATATTTAAATACCGTGAACATCCTCTGATCCCTGAACCTCCATATGGGATTCGGTTGATCTTCGTCTTTCATCCTCCATGATATATATCTATTGGTCGACATTCACAAAATAGATTTCAAAAAATCAATTTGTAATTTAGTGTACACAAATTATGTAGAACACAAATTTCAAAACAATAATTGATCATGTGTGAAACATAGAACCAATGGAGAAACCTAAGGAAAAACTATGTTTCCAAGTCGAACCTTTGTAGAGGTTCCAGTACCTGAGAGTAAAATCCAGTTTGGGGCTGTTAAGTCCAGTATGTTCTATATTTTTTACATTTCTGCCCTCCTATTTTTCTTTCCAATCAAGGTTTATAAAATAACATGAGAAGCAACATGAGACTTGGAACAATCATTTTCACTATCTATATGAAAGGCAAGAAGGATTACTACAATTTGTACTTGGTTTTTTAAGAATATATCAAATAAAGTTTTTGAGAAGCAAATATGGTTTGTTCCTTAGTATTTGGCACTTAGAATTTCCATAACGCTTATAACCCCATCCTTACAATTTTTATAATTTCCATGATGAGACATTTGAATTTCCTTCCCCATATTTCTTGTTAATGATTATAACCTTAAAATGGCTAGTATTGGTTTGTCATCGTCATCTCAAAATGACCTGGCAGATGAAAATTTACCATGTCCATCATCATCACTTCACACCATCTCATACATGACCCCTTCTACATATTATATGCATGAATTTTTGGCATGTCATCCTCTCTACCTATCCCATGAATGATTATGACAACAGGTGAATAAAATACAATTTATAAGCAAAGGATTGTTTCTAGTTTGTCCTCCTCCATCCGCCCCATAGCTAGTGATTTCTCAATTTTCCACTTCCAACTTTCTATTCTCGAAATTCATTAGCAGCTAATTTTATCGATAGCCACACCACACTACATTAATGAACTCTACGTTGTTTGTTATTGTAAAGTCCAATAAAAAACAATGTTAATTGAGTTTAGTAGTGTATATAACAATTTCTTTGACTTCCAGGTGTGTTGTGACTATTAGTAGAATTAACTACCAAAATGAATTTCAAAAATAAAATGTTGGAAGAGAAAAAATAGGCAATCACTGGATATGGAGTGGGTGGAGGAGGACAAACTTATAGTGATCCCTTCCTTATCAAATTTCCTTTATTCGCCTAATGTCACAATCAATCATGGTCTAGGTAGAGGGGATGAATTCAATCATATAATGTGTAGAAGGGTCATATGTAGATGGTGTGAAACGATGATTACAAACATGGTAATTTTTCATCTACTAGGTCATTTTGAGATGATGATTACAAACCAGTGCTAGCCAATTAAAGGTTATAATCATTGGTGCCTAATGTAGGGTGGACAATTTAAATCAAGTTCGTATCAAAGTACAATTTAGCTCATTTTAGTCAAGGTTATTTAGAAGAATTAGCTATTGGTTTCTGCCTTCAATTTCCTTTGAAAATGAATGTGTACGTGCTTTTGAGAGACATTAGAGGAATAAGGTCCAAATTTTTGATGAAAATGTGCTATGAAAGTAAAGGGTTTTAAAGGCAAGCATGTACAAGGCATAGTTGATCCAAATGTTCTTCAAGAAGGGCCTAATTATTTGGGTCTTGGTTATGGAAAAGATGGAAAATGCTCCAAAGCCAAGGAGGCACATGAAGTTGTTCCAAGAAGGAATTTTATTTCGTGTTCATTACCTCAAGCTTGTGAAGTTTGTGTTCATGATGAATGGAACATGTACATAGTTTACCTTAGAGTTGTGTTTTACGGATATTAAAATGAAGAACTTCTATTTAGATCCATTCCAGAGATTGACTGCAGGGGCATTTACTAGATATGTCACCTTTCATAAAAGATGAGATCGAGAGGCTACCTGGCCCTTTACAGACTCTGCCTATAGAACTTGTAGAAGTAAACACTAGAGGCATTAACAATATCAAAGAACGTTTTCATGCTCAGACATGCGAATGTGTCTCTTTCCCTACGCAAAAAAATAGATCTTGAGGTAGTTAATATTCATAGACATGTCATCAAGCAAGTCAATGTGATCATCCCTCCTTCCCTCCCTTGTAAAATAATTATGTTTTGCGGGTCAGAAAGCCAAAATATGGAGACAATTATAACCAAATCCAACGTACGATTATGCATGATGGAGAATCTCTAGCGCTTTCCCTTGTTAATATATTTAATAATCTCAATATTTATTTAAAAGTATCAATAGTATTTCAACGACATCACATTGTTCAAATCTCATGGTCGAAATACTATTGATACTTTTAAATAAATATTGAGATTATTAAATATATTAACAAGGGAAAGCGCTAGAGATTCTCCATCATGCATAATCGTACGTTGATGCTTATAGAGTGAAAAAACTGAAAGAATCAACTTATATGGTCATTTTAATGGGGGTGGAGAATTCAGGTCTAAAACCTTTTGGAGTCATTTTGAGGTATTAAATGACATTTCTGGGGGTCAAACGATTATATAATTTAAGTTGAAGGCCCATGAGATAAATATGACTTCTATGTGACATTTGTAAATTAAATCATCTATTTGTTGTGTTATATGAACATAATTAGTACGCATATCTAAAGAGTCCAAATGCTCATTCAAGACCATATGTAATCCTCATCTAACTTAGCCAGGGATTTGCAATACTATATTTGAGTTGGCTAGCTCCATTTCAAGATATTATGGTTATCCAAGAGGGGATATAAAAAATGAAAATAAGGATGTTGTTGTAGGTTATCCAAGTCGAACATAGAACCAGTGGAGAAACCTAAGGAAAACCTATGTTTCCAGGTTGAACCTTTGTAGAGGTTCCAGTACCTGAGAGTAAAATCCAATTTGGGGTTGTTAAATTCTAACTGTACTGGTAATTGTGCTAGGGGGGAGAAATAGGATGCAATTTCCTCTTCTCACGATTGGGAGTCTTGTTTTTCATGTGGATTCAACCAAACATATTGTACATATTAAACGAGGACATAATTATTACACATTTTTAATTTACATTCAAATGCTTCTATGTGACATTTGTATTGAATCATCTATTTGTTGTGTTATATGAACATAATTGGTACGCATATCTAATTTACATTACTTTAATATGTCATGCTTCTTTAATTTATATTTTATAGATGACCAAAGCATCCCTTTTTAATCTATCCCTTTTGACTTCGGATATGTGGGCAATATTCATCTGCATATTTTTCTATCATAAAGCAGTGAGTAAAATTGTATTCCATTGTGTTAATGTTAAGGTTAAGCACATGGATTAAAGTTTTATATATTATATGAATACACTATGTATTACATATGGTCTTGAATGAGCTTTTGGACTCTTTAGATATATATCTAAAGAGTCCAAATGCTCATTCAAGACCATATGTAATCCTCATCTAACTTAGCCAGGGATTTGCAATACTATATTTGAGTTGGCTAGCTCCATTTCAAGATATTATGGTTATCCAAGAGGGGATGTAAAAAATGAAAAGAAGGATATTGAACTGTAGGTTATCCAAGTTGGACATAGAACCAGTGGAGAAACCTGAGGAAAAACTATGTTTTCAAGTCGAACCTTTGTAGAGGTTCCAGTACCTGAGAGTAAAATCCAGTTTGGGGCTGTTAAATTCTAACTGTACTGGTAATTGTGCTAGGGGGGAGAAATAGGATGTAATTTCCTCATCAAATTCACCTAGGACTAAAACCATTATTTTTAAATTTGAAATAGATCATGGTGTGTTGTCTCAATGCCTGAATCTGAAATCAAATTAAATCTATATTAATTAATTTAATAGTTTAAATTCCTATTTGTGGTGTGCCAAATAGAAATATTCAAAGCGAAAGTTACAACTTACAAATATTACTCAAATATATCACAAAAGGAAATAGAATAACAAACATAATGGACAATATGAACCAAAGTATTATACCTTTATTGATATGGATGGATTCTTAATTACAAACATTTGATTAAAATATGTTGAAGCTTTGGGGGAACTTTAATGAAACACTTTGTGGACAATATCAAAAGAGTTAAGAAAGTGGCTACTAACTAGTCTAAAAAGAAGGCAACAGAAGATAAAAAGGATATTTTAGAAGTAGAAGAATTCATTTCTAGGCTTTTTGACAATAATGTAAATGCAATTTTTACTGAAAAAGACTTGCAGTCTTTGAAAATTTTGGAGGGGAGAAAGCAAGCATTATTAGAAAAGGAAACAGTTTAATGAAGACTTCAAAGTAGAGCCATCTAGTTCGCTGAAGGTGATAACAACACTAATTTTTCCAGAAACAATAAGAAATGTTCTGGCATGTTTTCCTGGAATGTTCCTTCTTTCAAAATGTTTGGAATATGTAAAACTTGTATTAGGTCATTCAATATTGGTCTAGTTCAAATCTGGAGGTGACCTAGCATTTGTGGAAATCATCTAAAGACCTGTAGGTCTTCAGAAGCTCTTCCGATGGGGGATTTTGACTCGCTAAGGAGAAGGTTTCCTTTCAAACGAAAGATGTGATCCTTCACGCACTAACAATTTCTTAGCCATTTGCTTCAAGGAAAAGAGTCTAATGCCCCAGTAATAATCCAAATCCATGGAGTTACTTTATTTAAAGTGCATCAATTGCAAATGGCCATAAAAAAGGGGGTCAAATTATTTTATTTTTATCTTCAAATCACCTGCAAAAATCGACCACTATTTACAAACGAAAAAGAGCTTTCACAAATTCACATTTTTGGAAACTCAAAATTTACAATCAACTGGCTATACAGGGGAAAAGGGAAAAGAAAAGAATCAAGACAAAGAATTTATCTAGAATTGACATCCATCTGGAAAAGGATATTTGAACAATGTTTGAACGATAGTTCAAGAGGAGGAGATAAAGAAGGATATGAGCCAAAGAACAATGGACATATTGAAGGAGTTTCAATGGTGCATGCTACAAGTTTATCCCTCCATAAAGTAATGATAATGATCAATCGAAAGCCATGGAGTTTTACTTTGACTATGCATCAATTCAAATGACCTTAAAAATAGGGGCCAAATTATTTTATTTCTATAAAAGAATTTAGACATATAAAAAAGGATATTTGAACTATAGTTGAAGAGAGAGACATAGGGAAGGATATTTGAACCATAGTTGAAGAGAAGAACAATAGACATATTCAGATTTTTGGAAACTCAAATTTTACAAGCAACTAGCTATTCAAGGAAAAAAAGGAAAAAGAATCAAGACAAAGAATTTAGAAGTTGAAATTTATGTAGAAAAGGATATTTGAACGATAGGAATTTAGAAGTTGGCATCCATGTAGAAAAAGATATTTGAACTATGGTTGAAGAGAAAGATATTTGAACTATAGAAAAAGATATTTGAACTATGGTTAAAGACAAAGATATTTGAACTATAGATGAAGAGGAGGACGAATTTAGAAGTTGGCATCATTGTATAAAAAGATATTTTAACTATATTTGAAGATAAGGGTAAGGATATTTGAACTATAGTTGAAGAGGACATAGAGAAGGATATTTGAACTATAGTTGAAGAGAAGGACATAGTGAAGGATATTTGAACCATAGTTGAAGAGGACATAGAGAAGGATAGTGAAGAATACTATTAGAAACCTTCACAATATATTGCTCTTAAAAAGTTACATATTACATTAGAAACCATGATACCATACTGATTAATCTATTTTATAAAGAAAATATGTGGACATAGATAAGGATATTTGAACTATAGTTGAAGAGAAGGACATAGTGAAGGATATTTGAACCATAGTTGAAGAGGACATAGAGAAGGATAGTGAAGAATACTATTACAAACCTTCACAATATATTGCTCTTAAAAAGTTACATATTACATTAGAAACCATGATACCATGCTGATTAATCTATTTTATAAAGAAAATATGTGGACATAGAGAAGGATATTTGAACTATAGTTGAAGAGAAGGACATAGTGAAGAATATTTGAACCATAGTTGAAGAGGACATAGAGAAGGATAGTGAAGAATACTATTAGAAACCTTCACAATACATTGCTCTTAAAAAGTTGCATATTACATTAGAAACCATGATACCATGCTGATTAATCTATTTTATAAAGAAAATATGTGGACATAGAGAAGGATATTTGAACTATAGTTGAAGAGAAGGACATAGTGAAGGATATTTGAACCATAGTTGAAGAGGACATAGAGAAGGATAGTGAAGAATACTATTAGAAACCTTCACAATATATTCCTCTTAAAAAGTTACATATTACATTAGAAACCATGATACCATGCTGATTAATCTATTTTATAAAGAAAATATGTATATAATCATATTACAATGAAAACCATAATTGTTCATTGCTCTTCGAAAGTCAAAACATAGTATTAGATACCATGATGATATAACTAGTATTAAAAAGGTATAGTAAGTTAAGCACCGAGCTTACTATGCAAACATTTGAAATATTCCTGAAAATATGTTTATATTTGGGACTGTTTTCATACTTGCTTGATGGCATGTATCTGACTGTATTAGTTTTTTGGACTGATCAGTTGCACTACACAGCTATATGTAACATGTAATCTCTCTCTAATGAAAGTTTACGAATTTTTTCTCTTTGAAAAAAACTAGTATTAAAAAGTTGAAAACTACAATAAAAACCATGATATCATTATACAACACCTACAAGGCAAACAGGAGAACTTTATATATTTGAAATATTCCTGAAAATATGTTTATATTTGGGATTGTTTTCATACCTGCTTGATGGCATGCATCTGACTGTATTAGTTTTTTGGACTGATCAGTTGCACTACACAGCTATATGTAGCATGATGGCTTAGCTAACGTGACAATTGAAAGTTATTATGAGTTTTTCTCCTTACCGCACCCCTCTTTAAGAAAAAAAAGAGTATTCCCAATTTGATCTCTTGCCAAAATTAGTATCCACATTGGTGTAGACAACTTACTTTAGTCCTTGCATTAATTCGATAATTGTTTCATTGCAGTTGGTTGGTGTGTTTTGTTATTTTCCTCAATTATGGGAGTACCATTATCTTCATGGTCACTCAGAGCTCAACTGGTACAGTTTCAAGCAAAGAGAAAGATGGATGTTCCGTTCAGACAAGGAGCTAGGAAAGGAGAAGATTATCTTAAAGAAACAGAGAGGATAGTGAAGATTACATTTCCAGATTCTTCGAGGGTTAACTATTTGGGTGACAATCTCTGGCGAGCTCGCCTGAGGCCTGTCACATTTTTCACCGTTACGGCCATCCCCTTCTGTGATGTCAAGTGAGTTCATTCATGTTTAAAAGCTTCCTAAACAACACCTAGTTTCAATTTCTTTGTTTTTTCATCTTTTGAAAGCGAACAGATCTAATGTAATCTCTCTCTAATGAAAGTTTACGAATTTTTTCTCTTTGAAAAAAACTAGTATTAAAAAGTTGAAAACTACAATAAAAACCATGATATCATTATACAACACCTACAAGGCAAACAGGAGAACTTTATATAGAGTGTTACAATGCAGATAAGTGAAGGTCACAGTGCAGAGTATAGAATGCGGATCTGAGACAGTGATACAGAAACAGACAGTAGACGCAGAAACAATAGCGTGCACGCCAAGATCTAACTGATTTTCAAGATCATAGCATAAATTACAAACTGATTTTCAAGATGGCGGACGTAACTACATACTGATTTTCAAGATGGCAGACGTAACTACATACTCGACAGATTTTCAAGATGGCGGACGTAACTGCGTACCAGCAGGAAGAGAGCCCCAACGCGGAACAGAGCAGCAACTCGGCCAGCAGGAACAGAGCACCAACGCGGCAATCAGAAACAGAGCAGCAAAAATCGACAGGAACAACAAAACTCGCGCCAACAATGAAAACAGTAACCTTACAACTTTCGCGGGCGATTTATTTATAAAAAATAGTTCGGCCGAAAGTCAAAGTTCGGCCGAACTCCTGTTGCCGGTTTTCCAAACCTCCGGCAAAAATTCTGTTTGCTACGCCGTCACAGTGCCGTCAATCTAAACGGACTCAAAAGTTCGGTCGAACTTTCTAAGAAAGTTCGGCCGAACTATTGCCGGAAAAATTTTTCTGCCCCCCAATTCTCACAAAAGTGTAACCCAGCTTCACGTTTCCGCCCCATAGTTAATTTTGTTTTTAAACATACCCTTGAAAGAGTATCCCATTATAGAAGAGCATCTATCCTTCTCAAAATGTATCAAACATTTGATCAAAAATTTAAATCTAAATGTAAATGAAACGAATACAACCTTTACCTTCCAACCATAATTATTATATTAATATATGATTAAAATTAACAACATATAATAAATATAAATGAAACGAATACAACCTTTACCTTCCAACCATAATTATTATATTAATATATGATTAAAATTAACAACATATAATTATACAGTGATGTGTGGTTTGACGGAAAGTTTCCTTGGGTGAAACTCAAGAGACCGCCGTTGACCACAGTTCAAATCTCATTGAGTATGTGGCTTGCTATGATCTTGGCTCAAGGAGTAGGCTCCCCCTTTCTCGAAGGGTCTCGACTCTACTCTAAAGAATTATCGATTCACCATGTGTTAAAAAAAAATAAAAATTAACTACATATAATTAAGATTAATAAGAAAAAGAATATAATATACTACCTCTAAACTATTATATCAATATATGATTAAAATTAATAATATATAATTAAAATTAATAACAATTAAACTTACGCAACTACCTCACCTCACCTTTGGTTTCCTTAATTCTAATAATCAAATTCTAGAATATTCGAGACACTTCTCGAAGCTACCGTATTTAGCCAACGGCAATATTGTCCATTTTCGGACGGTGTAAATGACATTTCGCGCTGGTTTTCTGGTTTGAAAATGGCGGGCCACCAGTTAACGCTTTTTCATTCGGATCAACAACTTCGTTATGCGGAGGTTTTGCAGCCTTCCGAGGTATGTAATTAGAGGTTTTCTTTATCTTTGCTTCGTGCTTCAGTTTGAACTTATTTTAAGAAATATCCTCTGACCTGATGCCGCAAAAGGCCGAACACGGATCTCAAATTCTTAAGTTTGGGCCAATTTTGATATTACGACATGTAAATGTCACAATTTTTAGCGGATTGCGGTTCTCTAGCGTTAATAAAATGATGCCTTGGCCAAATTGTTAAATTATTTAATTGTAATTTCCTCGAGGAAGTTCTTACGGAGACTCTGCTTAAATGCTAGCTTTTAAAAGACGAGGTTCTGCAGGTTATTTCCCGTATAAATTTCTTTCACTGAATAATAACGAAGAATCGTCGGGGCAGAAATTCTGGCTATGAATTTAAGATTATTTATATGTTCTTAGCGAACCGAGACGCCGTTCAGATTCTTAAATTTTCGCGAATTTGATTCTCCTCAAAACAGAAGGAAGTTTTTATGTAGACTGTGTTTAAATGCTAGCTGTTAAAGAGTCAAAATTTCGCATATTATTTTCCTTCTAGATTTATATTTTCGGGCTGTTTTTTACTCAAAGAATTGTCGAGGTGGACCTTTTTTGCCATTAATTTATGATTATTCATATATTCTCTGCAAATAGCGAACCGGCGCGTTCATCAAATTCCTAAAATTTGGCAACTCTGATGATAAAAAAACAGAAGTGCGTGCTTTAATGTTAGTTTTTAAAATGTCTGGTTTTGACATTTTGTTTCCTTTTAATGAGAAATAATGTGCGGTGGTTGAGTTTTTCGTTCCCTTGAGTTTAGGTTTATATGCATATGTTATGTTATTTTGCACGTAGAGAAGCGAGGTGTTCTTTAAAGACTAAATTTTAGGAATAACCATTAAAGACTAAGTTTCGATATTCCAAAAGCAACAAGTCAGTCTTTTATGCAAACTCTGTTTTAATGCTAGTTTTACGTTCTGGGGTTTGAGACTTTTGCCCCGAATTTAGGATTATTCGTCTGTTCTGTCCTTTTACATGTAAAGAAGTGAGGTGTTTCTCAAATTGTTAAATTTCGTTTTTTCAAACTTATAAATAACACAATTTTAGTTGATTATTTCTAACCGATGTCAAGATTTTTGCAGAATTATTTAGTTTTTCAAAAAACACATGGAAGTTTTTATGCACACTGTGCTTTAATGTAATAGATTTTATTATTTTAATGATGTTTTGTAATAGATTTTACATATGAATGAAAATGATTTATTTTTTTATATGAATGAAAATGATTTATTTTTTATTTTTATTTTTCACTCAAACCCAATAGCAATTGCTTTCTCTCCAAAGTTTATAGACTAACTTCAACCAAATAGACTCTCTGCTTCAATTAGTTCTGGAAATATATATATATATATATATATATATATATATATATATATTCAAAAGGATCCCGAGAATATTATAGGCACATAATCCTTTCGTGTATGCATTTTCATGTACTTAAAAGAGCTACCAAACCATGATAGAGTATTCTTGTATTTCAGATCCTTAAGGGGTCAACATTTTATATGACCTGTGCATACAAAAATCATTATGAGTCCAAGAAAGAAATTACTTCTGGAAGACAATGTTATTGCTCAAACTACTAGGGGTCCTAAAAGAAGGTCCTTGAAGGGCTACTAGCAGATTAAGGGCAACAATGGAGCAATAGCCCACTGTCACCTCGACTATGGCTCCCTACTCTTTACGAACTTTCACCGATGGGAGGAGACACAATATATTGAGGACCACGAAATAAATAGACCAATGATAGGGTGAGGGGTGATCCTAAGGGGACTATTCACAAGAGAGGCTCAAAAGTATAACTTGCTTGCTTTGGAGGGAAAGGTTGAAGGCTCTCAAGGAATGGCTCAAGGAGGATTTCAAGGTTTAAGTTTAGGGTAAGTATCTTAAAATGGAGGCTCTCAAACCCTAATGAAGGCTTGGATTCCAAGTGATCTTTGAAGAATTATCCTTAATAGTGTGTGGGACCACACGGGACTAAGTGGGGTTGGGGTTAGGTCAACGGGGTTAGGGTTTAGCAACCAATGATATATTGTTGATTTGGGGTAGCATCAGATGCGCTCTAAGCCTCAAATTTGTAGAGAAACTTAGACACATGCATTCTAGATAACCTAGAAATCGTTTGGGGAAATTCCACCCGAATTGTATCTTATTAAAACAATTAATTATTTTTAAAGGGACACTAAGTCTAAACTTAGGAAAATAAAATAATTAAAGTGAATTAATAGAATATGGGTGTGAATGTTCTAGAAAAGGCGAATTGAGTAAAAAGTTAATTTAGCCATTAATTAAAGATCTAATCTGGGCTCTTGAAGTTTCAACTAGAAGAATATAAGAATGGCTTGAAGGGTCAATTGGAAAACACATTTGGCGGAGTAAAGATCAAGAGATCGTTTTTCTGAAGTGAGTAGTGCTCAGAGGAAATATCGATCAAGAGATCTTTTGTAGAGAGGGGCAGTAATTCCGGTTGGAAGGATTCCCGAGCTGGATAGTGCATAACAGTAGAGATAGAGAGAGCCATAGCGGTAGCGCAAAGCCAGTGACGTAGTGCTTACGCAATCACTACGTAGAGCCTGAAGGGAAGTTGTACTTTTATTGAGGAGACAACGTTTGGCCAGTGCCAGATCTTGGAGAGATTTTTCGGAGGCCAGTTGGCCTCAATTTCCAACCAATAGATAGACCAACGCAAAAGACAGAGGTAGTCGTAGTTGTGATGTAGAGACCGCGTGGGTGACACAGTCACTACGCAGAGGCAACGCAACACAGTGCAGTTTGAGTGCTGATCAGTGTTGGGTTTCCATGGAGGAGTGAGGTTTGTCTCACAAGATCTCTTCTGTCAGTTTATCTGCATGATTTGACGGATTTTTCAATCATAGACTTGTACTCATAAATATTTACTGCATAATACATAAACCCTCAGTTGTTGCATTGGTTTTTCCACTTTGGGTTTTTTTTTTTTTTAATTTTTATTTTTCCGGGGACATTTGTATAAAAATAACTGTGTCAGATATGTGTGTGATATATTCTTGTTCAGTTTTGTTTTCGCACTTGTATTTCTTTCACAGTTTGTTTGTGTAGGTTGCAGTGTAATGTATTTATTGTTTGCCGTAGAAAACTGCAGACAAATTGTTAAGTTAAAATTAGCAATTAGGTGAATATCTTCCAGTTGCTGCAATAGGATTCAGAGTTTCACAGAATTTTCACATGGTATTAGAACTTATTTAAGTTGAGTGAAGGAGGAGCAAAGAACATATCCAATAGATTCAGCGTTGGTGAAGTTGGGGATCAAAGAGCTGCGTAAACAACAGATTGATTTCCCAATGAAGTGTGCAGTTCAAGCCAAGAGGGCTAGTTGCTGCAAGGAAATCTCTCCCTGAGTGAGATGACAAAGAGGTAGGATTTTCTAGATTGTAGTGTTTCCACAACAGAGGGAGCAACGTAGGAGATCAACAACTGGAGGGACGCAGTTTGTTGTGCAACAGTGATTGCTGGTGCAAAAGTGTCAGGAAGAGTAGCTGAGACACATTTTGGGGATTTTTGACCTCAAAGAGTTTCATGCCCAAGAAACTCTGATTTCCTGTGTAGAAGCAATAGAGTTCGTGATTTATTTGGCCTGCTCCAGCAGGGAGTGCGTAGAGCTAGCTACGCAGAGGGTTAGAGGCAGCAGATCGACAACGTGTGGGGGATTTTCCTCAGAGAATTCCTAGTTGGGGAATTCTAATTCTTGATAGTTGAGCAGCATTATTGTGTGGCAGATCTACTATCTCCAGCAGGGAGTGCGTAGGCCAAGCCAATAGTTGCACAGAGGAGAGATGGAGCAATTTGACATTTTTGTAGATATGACCTCGGATGGGCAGGATACATGGAAGAGCAACAAATTAGATCCAAATGCTGCAGATTTCTCACATGGATTAGTATCCTTGGTATAGGAGCCCATCAGAATCAGTAGCAGGAGGATCACAGTGTCAGCAAGAGCAGTTAGTCATTTAGATGACAGTTGCATAGCTAGTTGTAGTTCAGTTTCAAAGGGAGACAGTTGCAGAACTAGTTGTAGTGACACTGTCAGCGTGAATTGCCCAGTTACAGCATGCAGGTGCAGTTCCAGCCAAGAGATTCCCAGTGCAGAGCTACGCAATCCAGTTTCCAGCATAGGAGGACAGTGCAAGTTTCCAGGAGGGAGCAGAGAGATTTCCCATAGGGAGATCGAGACTCGGAGGGAGTCTAGTTTCAGAGGGAGCAACCCTATGGAAGCTAGTACTTCAGGATATGAGGAGACCAAACTCATTATTACAGTAGTTGCTGTGAAAATTTCAATTCAGAAATTTATTTCTGCAGTGATAGATTTATTTCTCCTACTCGTTATTTCAATAAGTTATTTACATAATTCTTTCAGTAAATTTCAAAATAAATACTATTGCAACATTCACTTGTGTATATGTAGAGAAAGGAACAGTAAGAAATATAAGCATAAGAAACAATCACATGTACACACTTATTTTTGGACAATTGTCTCCGGAAAAACCCAATGCGGGAAAATCGATGCTGCAAATGAGGGTTTATATATTATTCTTCAGCAATGAATTCTTTCCAAGGAATAGATTGGCAAATTTTTTTAGAAAACACCTGAGATAAATTCTCCGGTTCCTTCTGGAGATTTTCTGACACTCGGAAAACCCATTGTCTCCCTCTGTGTCACTCTGCGTGCTTCTTTGTGCAGTCCCTGCGCTGGACTGCATCACTCTGCGTGGGCACATTGCGCTATTGCTCTGCGCTGCCTTCTGTGGCCCTCTGCGTCCTCCTCTCCTTCTCTATCACTGCTGACTTCCTCTCCTTCTGCCTTTGCAACTCTTCCCTGCAACTCTCCCTCTGAAATCGAATTCTATTCCTTCAGAATTGACTTCCTTCGGGTTACTGAGTGTGTGCTCGACTTGCTTTCCAAATGATGCTCAAGCCTTATTTTATAATTTTCTCATTGATGAATCAACGACCGAGATTAGAAGTCTAATCAATGGCCAAGATTAAAACTTGACTTGATCTTTGTTCTCTAGAAGATTCACACTCTGTTTTATTAATACCCATTAATTTTTTAATTTCCCTAAGTTTAGACTTAGGGTCTATATTAAAATAATTAATTATTTTAATCCAACATAAAACGAGTGGAATTTCCACAAACGGTTTCTAGGTTCTTTGTAATACTGATGTCCAAGCCTCCTTACAAATTTTGAGACTTGGAACACTTTCTGATGCTACAAAAATCAACAGTTGCAGCACCTGTGCAGAAGCATCAATAGAGTAGTAATAACACTAATATCAGTAGATCATATTTTGCCATGATTGCCCAGATATCGCCAGGGGAGCATTGGGGTGATCTGGAGCTGTAGCTTAGTAGAGTTGCAGTTGGGCAGGATCCTTGAGGAGTCTACCTCTCAGATCATCACCTTGCTACGGGAGCCCAAATCAAAAGTAGCGGGATGGACGGGTGCTAGTTGGTGCAGAGGAGTTCAAAAGTGACAGTACAGGAGTTAGCAACACCAAAGTCTGAGCAGCGCAAAGCAAAGTTGGCAGCAGTTCAGGAGCCAGTAGTAGTGCATCAACTTTAGAGGGACAACGTAGAGGCTTGCAGCAGTCAGATCTTCATCACCAAGATGCATCATACTTGTCCAATTTTGGATGTTTTTCAGTTGTAGTAAGCAATTGTGATGTAGTGCAGTAGCAGTTGGCAGTGGTAGAGTCAGCAGCAACACAGATCCAGAATTGAGAGGGAGTTGCAGTACAGATGCAGTATTGACAGTGGCAGTGTCAACAACAGTACAAATGCAACATTTGCGCAAAGTTGATGGGCAGCAGTGTCATACATCAACAGCGCAGAGGGAGATGTTACAGAGTCAGAGTAGAACTCAGAGCGTGTATTGCTAGAGCACATTCCTCGCTAAGAGGGAGTGTTGATTTGAGGTAGCATCGGATGTGCTCTAAGTTTAAAAATTTGCAGAGAGGCTTAGACACGTGCATTCTAGATAACCCAGAAATCGTTTGGGGAAATTCCACCCGGATTGTATTTTATTAAATAATTAATTATTTTTAAAGGGACCCTAAGTCTAAACTTTGGAAAATAAAATAATTAAAGTGAATTAATAGAATATGGGTGTGAATGTTGTAGAAAAGGTGGATCAAGTCAAAAGTTAATCTTAGCCATTGATTAGAGATCTAATGTAGTATTTCAAAAGGGAGAATGACAGTAATATAAAGCAATAATAGAATAAAAACTACAACAAATAAAATTGTACCATCAATACATGAAAACTGGAGCCAGAAAGATGAACTAAACCATTTTATTAACACTCGAATTGAGTACAATAAAGGTGCTAGAATGGGTGCATGTGGGTGTGCTCAAGGTAGGCTGAAATACATCTCAAGCCCAGTTGAAATGACTCACTGCAAATGGCTCTGCGTGGCTCTGGTGTTGTGCTGCTCTGCCCATAAATGCTGCTGTTGCAAACTTTGCACTGTTGGTTGGGCTGCTTTAAGCGCTCAAAAAATTCTGGGATTTGGACATCGGACTCTACTCAAGAAACTCACAAAAACCCGTGAAGGAATTGTGGAATGCTTAACTTCAGAAAATTGCCCCTGTTGGGCTTGACCCACTGCGTTGCTGGCTGAAGCTCCTCTTGGAGAAATCACTGCAAAATTGTCCCAAATGCTGAGCAATCACCCTGTTAGGAAGCCCTTAGCTTCCCCACCAAATCTCAGCTGCAAACTATCCCTCTTCTCTCCTCCCAGAACACCCTTCTAATTGGAATGCGTCCCTACTACGCAGTCCCCAGAATGATAACACTCTCCCTGCAATATTGGCTGTGAAATATTCCCCCAAAATGGTGAATCTCCTCTCCTGAACAAGCACTCAAAGTCCCCCGAGGCAGAGGTTGAGATCTTCGCTTGAAAATCTCGTGTGCTAAACAACACTGCAAACTTGGCTCCTGGCACAAGCGTGCTATGTCAAAATGGCAATAAAAAAGGTAAGTGAATGAACGAGGAATGAGGTTGCCTTTCCTTCCTTTTGTCAAATGCCCCCAATGTTCCCTTTGGGCCCCACCATGGACTGTGCCAGCGTTGCCTCATCGAGCCAATGCCAGCGTTGCCTCTATTGAGCCTCCCACACGCTGCCACCTAAGGAGCTGCCTCCAATTCGATGCTGACCACTTAGGACCCCACTAAGGCCACAATTTTCCCTTGGGAACTATAGGAATAGGCTGTAGCTTTCCCCAATTATTATTTGTGGGTCCTCGACCCACCTTATTTTTGCCTAACATTAGAGACAGCAAAATTTATTAAAATTTAATATTCTAATTAGCGAAACTGCTAGTTAGGAACATTACAGTCCTCCCCGCCAAGAAGTTGCTTGCCCTCAAGCAACTGCAGTGATGGATGTTGGAGGATCTGCTCCTCTTCCCAAGTGGCATCCTCATCTCGAAGGTTCCTCCACTGAATCAAGTATTCCTTCACCACCCGGCTCCTCAAGTGCCTCTCCCTAGTATCTAGGATAGCCTTTGGCTAGAGCACTAAGTGCCCCTCATCATCTGTAGGAGGCATCTTGGTGGCTACTGTCACCCGCTGTCCCAAGGCCTTCTTAAGGCAAGACACATGGAAAATGTTATGTATCTGGCTTCCCTGAGGTAGCTCCTACTCATGCTACCTCCCCCACTCTCCGGATGACCCTGTATCGCCCATAGAAGCGGGGCTTGAGCTTCTCGGCCCCCTTCTGCTTCAGCGCAGATTGTCTGTAAGGCTGAAGGCAAAGGTAAACCAAGTCCCTCACATCAAACTGCCTCTCCACATGTCCCTGGTCTGCATACATCTTCTGCTAATTCTGAGTTGTCACCAAGTTATCCTTGAGAGCCCTGAGAATGTCTTGGCTCCCTTGGATCTAGTCTTTGGCCCTTGGGGCCTTGCTAGCTCCAAACATAACATCAACAAATGTTAGTGCATCATAACCATACAAAGCACAAAAAGGAGTCATACCGGTAGACATGTGGAATGTCGTGTTGTAGCAATATTCTCCCAAGTGTAGCCATCGCAACCAAGCTTTCTGCTGCCGCGTGACATAGTTACGCAAGTAGCCCTCCAGCCACTTGTTAACTATCTTGGTTTGCCCATCTGTCTACAGATGGTAACTTGTGCTTGGGGTAAGTTCTGTGCCCACCAATTGGAATAGCTCCTGTCATTGACTATGGTCTTGGGGAGACCATGCAATTTGAAAATGTCCCTGAAAAACAACTCGACCACCTAGGAGGACGTGTACCGGGCTGAGATGGCGAAGAAATGTGCGTACTTCGTCAATCTGTCAACCACAACGAAGATACAGTATTTTGCTCTACACCATGGGCAACTCGGTGATGAATTCCATCGAAATACTCTCCCACTTACCTTCATGGATGGGAAGCGGCTATAGCAAACTTGCCAGATGGGTCAACTCCCCCTTATTCCCTTGAAAACCAAGCACTCTCGGGCATGTCTCAATACATCCTCCTTGAGGCCCTTCCATGAGAACCTCCCTCTAATGGTTCGGTTAGTCTTGGTGAACCTCTGGTGCCCAGATAATGGAGATCATGGGCTGCATGCAAAATCTTCTCCCCCAACTGGGAGTTAGCTGTCAAATAGATCCGGTCTCGGTAGTAAATCACCTCATCCATGACGCGGTATAGGTCATCCGTCACTTGCCCATCGAAAATCTCACATGCAAACCGATCCTTCGAGTATTCGACTAGTAGTTGGGCCTTCCAATCTGCCTCAATACTCATCAGCAAGAGGAACGCTGGTCTCCTCGACAAAGCATTAGCCACCATGTTATGCTTCCCTTTGACGTATTCAATGTCAAACTCGTAAGCTTGAATCTCACTGACCCACTTCTGCTGCCTCTCCTGAATCTGTCTTTGCTCTAAGAAAAATCAGAGGCTGTTGTGGGTCTGTCCTTACCTTGAACCGGTTCCCCACCAAGTACTGCCTAAACTCGGCTAACGCATGCATGATGGCTAGCATCTCTTTGTCATATGTGGGGTAAAGCCTCTCGTGAGGCAAGAGTTTCAAGATCTCAAAGGCAATGGGATGCCCCTCCTGCATCAATACGACCCCCACTCCTTCACCGGATGCATCGCACTCCAAAATGAAAGGCTTGCTAAAATCTGGAAGTGCAAGGACTAGACAACTACTCATCACCTGCTCGAGGCAATCAAATGCCTCCTGTGATGTAGAGGTCCAAGTGAAGGCCCCCTTCTTTTTCAAATCTGTGAGAGGCACTGCCAGCTGTGAGAACCCCTTCACAAACTTCTGGTAGTAGGTGAAAATGCCCACAAACCCTCTCAACTTTGTGACATTCTTGGGATCTGGCCTATCCCAGATGGCCCTAATCTTCTCCTCATGCACCCTCACTCCATCGGTGCCTTTAATGTGCCCCAGGTAGAGCATCTTTGTCAGCCCAAACTCGCACTTGGAGAGCTTCGCATAAAACTACTGCTCCTCCAATATGCGAAGCACTGTCTCTGCATGCTGTAAATTCTCCTCCCAAGTTCGGCTGTAGATCAGTATGTCATCAAAGAACACTAGCACAAACTTTCTCAATTGCCCACGAAACACGTGGTTCATACATGACTAGAAGGTAGCGGGAGCATTGGTTAGCCCAAAGGGCATCACTAGAAACTCAAAGTGGCCATAGTGGCACCTGAAAGCTGTCTTAGGGACATCCTTGTCCCTCAGTCGTATCTGATGGTACCCCGACCTCAGATCTATCTTGGAGAAGAACTTGGCTTCCCTCAATTCATCCATTAGCTCATCAATCCGCAAAATGGGGTAGCAGTTCTTCATTGTCTTCTTGTTCAAGGCCCTTTAATCGATACACATCCTCAGCGTATCGTCCTTCTTCTTCACCAAAACCACTGATGAAGCAAAAGGGCTCGAACTCGGTCGGATATGCCCCAATGCTAGGAGCTCATGTATGGCCCTCTCAATCTCATCCATATAGGCCTTGGTGTGCCTATATGGGGTGGTAATCACAGCCTGGATCCCCTACTCTAGCTTGATGCTGTGCTCGAATCCCTAGTTTGCTGGTTGTGCTGGTGGTATGTCCCCAAAAACCGTGGAGTACCTATCAAGTATGGCCTAGATATTCGGGTGAGGTGGCTTTGCTGCTCCACTAGCCTTTGAGACCCTCAACTCGATAGCCCACTCTATATCCCCATGCCTTAAGTCGGCCTCCATCCTGTTGAGAATTAGGTAGGGCTAGGTTTAATTCAAATTCTCTACTTGATAATTACTTGTGAGCTTACTTCTTTTACTTATATATTCTTTTCTTAGCTTATTAGGTGTTTCATCAAGTTAATTATCAAAACACAATTTGAAATTTTTTGAATCTAAACCGAAAATCCTATTGCAACCAATCTGATTTACTTCTCCTACTTGTTTTTCTTTAATTAACAAGTTATTTTCTGAATAATTTAGGAAAACATCAAATTAAATACAATGCAGCCTACACAATTATACAGATCAAGTGTTGAAAAATAAGTAAAGCACACAGACAAAGGGGACACTTATTTTTGGACAATTGTCCCTAGAAAAACCCAATGCAGGAAAATCGGTGCAATAGTTATGAGGGTTTAGATTATTATGCAGATTTCTGGATACAATCTAGGGTGCCAAATCCAGCTCACCCAAAAGAGAAAATCCTCTGCAAAAGTACCTCTATTCAGAGACAGATATTTTGGTTGATCCAACAACAGAATGAAAAAAACCCAAGGTGACTGTGCTGTCCCTAGTGCTGCGCAGCGATGGCTGCAACACGCTATGCTGAGATTGCATCACCTCCTCTAGTGGCTGTGTCACCCTCCTTGTGAGCCTTCCTGGCTCAAAAATCGATTTGCTGAATGGTTGCCCGATCTGCCTCATAGAAACCCCAACTCAACTGCTCAAGTGACTGTGTCACCCCTTCTGGCTCTGCGTGAGCCCTGCTGGCTTTGCGTCACCCTCTTAAGGGTTGCGCTGTCTTTGCTGGTGTTGATCTGCCTCTCTGCACTTGTATTCTCGGCCTTGGATTGAAGTCTCGCTACTGAACTGCCCCTCACTACACTGAATTACTCAGATCTGATCTTCGTCTGAGCATTGCTCCATCAGAAGAATTCGATTTCTAATTTTAGTCTCTGTGTGTATTATCCCACTAACCCCACACCTTCCTTTAATACTTTTCCTGTTGATGAATCAACGGTCATGATCTAATCTCTAATCGACGGCTAAGATTAGAAAAGACTTGATCTTCGTCACCTAGAACATTCTCACCCACTTGTTAAATTAATTCACTTTAATTATTTAATTTCCCTAAGTTTAGACTTAGGGTCCCCATTAAAATAATTAATTATTTGAATAACTTAAGCTCTGGGTGGAATTTCTCCCAACGATTTTCTGGGTCTTGGAGATCTCATGTGTCGTAGCCCCTCCACGAAGAATTGGAGCTAGAGCACATTCGGTGCTACCCCAAGAATCAACACTCCCTCCTAGCAAGGAATGTGCTCTAGCAATACTTAAATACCAGAAGCATCACCCTGATTCAAGACATCGGTCCTTTGCGCTGCTGATTCTTGGTTGCTGCCCCTCATCCACTGCGCTGCTGCCTTCTGTACTGCTGCCCATGACAATGCCACTTGTCATTGCGTCATCTGTACTGCAACTCCCTCTCAAATGCTGCATCATGCTGCCCATAGCACTGCCACAGCTAATTGCTGCACTGCAACTCAGTTGCTGAGACTTAAGCAACTGAAAAATCCACCAAAACTTGACATACAAGTAAGTTTGGATGCATTTCGATGGTGAAGCTCCCTCTGCTACTAATTCTGCGTTGACCCTCTGATGCTCTGTGTTGCTGGTGCTCTGCACTTCGCTGTTGAAGTCCATCAACCATTGCGCTGCTTCAGTCTTCAATGTTCTAGCTCTGCCATTGTTTCTCCATCCTCCTCACACCAAATGACTCCATTCATCCTGCTACTGTCATTAAGGGCTCCTGTAGCTCGTATGTGATCCAAGAGTTTGGGTACCTCAAGTATCCTGCTCCTCACTGTAGTTCGAAAGAACTACATATCAATGTCGCCCCACCTCTTTTCTCGAGGCACATGAGCACTCATGGCCACATTGTCATCATCTCCATCATCATCCTTAGCTGTGGCAGCCTTCAAATCATAATCTTATTTGCCTTTCTTTTTCATAGGGCATGTTGTGGCGAAATGCCCTAATCAAGGTTACTTGGGAGCGGGAGTGGGTGCGGGAGTGCCATTTTCAAAAGCTCCCGGTCCGGGAGCGTTACACAGCAGGCATGATGAAGCAGTTCACCCCTCTTGGGCTACATCTATTGGTCCAGCTCCCAATGGCATGTTCCTCTTTGTCATTATGCTCAAAATTGCAAATACATGTGTTTACAAGCCTCTAATGGTTGTTTTCTTTGCACCAGTGGCTCTGGAATGCTCAAATTGGTTTAAGTAGACTTTTGTTTTACCAAAATTGGTCGAAAATTGACCTCCCAAAGTGTTTTTCCCAATATCAGCTAGAAAAACTCCACTAAAAGTGGAGAACTGCAGTTAGTTTGGTAAAATCCACCTAATTTTTAGAGGCGCACTAAACTCCCGCCACTTAAACCGTTTGAATTGAAGTGAAGTGGTTAGGGTGGGGTGGTCACATGCCGACTCCCTGCCTTAATCTCCACGGTTTAATGTTTGTATTAAACTCCGCATTGGAGAGGAACTCGGATGTGACATAGTTCCGAAAAAGTGTTGCATTTAAAACCATCATACTGCGCCATGTGACCGTTATGGTTTTTCCGCCGGAGGTTACGTTATGGTCAACCGTCATTTGCATTTTAATGTCACGTTGTGACATGTGATCACGACCACGAAAAACTGCCGGAGTTTACGTTTGTTATAACTGCCAGTTGAAGAACTGTTTGATGTTGCAGTTTAGAACGTCATGTGAGCAACAATCCTTGGGGCTGCTGGCGGTCCCCCCCTCAACCTTGTAACGTTAACACTTTAAATTAATGCGGCAGACATATATGTTAAGAAACACATGGTAGCCTGACTGGTGCAGGTCTTGGCGTGCAGGCCGGAGGTCAGAGGTCGAACCCCCCGGACCTCACATAAATTTTGGTCTAATCACCTGGGGACATGTGGCAGCCTCTGGGCTTGCCATGTGTCACCCATCCAATGGTGCCACTTAAAACCCGTACAACTCCATCCAACGGTCCAGAAACAAACTTTGTACAACCAAATCAATGGCCCAGAACCATCCATGTGTCAGATTCTGATTGGGTTTTAGAAAAGGGAATATTCCTAGTATATGCCACCTGCTGACTATCCCTGCATGCTGACTGGGCATCCCAGTCACCCTGTCACAAAAATTTTAGCTGTTTAGGAAAACGAACAAAACATGATATCTTCCTCATACGACATCGATTTTTCGAACCGTTTGCGGCGTCGGAATCACAATGACGAGACCTTTCCGGTTGCTCAGGTTCGGTACATTTTTGAGCACTTTCAATTTTGAGCATAACACATGATCTCCTGCTCACACCTACCCACTGGGAAGCTTTTGGACCCCAAAAGACTTTATTTACTTTTTTAGAAAATGAGGGTACAACTCCCTCACCTTTTCAACTTCCATCCACCTTGCCTTACTTGGTTTGCTGCCCTTGAGTTTAATTCGAAGATAATCGACACTTCCCCTCTTAGAAGTGCGTGTCCTCCTGTCAAGGATGGAATCCTCCTTGAGCTCGTCCAAAACTTCTGGCGAGAAATCTTCTATAGATGGCAGCTAAATATCACTCCCTTGATCATCAATCAAAGGAGGCTCATACAAATGTAAATTTTCCACATTGACAACGGAATACATTTGCATATATGAAGGAAAGTCAAGTTGAAATGCATTATTACCAACTTGTTCAATGATCTTGAATGGACCATAACGAATGGGCTTGAGCTTTTTACCTTCTCCTTGCATCCTTTCTTTGCTTATGTGCAACCATACTTCATCTCCTTCTTGAAACTTGTGATCAACTCTATGTTTGTCATGGCTCTCCTTGTATTTGCTTTGACTCTTCACAAGTTGTTCTTGAATTTGTTGATGAATAATCTGAATTTTCTGAATGAAATTTCTAGCCTTGTCAATATCACTATGCCCATCAATTGCAACATCCTTCTCAAAGATGAAGTCTAATGGCGATTTCGGCAAATACTCAAAGCATGCTTCAAAAGGTAAAGTATTTATTGAAGAGTGCTTTGGCCGGTTGTAAGCGTGCTGAATGTAATGCAGTTGCTCATCCCACAACTTGGGATGTTTGCTACAATATCCTCTCAATAGATGCACAACGGTTCTGTTCACCACCTTGTTTTGGCCATTAGTTTGTGGATGAAAAGCAATACTCTTTTTCAACTTTGCGTCCATCATCTTCCAAAGATTGGACCAAAAATTCCCAATGAACCTGGAATCCCTGTCACTAACAATAGAAGTTGGAAAACCATAATGAACCCATACACGTTGAAAATAAAGTTCAGCAGTGTGTTCAACAATAATGGTTTTCTTACATGGCATAAGTATACACATTTTACTAAATCTATCCACAACTACATAAAGATAATCATGCTGTTTTCTTGACATAGGTAGACCTCCAACAAAGTCCATGGAGACACTCTCCCATGGCCTTGATGGTACCGGTAGTGGCGTGTACAACCCAAGCTTCCTATTGCTAGGCTTGCTTGTTGCACACATAGAACATCGTCTTATAAAACGTGATACACTATCTATCATGCGAGGCCAATAGCAATACCTCTGTAGATGCACCACTGTTTTGCTTACCCCAAAGTGTCCAACAACGAGAGACGAATGAGCCTCTCTCATGACACTAAGTCTCTCTCCTTGTGGTATACACAGCTTGCCCAAATGAAACAACAAATTGTTATGCGTGTGATAATCATTTTCTTCAACTTGATTCCCTTCACTCAAACTAGCATACACATCTTGAAAATCAGCATTAGATGCATACTCTTCTATGTAACTCTCATGTACAATAGAATCATTTTTAAGTAAAGTAGAAGCACTTATAATTGGCCTTGAAAGCATATCAACAACTTTATTGAAAATACCTTTCTTGTACCTTATAACCAAGTGAAATTGTTGAAGAAATCTCATCCACCTGAAATGTCGTGATTGCTGCAAATTTGTTTGCGACTGCAAGTATTGTAATGGTTGGTGATCGGTATGTATAATCGTCTCTTTACCCATCAAGTAGTGTTTCTACTTCTTGACGCTTTGTACCAACACATACAGCTCTTTGTCATATGTGTGATAATTAGTTACAACACCATTGAATATTTCAGAATGAAAAGCGATAGGCTTACCATGCTGCAAAAGTACTATGCCCATGGCATAATCACTAGCATTGGTTTCTATCTTGAATGGCTGTCTCAAATTTGGTAATGCAAGGACTGGAGCTGAACTGATCTTATCTTTTAAAGCTTCAAAAGCTTGCTGTTGTTTGCCTCCCCATTGGAAGCCTTTCTTCACACTTGTCACTGCATGCATAGGTGCTGCTATGGCAGAAAAGTTAGCAATAAAATTTCTCCAATATTGAGCTGTGCCTAAGAAACTTCTTACCTCGGTTATTGTTTTGGGAGTGGGCCAATTTACAATGGCTTCCACTTTAGAAGGATCAATTCTCAACTCGACTCCTCCTACAATATGTCCCAAATAAACCAGAGAAGTCTTTCCAAATTCACACTTAGACATCTTAAGAAATAATTGCTCTTTCTTCAAAACATCAAGCACTCTTTTCACATGCAAGACATGTTCTTCTCTTAGTATATCATCTATATACACAATCACAAAGTCATCAAGAAATGGACGCAAAACATTATTCATAACACGCATGAAAGTCGCTGGTGCATTACACAAACCAAACAGCGTAACTAACCACTCAAAGAGTCCTTGTTTGGTTTTGAATGCAGTCTTCCATATATCACTTTCTGCAATTCTTACTTGATGATATCCACTTCGTAAATCTAACTTAGCGAAAAACTTTGCTTCTTTCAGCTGATCTAGCAAATTACCTATCCTTGGGAGTGGGTATCGATTCTTTACCATTATCTTGTTCAAAGCTCTGAAGTCTACACACATGCGCAAGTCCCATCTTTCTTCGGAATCAAGACTATGGGTGAACCGCATGGCCAAGTGCTTGGCCTTATGAGTCCCTTGTCCAACACGTCCTTGATTTGCCTCTTTATTTCAGCATTCTCCATTATCGACATGCGATACATGTCGATGTTTGGAAGAGGACAATCTTGTTGTAATTGAATCTCATGTTGAATCTCCCTTTTAGAAGGCAATCCTGTTGGCTCCTGAAACATCTCATGATGTGCATCAACTACATCATATAAATCTGATTTCAACTTAGGATCACAATCCTCAAACGACTCATGATTAACATCAGCTTTAGGCTTAATCATTAGAAGAACACAATTCTTACTTGAATTCACTAGCCTCTTTACCTGTCCAGCATTTACCATTGCAATATTTGTCTTCTTAGGATGTGCTCTAACAATGAACTCCTTGCCATCTTTGAATAAATGGTATTTGTTTTCATGAAGATGGACGATCGCTTTCCTGTCACACAAGTAAGGACCGCCCATCACAATACCTGTAATATCAAGCGGAACCACATCTAATTCAACTGTGTCAACAAAATGTGCAGTTATTACAAAGCGCAATATGCACTTCTTTGAAACCTGTAAATTTGTATCCTTACAAATCCACCCAAGTGGATATGGTTTTGGATGTGGAATGGTCTCAAGATTAAGTTTCTTGACCAAGTCTTCAGAGATTAAGTTTGCTTGTGATCCACTGTCAAACAGTGTGTCAATCTTGGTATGTTTGGATATGACCCTCACATGAAATAGTTCAATTCTCTCTTCTTCATTTGGAGCTTGTATGTGACAGTTTGAAGTATTAGTACTAGGTTTTGTTTCAATTTCTTACCCCTTCATGTTCTTCAAGCCCAAGGCAATAGTTTTTGATTCATCACCTGAATCCTCCCTTAAGTCATGTTGAGTTGTAGCTGCAGTTTTCTGCTTCCCTTTATTATTGTTATACTTGGGTCTCTTTTCAGGATGTAATTTCCAACAATTTTTTTCTTCATGGCCTTCTCTTGAACAATGTTTACAAACCACTTTCTCTTCCTCGTTCTTGACATATGCATTCTTTTTGCCCTTACCTTTTGAGGTCTTCTCTTTGTTTTTCCCCTTAAAAGGTTTCTTTCTACTCTCATCAATAATGTTTTTCCCTCTAGCTTCTAGATGTGTGGCCTGAACACAAACTTCATCTAAGCTTGTAGGGTTAAACATGAGAATAGTATGTTTTAGGTAGCTATGTAAGCCTCCTATGTACTTCAGCAAAGTATTTTGACTCTGCAAATCTACCCCTAATAAGAGAGCTCTTCTCCTAAATTCTTGGGTGTATTTTTGTACATTTTGTCCTTTCAATTGTCTAAAATTTTTTCAGTTCATTATGGCTTTCTGCATGTGAGCTAATGGATAAAATTGTTGTTTTAATGCAGTAATGAAATCAGTCCATGATAGGATAATCTTACCATGTTTTTTGATCTCCTCCTTTGTCTTGGATTCCCACCAAACAAGTGTTGCACCTTCCATTTTCAATGAAGCTAGTTGGATTTTGGTATCATCATCATGAAGGTTCTGAATTCTCAAATAGACCTCCAATTGCCTAATCCAATTATCAAGATTTTCTGTATTGACTTCACCATTAAACATTGGCAATTCAAACTTAACATCAAGTTTTAGAAAATGACTTTTACCAGTGTTCTTTGACTTGTGTGACTGGTGTACTGAAGATGAAGTAGAGGATGATGATGACGAGGGTGAGGATGGTGACTTTCCATTGTCTCCATTTCCTCCATTGCCCTTCTTCGATTTATCTTCATCATTGTGACCTCCTGATGATCCCTGACCTTCCTTGTGAAGTTTGGATCCTTCTCCTTCTAGTCTTTCATTCCTTTCTTGATAAAGGACTCTCACCATTTCAGTCATGTCAAGGAATGCTTTCCTGAACACTCTTTCTTCTTGTTTGGGATCCACCTCTTCATGGATTTCTTCTTCTCCTGGAGGCAAGCTTAATGCTACTTCTGCTTCTTTTGGAGGTGAACTAGGTGGTGGAGAATGTGGCAATCTTGCCCTCCTTTGCTGTGGCTCACTTTAAGAACCTCTTGCTTCCACCAATTTGTCTTCTCCTCTCTTAAGCTTGAGCTTAGTAAGCATGAAAACCCTTGCAAACAATTAAACAAATCTTTGCACACAAAACACCAGAGATTAAACTCCAGCTCTGATACCAACATGATCTGAAAGAAGTGTATTAGTTTGTTGTGCTAAGTGTCCTTTTAGCAATAAAAACATGTACAATTTGTCTCCATTTGTTTGCCTAAGGAATGCGTGTTTTAACCATGAAACTTAGATGAATTTGTGAACTTTAAGCATGAAAATAAGCCTAAATAACACTGTACATCAATGTATAACAAAGAAAAAACATCACACATAAGTTTTACACAGCAGGCATGATGAAACAGTTCACCCCTCCTTGGCTACATCTGCTGGTCCAGCTCCCAATGGCATGTCCCTCTGTCATTATGCTCAAAATTGCAAATACATGTGTTTACAAGCCTCAAATGGCTGTTTTCTTTGCACCAGTGGTTCTAGAATGCTCAAATTGGTCTAAGTTGACTTTTGTTTTACCTAAATTGGTCGAAAATTGACCTTCCAAAGTGCTTTTCCCAATATCAGCTAGAAAAACTCCACTAAAAGTGGAGAACTGCAGTTAACTGCAGTGGTAAAATCTACCTAATCTTTAGAGGCACACTAAATTCCCGCCACTTAAACCGTTTGAATTGAAGTGAAGTGGTTAGGGCGGGGTGGTCACATGCTGACCCTCTGCCTTAATCTCCGCGGTTTAATGTTTGTATTAAACTCCGCATTGGAGTGGAAATTGGATGTGGCATAGTTTCGAAAAACTGTGGCATCTAAAACCATCATACTGTGCCATGTGACCATTATGGTTTTTCCGCCAGAGGTTACGCTACGGTCAACCGTCATTTGTATTTTAATGTCACAGTGTGACATGTGATCACGATTGCGAAAAATCGCCCGAGTTTACGTTTGTTATAACCGCCAGTTGAAGAACTGTTTGATGCTGCAGTTTAGAGCGTCATGTGACCAACAATCCTTAGAGTTGCTGGTGGGTTGGTATCGCTAGCGGTCCCCCCCTTAACCTTGTAATGTTAACACTTTAAATTAATGCGACAGATATATATGTTAAGAAACACATGGTAGCCTGACTGGTGCAGGTCTTGGCATGCAGGCAGAAGGTCACGGGGTCGAACCCCCCGGACCTCACATAAATTTTGGTCTAACCTCCTGGGGACACGTGGAACCCTTCGGGCTTGCCATGTGTCACCCATCCAATGGTGCCACTTAAAACCCGTACAACTCCATCCAACGGTCCAGAAACAAACTTCGTACAACCAAATCAATGGCCCAGAATCAGCCATGTGTCAGATTCTGATTGGGTTTCAGAAAAGGGAATATTCCTAGTATATGCCACTTGTTGACTGTACCTACATGCTGACTGGGCATCCCAGTCACCCTATCACAAAATTTTAGTTGTTTAGGAAAACGAACAGAACGCGATATCTTCCTCATACGACATCAGTTTTTTGAATCGTTCGCAGTGCCAGAATCGCAACAACAAGACCTTTCCGGTCGCTTAGGTTCGATACAGTTTCGAGCACTTTCAATTTTGAGCATAACACATGATCTCCTGATCACAATCCCTCCAAGGACAACGTGATTTTCAGCAGGAAACCCTCAAAGGGTTACGTAGAGACCCTAAGGGGCAGCGTAGTGCCTGTGTCACCCAGTTTGGGGTAATGCAGACCTTTCAGGAGCAACGCTGAGGGTTAGAGGGGCTTCAGAGGCTGACGCAGAGGTTTTCAGGGGCAACGCTGGGGTTTCTAAGCCCTAATGTTGGCTAAGTTCTGTAAATCCCGTTTGAGGGTGTGGATCAGTCATTATTTTGGCTCTAGATCATCCTGTGAGTTGTAGATCTATAATTTCTCTGTCGGGTTTTCCAGATCTGGAACCCAGGCTTGTTGTATTCAGAAAATTATTAATAATAAAACCCTCTAGCAGCCAGAGATCGGTTTTCCCGCATTGGGTTTTTCCGAGGACAATTTTGTCCAGAAATAACTATCACTTTGTCTATGTGTGCATGAACTTGTTCTAGATCCGGATTGGTGGAGATCTGTTATGTGTTTTGCTTCGATTTTAACTTGAATTTATTTAGTTAATAACTTGCCTAGGTAGGAGGAGCATAACCAGATTAATAGTAAATAATTTCTGCATAAAGTGTAAAGATTCAGAAATTTCCACATGGTATCATAGCAAGTGCAGATCTAGGAGGGTCAACAATAAGAATATGAAGGTCCTGCAGCTGGAAAAGCAGATATGAAGGGACAACGCAGTTTTCAGAGGCAAATTCACGCAGAGGGAAGGGTGACACAGTCTAATGTTGTCTCTTAGCAAGCCCACGCAATTACTGCGTAGAGTCTGCTAAAAAACAACACTGGAATAGTTTGAAGCCAACCAGTGTGATTCAGATCTGAATCTGTCAGATCCAGAAAAGACTGCAGAAAAGCTGCAGAAATTTAGAAGGTGCTGGTGGGGTTAAATTTCTTAAGTTTTTAGATTTTTAGCCTTAGCACAAGTGGCAAAGAGCGGGAGGAGATCAACTTCTCAAAGAGTTTCTAGCCAAAAGAAACTTACAGTTTGATCAAAGGATCAAAGAAAAGCTGAATCATAGTTGATTTGGTAGATTTCCAAGGCGGGAAATCAATTGTCAGAGTGAGTAGAAGGTGCCTGTTTCACTAAGGCCCCTGGTCCATTTCTCTAGCAAAGAGAAGAGGAAGTTTCGACACATTCTGAGCAGATGGCTCCTCATGGACTGCGTGATCAGGATAGGCTGGATGGCCTTTCAAAAATTTCAGTTTGGAAGGCAAGGATCCTGATAGTCCTTGAGGTATACAATCTTAGAGACCATGTAGAGCAAACTCTGGCCACACCCACAGATCCAGATCTCCTTCGGAAGCATAAGGAGGCTGCTGGGCATGCAAAGTGGCTAATTATGGATGGAATCAAAGACCCTATTGTACCACACTTAGCTGGTAAGAAGACAACTAATGAGATGTGGAAGGCCTTGATCTCCCTATACGAGGGAAAATCTGTCCAAAGAAAGATGCTATTAGAGACACAAATGAGGTCATTCATGATGGCCAAGGGAGAGGACATGGACATGGAGCATTTCCTCTTCAGAGTGCAGTCGATCAGAGTTCAATTGACTGCAACTGGTGCTAACGTGGAATACGATGTGATGGTTAGGATTGCCCTCAATGCAGTCATGGATGAGTGGGAAACCTTTGTCCAAAGTATCTTGGGCAGAGCGGACCTCCCAGATTGGGACAACTTGTGGTAAGTTCTGCGTCAAGAAGAATTCCGCAGATTCACCAAGAAGCAGTATAGCTCTAGATCGAGCAAAGTGAAGAAGGAAGATGAGGAAGATGCAACCTTGGCATCAAAAAGGCAGCCAAAGAAGAAGAAGGATCTCTCAAAGATCAAGTGCTTCCAGTGTGGTGAAATGGGACATTTTGCCAGCAATTGTCCTTAGAAGAAAAAGGACAAGGAAGCATCTTCTTCTAAAGCAACTGTGGCAGATGATGCGTCAAAAGATGATGCAACCATGAGTGCTCATGAACCACGGAGGTGGGGTGACATGGATATGTAGAGGAGCTATATAGAAGGTAAGGCGGGATCCTTGAGCAGCTCATCTCTTGGATCACATGTAAGCTACGATAGCCTTAAGGTAGTAGCGGGACAAGTGGAGCAGTGGGTGCATAGATCACAGATGAAGCAGAGGCAGATTTGAACACTGAAAGGAGCAGTACAGTGCAAGGCAACAACAACGTAGAAGCAGCAGCAGCGCAGGGGCTGATGTGACTTCAACAGCGCAAAAGGCTTCAGAGGGATAACACAGTGCAGTAGCAGCGTGATAGATTTCAGCACAAGGGGCTGATGTGACTTCAGTAGTGCAGAGGGAGTCTGGTTACACAGGCAGAGCTGTAGCTGTGCATCATTCTTCAGATGCCAACACAGTTCTGTAGCCTATGGAGCTTCAGTGATGAGGATGCAGCCCATCTGACTTGTCTGTCAAAGATTGGGCAGGAGATTCAGTTGTTTCTCTCAACAATTGAAGTTTCAGTGCAACAGATAAGTAGTGGCAGTGCTATGAGTAGCACAGATGCAACATATTGAGAGGGAGCTACAGTACAAAGGTTGTAGTGGCAGTGGCAGAGTCATGGGCAGCAGTACATAATGGCAGTAGCAGTAAAGAGTTGAGTGGCAGCAGGCCAAGCATAAGCAGCATAGAACCAGTACCCAAAGTCTCGTAACGCATAGTGTGATGTATTGCTAGAGCACACCCTTGATGTTTAAGAGGGAGTGTTGAGATTTTGTGTATTTGGGGTAGCATCAGTTGTGCTTTAGCTCCCAAATTTTTTGGAGGGACTAGAGTACACTTGATCTACAAGACCCAGAAATTGATTTGGGAAATTTCATCTGGTTGAGGAGATATTAAATTAAGTAATTATTTTAATGTATTTCCTAAGTTAAAACTTAGGGAACTTAAATAATTAAAGTGAATTTAATTAAACATGTGATGAAATTGTCTTAAGTCACACGGATCAAGCTTTCTTTTAATCTTAGCCATTGATTCAAGATCTAATAATGGCTGTTGGTTTCCCAAAGAGAGAAGTATAAAGGAAAGGCTTGGGGTCATTTGTAAAGACACAGAGGCAGAGCACTGAAGCTAAGCTGAGATTCTAGGGCAGGGTTTGCTAGAATACTCATAAGTGTTTCAGCTGTAGAGAGGGGAATTTAGGCCAAGGGGATGATCTGATCCCGAGGTCTAGAATACACAAGAGGCAGAGATCAGCTTAGAGGATAGCGTAGAGGAGAAGGGAAGCTGCAGCAGCAAGCACAGCGCAGTCCCTCCAAGGATAGCGTGATTTTCAGCAGGAAACCCTCAAAGGGTTACGTAGAGACCCTAAGGGGCAGCGTAGGGCCTGTGTCACCCAATCTGGGATAACGCAGACCTTTCCGGAGCAACGCTGAGGGTCAAAGGGGCTTCAGAGGCTGACGCGGAGGCTTTCAGGGGCAGCGCTGGGGTTTCTAGGCCCTAATCTTGGCTGAGTTCTGTAAATCCCGTTTGAGGGTGTGGATTAGTGATTATTTTGGTCCTAGATCAGTAGTGAGTTGTAGATCTATAATTTCTCTCCCGTTTGAGGGTGTGGATTAGTGATTATTTTGGTCCTAGATCAACAGTGAACTGTAGATCTATAATTTCTCTGTTGGGTTTTCTAGATCTGGAACCTAGGCTTGTTGTATTTAGAAAATTCTTAATAATAAAACCCTCCAGCAGCTAGAGACCAATTTTCCCGCATTGGGTTTTTCCAGGGACAATTTTGTCCAGAAATAACTGTGTCACTTTGTCTGTGTGCATGAACTTGTTCTAGATCTGGATTGGTGGAGATCTGTATGTGTTTTGCTTCGATTTTAACTTGAATTTATTTAGTTAATAACTCGCCTAAGTAGGAGGAGCATAACCAGATTAACAGTAAATAATTTCTGCATAAAGTGTAAAGATTCAGAAATTTCCACAATCTCTTGATCGTGTACTAGCTCTTGAAGCTCTCCTGTAATACTTTTTGGAATAATACAAACGAAGTCTTTGGGGTTTTATTTTGATGATTGTGTTC
Organism: Pinus albicaulis; assembly: GCA_034641835.2. Taxonomy (NCBI): domain Eukaryota; kingdom Viridiplantae; phylum Streptophyta; class Pinopsida; order Pinales; family Pinaceae; genus Pinus; species Pinus albicaulis. Next base: position 256,271,769 of record CM076569.1, read on the forward strand.
CTCTTCAATATTTTATGGTAAACTTGTTCTTTGTATTCTGCTGGTGATTATTTCAATGAATTGTTGATTAATATCTCTTGTAGAGTAATCTGTTGCACAAGTATTTTGCTTAGGTTACTGGATTTAGGGTAAGAATATTATTTGGATTGAGTTAGCAGGTATCTCTAACTCTTGAAAGTTTTATTTTTATCTTATTTTTCTATTGATTTAACAGTTAAACTTAAGTGTGCAAAAATCTTTTGGATTTAGAATTGGGCGTTTGGGGAAGTCCTCGGCTGGACCAGGTGACTCCCAAAATAAGATCTGAAGAGCCCTTCGGATCTAATTCCCTGGGCTTATCTTAAATTCTATTTTTGCAGGGTTTATCTAGGGCTTGTGCCTAAGTAAAAAAAACTTATCTTAATTTTTTCGTCGAATTTAAGGTTAGATCTGGCTAGTAAGAGCCTTAGATCTTCAGATCTGGGAGCGAAGTCAGACTTACACTCCTCAGATTTGACATATTTGCAACTCTTGTGCATAGATCTGTAAATACATTGTACAAATATGTATTTTTATAGTGTAAATATTTAGAAATTTCTTTAGTTTTCTGATTTCTTACTTGGAATTTCAATTTTAGATTTTGTAAAGTTGCTGGGTATATGGGTTTTCTTGTTTTTGGTTTGTGCAGGTGTTCTTTGAGGGTTTTTAGTGAAATTTTTTAGATCTAAGACAGATCTAGGCCCTGGAGGGTAAGATTTGATCTCAAGATCAAGATTTATGCATAGATATTCAAGTTAAAAATTTTCGGATCTATGTTTTTGGGCAAATTTAATTGCTGGACAGAATTTTTATTTTTTTTTTATTTTTTTTATTTATTTATTTTTTATTTTTAATGCACCAGTGGCCTGCGTTTTTCATGCTCTCTATTCTCTGCCGCATGCATCTTCACTGCCTTTTTCATCTGCGTGGCTATTGCCCTTTCTTACCGGCTTCCCCTCTTCCTTTCCCTGCTGTTCCCTTCTCCTCATCGCTCCCATCTCCTCACGCAGTTTTTCCTCAACCACATTTTGCCCTAGCTCGCATCTGCTTCCCTTCTCACGCTATCTGTGTCCTTCTCCCTGCACGCTGCTCCTTTTCCCTTACGCTTTCCCTGTACGCTGCCTCCATCGCATTCCTTCCGCGTGTTCCATTCTCCCGTCGACTCTCCCATCTTTGCACCTCTTCTTCTCGTGTCCTCCTCCCGCTGTCTGCTCCTTCTTTCCCTTCACGCTGTTTGTTGTTAACCTACGCACAAGCAAACAAATAAACGTACTAACATAACTTTTAACTTTTTTTTGTTTCATGACTTTTCGATTTTGGTTTTTTTATGTTTGAAAACATTACACTTTGGACTTTATTACATTCGATTTTATTTTTTAGTTTAATGTTTTTTTTTTTTTTTTAAAACTGAAACGTTTATATGATTTTTATTTATCTGGAAACAAATGGGACTTTTTCGAGCTGTCCCCAAATACAATGCATATTTCTAAGCTCTGCCGCTTTTCCTCTATTACAATCTTCAGGGCATTTGTACAAAACTGTTTTTGTTAACAAAAATAAGCCCTTTCATGATAGCACTACCTTTGTTTGCCATTTGATCCGCTTCACTGTTTAAATCTCTGAGTATATGATAAAATTTGCAGCTGTCAAAGTATTGAAGTACTTTTTTCAGTCTTTCCAAAGTTTTGTTGAGGCTGGGATTATTGAATCGATCCCCCATGTTTAAATTTTTTATTATTAACTCTGAATCTCCGAAGACTTGCAGATTTTTCACACCTTTGTCTCTTGCAATTTGGCTTTGAGAAGCCTTAGGAGCTCAGCTTGATTGTTGGACTTCTGGCCTAATCCCCAGTAGAAGGTGTCTTTAGAGTAACCGTCCGGAGAGTAGATGACTCCCCCAGCTCCAGCTGTCCCTGGATTCCCTTTAGACGCCCCATCAAAGAAGACTGAGGATATTTTTTGAGACCTCCTTTTTTTAGTTTAATGTTTGACCAATATATATATATATATATATAAATTTCATTTTATTTTTTATTTTTTTTAATTTGTATAATGTTTTTATTAACATTTCAAGTTTTGATTTTTTTTTTTTTTTTTTTTTGTAACTTACAAAAAAAAAAAAAAAAAAACCTATTTAAAAGTCTCAATTTTTTTTCCTAAAAAATTTTAAAAAATAAAGAATTTATTTTTCATTTAACTTTTAACTTTAGTCTATAGTTTAATTTTTTTAAATTTTTGATGTATATAAAATTTGTAATTTTTATTTTTTTGTTGTTGAAGATAGATTGTGGTTCTGAGCCATTTTAGGCTGGGCAAGATATTTATATTGTGGAGAAATTTCTATAGTTGACATATTTAATTTTCAAATATCTTAAGTTTAACTATAGGAGAAAAATCAATTTTTGGATTTGCATTATTTAAGAATATCATTTAATCCATAAATTGCTTGAAGAAGTGTTTATTTAGCGTCGACGTTCATGGTATATTTTGATGAATAAGTTTTGAGATTTAAATGCTAATTATTTTCACATGCTTCAATTGGGTTTGATGATCATTGGTATCTGAATTTTTAATGTTTTCTATCAATTAAAATTGCCTAATGTGTAATTAACTCTTGTTTCAGTTAATTGGAATATTGGATATTTATTGAATATTAATTTTTGAGAAATATTTCAAGTGTGATCGATATCTGTTTCTGAGAGCTCTATTATGAATTGTATATCTTTTAATCGAGTAATTTTTGGCATCTTCAGAATTGGCACTCTCGCTTAAGTACTTAGTGGTTAGATCAGATTATTTGGAATCTAAGTGCTTTAGGCCGTTAACATCACCTTTCATCTTTGAAGTTGGCTTCATCTCGCTCCTTCAAATCGTTTTCCTTACATTTTGCATTCTAAGTGAACATTGCATAGCAACAGTTTTTCATCAAGTACTTACTTCTAATTTCCTTTGCAAGATAGTTGACTGCATAAGGCACTGGTATCAATCATTCAAATTCAATCGAATCCTTTAATCTTGCTAGATATTTTACAAGTATTTGGTCGTTAAACTGTGTCTTCCGAACTGGTTGGTTCCCAACTGGTTCTTCTTCATTCCATTTCCATAGGGTCTACCCCCCTTAGTCTGCTATAAGGAGACAACTTAAATAGAGAGATTGGGGATCAGAGTGACAACCCCCGATCTGAGTCGTTGTCGCGGTGCCTAGACAATTTGTGCCATAACACCTCCCAAGTGGCATCCTCATCTGGTAGATTCCTCCACCTGATCATAAACTCCTTGATCACTCTCCTCCTCAACTGCCTCTCCCTGGTGTCCAAAATGGCCTCTGGCTGAAGTACCAAGTGCCCCTCATCATCCATAGGAGGCAACTCAACTGTTGCAGTCACTTGCGGGCCCAAAGCCTTTTTCAGGCAAGATACATGAAATATGTTGTGCACCCGGCTCCCCAGGGGTATCTCCAGCTCATATGCTACCTCCCCACTCTTCGAGTGACCCTATAAGGCCCATAGAAATGCGGCTTTAGCTTCTCAGCCCCTTTGTGCATTAGCGTGGATTGCTTGTACGACTGGAGGTGAAGATACACTAAGTCCCCAACCTCAAAGTGCCTCTCCATGCGGCTCCTGTCAGCGTAGATCTTCTGTTGGTTCAGAGCTGCCCTCATGTTGTGCTTGAGAGTGCTCAAGATGTCTTGGCTCTCTTGGATCTAATCCTTGGCCCGGGGGACCTTGTTGTCTCCAAACATGACCTCAACAAATGTTAGAGAATCATAACCGTACAAAGCACGAAATGGAGACATAGCTATATACATGTGGTAGGTGGTGTTGTATTAGTATTCCCCCAGGTGTAGCCACCTCAACCACGCCTTATGCTGCTCGGTGACGTAGTTACACAAGTAGCCTTCTAGCCACTTGTTAACTGTCTCTGTCTGGCCATCCGTTCGGGGATGGTAGCTCATGCTAGGAGTGAGCTCCGTACCCACCAACCGGAAAAGTTTATGGCAAAATCCGCCTATGAAACGACTATCTCGGTCACTAACAATGGTCTTGGAGAGACCATGCAACCGAAATATCTCTCTAAAGAACAACTTGACCACTTGTGAGGCTATGTACTTGCCTGAGATTGCGAAGAAGTGTGCATACTTGGTCAAGCGATCAAAAACCACGTAAACGCAATCCTTGCCCTGCACTGTGGGCAACCCAGTGATGAAATTCATCGAGGTGCTCTCCCATTTCCCCTCAAGGATGGGAAGTGGCTGAAGCAACCCTGCTGGATGTGTCATCTATCCCTTGTTCCGTTGGCACACCTCACACTCCCGAATGTGCTGCAAAACATCATCCTTGAGGCCCTTCCATGAGAACCTCTCCTTGATGGCCCTGTAACTCTTCGTGAATCCTTGGTGCCCTGCCAATGCTGAGTCATGGGCTGCGTGTAGGATCTTCTCTCGCAGCAAGGAGTTGGCCAATAAATAAATCCGGTCTTGGTAGTATATCACCACATCCATCACCCGATAGTGGTCATCTGTCACCTACCCCTCCAAAACTTTGCATGCAAAGCGGTCCTTGGAGTACTATACCAACAAATGAGCCTTCCAATCCGGCTCAATGGCCATCAGTGAAAGAGAAGCCGACCTCCTGGACAACGCATCAGCTACTACGTTGTGCTTCCCCTTGACATATTCAATGTCGAAATCATAGGCCTGGATCTTGCTCACCCATTTTTGCTACCTCTCCTGCAACTGTTTTTGCTCTAGAAAGAATTGGAGGTTGTTCTAGTTTGTCCTCACCCGAAACTTGTTCCCCACTAGATATTGCCTGGACTTGGCTAGCGCATGCATGATGGCTAACATCTCCTTGTCATATATAGGGTACAATCCCTCATGAGGAAATAACTTCCAACTCTCGAAAGCTATGGGGTGCCCCCACTGCATCAATACTGCACCCACTCCCTCCCTGGATGCATCGCACTCCAAGATAAAAGGCTGCATGAAATTAGGAAGAGCGAGCACTGGTCAGCTACTCATCACCTACTTGAGCGTTCAAAGGTCTCTTGCGCTGTCATGGTCCAAATGAAATCCCCCTTCTTGGTCAGATTTGTGAGGGGTGCCGCTAACTGCGAAAAACCCTTTATGAACTTCTTGTAGTAGGTGCATATTCCCACAAATCCTCGAAGTTCTGTCACATTCTTAGGCTCTGGCCATTCCCTAATGGCCCTAATATTCTCCTCATGGACCCTCACCCATCAACTCCAATGATATGCCCCAAATAGAGCATCTCCGTCAAACCAAACTCACACTTGGATAGCTTTGCATAGAACTGATGCTCCTCTAGGATACACAATATTGCCTCTACGTGCTGCAACTTACAAGTGTTCTTCCCAGGTCCAATTGTATATAAGAATGTCATCGAAAAATACTAGCAGAAACTTCCTCAGCTGGCCACGAAAGATGTGGTTCATGCCGAACTAGAACGTGGCTGGAGCATTGGTTAGCCCAAAGTGCATCACCAAAAACTCAAAGTGTCCATAGTGACACCTGAACGTTGTCTTAGGGACATCTTTGTCTCTTACCTGGATTTGATGGTAACTAGACCTCAAATCGATCTGGGAGAAGAACTTAACTCCCCTCAGTTCATCCATCAGCTCACCGATCTTGTGAATGGGGTAGCGGTTCTTCATGGTTTTCTTGTTTAAGGCCCTGTAATCAGTGCACATTCTCAGTGTCCCATCCTTCTTCTTCACCAGAACCACTAAAGAAGCAAAAGGACTAGCACTGGGCCTGATGTGTCCCAATGCGAAGAGCTCATGAATAGATTTCTCAATCTCATCCTTGTAAGCCTTGGGATGCCTATAGGGGGTTGTGATCACTGCTTGCACTCTGTGCTCTAGCTCAATAGTGTGCTCGAATCCTCGGTCTGGTGACTGGCTCGGTTGTATGTCCCCAAATACTATTGGGTATCTATCCAGGATAGCCTGAATCTCAGGATGTGGTGGCTTGACCACACCTTCAGCCTCGGAGATCCTCAACTCCACAACCCACTCTATGTCCCCACGCCTAAAGTTAGCCTCCATCCTGTGCGCAAAAACTGTCTGTGGTGGGTATGAATGCATGCCCCTAAGCATCACCATCTTCCCGTTCTTATCTAGAACTCCATCTCCAGCTTCTGCCAATCTATAGTGACTCTACCAAGGGTGATGAGCCATTGGACCCCCAACACTATGTTGGTGTCTGGAATGTCGACCACTAAGAAATGGTCTGCCACTGAGTACGTCCCCATGGTCACTGTCAAGGTTGGAACATACCGAATGCAATGCATGGTTCTAGCTCTTGGAACTAGTACATAAAATCCATCAAACCCCTCTGTTTGGATGCCCCTCCTCTGCACCATCTGGGCATCCTTGAACAATCCCCCTGATCCTCAACGTTAATTATTTGGGTATCCCTCCCAAAGATGCAAGGACCCCTCTGATTGGTGCAAATGCTGCCCCTCCTACTGTTGGTGGGGGTGGAGGTGGAGGCCCTTCTCCCTGAAATGATACGCTGTCCTCACCTCCCATCTCAAAGAGCGTCTCCTCTTCTCCTTTGCTGTTTGAGAAGACCTCGATATAGTGTGCCTTCCCTGTTGCATACCTGTGGTCTGGTGCCCACGGATCCTGGCATGTGAAGAAAAGCTTCTTCCTCCTCAGATCTCTCTTGTTGTCATCATCTAATGGCCCCTGGCCCTGGTGCCCACGGCTCCTGGCATGTGAAGCAAAGCTTCTTCCTCCTCAGATCTCTCCTGGTGTCATCATCTAATGGCCCTCGGCCCTGGTTCCCTCTCGGGGGTGGAGCTCTAACATCCCTTCCTCTTTGCTGGAAAGCTGGTCTATTGGGCATAGGGGCCCTAGCCCTCGACAATGCATCTTGAAGATCCCGGGTCCTCCCAATTGTGTCCTGTAGCGTAGTGGATCAAGTTGACCTCACTAGCCCATGCAATGGCTCTGCCAGCCCATCAATAAACATGAAGATCCTCCTAGGTTTCGACAGAAACATCACTGATAATCTCAAGAACTCCGAAATGTATGTTTTAGGGCTCCCTGTCTGCTTGAGCTTGGTTAGCTCTCCAAAGTTCTCTTCGGGATCCTTCCGATCAAACCTCTCTAGCACTCTCCGAGTAAAGTCATCGTACGCTGTCATCCCTGCCTGTCCCAGCGTGGTTAACCCACGAAACCACCAGTCATGGGCTTCTCGCTCCAAGTGCAGTGTAGCCACCTTGATGGCTTCCAACTGTATCATCTGATTAAGCTGGAAGTAGATGTTCAAATTTTCCACCCATGCTTTAGCTGAACTCTTCGATGACCCATCAAATGTTGGCAGGAAAAGCCTACCCATGGTACGCTGCAGTTCACTCCCCTGCGTGTACCCTCCTCTGGCTTAGCCTTTAGGCTTGTTGTTCTTTAGCTGACAAAACTCATTGAAGGTGATGGCGCCTCCTCCATAGGACTGATACTCTGCAAAGTGGTCTCCATAGTGAGTCACCTTCGGCTCCTGCTGCCCTCTAGTTCTTGAAGCTAGGAATGGTGGAGCGTGGTGGAGTGTAGGGCACAACCTGAAAGGTAGTGTGAGGGCCTGCCTGGTGCTGTGAGGTGCCAGACCCTTCTCCAATTTGGAATTCCCCTTGAATTCCCTACCTCTTAGTGCCATTGTTGAGCTTTTGACCCATCTCCTCAATCCTCTTGGATAGGTCTTGCACAGATTTTAGGAGAAGGTGAGCAAACTCTTTCTCCTCATTTCTCCCATCATCCGGGTGTGCCGTCTCTCTCTCTTCGACCTCCGGTACGCTGTAAACTTGATCAAGAGTGATTTCGAGCCAACTTTCCCTGCTCCTATATCTTTGCCTCCGGTAGCTTATGTCTGTCTATCTTCAGGTGTCATAGACTCCGTGCTCCACAGGCTGAGCCAAGTCTTTGAGCTCTAATACCACTGTAATATCCCAAATTGGGATTAAACAGTAATATAAAGCAAAACAAACTAGAAACTACAGCCATGAAACAATGCTGAGCCATCTTTTTATTTGTCGGAAAAGCGTACAAGTGAGGTGCTGAAAGGATTGCACCTGGGCCTGCTCGAGGCAGGCTGAAAGACAAACTCAACCCAAGCAAAAATTATGTTGGAAATGGTACTGCGTGGCTCAGTCATTGCGCTACCTAGCCTAGAAAATGTTGCTGGTGGTTGTCTTCGAACCGTTGGTTAGTCTGCCTCCCGTGCTCAGAAAATTTTGGGAATTGGACATCAGACTCTCCTCAATAAACCCACAAAAACTTGCAGAGGGTTTGCTAAAAGCTTGATCCTGGAAATTGACCCCCTTGGGCCTGGTATGCTGTTCTACTGGGGAAATCGAACTCCTGAAGGAAACTGCTGGTAGATGCCTTCCAAATGCTGCCAAAATCCCTGGTAGGAGGTGGCTAGTCTCCCCTCCAAATCCTCAGGCTAAACTCCTCTTCTCACCCACACTCCCAGCACTCCACCAAGATTGCACTGCGCAGTCTATGCTACCTCTACGCAATCCTGAAGGGAATACGCACTCCTGTTGCTGCTGCTATGTCAATCCCTCACCCAAAATGCGAAACTCCTCTCTTGAGCGGGCACTCGAAGTCCCCCGAGGCAGAGGTTGAGATCTCTGCTTGAAGATCTTGTGTGCTAAACAATACTGCAGACTTGGCTCTCCGTCTCAAGCGTGCTTAGCCAAGATGACAAAGAAAATCAAAATGAATGAATGCCCAGAAATGAGCTGCCTCTTCCTTTTTGTCTCCAACAACCCAATCTTCCCTTGGGGCCCCACCAAAGACTGCGTTGCCCCTTCTCTGGCCACTCCTGTGCTGTTATTCCTTGCCCACTCATAGCGTTGCCTCTCTGGAATACGCAAAGCCTCCTCATTGGCTCATCCTGTCCCCACCAAGGTTGCAATATTTGCCTCCAACTATAGGAAAATTGCCTTAATTTACTTTAATCTAATTTGTGGGTCCCCGACCCACATTATTTATGACTGACATTAGGAAATGCAAAATTTATCAAAAATTAATATTTCTAGCTAGTAGAATTGCTAATTAGGAATATTACAAATAAATACAATGCAGGAAAGATAAAAACACACACACAAATAATTCAAGTTAATTTTTGGACAAGGACCCCGGAAAAACCCAATGTGGGAAAACCGGTGCAGCAACTAAGGGTTTACGCAGTAGTAAATTCTGAGTACAAGTTTATGGTTGCTCTAAATCTAGGAAACCATACAGAGTAAATCTAACGACAAGTTAGTGAGAAAAATATCACTCTGCAACTGGCGGACCCGACACTGATCTGGGTTGTGGATGAACTTCTCTGCGCAGTCACTGCGTCAGCCTACGCATTACTATGTCACACAGCTAGGCACTGCGTCCCCTTCGCTATCTGATCAACCGTTGTCTAGAAACTTGACTCTCCTGGCCTTCCGGTTTCTCACTTCGGCCTCATGCACTGAATCAACTCTTTCTCCCAGCAGAAATACGGATCCCCTCTTAGGCTCTGCACTGCCTCTGCTCTGCCTCTCTGTGGCACTTGCTGCTTCTCTGCTTTGCACTCACTGGATCTAGAAAAGCATCCTTCGAACTTACTATCCTTGCCCCTCTCTCACTGCAACGAGCTCACTGACTCCCTCTCCGGCAACTTAGCGTTGCTACTCAGGAAACCGATTTTCTAGTGAATTCGATCTATGCAAGTGTGTTCTCCAAGCACCATCGAGTTTCTTCTTATAATCTCTCGTTGAGACATCAATGACCACGATTCTTAATCGATGGCTAAGATTAACTAGAACTCGATCCATGTCTTTTTCTAGAAGATTCGCACCTGAATTATTTAATACCTTTTAATTAATCATATTTCCTAAGTTTAGATGTAGGAAATATAAAAAATTGATTAATATTTTAATTAAGTCGTCTCTAGGTGGAATTTCTAGAAACGATTTCTGGGTTTTGGAGAATGCATGTATTCTAACCTCTGTGCCAAATCTCGATGCTAGAACACATCCGATGCTACAAAAACTAACACCATAGTGGGCTTTGGCATGTGCTAATGTCTCCAAACTCCATAGGGTTTAACCAAATACCTTATTAGTGTGAAAATTCCTAGATCTGAACATTCTAAGGAATCCTATTGCAACCAACTGGATTACTTCTTCTATTATGTAATTTACTTTACACAATTATTTCTGAATCATACATGAAATACTGAAGCAATCATTGAAGCAACATACACTATAATACTCATGATTATGAAACAAGGAAACTGAACAAGGAAATCAATCACACATATGACACCTTTATTTTGGACTAAGTCCCTGGAAAAACCCAATGCGGGAAAACCGGTGTAGCAGATCTGAGGGTTTTATTATTATGCAATAGCAATGTTTGAATACATCTTTGAATACCCCTAGGGTATTTCAGTTATAGAGAGAAATATTGGCAGAAGAATTTGTGAGGATTTACCTCACTCAATCACTGAGTTCCCCGCTGATCCAGATGAAGAAAAACCTACCCTAGGGAGGCACTGCGCAGTCCCAGTGCTGGACCTTCCAACTTCGCGTCACCCCCTTCCAAGCTCAACGTTTAGCCCAACCAAGCCGTTTTGCCTCTGTGGACCCTGAGAAATAGCCTCTCGGTGTCACTTTGCAGTTCCCGATCTTCGAAACCGATCTACAAGCAAAATTCCAAAAACCCTCCTCTGCCTCTGTGTTGCTTCTGCGCGAGCCCTACACAGTCATTGCGTTAGCCCTTCTTCCTTCATCGTTGGCTTGGTTATATCACCTCTGCCTCTCTCTGACTGATGCTCCACTGGCTGAGAAAAATTCTTCCTCTCTGGATGCTATCACTGCCCCTCACTGCTTAGATCTCTAGCTCGAATTTCTTAGCAAACCCCGCCCCAGAAATTTCGAAGTCTAGATCAATTCGTTGTGTCTTTCCAAATGGCCCTCAAGCCTTCCTTTATAGTCTTCTTGTTGAGAAATCAACAACCGAGATTAGATCTCTAATTAACGACTAAGATTATAACATGACTTGATCTTCGTTTTCTAGATCATTCTCACTCATGTTTTATTAATACCCTTTAATTATTTAATTTCCTTAAGTTAGACTTAGGGTCTCCATTAAAATAATTAATTATTTTAATAAAACATCAACAGAGTGGAATTTTCCCAAACGGTTTCTGGGTTCTTTGGAATACTAGTGTTTAAGCCTTCCCACAAAATTTGGGTCTTAGAGCACTTTTTGATGCTACAAAAATCAACACTCCCTCTTAGCGAGGAAAGTGCTCTAGCAAGTATGCCTGCTGCATATTGTTATGTCCCTGAAGCATCCTTTGTGTTGCTGAAGTCAATCAACAATTGCACTACTACTGCTATTGTACTGCTTCCCATGACACTGCCATTCCACTGCTGCATCTGTTCTACAACTCTCTCTCAAGTCCTGCATCTACTATGTTGCTAATACTTCCACTGCTAACACTGCATCTGCTCTGCAACTTAGCTGTTGAGAGAAACAACTGAACTCACCCAAGACTGAACAAGTGTTCAGTGGATGCACCTTGGTGCTGAAGACTCTGACTGTTGATAACTAATGCATTGCCCCTCTGATACACTGCGCTACTGCTGCTCTGCACTGCACAACACTAATATGCACTGCGCTGCACTCCTGTGCACTTCATTGTTGTTGCCTCTGCTCTGTGTTGCTCCAGAAATAAGCGCTGCTATCTATTGCACTGTTGTCTCCATCATTCCTTGGCTCTCACTAAAACTCCTCCATCCTGCTATTGCTGATCACGGGTTCCCTTAGCAAGGTAATGATCCATGAGGTGGGCTCCTCAAGGATCTTGCCCAACTGAAGTTTGGAGTGAACTACAGTTCAATATCACCCCACTTCTCTCGAGAAGCGTGGGCACCCATGGTAAACTCATCCTCCTTGATTTTCGCGGCTACAACCTTCGGGTCATGCTTCTCATCGTTTTCCTTCTTCTTCAAAGGAAATTGAGATGCATAGTGGACCATCTTGCCATATCTGAAGCACTTGACCTTCGAAACATCACACTTAGGTTTCCGTTGTGCCTACTGTCCCTTCGATGCAAGGGCTGCGTTCTTCTCTTCCTCCATGGATTTCGATCTGCTTCCACTGTTGCCATCAAGTTTGCACTTGACGAGGTCTCTCCTCAACTCTTCATCCTGAAAAGCTTACCACAACCGCTCCCAACTAGGTAATGCTGCACGGCCTAGTATGCTATGGAAAAACACTTGCCACTCCTCCGTGACAACGTTAAGGGCCATCCGTACCGTTATTGCAGCTGTAAGTGTAGCACCTACTGCCAACAGCTGATCTCGAATCTCCTGAAACCACATGAGGTATGAAGCCACGCACTCCCCTTTCCGCACCTGGATCATACATAGCTTCTGCTCTATTTACAACTTCCGTTGCTCGGAAGATCCATCAAATAGGTCATGCAAAGCTACCCACATCTCTTTGGCAGTAACCTTGCTAGACACATGTGAGATGATGTGATCCTTGACACCATTAATGAGCAACCTATTTTCCTTGACCATATCTGCCTTGTACTTCTTGAGTTGATCCGCATCCATAGGAACAACTACCACGTTCTCCACGAACACCTTTAGATTATGTTCATCCAAAAGGAACTGAGCACGTTCCTTCCAGATCATATAGTTGGAGGAGCCCTCCAATCGATGCTGATCACAAAGTCCGTGACATGCCATCTCTGCCGAAATCTGTCGAATCTGCTCCCTCTTCCTTCCTACAGCGCAACTCCTGGCAGGTTTATGCACTCCCTGATGTAGTTTTAAGTTTTGCTGCTCCTCTATTGTTCAACAACTGAGAAATGCTGACTTTCCTCGGCTAGGAAATCACTGAGGAAGAACTCCCTCAATATGTGATCTTGACTCCTTCTGATGCTTTTTTGCCCAACAACAACTTCAAAAAACAGCATCCCTCTGTCTTCTGCGTGGAGGCTCTACGTTGCTCCCTCTGCCACAACAAGATCTCGATCTGGAAGCCCTTTCTCTCTGTCGACTCACTCAGAGAGAGACTGCCACGAAAATCTTAGCCCTCCTGGCTAGAACTACGCAATCCTTCAATGGATTCGTTCTGCTGCACTGAAGCAAGAACGACCTTCACTTCAGAATTCAGATCTATTCTTCCTATTTCACATCAGTGCTCTGATACCATGGGAAAATTCCTAGATCTGAACAATCTAAGAAATCCTACTGCAACCAATTGGATTACTTCTTCTATTATGTAATTTACTTTACACAATTATTTTTGAATCATACATGAAATACTGAAGCAATCACTGAAGCACCCTACACTATAATACTCATGATTATGAAACAAGGAAACTGAAGAGGGAAATCAATCACACATATGACACCTTTATTTTGGACTAAGTCCTCGAAAAAACTCAATGCGGGAAAACCGGTGCAACAGATCTGAAGGTTTTATTATTATGCAGTAGCAATGTCTGAATACCCCTAGGGTAATTCAGTTACAGATATAAATACTGGCAGAAGAATTTGTGAGGATTTACCTCACTCAATCACTGAGTTCCTAGCTGATCCGGATGAAGAAAATCCTACCCTGGGGGGGCATTGCGCAGTCCCAGCGCTGGACCTTCCAACCTATGTGTCACCCCCTTCCAGGCTCAGTGTTCAACACCAACCAAGTCGTTTTTCCTTTGTGGACCCTGAGGAACAACCTCCCGGTGTCACTTTTCGGATCTCGACCTTTGAAACTGATCTACAAGCAAAATTCCGGAAACCCTCTGCTTCTGCGTTGCTTCTGCATGATCCCTACACAGTCACTGCGTTAGCCCTTTTTCCTTCAGCGCTGGCTTGGTTAGATCACCTCTGCCTCTCTCCGACTGATGCCCCATCGTGTGAAAATTTCTTAATCTAAGAAATCCTACTGTTAAATCTCGATTTACTTCTCCTACTTGATTAAATCTACAAGTTATTATTCGGAATATTCAGAAACAACATCGAAGTAAATACATATAACAACCTACATATATAGATCAAATACTGAATAACATGCTCATAGACAAAGTGACACATAGTTTTTATGGAAAAATGTCCTCGGAAAAGCCCAATGCGGGTAAACCAGTGCAGCTTTTTCGTTATTATGCAGAATCTAAGTACAACAATCCTGGGCACCAAACTGGTTCACCCGACAGAGAAATAAAAGAGCAGCAATACCTCTATCCTCGGAGACAAAAAATATGGCTGATTCACACCCTCAAACGGGATTTACAGAACTCGAGCCCTTTCTGGCTGACTGGAAACCCCAATGCTGCTCTGAAGCCCTTTTCGTTAGCTTGACTGGCCTGCGTCAGCCTCTGCGTTGCTTAGGAAGAGCGTGCGCCACCCCTGAAGGGCTTCCGTTGCCCTTGCGCTTCCCTGACTGGGCTTGCATGGCTCTTGCTGCCTCTGCGCTGCCCCTGCTGGGCTCTGGTTAGACTGTGTAGCACCTAGTTGCCTCTGCGCTGGTTTGAAATGTTGCTTCTCTGCCCTCGTTGTACTCTTAGCCCGAGATCAAACCATCACCCTCGCCAATACGGCCCCTCACTGTAGCTGAAACACTTCTGAAATTCGTAGCAAACCACGCCCTAGAATCTCAGCTTAGCTTCAGTGCCCCGCCAATGTGTGTGTTCTCCAACTGACCCCAAGCCCTTCTCTTATACTTTTCTCGTTGAAACATCAACGATTGTGATGTAATCTCTAATCGATGGCTAAGATTAGAAGCTGCTTGATCCGCGTCACTTAAGTCATTCTCATCACATGTTTAATTTAATTCACTTTAATCTTTTAATTTTCCTAAGTTAGACTTAGGGTCCTTAATTAAAAAGATTAATTAATTAAATTTCTCTTAAACCGGATGGAATTCTTCAAAAGGCTTTCTGGGTCTTGGAGATCTCATGTACTCTAGCTTCTCCACAAAATTTGGGAGTTAAAGCACATCCGATGCTACCCCAAAATCTCAGCACTCCCTCTTAGTGAGGAATGTGCTCTAGAACTATACTTCACCCTGAAGTACTGCTCTGATCTCTGGTATCGGTCTCTGTGCTGATGCTTGGCCCGCTGCATGGCCACCCCTCATCACTGCACTGTTGTTGCTCTTTGTGCTGCTGCCCATTACTTGCCACCGTCACTGCTACATCCGCACTGCAAATCCCTCTCAAATTGTTGCATCGTGTTGCCAACTGCTGCACTGCAACTCAGTTGCTGAGAGTAAGCAACTGAAGGACCTCTGCCCAATGACAGACAAGTCATTCAAGCCACATCTCATCACTGAAGCTCCATAGGCTGTTGCTTTGCGCTGTCCTCCTGAAGCCACTGCGCTGCTGCAGCTTTGCACTGCGTAAGAATGCCTCCTCTGCATTGCTGCCATTACGCTGCTGCTGCCTCTGCATTGCGCTGTTCCCTCTACAATGTCCCAACCTCTACCTCTACTTCATGTGTGAGCTTTGCACCCACTGCTCTGGTCATTCCTTGCGATTGTCTTAAGGCTCTCGTAGCTCGGATGTGATCCAAGAGTTGGGCTACTCAAGGATCTTGCCACCACTCTGTAGCTCCTCTACAGATCAATATCGCCCTCCGTGGTTCATGAGCGCTCATGGATACGTCATCGTCTGCTACCGCAACCTTGGAACTAGAAGCTTCCTTGCCCTTCTTCCTTTGAGGACAATTGCTAGTGAAGTGTCCAAGTTCGCCACATTGGAAACATTTGATCTTAGATAGATCACACTTCTTTTTCCCTTGCTGCTTCTTAGATGCCAGGGCTGCATCTTCCTCTTCCTCCTCCTTCACCTTGCTTGAACCGGTGTTGTTCCGCCTCTTGGTCATTCGGCAGATCTCCTCTTGTTGGAGGATAGCCCACATATCGTCCCAGTTTGGAAGGTCCACTCTGCTCAAAATGCTTTGGACAAATGTTTCCCAGTCCTCCGTGACTGCATTTAGAGCAGTCCTCACCATGACATCATCCTCCACCTTGACCCCCATGGCAGTGAGCTAATCCCGAATCGACTGCAGCCTGAAGAGGAAAGGATCTATTTCCTCTCCCTTGGACGTCATAAATAACCTCAGCTGGTTCCCCAGAAGCATCTTTCTTTGGACGAATTTCCCTTGATACAGTGTGGTTAAAGCTTTCCACATCTCATTAGCTGTATTATTCTTGGCTATGTGTGGTACCAAATGATCTTTAACTCCGTCCATGATGAAGTGCTTGGCATGTGCTGCTGCTTCATTATGCTTCGCCAGGAGAAGAGCATCGGTTGGTGTAGCCAAGACTTTTTCTACATGCTCCCTCAAGCCGTATGACTCCAGGAATATCGGGATTCTGGCCTTCCAGATAGCAAAGTTGGACAATTCGTCCAACTTATCTTGATCACGCAGTTAGTGTGGCGCCATTTGCTCAGATCTCTGTCGGAACAGGTCTTCCTTTCTCCACGTCTGCTTCTAGAAACTCGGATCTAGGGTCCTTGGTGAAAAAGGCACCCTCTGCTCCACCTGACACCTGATTTCCTCCTTGGAAATCTGCCAAACACAATGAATCAACTCTCTTTGATCACCCTACAATCGATCCGAAGATTTCTTTTGGCAATGAAATCTGCTGAGCAACTGTTCTCCTCTTGCTCTTTGTCAACTTAGCTTAGGCACGATTCTGCACCGGCAAAATCTCCACCTCACCAGCAATTGCTGAAGATCTGAAGCCTTGCTTCTGGAACATGGCAAATCTACACAACACTCGAAACTGGACTGCGTGACCTTGGCTGGCCTCTGCGTCAGCAGACTGGCTCAACACAATGACTGCGCAGCGCAGGCTGCTTCTGTGTCCCTCTGGAAATCATTGCGTTGTCTCTGCGTCACAAGCAAGGCTGCTCCTGTGTCCCTCTGGAAATCATTGGAGATCCAGCTTGATTTGCAATTGCTCTGATACATTGTGAAAATTTCTTAATCTAAGAAATCCTACTGTTAAATCTCGATTTACTTCTCTTACTTGATTAAATATACAAGTTATTATTCTGAATATTCTGAAACAACTTCGAAGTAAATACATGTAACAATCTACACATACAGATCAAATACTGAATAACATGCTCATAAACAAAGTGACACAGCTTTTTTGGACAAATGTCTCCAAAAAAACCCAATGCGGGAAAACCGGTGCAACTAGCTTTGGAGGGTTTTCATTATTATGTAGAATCTAAGTAAAACAATCCTGGGCACCAACTGGTTCACTCGACAAAAAAATAAAACAACAGCAATACCACTATCCTCGGAGACAGAAAATATGGTTGATTCACACCCTCAAACGAGATTTACAAAACTCGAGCTCTTTTTGGCCCACTGGAAACCCCAACACTGCTCTGAAGCCCTCTGCATCAGCTTGACTGGCTTGCGTCAGCCTCTGCGCTGCTCAGGAAGGGCCTGCGTCACCCCTGAAGGGCTTATGCTGCCCTCACTGGGCCTGCGTCAGCCATGCGTGGCTCCTGCTGCCTCTGCGCTGCCCCTGCTGGGAATTGGACTGCGTAGCGCTTGGCTACCTCTGCGCTAGTCTGGAATGTTGCTTCTCTGCCCTCATTGTACTTTTGGCTCGGGATCAAACCATCCCCCTCGCCAATACTGCCCCTCGCTGCAGCTGAAACACTTATGAAATTCTTAGCAAACCACACCCTAGAATCTCAACTTAACTTCAGTGCTCTGCCAATGTATGTTCTCCAACTGACCCCAAGCACTTCTCTTATACTTTTTTCGTTGAAACATCAGCGGTCGTGATCTAATCTCTAATCGACGACTAAGATTAGAAGCTGCTTGATTCGCGTCACTTAAGTCATTCTCACTACATGTTTAATTTAATTCACTTTAATCTTTTAATTTTCCTAAGTTAGACTTAAGGGTCCTTAATTAAAAATATTAGTTAATTAAATATCTCTTAAACCAGATGGAATTCTTCAAAACTCTTTCTGGGTCTTGGAGATCTCATGTACTCCAGCTCCTCCACAAAATTTGGGAGCTATAGTACATCTGATGCTACCCCAAAATCTCAACACACTAGCTGAGAAAAATTCTTCCTCTCCGGATGCTATCTTTGCCCCTCACTGCTCAGATCTCTAGCTTGAATTTCTCAGCAAACCCTGCCCAAGAAATTTCAAACTCTAGATCAATTCGGTGCGTCTTTCCAAATGGCCCTCAAGCCTTCCTTTATAGTCTTTTCGTTGAGAAATCAACGATCCAGATTAGATCTCTAATCAATTGCTATAGTTATAACATGACTTGATCTTCATTTTCTAGATCATTCTCACTCATGTTTTATTAATACCCTTTAATTATTTAATTTCCCTAAGTTAGACTTAGGGTCTCCATTAAAATAATTAATTATTCTAATAAAACATCAACCGTGTGTAATTTTCACAAACGGTTTCTGGATTCTTTGGAATACTAGTGTCTAATCCTCCCCACAAAATTTGGGGCTTAGAGCACTTTCTGATGCTACAAAAATCAACAATTAGGTGGTTTCTTTCTTTAGACGAGATAGTATGTCCAAGGTACATCCCTGAAATGCTGGTGGGATGTGGTAAAGAGGTGAATGGAATAGGGAATGGGAGGGGCAATCCTGGGCCACATATCGGGGTACAAGGGTAGCTAGAAGAGGGGAAGCCCACACCAGGGTATAAAATGTAGAGGAGGGAGCAATTGTGGTACACGAGGTGCCTCAGCCTTGAGTTTTCTACCCTTCTTTATATGCATTTTTCCTTTTATGAATTTTCTTTGATCAACTGCTTAGGGCTCAAAGGATAAGAGCATGATGTGTAAGATATAACAATAGATACCCTCTTTTAGGTAGGGAGATTCATTTCCCTCCAGGGGTTTGGGACAATCATGGGTTCCTAAATGATAAAGGAGGCTCATCTAGGACCTATGGAACCAGGGTTATGGCCATGGGTATGGGGTAGAGCTTATGCATTGGATTTTCCCACGTGCTAAATATGTTTGTCCCGACCATCTTTTGTATCTTGTGGTACATTTTATTGTTGAATGTGGCCATATATGCTTTTACTTTTTCTTTTTAGCTTCTTCAACCTCCGGGGCATTGTTCCAAGCCTAACCCAAGGTGGGGGCAAGGAAAAGGTAGGCTAACCCTATGTGGACCCAATGATGAAATGTGGACTCAAGTGGGAAAGATGATGAAAGGGGTTATAATAGATGGAAGGGCAGTGGTATATGTGGATGAGGGAGCAGGACCACGCAACCAAAAGCGGGGTTTCCCAAGTAGTACCACCCTAAAACCAAATGGTTAGTAAAGGGGATCCCACGGGACTAAAATCCAAGGGTAACATCCAAAAGAGGCCAAGGGGACAAAAGCACAAACTAAGCCCACTCTTTCTACTAAATCCCTCCCATTAATCCATGCCCAAAAATGTCCATGATAAGCAAATTCAATACTCAATTACCAAATGACAAGACATACCTTTAGGTTCAGGAGGCCCACCTTCAAACATACAATCATGACATATGGGTGAGGGACCACATGGTTGGCTCAAGTGGCAGAGAAATGGCACAACTAGCTAGTCGGTGGTTGCTGGCTGCCGGTTGAGGACAATCTTGGAGAAAAAATTTCTCCAAGGGATATCACCCACGAAGTGGTGGGTAACAAGTATCTTGCTTAAGTTTGATCTTCATCTCCCTAGGATCTCTTGAAATCTCCTTAATCTTATTAAAATTTTCAGGGAACAAATCTCAATATTCTTGCAATAATTTTCTGATTTCATGGAGAGATTGATTATCACAACAATCTCCTATTTTTGCAACCATAGGCCTATCTTTAGTACCAATATTTAACTTCTTCAACTTGAAAGGCTTTTGGTACTCTTTGTGATAATTTCCCTTTTTGAACAATGCATTCTCTAGTAGTTTCTCAAAAAAGTATGGCAAAGATCATCACCTTCTTGATTGTTGTTGGTCCCTTCTACATGCATTATCTGCAGATGGAGCTCCTTATGCTCTTGACTGATAGTCGAATATGGCTTTCTGGGAAGCTCATGCTTATTGTGAATTAGAAAATGTTGAATCTTATACAATGTAGAAATGGGTTTTGGATTCTTACTTGAATAACAAAATGTAACAAAAAAGATAGAATGTATACTTTTCCAATCATTACTGTAATGCCTCATTTCTTCATGAATATACTCAGACTTTGGTATGGCCCCCAAAGTATGTAAGAATTCGTGCATCCAAAGCTATGGACATGGTTTTTAATCATCACTTAGTTTATCCACCTTTTGTATTGTTTCAATAGTTGCATGGGTGGTAGGAACCAAATATACATACAAAGTGCACTACATCCCAAGTATGCAACTATTTTTGATGAGATTGATACTACCAAGTAAGTGTAAATCTCAAAGTAGTATCCAATGTGTCAACTCGAGTGGCTTTGGGCACAATTTTCTCCACCCTTTCCTTTAAATCGTTAAGGTCACTAATACCATCCATTTTAATTGCATTCCTCAGTTTTACTCTATCCAATGTAATGTCTTAACCATGATACATTGTAAACAAGATAGTTCATGATCATTCTTCTCCTATCCAATGTAATGTCTTAACCATGATGCATTGTAAACAAGATAGTTCATGATCATTCTTCTTTCATTGTTGCATAGCTTGTTTAGATTTTGTATCAAATGAACAAACATTGTGGCAACTTACCTCTCCCTTGACAATTGGATTAAAAAACTTGTGCTTCTTAAAGTTGAAATTTCCAATTAGGTCTATGAGCATTCGCACAAGGTGCCAAACCTGTTGAAAGGTTAGGAATAAACACCTTCCACGAGCTTGAACACAAGAATAATATCACTAGATTGACAAGCACTTTGAGTAACAACTTATTCGATAGACACTAGTGGCCATCTATTGTTCTTTATATTTATTGCTTATAGTGGCTTCAATTGATAACTCTTTTCTAACAGTAGTTTTGTTCACTTACTATATTACTCTAGTTCCCTTCTTCATTGAAGGGATCTATAATGGACTTGATTTGTTGATAACTAATGTTTATCGTATTGAATATAGAATATTTTAAGTTGCAATAGGTACATAATTAATTAGTAGGAAATACTTAATAAAAGAAATAACTTCTTTTGAATATGTTTGCAAATCTACAGGTTCAAGCAAGAATTGAAGTCATAGTCTTACGATTCTTAAAATATCTGGCCTCTCCAAATCCATCAATTTGTGATCTATCATTGGTTTGTATTCACATCTGCTTGTGCTTGGATGATGTTTTTCCATAAAATGAATAGGGTTCATTTATAATGGAGTATTATTTGGCAACATGTTAACGCTTTTTTATTTTGTATAAGTGAAGTTTTCCTAGTTGTAAGTTATTATGATTGAAACAACTAATGACCATATGATTATTGAAGAGATATAATCCAAGGTGAAATTCCTACTAGTCTTTTAATTATTTAGGATGAAAAGATAAGAATGGAAAATATCAAGATATCTCCATAGTGGAAGAGTTTCACGTTGCAATCTTCGCTAGATGGATTGATGTCTTCTTCAAGACTTTATGTAAAAATGTTTCATTAGAAAAATTTTGAGGTCTAAATGGGCCTCAAAACAAAAATATACAACCAAAATCAACTTTATAAGAACCAATAGGATTCAAGATGATGATGTCCACCATGGGGGATGATTCACCATTTTTGGAGTAAAAAAGTAAAAAGATAAAAAAATAAAAAAATAAAAAAAACTACTTTTTCAACTCATATTTTCAACTAAACTCTTTATGGTTTTACTTAAATTTCGAGCGAGAGCACTCGTTGGATGCAGAATTTAATTCCCCATCGAAGGAGCACCCATGTTGCATACTTTTGATGGACCATGCTACCCACCACTTTGTGGGTGATATCTATAGGAGAAATTCTATCTCCTAGATGGTTCTCAGCTGGTAGCCAACAGCCCCTTTCAACCACTAGAGAGCTCGATGTGCCATTTTCTCTGCCACCTGAGCCAGCCATGTGGTCCCTTGCCCATCTGATATGATCATATGTTTGAAGGTGGGCCTTTTGAACCCGAAGGTATGACTTATCATTGTTTACTTATCATGGGCACTTTTGGGCATGGATTAATGGGGGGATTCGGCAGAAAGAGTGTACTAAGTATGTACTCTTGTCTACTCTGCCCCTTTGGTGGTTAACCTTGTATTCTAGTCCTATGGGATCTCCTTTATTGGCCACTAGTATTTAGGGATAGCACTACATGGGAAACCCTGACTTAGGTTGCATGGTCCCACTTCCCAGAACCATATACATCGCTCCCTTTCCGCTCATTACAACCCCATTCATCATGTTTCCTATCCGGGTCCACATTTGTCCACTGGGTCCAAAAGGAGTTAGCCTCCCCCTCCCCTTGCCCACACCTTGGGTCGGGACTGGAACGATGCCCCGAAAGTTGACGTAGCTAAAAAGAAAAGAAAAAACATATTTGGCCACTCAACAGGAAATTGTACCATAAAATGGAAAAGATGGTCGGGATATACAAATTTAGCACATGGGAAAAAGCCAAACATGAGCTCTACCCCTTATCTATGGCCATCACCTTGGTTACTATGGGCACTATATGACCCCCTCCATCATTAAGGAACCCATGATTGTCCCAACCCCTGGTGGGCGATGAACTGCCCCACCTTAAGGAGGTATCCACTGTTATACTCTACACATCATGCTGTCATCCCCTGGAGCCCTGAGCAATTATGAAGAGAAATCAATCAAAGGAAAAAGGCATACGAAGAAGGGTGGAAAAAAAAGACCGGGGTAACTCATGTACCACGATGGCTCCCTATATTAGCTACCCTTGTACCATGGCATGTGGCTTGGAGCTTCCCCTTCACCCCCACTCCATTCCATCACTATATCATAGGCCACCTACCATTTGATGGATGCACCATGGACATGTCACCCCCTTTACAGAATGAAACCGCCTAATAGGGTCCTTGGTTAACCACCTTTTTAGCTTGGAGACACCTATACATGCTAAAGCCCACTATGAAAGGGCATGCCATTGTGAGGTGTTCACTTGTGTTTCATGATTTGTAAGCTCTTTTACTTGATTACTCTAATGATTTGTTGTACTGGAAGGCAAGGGGATGCATTGGATCTTATGCAGGATTGCAGATGGGTCTCCATTTGGGGTTTGGTTTCGCAGTATGGGGCCCAAACCCTCCATAGGGTCACAGTGGCACTTGTAGGGTGAGTGTAGAGAGCCATGGGCCTCCACCACAACAGATTTCACTTCATGGATCCCCAACACTGTTCAGTGATTTCTCGTGTTCCACCTTTTTGGATGAGGATGATGCACCTGGATCACCATGCCCAATCGACTTGAAACGTGTACCGCACACTTAGTAGAGGTTCCAGGGTCTAGATAAAGATGTGTCTCACTACGGGAGACAAAGGGATGGCTTATCTCATCATATTAGCCCTTACAGATGGTTTACAGGCATTATCGATCCACCCTAGAGACCCATGAGGATGTCATTGTGCCTCCACACCCACTTGGGGACACCACACGTGACTTGCTTGGCCACACATGACTTGCTTGGATATCAAGGGGCCAACCCACTAGGAGTCTATTCTCTCACCTTCCCACACTTTGAACTCCACTAGGCCTTTTCAATGGCCCAGCGACTCATTATGTTTACTATTTTTCCCTCTTGAGAGGCTTATCTTTCTATTTTGGGGCTATCTTGGTGGCCTTGTCAACAAGTCATATCATTATTTTATTATTTGGGGCCTTATTAGGCTAATTAGGCTATTCGAATCCCCTTATGGATTGTATAAATAGATGAGAGGGTCATTTATTCGCCTCATCATCACTTTCATTGGATTAGTATCTCTTGAGATATTTTTGCATTTATTTTTGGGACAATTTTTGGAGTTTCTTGATGGATTGTGTAGAATTTTCTGAATCTTAATTCTTATGCAGAAATTTTTTCTGTTAATCCGGTTAAGCTTCTCCTACTTATACAAGTTATCAACTGAATAAATTCAAGTTAACATCAAAGCAAAACACATAACAGATCTCTACCAATTCAGATCTAGAATAAGCACATGCACACATAGACAAAGTGACACAGTTATTTTTGGACAAATTGTCCCCGAAAAAACCCAATGTGGGAAAACTGGTCTCTGGCTGCTGGAGGGCTCTATTATTAAGAATATTTCTGAATACACAACTCTGGGTTCCAGTTTTGGAAAACTCTACATAGAAAACTCTAGATCTGCAACACTTGGCTGATCTAAAACCAACAATACTGACTGATCCACACCCTCAAACGAGATTTACAGAACTTAGCCAGATCTAGGCCTAGAAACCCCAGATCTGCCCCTGAAAGACACTGCGTCAGCCTCTGAAGGCCTCCAAATGCTCAGTGCTGTCACTGGAAGGGATTGCGTTACCCCAGACTGGGTGACGCAGTCACTACGCTGCCCCTAAGGGTCTATGCGTAACCCCTGAAGGGTTTCCTGAAAATCACGCTGTCCTTGCTGTTGCTGGCTTCCTCTGCGCTGCCTTTCCTGATCTCTTTTCTGCTTCTTGTGTATTTTAGACCCCGGGATCAGATCATCCCCTTGGTCTAAATTCCCCTCTTTGCAACTGAAACACTTGAGAATTCTTAGCAACCCTGCCCTAGAATCTTAGCTTAGCTGCAGTGCTCTGCCTCTGTGTGTCTTACAAATGACCCCATGCCTTTCCTTTATACTTTTCTCGTTGACAAATCAAAGACCAAGATTAAATCTTTAATCAATGGCTAAGATTAAAAGAAAGCTTGATTTGTGTGACTTAAGACAATTTCATCACATGTTTAATTAAATTCACTTTAATTATTTTATTTTCCTAAGTTTTAACTTAGGAATTACATTAAAATAATTAATTAATTTAATATTTCCTAAACCAGATGAAATTTTCCAAATTCATTTCTGGGTCTTATAGATCAGGTGAACTCTAGTCCTTCCTCAATTTTTGGGACCTAGAGCATAACTGATGCTACCCCAAATACACAAAATCTCAACACTCCCTCTTAGCATCAAGGGTGGGCTCTAGCAATAAATCACACTTATGCATTACATGATTTTGGGCACTGGTTTTGTGTTGCTGATGCTTGGCCTCTTGCCACTCAACTCTGCACTACTGCTGCCATTTTGTACTGCTGCCCATGAATCTGCCACTGTCACTGCAACCACTGTACTGCAGCTCCCTCTCAATATGTTGCATCTGTGCTGCTCATAGCACTGACACTGCTGATCTGCTGCACTGCAACTTCAGTTTTTGAGAGAAACCACTGAATCTCCTGCCCATCTTTGACAGACAAGTCAGATGGGCTGCATCCTCATCACTGAAGCTCCATAGGCTACAGATTTGTGCTGGCATCTAAAGAATGATGCACAACTACAGCTCTACCTGCGTAATTAGACTCCCTTTGCACTACTGAAGTCACATCAGCTCCTTGTGCTGAAATCTATCATGCTGCTGCTGCACTGCGCTGTCCCTCTGAAGCTCTTTGCGCTGCTGCAGCTCTGCACTGCGCTGCTGAAGTCACATCAGCCTCTGCGCTGCTACTGCTTCTACGCTGCTGCTGCTATGCTCTGTGTTGCTCCTCCCAACCTCCAGATCTGCCTCTGCTTATGCCTCATCTATGATCTATGCACCCACTGCTCCACTTGTCCCGCTACTGTCTTAATACTGTCGTAGCTTGCTTGTGATCCAAGAGATGAGCTGCTTAAGGATCTCGCCTTACATTCTGTACATCCTCTATAGATCCATGTCGCCCCACTTTCGTGGTTCATGAGCGCTCATGGCTACATCATCTTCGGACCCATCATCTGCCACCGCTGCTTTGGAAGAAGATGCTTCCTTGTCCTTCTTCTTTTCTGGACAATGGTGGGCAAAATGTCCCATTTCGCCACACTGGAAGCACTTGATCTTAGAAAGATCCTTCTTCTTCTTCGACTGCTTCTTTGATTCCAAGGCTGCATCTTCCTCCTCTTCCTTCTTTACTTTGCTTATCCCAGGGCTGTGTTGCTTCTTGGTGAATCTGTGTAGTTCTTATTGTCGCAGGATTGACCACAAGCTGTCCCAATCTGGGAGGTCCGCTCTGCCCAAGATACTTTGGACAAAGGTTTCCCACTTATCCGTGATTGCATTGAGGGTAGTCTTGACTATCATTGCATCATCTACAGTTGCACCTGTTGCAGTTAGCTGATCCCTGATTGACTGCAATCTGAAGAGGAAATGCATGATGTCTTCTCCCTTGGTCATCATGAATGACCTCATTTGGGCCTCCAACAACATCTTTCTTTGCACTGATTTTCCCTCATATAGGGAAGTCAAGGCCTTCCATATTTCATTAGTTGTCCTCTTCTCAACTATGTGAGGCACAATATGATCCTTGATACTGTCCATTATCAGCTGCTTGGCATGCCCAACTGCTACTCTATGCTTCCGTAGGAGATTCGCATCTGTCGGCGTGGCCAGGGTCTGCTCTGCATGATCTCTTAGACCATATGCCTCTAGGACAATCAGGATCCTAGCCTTCCATACCGAAAAGTTTGAGAGGCCCTCTAGCGTATCGCAGTCCATGAGGAGCCATCTGCTCAGAATGTATCGGAGCTCCTCTTCTCTATGCTAGAGATCTTGGATCTAGGGTCCTTTTCGAACTGGGAACCCTTTGCTGCCTCTGACACTTGATTTCCCTCCTTGAAAATCTACCAAATCAACTATGATTCAACTTCTTTTTGATCCTCTGACCAAATTGCAAGTTTCCTTTGGCAAGAAACTCTCTGAGAAGCTGATCTCTTCCCAAACTTTGTCACTTGTGCTAAGGTTAAAAATCTGAAAACTTCAGAAGTTTAACCCCACCAGCTCTTCTGAATTTTTGCAACTTTTTTGCAGACTTTTTCTGCATCTGACAGATTCAGACCTGAATCACACCGGCTGGCTTCAGACCCAACCAACACTGTTTCTGAGCTGCCTCTGTGCAGTAATTGCGTGGGCTTGCTAGGACACAGCACTGGATAGTGTCACCCTTCCCTTTGCGTGAATCTCCTCTTGAAAACTGCGCTGCCCCTTCAGATCTGCTTTTCTGTTGCCTTTCCAGCTGCTTTCTGCAGCTAGATCCTTCAGATGCTTCAGTTGATGACCTTTCTAGATCTGCAATTGCTCTGATACCATGTAGAAATTTCTGAATCTTAATTCTTATGCATAAATTGTTTTTGTTAATCCGATTAAGCTTCTCCTACTTATACAAGTTATCAACTGAATAAATTCAAGTTAACATCAAAGCAAAACACATAACAGATCTCTACCAAATCAGATCTAGAATAAGCACATGCACACATAGAGAAAGTGACACAGTTATTTCTGGACAAACTGTCCCCGGAAAAACCCAATGTGGGAAAACCGGTCTCTGGCTATTGGAGGGCTCTATTATTAAGAATATTTCTGAATACACAACTCTGGGTTTCAGATCTGGAAAACCCTACAGAGAAAACTCTAGATCTGCAGCACCTGGTTGATCTAAGACCAACAATACTCATTGATCCACACCCTCAAACGGGATTTATAGAACTTAGCCAGATCTAGGCCTAGAAACCCTAGATCTGCCCCTGAAAGACACTGCGTCAGCCTCTGAAGGCCTCCAAATGCTCAGTGCTGTCACTGGAAGGGACTGTGTTACCCCAGATTAGGTGACGCAATCACTACGCTGCCCCTAAGGGTCTCTACGTAACCCCTGAAGGGTTTTCTGAAAATCACGCTGTCCTTGCTGTTGCTGCTGCCTTCCTTTGCGCTGTCTTTCCTAATCTCTTCTCTGCTGCTTGTGTATTCTGGACCTCGAGATTAGATCATCCCCTTGGTATAAATTCCCCTCTCTGTAACTGAAACACTTGAAAATTCTAACCCTGCCCTAGAATCTCAGCGTAGCTTCAATGCTTTGCTTTTGTGTGTCTTACAAATGACTCCAAGCCTTTCCTTTATACTTTTCTTGTTGACAAATCAACGACCAAGATTAAATATTTAATCAATGGCTACGATTAAAAGAAAGCTTGATCCGTGTGACTTAAGACAATTTAATCACATGTTTAATTAAATTCACTTTAATTATTTTATTTTCATAAGTTTTAACTTAGGAAATACATTAAAATAATTAATTAATTTAATATCTCCTAAACCAGATGAAATTTCCCAAATCCATTTCTGGGTCTTGTAGATCAAGTGAACTCTAGTCCTTCCTCAAAATTTGGGACCTAGAGCACAATTGATGCTACCCCAAATACACAAAATCTCAACACTATGATGTTTGGATTTTCGCTATTGTCTTTGGAGCTTCTTGCTATGCGAAGTTGATGAATGAATATACTCTTTCTCTCCCTTGTAAGTGAAATTAATGCTATTCTTGTTATCTTACTTGTTAAATGCATGATTTTGTTATCATTGTTCTTATATGGGCCAAAATAATGCGAAATTCTTCTTTAAGCCTTGAATAAATGATATATTGCATGCGTTGCTCTTTGAGGGAGATGGTGAATGTTCCTAGAGGTACCCTATAAGGTTAATAAGCCTTGAAACTTCATCTCTTTTGCAATTCGAAGTATAAATCCCTAAATGACCTATTGTTGCACCTTGAAAGGCTAGCGAAAGTCATCTAGGTGTATCTTGACACCATTAAGCCCAAGAAGCAAGGCACTAATCCTCGCATCCCTTTGGTGATCAAAATTACCCCTCTTTTTCTCATCTCTTCGAATTCTAGGCCTAACCCTAGAAGCTCACCTAGGGAATCAAGCGAAATCCTTTGTAGCCATCCAAAACCCTTGAATTTTGGTCCACTACTGTGCTGGGGTTTTTGCAAGATGTTCTCCAAGTTTGAGGCAAATCCGACAATGGAATCTCGAGATATAGCAAGCCCTATCCATAAGATCATCTCTTTCCCTAGTTTGATTTGGGTTAGTGTCCTCACTTAGGTCATTGCATTTCAATTTCAAAGAAAATTTGTCCTTTGATCCTATTCTCCTCCCTCAACAGGTCAAACCCCTCTAGTGTTGATCAACTCCATATCCTTGACCTAGTTTGGGTCCACTTTGGTTCTTTGTGGTCCCACAACTTTATTACTCAAATTCCACAAGGATAGCATAAAATACATTTCTCCACAAGGATTACTAGGTCAAGGAAGCTTCTTGTCAAGGGATATTCTCCAAACCTAGCCTTAAGTATCCTCTTATCCCTTCCTAGAGAGCCTGTCACCTTGCTTCTTAAGGAAGTAAACCATTTAATTGAGTCTCTCTTGTGAATAGGCTCTAGGAATCACTCTCCACCCATTCATTGACATGTTTATCCTTGTGGTTCCTCTTATATTGGGTCTCCTCCCATCGGTGAAAGTCCGTAAAAAGAAGGGAGCTATAGCTAAGGTGACAATGGGCTATTGCTCCATTGTTGCCACTTGACCTAGTAGTAGCTCCATAGTACCCCCTCCTAGGACTCTTGCTAGTTTGAGCGGTAACAAACCTTGCTACATGAAAAATAAGAAATACATGAAAAACGTGATTGCAATCACATTTTTCATGTAGCAGGGTCCATCGAAAGTATGCAACATGGGTACTCCTAATCTAATCTAATCTTATTTTATTATTTCCACTATTATTTTATAATATTCCTTAGGAGGCTCATTATAGACCTCAAAATTTCTCTAATGGAGATAATGTGCATTTTTTAGATTTGCAATTCTCCATTGGGTTCTTTGTAGTTAATATTTCATCAAAACTTTATGAAGAAAAGAAACACAGATTATTGCAGTATGATGTTGATAAATATTGGCAAAAATACACAATTATTTTTACAACCTTAGCCATTTTGAGAACTAAGATTGATAGGAACTTTCGGATCATTATCTCCTCGATGTTTGATGTTTTTATTTGTATTATTGACCATATTTTATTAATCTCCAAATTATTTTACAAAATGATTAATGGTACAATAAATTTCCTTATTCAATTTGAAACAATTTTAATTAAGATTATCTTAGGTTTATAGTTTAAAATTGATTGAATTTTAAATGACATTATTGAAATCAATTGTTCAAAAGGTTATGTTTTATGTTTTCTAATCTCCTAGGTTTTGTTGTGAGCTTTTTGGTATTAATGTGTGTATCAAACAATAGCCTTGAGAGTCTCGCAATTTGAAAATTTGAACGATTCTATTTAGATTTCAGTTTATCAAATGGGCTTGTTGGTTAATTAAAGAAAGGTGTTGTTATAGTATCCATTAGGGTTTGAATGTTACTAGTGTCATGTTCTCTCCTCATCGGTTGATGAATCCTTGGAAAGGGGTTGTTTGAACTTTGATTAGCCGTGTTATCATGGCCATTAAGATAGTCTAGTAGGTTAGACTCCATTACTTGTGACTAGACATCCCACATCTTGATAAGTGGTGGATGCTCGAAAATAGAAGTATAAATGAATCTTTAAATGCCTTCCTCTTTTTATTTTAGTTAGATCTTTTGGTGGATGTGTTACCCAACAAAATGGGTAACCCTATAGGAGAAATTTTTTCTCCTATTCTTCATATTTAGCTGGTCAACCATGTGGCCCTTGACAACCACCACTAGCTCATGACGAGTCATTACTTCTCCACCACCTACATCAACCATATGCTTCTCACCCATTCGGCAAGAGCACATGGACGAAGGTGGGATTTCGATAAAAAGGTATTTTATTCATTTTGCAATCAGGTGCTTATGCTTGTTTGCATTTGGGCATTTGATATGGATTACGTGGTGATTAGAAGTAGGGATTTTTAGATGTAGGGCTCAGAATGTCCACAATCTTCTTTTTTACGTCTACATTTCGAGTCTAGAACAAGATTCTAGATGAGTCTTGTTCTAGACTCGAAACGTAGACGTAAAAATGAAGATTGTGGGCATTCCGAGCTCTACATCTAAAAATATACACCACAGAAACCTCCAAACTGTTATGGAAGTAGGGATTTTGATCGTGTTCTTGTTCCCTTACCTTAAAAGGGGGGTTAATCTTCGATCCTAGTCTGGTTGGACCTCACCTAATAGCCTAATGGGTGTAGGAGGGGCGCTACTCGAGAAGCCCTGATTGAGATAGCGTAGTTCCATCTATCCCCATTCCATACTCTCACTTTCCATCTTACATTAGAAGCCCTTATCTCACATCCATTCTTTAGGTTCAACTGACAATTGTTTCTTTGGGATTTAGCACCACTACATTCTTATACCTGGGTAGGGCCCAAAAATTTTCCCTGGGATGTTGAAGCATCTGAAAGAAAAATAAAAGGCATATCATGGCCACATAAAAAAATAAAAAAAAAGAATATCAAAATGCAAAAGATGGTCAGGGCATGCAAATTAGCATGTGGGAGAAAGCCTAGCATTAGCTTTACCTCACTTTATATGGCCATCACCCAGTTCTTGAGCACATGTTGCTCCACTACATAATAAAAAGGAACCTTTGCATGTCTCAACTCCAATGAGCAATGAAATGACTCATCCTTAAGGGGTAATACAATTGCAATATCATTCAAAGCAAGCTTTAACCCTTAAGCTACGAGCAGTAATACAAGGAAAAATCAAGAAAAAATTAAAGGCGCACAAGAGGGGTGGAAAAATAAAGACGAGTTGGTAACTCATGCATCCATGAGTGCTCCATCCTCACATCTATACACTTAGGATGTGGATCCCTATCGTGTTGGTTCCTTTCACCATGGAAATTGGCCTAAAGTCTTCTCCCCTTCGTACCATCATTATTATTCACTAAGACCTATCAATTGAAGGGTGGACTGACGAAATGTTACTTCCACTTGGGGGGCTGGAAACACCTAATAGGGTTGTCCTTTATTTCAAAATTTCAATTTGGAAATCTACAATTGCAGTGATAGATTTGTTTCTCCTACTTATTTCTCCGATAATTTATTTACAGAAATCTATCAGCAAGCTTCGAAATAAATACTGCTGCAACATTCACAATTATACATGCAGAGAAGTAAACAATAAATATCAAAATCATAAGAACCAATCACATGTACGCACTTATTTTTGGACAATTGTCCCCGGAAAAACCCAATGTGGGAAAACCAGTGCAGCAGATGAGGGTTTATTATTATTCTTCACCAAATGAATCTTTACAAGGAATACACTCGCAGATATAATAAAAAAACACCTGAGACAACATTCTCGGCCCCTCTCGAAAATTTCCTGACACTCGGAAGAGCCTCTGACTTCCTCTGTGTCTATCTGCATGTCTCTTTGCGCAGTCCTTGTGCTGGATTGCGTCACTCTGTGTGGGCTCTACGTGGGTTCACTGCGCTGCAGCTCTGCGTTGCCTTCTGTGACCCTCTGCGTCCCTCTGTCCTTGTGCTCAGTCACTGCTGACTCCCTCTTCTCCTTTTGCTTTTGCAACTCTCCCACTGAAATCGAATTCTATTCCTTTAGAATCGATTTCCTTCGGGTACTGAGTGTATGCTCGACTTGCCTTCCAAATGACCCTCAAGCCTTCTTTTATAATCTTCTCGTTGATGAATCAATGACCCAGATTAGAAGTCTAATCAATGGCTAAGATTAGAACTTGAATTGATCTTCGTTCTCTAGAAGATTCACACTTTGTTTTATTAATACCCTTTAATTATTTAATTTCCCTAAGTTTAGACTTTGGGTCTCCATTAAAATAATTAATTATTTTAATAAGACATGAACCAGGTGGAATTTCCAAAAAAGTTTTTTGGGTTCTTTGGAATACTGATGTCCAAGCCTCCTCACAAAATTTGAGGCTTAGAACACTTTCTGATGCTACCAAAATAAACACTCCCTCTTAGCGAGGAAGGTGTTCTAGCAATATGTCTACTGCATGCTGCTCTGCTTTTGAAGCATCCTTTGTGTTGCTGATCTCTGGTTTTTGTCCCTCATCTGCTGCGCTGCTACCTTCTGTACTGCTGCCCATGACACTGCCACTATCACTGCTGCATTTGTATTACAGCTCTCGCTGAATCCTGATCCTATCCATTCTTGCTACTGGAATGGATTCTTCATCATCTCCATCTTCTCTATCGAACAAAAGGAGGAAGGGGAAGTCATCAGAGGAAGAAGGAGGCAGAAGGAGGACGCAAACGGGGCAGCGCTGAGCAGCAGCACTGGTTCTCCACGCAGAGTGACGCAGTCCAGCGCAGTGATTGCGCAAAAGGCCACGTAGAGTGACGCAGAGGAAGGAAGGGTGCCTCTAGTGTGTCAGAAATTCTTTTGAAGGGTTCGGAAAAATTATCTTAGGTGCATGCTAGACATCTACTCATCGTATTTTTTGTAAATGATTTTCACTACTGAAGAATAATATAAACCCTCATCTGCTGCATCGGTTTTCCCGCATTGGGTTTTTCCGGGGATAGTTATCCAAAAATAACTGTGTTCATGTGATTGTTTCTATTGTGTTATATTTGTTCTTTTGCTTTTGATTAAGTGAATACTGCAGTTGTGTTTATTTCAGAATTTACTGAAGTATCTGTAAATAACTTGTCATAAATTCGTATGCAAAATAAATCAATCACTGTAGTAGTATTTCAGATTGAAAAATTCACAAAATCAACACCTTGCACTCCCCAGATCTGGAAACCTTCCTCTGGTCTTACTATCTTTGCCCCACACTGCAACAAAATCACTGGATCTCTCTCTGGCAAAACAGCGCTGCTACTTTGAGAATTCGATCTCCCAGTGAATTCAATCTCTGTAAATCTCAAGTGTGTTCTCCAAGTGCCCATCGAGTTCCTTCTTACAATCTCTTGTTGACATATCAACAACCAGGATTAGATCTTAATCGATGGCTCATATTATCTTGGACTTGATCCACGCCTTTATCTAGAAGATTCGCACCTGACTTAATTAATATCATTTAATTAATCATATTTCTTAAGTTTAGACTTAGCAAATATTAAAAACTGATTAATTATTTTAAT
Organism: Pinus albicaulis; assembly: GCA_034641835.2. Lineage (NCBI taxonomy): Eukaryota > Viridiplantae > Streptophyta > Pinopsida > Pinales > Pinaceae > Pinus > Pinus albicaulis. The sequence continues at coordinate 256,305,860 of CM076569.1, forward strand.
TAAATCACTTATGGGTGGAAGTTCCCCAAACAATTTTTGGATTTGGAGAATGCATGTGTCTTAGCCTCTCTGCAAAATCTCAAGGCTAGAGCACATTCGATGCTACAAAAATCAATAAGGGGGTTCGATGAGACTAAGGAGTTGGTTTTGTTTGAGGGAGGAGGTGTGAAGAGGAGACTAAGAGCGAGTAGCCTAATGTGCTAGCCTCAACACCACCTTCTACACACACACACAATACACTCAACAATGGCCATTTGTTCTTGACAATAGGCTTTTCTTATTGTTATGAATATAATTTATATAAAAATAATATAAATATAAATAATATTAATAATTGTAATAATGATTAATTAAATAATGTTTAATATAGAAGAGGCATGTCTTGAAGATTATGAAATTTTCAAGCAAAAATGCTACTGCAGTGATTAATTAATTTCACCTACTTATTTATGATAAGTTATTTACAGATACTTCAGTAAATTCTGAAATTAACACAACTGCAGTATTCACTTAATCATGAGCAGAACATCAAATAAAACCTAAGTCACTTGATACGGGGATTCGAGGAATCAGATTAGAGTACGGTGACCCCCGAAATAGGATACTTCTGGGATATGATACGTTATATATTATTTTATTAATATATATATATATATATATATTAAAAATTAGATATTTTTTACACAAATTCATACAAAATTCATTGATTCAAACATAGATTTAAGATCTATCATCTTAGATACTCATACATGATCATTGATACATTGATACATCATACATTTGTCAAATTTACACAGAAAGACAAGATTGAAGATAGTAAGATACTGTAGTTTTCTCATTAAGTCATCAGAATCAAAATGTGTTACATAAGTACACTGCCAATGGCAAATAGAAATAGAAAACCAAATACAAAAAAACTATAGTCTACAAGACTACAAGCCTGAAGCCTCAATGAGTCGGAGACTCAGAGTCAATGAGTCATCAATCCTCATCATCATAATCAGCATCACTGTCCTCATCCCGATCATCATGCTCACCACTGCTCTCCTCTGGCTCTGATGCATCCTCCTCCTCTGTCATCTCTGCATCTGCTGGTGTGGAGGATGACGCCTCTACTCCATCATCAAATGTGACAGGCTCTAGCACTGGCGCATTGAGATCCAAGTTGGCCAATGCCAACTCAACACTGCTGTCCAGACCCATATCATCAGGAAAGACATCCTACATCTTTGTCTTTCCCTTCAACCAATCCTCCCTCTGCCTGTAGATGAGACGAAGGTTGGTGTGCACATACACCATTGTCTCTGCCCTGGACTTCTCAAGCCTGCTCTTCTTCACACTATACAAATTCCCATATGTGCTCCAATTCCTCTCACAACAAGAGGATGAAGTCACCCGAGAGAGGAGCCTCATGGCTAACTGTTATAGAAGAGGGATTGTTGCCCCATGAGTTGCCCACCAAGAATAGGGCTTCTTAGCCCCCCTGTCTCGAATCACATCATAGCCTGCAAATCGCCCAGTGCCAGTGGAAAATTCTGCAAAGGCATCCTCCACCTCATTAAGGGATGCCCTCTCCTGAAAAATCCTCCTCAATGCATCTTTTCTCCTTGTGAGATTTCACCATCCATGTGAGGAGGGAATCTGCGGGAAGGTCCACCATTCAGCCACTCATGGTTGTAGTATTTTGGGTTCAAGGAGTGAGCCAAACAATGTAAAGGTGTGTAATTCTTGTCCCATCTGCTGACAAGAATATCCTGTATGCCGGTGAAGAAGGCCTCAGGTGATGTCTCATACTCTGGGCACTGACTCTGTAAAACAATGGTCCTCACAGACTCAATCATGGAATCCCATCCCTCATAAACCTCTCCTAGGATGGGTTGGTCTGTATCTGCAAATCGGAGCAAGGAAATGATAGGCTCCATGATCTGAATAACTAGATCTACCTTATTCCACCATAGATCATCCAACACTGTGTCCTTCACTTTCTTTGAGGCTGCTTGATCCGTCTTTCTCCAAAAAGACCAAAACTCTAAAATAACCATGGACCCAAGAGTAGTCTTGACCTCGCTCAACCTCTTCAACATGATGAATGAAGAGGCAAACCGTGTATCTGCAATCTTCAACAATGATATATTGCTGTACTCCTTGTAGATAGTGAGGGCATTTGTATGGTTTTGTACAAAGTTGCGGATATGCCGTGCATCCTCAATAACGACTCCAATCCAAAGTACATCAGAAGCAATAGATTTTAGTGCCAAGTTCAATGAATGGACAATGCAAGGTGTCCAAAATATTTGTGTGGATATTTGGCTTCCACAATCATGCCAGCAGCCTTGCAAACATGTGCATTATCTGTAATGATTTGCACACAAGAATCGACACCTACATCTTCAATAAATTTAATAAATAACTCACCCATATATTGTGCATTCTTGTACTGTCCAAGTGCATCCACTGCTTTCCAGAAATCTGGACCATTCAAAGATGACACCATGAAGTTGATGAGTGGGTGGCGTGCTGGATCTGCCCATCCATCAGAAACAATGCTAACCCCAGATGTTGGCCATGCTGATTTAATAGGTTCAAACATTTTGTCCACCTCTTTCTTTGCCTTTGTCAACAATGTGGTTCTGAGCTTCTCTAACCCAGGAGGCATATACCCTGATGGAGCCCCATGACTAAGAGCTCGACACACCTCAATAAATAGAGGTGACCGTGCAACATTAAAGGATATGAAGTTTTGATAGAAAAAAAATGCAATGGTGAGATCAAGCTCTTCCCTCTTCTCTTTTTGAAAAATCTTGTCCATTGGACTAGTTGCAGTTGCCTTTCTCTTTGTTGATTCTCCCCTACCAAAAGTCTCAAAAGGGAACTTGTTGCTGCTTTTCCTTAAGAATGGAAGGGGGTCATCATTCTTGTTTTTTATTTTTTTATTATTTTGATGCCACATTTGCCTCACCAATATATTGCTCTTTCTCCAATTCCTTCCTTTGTGTCGATTCAATTGTCGTACAACATTTAATGCCACAACCTGGAATACCCAACAAATGAGCTTTCACACGGAAATATGTGCAAGTGAAATGGCTGTTGCAAAAATTGCATTTCCATGAACAATTTCCTCCTCCTCCCTTTTTTCTTGCCCCTCCCTCTCTTGTCACATATTTCCACAATGGGTATTTGGGGTCAACAGTTTGTTTTCCCTGCACATTTGACGCTGTTGTTGCAGCTCCACTTCCAATGGATGGAATACTTGCAGACCCTGATGATACAGGGACAGGAGGGGCATCTCCAATGGGGACATTCTTCCCCTTTCTTTGCCCCTGTCTTGCTGCCTTTGATTGAGCCATGAATACTGTAAAAAATAAACAAAAATAACCAAATATATAAAACATATGCACATGCAAACACTAACAACAAACTAAATGCAAAATATAGAGGGACAGTGCACTTACCGGATGCTCAAATCTCTTCGAAAGAACTCCCTTTCTCCTTGCTAACCCTTCCTCCTTTCTCACCCTTGCTCCTTGCTCACTTCAGAAAACGAAAACGGTGAGAAAGAATGACTGAAATGGGGCTTTTAATTAAAAAAAATTGCACTTTTTTGGGACGACGTGTTCGGCCGTACTCGATTCACGGGGTACGGCCGTATTCGTACAGGGTACGGTCGGGATTCACCGTACCCTGTACGGATATGGCCATACCCCGTGAATCGGGTACGAATCTGGCCGAATCGTATCCGATTCGCCGCATTCGGGATTCGGTCACCCTGGGGGACGAATCCGGTTTCAGAGAATAGAACGCATATAACACAATAGAAACAATCACATGAACACAGTTATTTTTGGACAATTGTCCCCGAAAAAACCCAATGCGGGAAAATCGGTGCAGCAGATGAGGGTTTGCATTATTTTTGAGCAGTGGAAATCATTTACAGAAATTAGATGAGCAGATGTCTAGAATACACATGAGATAGATTTTCCGAACTCTTCGGAAGAATTTCTGACACTCTGGAGGCACCCTTCCTCCCTCTGCGTCACTCTGCTTGGCCTTCTGCGCAGTCATTGTGTTGGACTGCGTCATTCTGCGTGGAGGACTAGTGTTGCTGCTTAGCGCTGTCCCCTCTGCGTCCTCCTTATGCCTTCTTCTTCCTCTGCTGACTTCCCCTTTCTACTTCTACCTCTGCAACTCCGCCTCTACACCCTCTCCCTCTGAAACCAAATTCTATTGCTTCAGAATCGATTTCCTTCGGGTACTGAGTGTATGCCCGGCTTGCTTTCCAAATGACACTCAAGTCTTCTCTTATAGTCTTCTCGTTGATGAATCAACGACCCAGATTACATTTCTAATCAATGTCTGAGGTTAAAAGATGACTTGATCTCTGTTTTCTAAAAGATCCACACTCTGCTTTATTAATACCCTTTAATTATTTAATTTCCCTAAGTTTAGACTTAGGGATCACTTTAAAATAATTAATTATTTTAATAAGGCATGATCCGAGTGGAATTTCTACAAACGGTTTCTGGGTTCTTTGGAATACTGATGTCCAAGCCTCCTCCCAAAATATGAGACTTGGAACACTTTCCAATGCTACAAAATCAACACTCCCTCTTAGCGAGGAAAGTGTTTAAGCAAAATACCAACTGCATCTGCTCTGACCTGAAGCATCTATTTCGCTGATGATGTCTTGGCTGCGGCCCCTCATCTCGGCGCTACTGCCCTCTATACTGCTTCCTGTGACACTATCTCTGCCACTGCCTCATCTGTATAGCAGCTCCCTCTGAATCTCAAGTCCACCCATTCCTCTACTGGAGTGGGTTCTTGACCATCCCCATCTTTTCCTTGAAGTAAGTAAACTTAATCTTACCCAGAGCTTTCGTGAGGATATTTGCCAGTTGTTCTTTTGTAGGAATGTACTTCAACTGTACAACTCCCTGTTGGACATAGTCTCTGATGAAGTGGCACCTAATGTCAATGTGCTTCGACCGGTCATGAAACACAGGATTCTCAGAGAGCTTGATGCAACTCTGATTATCACACAAAATTCTTGTCGGTTCCATCCTTTTCTTGAGCAAGTTCATGGGTAGCTTGCGATGCCATATGGCCTCACACGAAGCTGTTTTAACGGCCATATATTCAGCCTCGGCTGAGCTCAGTGCCATGAATTTCTGTTTCCTACTGCACCAGGAAGTCATTCCTGATCCGAGACTGAAACAGTACCCACTGGTACTTTTCCGATCCACTAGGCTTCCAACCCAGTCTGCGTTAGTGAACCCACTCAACTGGATTTCATTGGCCTTTTTGTACTTCAAACCATACTCAGTTGTCCCCTTCAAGTGTCTGAGAACATGTTTGGCTGCTTCCCAGTGAGCCCTCCTTGGTTCTTCCATGAACTGAGTGAGGGTATTCACGGCATAACGAATGTCTGGTCTAATGTTGACCAGGTACATCAATGATCCTGAGCTGCCTATATAAGGTAGGGTTAGCTTCATCATCCTCAGACGTGTCGATCTTCTTCCAGTTTGTGATCATTGGCATAGCCATGGGTCTATAGTCCTCCATCTGAAACCTCTTCAGGATCTCTATAGTGTATCTTCCTTGCCCAAGGAAGATTTATCCCTTCTGCTGCCAAACCTCCAAACCAACAAAACAGTGCATCTGCCCCAGATCCTTCATGTCGAATTCTGTAGCCAGATTTTCCTTGCAGTCTTTGATGAGCTTAGATGATCCAGTCAAGAACAGATCATCCACATATAATACCAGAATTAGCGGCTCATCCCCTACTCTTATATAGTAGAGATTGGGATTTACGTCACTCTTGACAAATCCCATCTTTTGCAGTTAGCTATCAATTCGCCCATACCATGCTCTAGGGGCTTGCTTCAGTCCGTACAAGGCTTTCTTAAGCCTGCATACATGAGTCTTCCGCTCATGTGTCTTAAAGCCCTCTGGCTTATGCGCACTTCCTCTTCTATCACCCCATTCAAGAACGCTGTCTTGACATCCATTTGGTGAATTTCCCATCCCATCTGCGCTGCAAGAGAGATGACGAATTTGATCGAAGTGCACCGAGCTATAGGGGCGAAGGTTTCTTGATAGTCAATCCCTTCCTTTTGTGCATATCCCTTAGCCGCAAACCTGGCTTTGAATTTCTCTATGCTGCCATCTGCAACATACTTGGTCTTGTAGATCCACCTTGATCCTACAACCGATATGTTCTGAGGTCTAGAGACTACTTCCCATACATCGTTTGTCATGATGGAGTTGTACTCCTCCACCATAGAGTCTACCCACACCTGATGTTGAGATACTTCTCGAAAACTAGAGGGTTCTCCAACCTGTGCTACCAGTGCCTAGTACCTGTCTGGCTACTTGAGTACCCTCTTCTCATTTCTTGGGGCTCCAATAAATTCCTCTGCATCCCTCAGAGTTTGTTGGAGTTCTCTGCTCGTCCTTCCACTAGTGGTGGGTGGATTTACGTGCTCTCCTTCTTGCACTTTCTCAGAAGAACTTTCCTCAGAATCCTTGTGACGTGGAGAGGCACTAGAGCCATCTTCTGTAGGCCGCCGTGGCTGAACTAGAAGATCCTCCTCCGATTGGGTATCTGTAGATATTTCTCGGGATCTCCTGAAGGCTCTCTCCTCCATGAATTTCATGTCCCATCTTACTACGATCTTACTTCGCATTTTCGATATATCCCACAAGGTATCCTTTCTAGGCAGTTTGATCTAACTTCTTCCTCTTCTCATCGGGTACATGGCAATACGCTATACTGCCAAATATCCTGAAGTGGCTCACCTCAGGCTTGCTCCTAGTGAACACACTCTCAGGGGTAACTTTACCTAATGCTCTATGGGGCACCATGTTCTGCACATACACTGTTGTATTGCAGGCTTCTGCCCACAGAAATTTGGGCATGTCTTGATCATACAACATCGCCCTCGCAACTTCCAAAATGGTCTTGTTCTTCCTCTTTACAACCCCATTTTGATCCAGATTATATGGAGTTGTCTATTCTCTCTTGGTGTCTTCCTTTGCACAGAACCTTGTGAAGTCTTTATCAATATATTCTCCACTATTATCTGACACAACTTTTTGATCTGCTTTCCGATTAGATTTTCTACCAAAGCCTTGAATTTTTTGAATCGCTCAAAGACCTCATCTTTGGTCCTCAGAAAGTAGATCCATGTCTTCTGGGAATGGTCATCAATAAAGGTGACAAAATACTTTGCACCACTGAGAGAATTCGTGGACATTGGTCCGCAGATGTCTGAGTGTATCAATTCCAACACACACTTGGCCCTACTGCTGCTTCTTGGAAATGTTGCCTTGGCATACTTCCCTAAAACACACCCCCTGCAGACATCGTCTTTCCTGGTGCTAAGTTTTGGAGCTCCCGTGACAGTCTTTTTGAGGATCTTCAAGGCTCCATGATGTAGATGACCCATTATTTTGTGCCATAATTCATTCAAATTCCTTTCTTCGTTACTTCCTATTAGTGCCATTGGAGACTTGAGCTATAACTTATACAGTTGATGGCTCCTTACTCCAATTTGTGCCTTCCTTTTCCAACTAGGGTGTTTGACATAAACTTTGTTGCCAATAAAGTATACATCGTAACCCTTGTTCTGAAGTTGAGACACCGAGAGCAACTTCATCCCCAATCCCGGTACATGCAGTACATTGGTGGTCCAAAGCTTGTTACTAGCTTCTGTTTGAAATATTATGGTTCCTCTTCCAATGGGGATACACTTGGCCTTGCTTTCCATCGTGATTTGAAAATTCATCTGCTCTTCCTGGTAGCTCGAGAAGCATTCTCGAACTCTCGTCATGTGAGCAGATGCTCCACTGTCAATATACTAGACTCTTGGAGAGGTCGTGCTTGACACACAAGCGAAATCCTCTTGTAGTCTGGACACCAGAACTGAAACGTCACGATCCCTCTGTTTCTCCATGCGTTCTGGAGGACTGTGTGAACCCTTCCAAGCTGATGCTGCATCATTGTCAGACCTTCGTTCCATTGCAGAACCTCCTTTTCTGTCTCTCGTCTTTTGCTTTGATACCATGTGAAAGTTTCAAGCTGAAATACTACGACAGTGATTGATTAATTTCACCTACTTATTTATGATAAGTTATTTACAGATACTTCAATAAATTCTGAAAGTAACACAACTACAATAGTCACTTAATCATGAGCAGAATATCAAATAGAACGCATATAACACAATAGAAACAATCACATGAACACAGTTATTTTTGGACAATTGCCCTCGGGAAAACCCAATTTGTGAAAACCGGTGCAACAGATGAGGGTTTGTATTATTCTTTAGTAGTGGAAATCATTTATAGAAATTAGACGAGCAGATGTCTAGAATACACATGAGATAAATTTTCCGAACCCTTTGGAAGAATTTCTAACACTTTGGAGGCACCCTTCCTCCCTCTGCATAACTGTGCTTGGCCTTCTGTGCAGTCATTGTGCTCGACTGTGTCACTCTACGTGGAGGACCAGTGTTGGTGCTCAGCGTTGTCCCCTTTGCGTCATCCTTCTGCCTTCTTCTTCCTATGCTGTCCCCTTTCACCTTCTGCCTCTGCAACTCCGCCTCTACAACCTCTCCCTCTGAAATCGAATTCTATTGCTTCAGAATCGATTTCCTTCAGGTACTGAGTGTGTGCTCGACTTGCTTTCCAAATGACTCTCAAGCCTTCTCTTAATAGTCTTTTCGTTGATGAATCAACGACCCAGATTATATCTCTAATCAATGGCTGAGATTAAAAGATGACTTGATCTTTGTTTTCTAGAAGATCCACACTCTGCTTTATTAATACCCTTTAATTATTTAATTTCTCTAATTTTAGACTTAGGGATCATTTTAAAATAATTAATTAATTTTAATAAAGCATGATTCGAGTGGAATTTCGACAAACAGTTTCTGGGTTCTTTGGAATACTGATGTCCAAGCCTCCTCCCAAAATATGAGAATTGGAACACTTTACAATGCTACAAAATAAACAAAGACATCATTAGAGAAATTTTGAGGTCTAAAATGGGTCTCCTAATGAATATTATAAAATAATAGTGGAAATAATAATATAATATTAGATTACCTCATCAAGTTTTGGAGGGAAAAAAGAAAAAACTACTTTCTCAACTCATATTTTCAACTTATTTCCGTACGATTTTACTCAAATTTCGAGCGGGAGCACTCGTTGAATGCCCATGTCATATACTTTCGATGGATCTTAACACATGAAAAATGTTTGCATTGTAATCACATTTTTCATGTATTTCACATTTATTACAATTACATTTTTTTCATACATTTCACATTTTTCATGTAGTAGGGTCCATTGAAAGTATGCAACATGGATACTCCTTGGATGCAAAATTAAATTCCGCATCGAACGAGTTTTCCCGCTTAAAATTTGAGTAAATTCGTAGGGAGATAAGTTTAAAATACGAGTTGAAAAAATAGTTTATTTATTTTTTTCCTTTTTACTCCAAAAATGGTGAATCATCTCCCATGGTTGAAATCATCATATTGAATCTTATTGGTTCTTATAAAGTTGATTTTTGTTGTACATTTTTGTTTTGAAACCCATTTTTTACTTCAAAATTTCTCTAATGGACCATTCATGAAGGGGCACCTACCTAGGTATATAAGCGTGCTCTCATTTGTAACAATATCATCTCATACATTTTGTACATTTCTTATATAAATATATTTGTCCTATCATGGATATTATATATTTTAGATCTTCAGAGTATTTTGCTGTGTATATGAACTTTGTTCATAACAATGGTATCTGAGTTGTTTGATCCTCTGGCCGTTCAATTGCTGCATAGAGCTAGTTTGATCTGGCCTTTGACCATCAACCCTTCGTCAACTTTGTTGTCTTTGCAATTCAATCGTTTCGCTACTCAAGTTTAGGAAGGTTCTCAATTCTGCAATCAGGCCTTGGGCCATTAAGAAAAAAAAGTAAAAAATGAAAAAAAAATCAAAGTAAGTATATATATATATATATATATATATATATATATATATATGTCTGGAAAAAAAAGTTATAAAAAAACATAAATAAAAATATATATATATATATATATATATATATAAACTATTAAAAAAATAGTAAAAAACAATTAAAAATATTATATAAAAAAAGAATTATATATATATAAAGAAAAAAACAAAACAAAAAAAATAGCTTACCAAACCTCGATGACCGCCATCTACTGCCGTCTTCTTCGTGTGCTGCCATTCGTGTTTGTGTTTGCTACCAATGCAACTATCATACATCCACATGGTTCGACTCATCATTAACCTCGAGTTGCTGTCGTCAAGTTGTTGTCTACATGTTTTGCCTCACTATCATGTACCTATTGCATATTGTTTTCCCCCCACCTTGTCCTCTCAACATTCCTCACCGTGGCCTTTTTCTGTATGCTACTTTATTGAACCTTGAACCATTCTGTGTTGTTTTCCTTGTCGGCCACTGTTGCTAGTTGCTATGGTCGTCAAACCCACTATTGTTTTACCCGGCCAACAACTGAAACCTATGGGAATTAGGGTTTGATGCACAAACCAGTCTATGTTGCCACCAAGTCTCCATAATTCTACGAACAATCGTCGCAAAGTCTCTGCCTTTTGTCGTCATCATTTCACTTTTCGCTCGTTACATTATCCACCCATTTGGCTATCTGATTGCTCCAAACATAGTTAAATCTTCCTTTTGGCATCAAATTTACTTACAAAGGTATAAGAGTAAATTACACAATTCTATATTAAAAGGCGTGGCTTTTTAAATTCGTAAGTTGGGGCAATTAAAGTAGATATAAATACAAGTGAGTTTAAAAAGGTGTCTTTTTAGGATTTATAAACGTAGCCCAATAATATAATATATAAAAGTGCTTTTAAAATTAAATTTAAAAAGGCATAATAATGTTAGAGGGAAAGTGGATTATTGTAAGGTTTAAAGATTATTTTAATATATAAAAGGTGGAGAAAAAAAAATCAAATTTAAAAGATAATTAAAAGAAAGCCAAAAAAATATTATTATATAAGTTAAAAGGGAGAGATTTAAAGTACAAGTCACAACGAGCACAAAAAAATAATATATATATATTTGAAATATCAAAGTCTAAGTTTTTTATTTATTTATGTAAATTATCAACTAAGTTTAAATGGAGTCTAATTCGGAAATGATGGAAGGAAGATTTTCAGAAACTTCATATAACTATTCTTCAGTGCTATTCAAAATTAAAGTGACTCTTGCAGAAAAATATGTCACTATTTCTATCTCGCTTGCCGAAGATAAAAATTATATAGACCCTAAAATCGCTAACCAATTGTTGATTCTCAAGTCAAATATAATCGAAAAGTTAGATTTCTGGAATGCAAAACAATATGACATAACTAATTTACATCTAAACATTGGGGAATATACATTTATATCACAATTCTTTGTGCAATCCCTATGGAGCGATCGAGGTGACATAATTTTGGGTTCGCCCTGGATGGAATCACTGCTATAGGATGTTACATTGAAACCAGATTCAGTAACACCAGAAGACATAAAATATATCTCAAACGTAATCCTTCAAGAAAGTCAAAAGTAAATGCAAAATATGCAAAAGGAAGTTGACAAAATTATCGCGGACAAAAGCATAGAAGTTACTCATCTCAAGGACCACAACGAGAAATTACTGACGCAAATTAAGAAACTGAAAAATGATGAAAAATCATTGGAAAATAAATTAGAAGAAAGTATAACGAAAGAAGTATCGAAGTATTTAGACGTAACATTCCAAGTAGAAGAAAAAGGAACTAATATCGATCTAGTCAATATCACAACTCAAGAAGATGGACAAATTAGTTGAAGCAAAACACATTTATGTGAAAATTTATAACTTGAAATTCTATTGCAGCGATTCATTTATTTCTCCTACTTCTTTTCCACAATAATTTATTTACAAAACCCTTCAATAAACATCAAAATAAATTCTGCTGTAGTTATCACATAATTGCACAGAGAAAAGAATAGTGAAATGCAAGCACAAGAATCAATCACATCAACACAATTGCTTTTGGACAATAGTTCTCGGAAAAACCCAATGCGGGAAAACCAGTGCAGCAGATGAGGGTTTATTTATTATTCTTCAACAACAATCTCTTTACAAGGAATGTTTTGTAGAATCATGGAGAAAATTTTGTGAAAAACACCTAAGATAATTTTCCTCCAATCACTGGAGAAATTCTGACACCCAAGAGACCCTCCAGCCTCCACTGCGTCACCTTTGCGTCCTCTTCTGCGTAAGGACTGCGTGAGGACTGTGTCCTTTGCTACATTGCCTCTCTGCGTTGCCCCTCTGCTGCACTGCGTCCCTCCTCTGTCTTTGACTGATGTTGATACCCTCCTCTTCCTTCACCCAACAACTCTCCCTCTGAAATCGAACTCTTGCTTCTGGAGAATCGATTTCCCTCGGGTTACTGAGTATTTGCCCGGTGTCTTTCCAAGTGACCCTCAAGTCTTCATTTATACTTTTCCTGTTGAGATATCAACGTTCGTGATCAAATCTCTAATCAACAACTAAGATTAAAATAGACTTGATCGTCGTCTCTTAGAAGTTTCTCACCCATATTTCTATTAATTCCATTTAATTATTTTAATTCCCTAAGTTTTAACTTAGGAATCATTAAAAATAATTAATTATTTTAATATAATGCACTCTGGGTGGAATTCTTCAAACGATTTTTGGGTCTTGGAGATTTCATGTATTCTAGCCCCTTCACAAAATTTCGGAGCTAGAGCGCATTCGATGCTACCCAAAAATCAACAATTTAGATGTTGCAGTTCAAATAATGAAAAATTCAAGTGAAGATTCTGTAACCAACTCAACAACATCAGTACCTGAAGTAAATCATGATATTTCCATATGCATGTTAAGGGAAAATCAAATCACAAGAACCCTTTATCGACATCCGAATCACAAGAGTAGATATCTCAACCAGACTGCAAATCCATATCACTAAGACTAGAAACAAATGGCTTATATTACAAAGAATATCGATGTCACCATAATTTAGTCTTGTGATAACAATTCATCTCAAGTTCTCAATAGCCGCAAGATTTCGCATAAGATTGATTTAGGATGGTCTGATCCCATTTCAATTCGACAATTTTATTTATCACTCAAAGGATCCTATCACCTTGTATCATCAAAACTAACAGCTCAAAGAACTTCGAAAGATGCGAATAGATTACAAGACAAGAAAAAATGACGTGTCTTATTAGCAATAAGCTTTGAGGACAAAGCTTTTTGGAGAGGAAGGAAATGTTATGAATATAATTCATATAAAAATAATATAAATAATAATAATAATAATGATTAATTAAATAATGATTAATCTAGAAGAGGCGTGTTCTAAGACATGACCATTCATGAAGAAGCACCTGCCTAGGTATATAAGCAGATCCTCATTTGTAACAATATTGTCTCATATCCTCTGTACATTTCTTATATAATATATTTGTCCTATCATGGATATTTATATATTTCAGATCTTCCAAGTATTCTGCAGTGTATATGAACTTTGTTCATAACACTTATGAGAGGATGAGCCATTATATTTGCTTTTGAAACGGGTAGAGGGAGTTGATAGCTATCTAATAGATTAATCATTGTAGATGAGTCATGGTGATGAGATACATTTATTATATATTTGATGTAATTTGATGTAGTTAGTCCTCGGTGGACAACTATCAAGATTTTATCGAATTTCATGTATCATTTATGATTTGGCATCCATTTCTCATATATATTGGTGTTTATGTGCTAATGTGCTTATTTGATGTTGCACTTGGTCTATATTTAAAAGAAATAAAAAAATCAATTTATAATGCGTTTTTTAATTCCTACCATGATTTCTCAATTTTTTTCGATTTCTTTGCCGATTTTCTTGATGTCTGGACCCTCTGTTTTTTATTGATATCAATTTTTCCAGCAATGGTTTGTATTCCAATGACTTCAAGTTATGAGGTTTTTATAAGTAGGCTTTAGGAAGAATGCCATTTTTGTATCTAATGGTAGATTTGACATATAAGATTAAGATGCATAGGTTTGCAGAACAACAAGCAATACAAATTTACGTCAAGGGTGCTTTGGTGATGTTAGTTCAATCTTCCTTTCTTATCTCACATATGATAGGTCATTCATGAAATCAAATATGGGAAAGGCATTTGTAAGAGGTAAACCATTTTGCTTAGATCTGTTTCCTAAATAATGCTTTGAAATATTGAAAAGTTGTTATTGGTGACTATTTTGCCACCTTGCTTTAAAGGGACAAAACTGTCTCACTCAATGCCTGGATGGTGGAATTCTATTCTAGTTTGGAAAGTTTTGGAGCTTTGCTTCCAAATTTTGGCTCATGGAAAGCAAGCAACTCAACGTGAAGTTTTTTATAAGTTGCTTTGTGACTCTCCAAAATACTTCACTAGCCAAGTCCAAGTTAATTGTGCAATACAAGGTGTGTGGTTTTATTTTCCATAATATGTGTTTATGATGCTATTTTAACTGTACAATAACATTGAATAAATACAAATAACTTTCCTAAAATTCATGCTGTAGATGTTGTTGCTTTGGTCCAATGTAGTCGCCATAGCCTTGGAATCATAGCTTCCAGTCGAGGAGCAATTGCTGGGCGACTAGTCATACATGTAAGTCCCTTTATTGTATGATCTCTATAAATAGCGTGCTAATTTATTGAAATCTGAGATATTTGTTCAACTCGTCAAGTCATGATTATTTGGTTCAATTGTCAACTTCAGGAACCAAATGGAGATGCAGTAGACTGTACTGTTCTAGGACCTACAGGTCATATTATTAATGGCAACTTGAATTTGTTGCAACAATGGGTTTTTGAGACAGACTCACGATATATTATTCTGGTGGAAAAAGTACAAACTATTGCTTATTACTACTTTAGGAAATTTCTCTTTAGGCAACATTGGAATTTCTATTTTATTATTAGATTAGATATTTATGTTTTTTTAAATCAAATTTTGTTATCTTGTGCAATTGCAAACGGAGAAACCTTAGGATGCCATTTTCCAAAGATTGGTTGAAGATCGAATATATAACTACATACCAAGCATATTGATCACTGCCAAAGGCTACCCTGATTTAGCTTCAAGGTAACCCTGAACTGCATCCATGGTTTTCATTTCCTGTTATGTAGAATTGTATATAATGATCTACATTTTTAGTTTTTACATTTTTTCACATTTAGGTTAAACCAAATATGGATAATATATGAAGAGACAAAGAAACAAAAATAAGAAATCGTATTAAATCATTGTGCTTAAAAATGGCATACACAAGTATTATATATATATATATATTTCAAGCAATTTGGTTATTGTTATTAGGAACCAGCCACTCACCTAATCTCATGTCTTAATACTATGCATAACTTAACTTTATAATTTTAAGTTTAGAAGATTACCTTATATGTTACATTAAATGAAGATGTCTATAATTTCTTTAGTTGGTCAGAGATTCATTCTATTTCCATTCTATCTATATTTGGTATTTTCATGTTTTTTGACAGGAAAACGTCCTTCCATTGACTATTAATAAAACATCACATACATAGTTTTAATTAAAAAAGGGCAGGATTGGTTACCCACCCACGTGGGTAACCTGTAGGAGAAATTTTTTCTATTGTTGTTTCAATTGGGCAACCAACAACCCTATCATGACCTATAGATAGCTAACCTCAAATGCATCTTATCCTATCTTCAGTTAGTGCTTTCTTTCATCTAGTTTGTTCATCTGATGAAGGTGGATCATCTATTGTGAGGTACATTAACCATTTTTCTATTCATGTTCTTTCATTTAATGTTTAATGGCATTCTAGTATGGATCACAGTTTAAATTGGATGATAGACCGCTTTTGGTTGTACACTTTTTCCCGTGCTTCACCTTGGTGGTTATGATTTACCTCTAGTCCAATGTGACTTTCTTTGATGCCTATCTTTCATTGTTTAGGAGGGGCAAGAATATGAGGCATTGATTGATGTTGCTTGTCCATGGTTATGCATACTTAACACCTTCAAGTTTCCCCATATATCAACATCCCATCTTCAGGTTGATTGCTATGTCACCAGTATTGGTTCCCTATTTTCCTCATCCTTGAGTAGGGGCATGGAAACTTTTGTTGGAAATACTAAAAGGGGGGTGAATTAGTATTTCTTAACAATTAGTATATTTTTAACTTCATAGAGCATTAATTGTTATTAGCATTAGATAAATATTAACATTCATCAACACCTTTCAACAATGCACACTAATAAATATAGTGGACAAAAAGATTTTTAGGTGGAAACCCCTCCGAGACAAAAACCATCGAACACTTCTTAATATGTCTTTCAAAGATTTACATCAAGTTTCCAGCTCCAATTGAAGGAGGTTCCAACTTCCAACCCCCTGATTTACAGGCTCCAACTTGCAGGACTCTCCTTCGCCCTGTTTACCAGATGCAACCGGAAAGACGCTCCAATACCCTAGTTTTCAGGCTCCAACTTGACGGATGCTCCAACACCCTGTTTACCAGCTGATACTGGACGAATGCACCAATACCCTGTGCAGGCTACAACCTGCCCTAGCACCACCCTGCCGCCCTGAAGTGTTTTTAGGCTCCAACCTGAAGGAGACTACACTCTCCTACCTTGCACCACCCTGCTACCCTATTCAACCAGCGAACCATGTTTCACAAATTTTCAGATTGGATTCATCACCTGTGCTTAGAATCAATACAGTAATACAAGAAACTGTAAATCAGTTATGTTGCTTCAGCTTAGTATCAATGTCAAACCCTAGTAGCCTCACCGCTCAAACTCACTGCCACTGCTTCACATCACCATCTCTGCTATTTCTCAACACTCTATGACTATCCACTATTGTTGCTGCCACATCTGCTATTGTTGTTACTTTCATTATTCATTGTCATTCCACAGCTACTCGCGGTGCCTCTCTTGCCCACACACTATTGTTTGTTGTTGGCACATACACTGTCACAGTTCTCACACATCAAAGTCACTGTCAAGAACACAAGCAATATTAGATCTCACTATTATGGCACACTGTTGTAGAAGTATGTCATCACTGCCATGTAGATCATTGTCATGCAACAAGATCATTGTGCTGTCAAGACTCAAGTGTATCACTTTCTTGTGTCCCCCTGTCAAACATTGAAGAGTCACTACCACAGTCAAATGGATCACTGTCCAAGTCACTATCACTGGCAAGTAAGGTGTCTATATTAAGTTCACTGCCAACCTCCAAGTTATTGTTATAAGGTTCTCATTGTCGCATTGTCTATCACTATCAAAGATATTTACTGTAAAGGAGATACTGTCAAAATCACTGTTCAGTTCGTTGTACATCAACTGGGTTATTGTCATAGTCATTTGACAACAACAGGTTTTAGGTAATCAAAGCCAAGCTCCATGCCTGAGTTCAACATAGATCAAAGAAAAAACCACTACCACAAGTCTTGGTCAAAACCAAATTTTCAATGTCATAATATTCTGTCACAGGTCTCTTGCCCACACAATCATCGACATCCTAATTAGCTATCAACTTCATCCCATACAGTGTTTCTATACAGCGAAGTTCCAAAAAGTCTTCTCATTAGGGTGCTAAGTAAGCTTTAGGGTTCCATTGTTACTTCAGTTAGGAGTTGTCTTTCTTCCAAAGATCGCATAAAAAATTGCTTTTATTGTGTACAAGGCTCACAAATAACTGGATTCCACAGGCCAAGATACAGGAAGCATAAAAGTCTCATTTGTTTACAATACTCCTTAAATCAACGTCAAATTCACATGATTTTGAGCATGTACAAAGTTCAAAATTCTGTCAATATACAAAAATTTCAATCGTATTGTAACATATGATCAAAAAAATTTATATAGTAACAAGGAGCGATACTACAGTTCTGTACTCTCATTCACTACTGTTTAACTGCCCAACCTTTATTGGCACAAGCATCAAGCCATATAGAGGTGTCTGTCACACAAGTATCATAAAGCACTTATGAATTAACACCAGACAGTTCTCCACCAACGAATCCCATCATAAGCCATCAACATAGTCTCTTCCCAACTGTTGACAACCTAGAACTAAATCATTCATTATCCTTAAATCACACAAATTATCCAGTGAATGGACACGATTCTTGCTTAAGAGATTAGATGTTGAGATGCATTTGGTCCACCTCTCAACACTCCATTAGGTCGCAGATCAAAGTCCTGTTCAAATGTCAACGATCTTCAAAAGAGTGTAATACAAGTGTCTGGATGCAACATAATCCAGGTCGCGGAGGGATTTTAGGAATATTTGTACTTCATATAGGAGGATGGAAAGCTACAAACAATTGTTCAGGGATCACAATAAGCCTAACGTTTATTTAGCTTCTTCCACAGGGTTGTAGATCAAAATGGAGCATAATTCCTTTGTTCAAATGCCCAGTAGTATTCAAACGCCATGCAATTCAGATCAATCAAATCCTAATCAAAAACCTTAACCAAAATATTTTTTGGTGACGATTCAGAGCTCCATAATGTGTTGTCGATTCATTTCAAAAGGCTGATCCTTAATAGTAGAGCAACCAATTCTATACTAGGGCTTGAAGTTCACTATGTTGGAGAAAGTTATGCCTCCAACTGAGGCTGCAGCTCAAATAGGAACTTCAACTTTGCTTCAAATCATAAATCACTATCACTTGCAAACACAACAGAATAATCCTGCTAATCCTAATAATATAGCCCCAAAATAGTTCAGAACATAACCCTTTTGCAATATCGTCCTTCTTGCATGTCCTAGCCGCAGAGAAATATAACTTAATGAGAGCGATTTGAACAAAGCATGCACAAGAACCCAATGAAACACCATGGCCCAATAGACAAGTATGCCCAAAACCTTCCTGAAATTCGATCATAGCTTCAACCTCATTTTTCTATACATGACTGCATAGAATCATCATGAATTCATCACATGAAAATATGACTTGGAAGGCTACAATGTATTTTATTTATACTATTTGTGGGGCTCTTTAGAAAAGGAGGCCGACATGATAATTTAGGAGCAAAACATTATTTGAAACTTGTATTTTAATTTTGGAGCCCAAATTTAGGGCATACTTGAAAAATACCCTATTTGAAATAATTAAAAAATGATTTTGAAATCCAATAATATGATGTCGACTACCATGGAGGTATGAGACAATTTGAATTCTCTTCAATAATCATTTCTAAATATTTCTTTTGGAATTTCTTCCATGGATTTGACCTTAACGGAAATAACTTTAACCTCTTCCTTTATCATATGAAAAGTATCATAGTCAAACCAATAGAATGTTTCCACATCAACAACCCTTGGGGTTTTTTCGCAGAAGCTAGGGCTTCAACTTCAAACAAGAATAATTCTCAAACCGTGAGGCCCCTTGTGGCGCTTAGCATATCACCAGAATTGGCTTGACGAGGAGCATCTAATGGTGATGGTTTTGTGAGGCCTCTCGTGGCACTCAGTATACCACTGGAATTGGATTGACGAGGAGCATCTAATGGTGATGGTCCTGAGATCAATGTCACTGATATTCATCTTCAAAACCCACGACAAATGCAGGGCTACTAGGGTTTCCAACCATCCTTCGATTTGAGCTTCCAATTGATGTAATATAGATAAATATTAAGAGCGTTCATTAACGAATGTTGGCATCAATGACAACACCATTCAACAATATCTCCCTTTGTCATTGATGCAACACATGTACTCTCCCCGCCATCTCTGCTCCTCTTGACTCTATGCCTCTGATCCTTCTGTCCTGTTTTCTCTCCCCCTTTGACATCAATGGAAAAGGGTGACTCCCCCTAACAAATTGCCTGATTCTGTGGACTTGTAACTTGCCTCTGCTTCTGCTTACGAAATGCCTTCTTTGTCCCTTTCATACTATGCTTCATATGGATTGTCACTTCTGATTCTACTAGTCAATGTGTATCAACTTTCCTGCCAAAATTGCTACTCCACTAAAACTGCCGATAATACTTCTTCATATCTGCCAACTGTCAACCTGTCAAAAGATAGATCTTTAAAAGCACAATTGTTGCTACATAGACTCCCCTTTCTCAATGTTCATAGAATAAAGAGTCAACATGCTAATTCTTTAGAATAATGTGTGAAACAACGCTTTGGTTGGATCATCCCGAACTTCAACATCTTCCATCGAAGATTCATCATACACCTTTGCCTTTACAAAGCCTAAAAGCATCACTGTTGAGACTTTCTTATTTGCTTGGTCTTCTTACATCTGTTTTCTTCCACATACCTTCCTGTACTTGATGTTAGGGTTGTTGTTCATAGAAGATTCCACCTTGTACTTGCAATCTCATGCTATGTGCCCATAGTTATGGCATTTGTAACATTCAATGTTGGGCCTGAATAATGGAGCAAACGACAGATAATCCTTGCTGTCAAATTCATTGTGAAACTTGTCTCATGATCTTACAAATCTGCTTCTAGGGTGTTGATAATGTCTTTGATGATCGACCCTGCTATACATATTACAATCCATGGCCATTTGCCCGAAGTTAGAACATGAAAAACAATAACCATTAAACATTCTAGGGTACTTGGATGAAGTGTCCTGTCTTGATGCTCTTCTGTAATCATCCTTCTTTGGAGGAGGTGCAACCTTTTGTTGATTTCTTCTTGGAGCAACAACATTTTTCACCTTCTTCTATCCTTCATCTTGATTTTGCCTATGAGGGATCCTGCTATAAATATTCTCATTGATCTTTCCTTGCGAGGACTTGTAACTTGTGGCTTCGTCACATGGAGCTTTATCTGCTTCTTTTGCTCTCATCTTCAATTGAACTATTTCTTGATCTTTTCTTTCAATATCTTATAAATGTTCCTTTTTCCATTACTTGAGCTTGTTGATTTCAGTAAGAGCCGTGTCAAGTTCCTTTTGCCATTCCTTAAGCTTGTTGATTTCAGTAAGAGTTGTGTCAAGTTCCTTTTGCTTTTCACTGATTTCTACATCATGCTTCTGATCAAATTCTTCAAATCTCCTTTCTGCTTCATGCACTTGATGTCTTAGAATGGAAACTTCTTCTTTGAGTGCCTTATTTCTTTCTTGCTTTGCTAGGGTTACATTAGGTGCTGAGCAATTTTTCTTCCATGTCAACTGATCCTTCCTCATCTCTATTGTCAGAGTATTCAACCTAAGAAGCTGTCTGATTTGAAACATGGTTATCATCATCTTTTTCACAATCTTGACTTGCATGAAGATTTTGAATTTTCTCCCAAAGATGTTTGGCTAATGATCATGGACCTATCTTGGATTTCACGGAATCTGTAGCACTTAGAATGATAACAATGTTACCGATGAAATAGGTAACCACACTGTTACCTACTTTTTTTTGGTAGCATAAAAAGCACCCGATTTTGGAAAGTGGTGATGCATAATCACCTCTTTTTTTTTTAAGCACATTTTTGACACTCTAATATTTTTATTTATGAAGTATGAATATTTGTTTTAAAATGTTAGTGATTTTCATGCTAATTTTGAAACATATTGATGCAGCATCAACTTTTTTTTTTTAGAGCGGTGATTTTCATGCTAATTTTAAAACGTATTGATGCAGCATCAACCTTTTTTTTTAGAGTGGTGATTTTCATATTGGTAATAAAACACAAAACTTAGATAAAAAATATATATATAAAAACAATATAAAAAACCAATAAAAATGTAAAAAAAAACAAAATTAACTCGTAAAAATAAAAAAATTTAAACAAAAATAAATAAATAAAACAAAAAAAAACAAAAATATTCGAAAATTATATCAAAAGAAATGACAAAATTTGAAAAAAAAACACATAATTTAAAGAAAAAAAACAAAAATTAACAAAAAAAAAATTTAAAAAAAATAAAAACATCAAAAACATTTTTTTCTAAGTTATTAAAAAAATCCATACAATTAAAAAAAAAAATTAAATAGAAAATTTAAAAATAATTTAAATTACAAAATTAAAATTTAGATAAAAAAAAATAAAATACAAAAAAGAAAAAATTAAATTTAAAAATTTAAATTAAAAAAATAATAAGAAGAAGAAAACAAAAATACAAATTTTAAAATTGACAAAAAAACAAATTTAAAAAAAAAAACAAAATTTAAAATTGAAAAAGAAAATTAAAATAAAAGAATTATAATAAAAAAAACTATCATTAAAAAACAAAAAAAATGAAAAAAACCACATGCAAATAATTAAAAAACAAATATCCATAAATTTGTTGTTTTTTTTAAATGAAACAATTTATAAATTTTAAAAATGAAAAACCAAATAAACTAAAAGATTTAAAAAAATTAAATTAAATTAAATTAAAATTTAATAAATTTAATGAATAAATTTTAAATTTTAGAAAATAATTAATCCAAAATATTAAATTAAAAAAAAAAAAAAATTAAAAAAAAAAAAAAATTTAAACTTTTTGAATTTAAAAAAAAAAAAATCAAATTAAAAAAAATATTAAAAAAAAAAAAAAAACAAAATAAAAGAATTTTTTGATCATGGTGGCGCCGCGAGTTGGCCTCCCACCCAGTTGGCAGCAGAGGCCGACCGCTGGGGGGGCTGGAGGCTGCAGCCCCCTGCTCGCCCAGCAGCCAGCCTCCGCCGCCACCTGAGCGGGAGGACGATTCCTAGAATCAGCCTGCCGCGGTGGGAGGCCGATTCCGGTAATCGCCCTCCCGCGGCGAGAGGCCGATTTTGGGAATTGCCCTCAGGCCGATTCCAAGAATCGCGCTCCTGCCGTGAGAGGCCGATTTCGGGAATCGCCCTGAGGCCGATTCCCGGAATTGGCCTCAGGGCGATTCGCGAAATCGGCCTCCCACTGCAGGAGGGCGATTCCCGCAATCAGCCTCTTGCCGCGGGAGGGCGATTCTCGGAATCATCCTCCCGCCTAGCGGTCGGCCTTCGCCGTCACCTGGGCGGGAGGCTGGTTGGCGGCGCCACCACAATCAAAAAATTCTTTTTTATTTTTTATTTTTTTAATTTTTAATATTTTTAATTTTTTTAAATTTGATTTAAATTTTTTTTTTTTAATTCAAAAAATTTAAAATGATTTTTTTTTTAATTTGATTTTTATATTTGAAATTTAATTTTTTTTTATTTTTTATTTTTATTTTTTCATATTTTTTTATTATTATAAAATTTTATGTTTAGTTTTTTCATTCAATTTTTTAAAATTTAGTAAATTTTGTATTTTTATTTATTTATTTATTTGAATTTAATATTTTTTTTTAATTTTTAATTTTTTTATTATTATTATTTATTTACATAAAATTTTTATTTTTTTTTATTTCAATTAAAATTGTGCATTTAAAATTAGATTTTTTTTAAGTTAAACTTAATATTTTAAAATTAATTTGTTTTTTATTTTATTTTTTATTTAATATATTTTATTTAATTTATTTTTTTCAATTTTTCAATTTTAATTGATTTTTAAAGTTTTTTTAACTTTTTATTTTAACAATGTTTTTTTTTTCTTTATATTTAAAATTTAATTTTTATTTCAAAATTTATTTGTTTATTCATTTATTTATTAAAATTTAATATATATTTTTTAATTTAATTTGTTATTTTAATATTAACATTTTTTTTTAATTTAATAAAATCTAATATATATATTTTTAATTTAAGTTCATATATATATATTTTATTTTTTATAATTTAAATTTAATATATTTTTTAAAATCTATTTGTTTTTTTAATATATATTTCTTTAAATTTAATATTTTTATTGTATTTTTTTTTCATTTTTTATTTTTAATTAATTTTTCATTTTTTTACTTTTAATTTCAATAATGTTTTTTTTTTTTTCAATATTTTTATTTTAAAGTTTTAAATTTACTAAAATTTAATATATTTCTTTAAATTTAATTTTTTATTTTAAAATTTAATTTAATTTAATTAATTTATTTTTTTTGGTAACAATTTCTTTTTCTTTTTTAAATTTAATTTCTATATTTGATTTTTTATAATTTCTTTCTTTTTTTAACTTGTTTTTCTTTTTAATTTAATATTTTTATTTTGTTTTTACTTTTATTTTTTTATTTCTATATATTTTGAAATTTTAATCTTTAAATTTTTTTTAATTTTTAATTTTTAATTTTTTTTCTTAAATTTTAGGTTTTTTTTAATGTTTGAATTTTAAAAATAAAAAAAATGTTATTTCTATTTTTAAAAATGTCAAAAATATGACAATTTTTTTTTTTTGGTTATTCTAGCGTTAACTAGTTTTGTTTTGAGGGTGTTTTTTCAATCCTTTTTTTAAGAAACAATTTTGTTTTTAGCATAATTTTATAAAATGTTGAAATTTGACCTTCAAAAAAAATCAAGTGCGTTCTGGAATACACTTTTTTTGTTTTTGGGGTGTTTTTTCATGTTTTTTGAGTCTTTTTGGGCTAGAGTTCCCGTTTTGAGGTCAGGTTACCTATTTCATCGGTAACAGTGTTTGATACTCATAGCCATTAAATTGCACATTTTGAATTCATCAATGGATGTATCTCCATCAACAACTAAAAACGATACATTACATCCAATAGCTTGCAAATAGGTTTCCATTCTGGCTTTCCAAAATGAATCATTTGATTTAAGTAAACAAAGGAATTGGACCAACATTTCTTTCTTCATTAGCGGTAATAGGCTCTGAAACTACTTCAATACCTAGAACAGGGTTGGCGGCTTGCCTTTTTTATTTTCCCATCTTTTCATTCTGAGATCTGCCATCCAGTTGTTAAAATGCTATTGAAGGAAACTGCTCTGATACCAATTGTTGGAAATACTAAGGAGGTGAATCAATATTTATTATCAATTAATATATTTTTAACTTCACAAAGCATAAGATAAATATAAACATTCACCAACACCATTCAACAATGCACAATAAGAAAGACAATAGACATTGAGATTTTTAGCTAGAGACCCCTCCAGGACAAAAACCACCGTGCGCTTCTTAATATGTTTTTCAAATATTTCCATCAAGTTTTCTACTCCAATTGAAGGAGGCCCCAACCTATAGGACGTGTGGATTTATGGTAGCATCGGATGTGCTCTAAGTCTCAAATTTTGCAGGGAGGCTTAGATACATGTCTTCCAAAATACCCAAAAAGCGCTTTGGGAAATTCCACCTGGATGGGGTTTTATTAAAATAATTAATTGTTTTTAATGGGAGAATAAGTCTAAACTTAGGGAATTAAAATAAATAAAGTACATTAATAGAACTGGGTGTGAAACTTCTAAAAAAATACAAAGATCGAGTCAATATGATCTAAGTTGTTGATTATGTTTTAATTTGGGTCGTTGGTTATCCAACAAGAAGATTATGAGGACATTGATGGGCATTTGGAAAACACACCGAGTGAATCTAGAGATCGAATTTCTCAAGTGAGCAGCAAAGAGCAGTTGAAGGATTTGATCGAGTTGATTCGATTGCAATGAGGGACAGTGATAGTTCCGGTTGGAAGATATTTTCCTGATTCGGGAATACTTAGCAGAGAAGGCAGAGAAGAGGACACAGAAGAGGCAGCGTTGTAGCCTTGAGGAGATTCGAGATTTTGTTGTGGATAAGCCAGATCTAGTGCCTGAGTGCTGGGGTATGAGACTGGAGGGGTAGAAGATCATCATCTAGTCAGCAAAAGCTCCGACAGAAGGAGGTGATGCAGTCCCCAGCTAGAGTGACTCAGATCTACGTAGAGGCAGTGTGGGGCTCATCGGTTCGTTCAAATTGGGTCGGTTCAGTTTTCTGAGTGTTAGTGTGAGTAATCCTCACAATTCTCGTGGTCAGTTTCCCTAAGGTAATCCAGTTGTATTCAAAAACTTCTGCTTAATAATACAAACCCTCAGTTGTTGCACCGATTTTCCTGCATTGGGTTTTTCCGGTGACATTAGTCCAAAAATAACGGTGTCATGTGTGTTTAATTTTTCTTGTTC
The DNA here is from genome assembly GCA_034641835.2 of Pinus albicaulis. Taxonomy (NCBI): domain Eukaryota; kingdom Viridiplantae; phylum Streptophyta; class Pinopsida; order Pinales; family Pinaceae; genus Pinus; species Pinus albicaulis. The sequence goes on from CM076569.1 coordinate 256,331,907, forward strand.
GGATCTTGTTTCCAGATTTATTTTCCACATTTTATTTAGTGAAGGTTGCAGTGTATTTGCTTCAGTATTTACTTGTAGAACACAGTAAATAAATTATATAATTTATCAAGTAGGAAAAGTAATATCAGTTTGTTATAATAGGATTCCGGGAGTAGGAATTTTCACATGGTATCAGAGAAGTGCAGGTGAAGCAAGAGAGCAGATCGAAAGAAATCCGCGTTGAAGAGAAAGTGGGAGATCGAATAGCTGTGTAGGCAGCAAATCAAATCCCCAAGGGATTGCGCAATCCAAGCCAAGAGGGCAAGATTTGTGAGGAAGTCTCTCTCTGAGTGAGTCGACAAAGAGGTAAGACTTTCTAGTTCGTGATTTTTCAGTGGCAGAGGGAGCAACGCAACAGAAGCTTCAGAGCATAGTAGTTTTCTGCAGCATTTTTTGTGTGTAGAAAAGCATTAGAAGAAGGAAGAAGACATTTTTTGAGGGAATTTCCTTCCTTAGTGAGTTCCGAGCCAAGGAATTCTAATTCTCAGTTGTTGAGCAACAGTAGTGAGGAGCAGATCTACTAACTCCAGCAGGGAGTGCGTAGGCTAGCCTAGCAGTTACGTAGAGGAGAGAGATGGAGCTGTTCGACATTATTCAGTCGACAGAGATAGGAATGAATGGGCTGAGGGATCAAGATCATTTGGAGGGAGCCTCCAACTATGTGATTTGGTAGGCAAGGATCAAATGTCTGCTAAATGAGCATGATCTCAAAGCTTTTATCGATGGTGTAGTAGTTGTCCCTGTGGATGCAGATCCATTAAGAGCCTACAAGAAGGATATGGCGAAGGCCAAGCGTTTGATCCTTGACAGAGTGAGGGATCATGTAGTATGTCGCATCGCTAGCAAAGGGATTGCCAAGGAGATGTGGGATTCGTTGGACACGTTGTACTAAGGATTTTCCGAGCAGTGGAAGATGTACTTGCAGTAGAAGATGCGATCTACAGGGATGCAGAAGGGAGAACACATTGATCCATTCCTTGCAAAGCTTTAGGCAACTCGAGATAAATTAACAGCTGTCGGATCTACGCCTCGAGAAACCGAGATGTTTAGACTAGCCCTGAACTCAGTTTCAGATGAATGGCATGTCTTTGTCCAGAGAATCCTGTGCAGAGGAAGGTTGCCTGATTGGGAACAAATGTGGGCTGCTCTTCAGTAGGAAGAGATGAGGCGAGATATGATCAAGTGAAAACTTGATGGCAGCAACAGTAGTGGGTCGAAGCCTGAGGAGCAAGAAGAGAATGCATCCCTTGCATCTAAGGGGTAGTAGGAGCAGCGGAGGCGAAAAAAGGACGTCTCAAAGATCAAGTGTTTCCGGTGTGGTGAGATGGGTTACTACGCTTCTTAGTGTCCTCTCAAGAAGAAGGACAAGGATGAGAAACATGATCCACAAGCTGCAACTGCAAGGATTGAGGAGTTCTCCATGATTGCCCGCATATCTCTAGGGGATAATTGGGGTGACCTAGAACTGTAGTTCAAAAGAACTGCAGTTGGGCAGGATCCTTGAGGAGTCCACCTCTTGGATCAATACCTTGCTACGTGAGCCCATATCAAAAGTAGTAGGATGGACCAGTATCTCGACAAGTAGATATTCTTCACGGTTTGAGAGATATTCGTGTTTGAAGTTAGTAACCCTAGTTAGTGGGCTAAAAACCCATGGGGTTGTGGCATGACACTCATCATTGGCTGTGGTCATTGAATAGTCAATAATTAGTAATTTTTTAAGCTCCTAAAATCCCTCAAATGCTCACTTGTTGAAGACCCTCTCAACCTAAGCATTTCTATAAATTGTGACCCTCATATCATCCTCATGTAAGGATTTATTTTATGAACAATTCCTTCGTAGTATTTTTCACTATAATTCTTTTCTCTAGCTTGAGCGAAATTAAAATCCATCTGAGCCGAAATCTTGATGAACCTTGTGACAAAATTTCAGATCTTTGGTTCGCTATATTTTTGGAGATATGATATGAGGAATTTAGGGTTTTTGCAGGCTCCCGAATTCCATGTCAAACAGGTGACCTTGGGAGAATCGTCAAAACTTTCTCTCTGAACATTGGATTCAAATTTCATAAAAAGTGACAGAAAGAGGACATATTGTAGTTTGTTGGGTATCGTTTTCAAGACCAAAGGTCGAAAAAGTGACATGTGGAACTTCGTACAAGTTCACTCTACTAAGCCAATTTATAATCAGGTCCAAGGTTACAGGAGCGGGAGCAGGAGTGCCATTTTCAAAAGCTCCCAGTCTGGGAGCGTTTCGAGTAGCGTTTTTTTAATATATATATATATATATATATATATATTTTATATTTTATATATTTTGATGCATATATGTCAACAAAAGCATATAGAATGATGAATTAGACATAAAAAAAACATAAAAACATAGATTGAATCATATAACATCAATCATCTTGAAGTTATAATCTTCATCAAACACGCCCACAAGTTGGAAACATACAACATATTGACTCTTGAGTCTCGCGAATTATCAATATGAAGGTTTCAAGCTTTCAAAATTCAATATATAACATTTATCATCATTGATTTCAAATTTCGATATCTAACATTTATCATCATTGATTCATTGATTTCAAAATTCAATATACATTTATCATCATTGATATATAACATTTATCATCATTGATTTCAAATTTCAATATCTAACATTTATCATCATTGATTCATTGATTTCAAAATTCAATACACATTTATCATCATTGATTCATTGATTTCAAAATTCAATATATAACATTTATCATCATTGATTCATTGATCACCATATAACTTTCATGAAGCATCATATTCATAATTCATAATGACTTGTAAACAGTAAACTTATGAATGCCAACTTCAAAGTTTCACCTTTCAAATTCAAACTTCAAACTTAAATTGTCATTAAATATATGAAATCAGAAAGAGTCAAGTTTCAACTGTTCAATTGTCAAAAACAAATAGAAAATAGTAAACAACAAATATATTTTATCTGGCTAGCCCCTTGCCACGCCCACGAGAAATGTCTAATTTTTGTGAGCCATGAGGAAATGTTGGTCTTCTAGTACTCTCAGGAGTACCACGACCACGACTAAGAAGAAAGGAGGCTTGATCAGTAAAGAACAATAGTGTGATATCAGAGGGAAACTGCACCGCACCCGCACTGCTGCACGGTGATGGTGGACCTGGCTCAGGTGGCAAAGTACTGAGAAGCTTCATCATCATCCCCATGTGCCCGTCAATTCCTTCCATAACGTGTCGTTCCTCCAAATTATCATCCTCTGGGTTGTTGTCCCAGACTCTGTATGATTGATCCTCATTTGCCCGATCACAGTAATGGCTCAACAACCTCAAGTTATAATGCACATAAACCAAGCTTTCAGCTCGGTTTTCATTCACCCTGTTTCTTCTCACATTGTGTATAAAGCTGTAGGTGCTCCAACACCTCTCTGCAGAAGAAGTGTTCACAACCTGTGAGAGAACTTTTTTAGCCAACTTTGGAAAAAGTCCCATGCCGCCATATGCTTCCCACCATGTGAGAGCATCAAATCTGTCCCTGTCTTCCATTGCATGGAAAGAACCAAAGTTAGCAGTGCAACTGAAGTATTTGCGTAATTCAAGGCGCAATCTAGCACACTCTTCCCTGTCAAATACCAACTTGTCCAATGCCTTCATGTACCCCTCTTGTACCTCTGGATCTGTGTGAGGTTTCACCCTAACCACACCTCTAGGTGCAGGTTGGCCCAACCAAGATGGAGAGTAATATTTTGGCGTAAGGATATATGCCAAAGCATGTAGTGGAACATTGAGTTTATTCCACCGTGCACACACACAGTCATGAATCATAACATACAAGTTGGGATCATTATCCTTAACAATATCTTTTATTTGCCCCAACATTCTATCCATCTGCTCATAAACCTCTCCAATCACTGGTTTATCAGTATTTGCAAACTGAATCATGTTATAAATGGGCTTGGTAAAATTCAAAATTTCCCTCACACGTGCCCAAAACAGAGGGTCAAGGGCGGTCTCCTCCACATGTTCGAAACCTTGCCTGTCACCTATTGTTGCTGCCCTGTCCTTTAATAGCTGCCAGTGTGGGCTTGATACCATTGCAACCAATGACTCTCTTACCTTCAAAAGGCGCCTGAAGGTGAGGTAATAGCTAGCAAATCTAGTTTTTACTATCTTCAACAACTCCAATTTGGAGTGAGTACGGAAAAGCCCATGGGTATTGCTATGATTTGTAATAAATTTTATCATTTTTTTACCTCTCTTGTACAAATCACCAAGCCATTTGAATTGAGGTTGTTTGTTTTGATGATATCATGCATCAAAAGGTTCATTGTGTGAACCAAACACCCAGACCAAAAAATGTTGGGGTATTTATCCTCAATAATTGCTCCTGCTGCCTTACAATTAGCAGCATTATCAGTGATGACCTGTATGACATTGTATGGCCCGGTCTTTTCAATTATATCAAGTAATGGTTTTGCAATGTTAATGCCGGTTTTGAATTTGTCTGAATAATCATATGCTGCCAGGAAGATTGCACCACTAACCGACACAGCCAAAACACTTATCAATGGTTTTCCTTTTACATTGGTCCATCTATCAGAGACAATGGACAGCCCATGCTCATTCCACGAACTTGTCATTCTAGCCAAAGAATTGTTTATTTTAGCTTTTTCATGATCAAGACCCACGGTTCTGGCCTTGTCATATCCAGGGCTTTTGTATCCTTTGGGGGCATCATTAATGGCAGAAATCATTTCATGCCAATAAGGTGAGCGAAGAACATTGAATGGCACCCCAGGGCCCACATGCATATAGAAACCGGTAAACTTTTGAATCCACATCATTCCTACACCCTTTGTCCAGGTAATCGGATATGGTTCTATGCCTTAATCCAGTGCCACTGCCTCCAAAACCACTGGCATGGGTGGAAGTTGAACTTGTTTGTCCATGACGTGTTGGGCCTGAATCAACGAAACCCCTAGATCTTTTAGATGATCTCTGTAGGGCAGCCCCCTCTTCCTTCCTATATATCTCTCTCTGTGGTGCTGGCACAAAAGGACAAACTTTGATTCCAATATTATTAGGTCCATCCCCTGGCATTATCCCACAAAGGTGCCTTCTCGCACGGGTGTATGAACCATGGTATTGTTTATTGCAATGGGGGCAAATAAATTTAGTGGTTCCACCACCTTTCCCTCCTTCCATTTTCTGAACATATTTCCACAAAGGTGTCTGAGTTTGGTCTCGTTTAGTTGGGGAATCTGTGTCCTCAGGTTCTCCACTCCCCACTTCCTCCTGAGCATAATCCTCCTCCTCTTCAGGATTTTCTTCAAATCCACCATAACCCTCCTCTTCTCTGATTTGCCTCGTTCTTCTAGCACTCTCCAACACCATTATCACAAAGAAAGGAACCAACATGAGAAAAATCCATATAGCCATGATGGAAACAAGTTTCAAGTTTCTAGCCTGCAAAACAAATGGAAAAATGCCAAATGGGAATAGGAAATGCAACATAGGAAAAAAAACAATTAATTTTTTAAGTTTCAAATTCAATAAAATGCAACATTCAAGAAAAATTCAAGTTTTAATTTTTAAACAATTTAACAACCTACAAATTCATCCTAGAAAATACAAAATTGGATTAGAAGGCCTACCTCTTTCTTGCAATCCTCCTGTTGCCTTGCTCCTTGCTCTCCTTCCTTGCTCTCCACAACTCTTCTTGCTCTCTCTCTCAACACTCAACAAACAATAAAAACCAAAATGAACCCCCCCCCCCATTATAAACAATTCGATTTTTCACTAAAAAAAATTTGCGCGCGGCGGGAAGCGTTTTTTGTTCCGGGGAGCGTTCGGGAGCGAACGCTCCCCGCTTTCGGCGTTTAAAAAACGCTCCCGAAGCGTTTTTTAAACGTCGGAAGCGCTTAGGGAGCGTTCGCTCCCGAGCGCTTCCTGAAACGCTCCCGAAAAGGCAGGAAGCGTTTTAACAGGTTCGGAAACGCGCTTTCGAAAACGCTCCCCTCAGGAAGCGTTTTCGGGAGTGCGTTTCCGAGCATTTCCAAAACGCTCCCGCACGGAGCGCGTTTCGAAAACGAGAACGAAGGGGGTTTGAAGCTTCCCCGCAACCCTGATCAGGTCATCGTGGGAGATTGGGCATAACTCTTTTTTGAAGAATCCAATATCGATAAGGACTGTGGCATTGGAAAGAGGACTCAGAGGGCTACCATAGGATGAAATTCTAGACCTTGGAGATCTGAAATTACATAGATACAACAGATTCAATATTATGCTTCTAGAAGGCAAGAAAAAGTATGCATTCGAGGATCACTGCAGTAAGGACCACATATCAACAGTCAAGGGTAAGTCTGCTACAACAAGGTATGTATGATTAGTGTTTGCATTTGAATTTGAATATCATCTCTGACATGAGTTTTTGTAGGAAAATTTAAGTATTTTGTATGTATGTTTGTTTGGGTTTTGTTGATAAATGCTAAATGTATTTACATTTGAATTTTGAATATTTCTCTGAGATATGTTTTGCAGGACAATGTAAGTATTTTGTTTGTATATTGGTTAGGGTCTTGTTCATTAATGCATGTGCAGGAAGGAGGACATAATTGGACAACTCAGACACATACTAGAAGGACGTGCAGCGCCAAAGTACCATTACTTGAAGCAAGCACAACAGTACCTCAACATCTACTAGTGATCTAAGAAGTAGTGTCAAGTCAAGTATCAGGTTGTGTCAAAAGTTAGTGTTGTAAAAATCATCATTGTAAAATTGTAAAAGAGTCAATTTGCCTAGAGTTGAAGAGGCATTGTTGGGAGGTATAGGAGTCATTGTTGGATAATGTTATGGTTGGGTTGCAGGTCATAGTGTGATTGGGTGATTGGTCTAGTTCAAGAAAATCATGGTGAATCATATTGTATCGTGGATCTGTTGATTTTTGTATAGCATCGGATGTGCTCTAACTACGATATTTTGTGGAGGGGCTAGAACACACGAGATCTCCAAGACCAATAATGCAAGTTATTCAAATAATTAATTATTTTTAATGAAGCCTAAGTTAAAACTTAGGGAATTAAAATAATTAAAATGAATTAACTTAAATATGGGTGAGAAGCTTCTAAGTGACGAGGATCAAGTCTGTTTTAATCTTAGCCTTTGATTAAAGATCAGATCACGACCGTTGATTTATCAATAGGAAAAGTATAAATGAAGACTTGTGGGTTAGTTGAAGATAAGTCGGGAAAATACTTCGTAACCCGAGGGAAGTTGATTCTTCAGAATTTAGAATTCGATTTTAGAGGGAGAGTTGCAGGGCAGAGGATGAGGAGGATTCAACATCAGTCAGAGCTCGAAGAAGAAGGACGCAGAGCACCAGAGGGGCAGCGCAGAGGGACAACGCAAAGAGGCAACACAGCTGGGACGCAGTCCTCCCGCAGAGGATCACGCAGAGGTGATGTAGTGGAGGCCAGAGAGCCTCGTGGGTGTCAGAATTTCTCCAGAGGTTTGGAGAAAGATTATCTCAGGTGTTTTCCTGGAAGTTTCTCAGTTATTCTGCTAGTCATTCCTTGTAAAGAGATTGTTGCTGAAGATTAGGAAACAAACCCTCATTTTCTGCACCGGTTTTCCTGCATTGGGTTTTTTTGAGGACAACTGTCCAAAAATAAATGTGTTGATGTGATTGATTCTTGTTTGTATATTTCACTGTTATTTTCTCTATGAAATTTTGTGATAATTGCTGTAGAATTTATTTTAATGTTTACTGAAGAGTTTTGTAAATAACTTATTGTGAAGAATAAGTAGGAGAAATAACTCAGTTACTGCAGTAGAATTTCGGATTTGAAATTTTCAGATGGTATCAGAGCAGAGATTGGGTAACAGTTTTGGAGATCCTTCAATGGAACATAGTCTTGATGCTGCTGGAGCAACAACTTGAAAGGGTTGATGCAGTTCTCCTGAGAAAGAGGAAAGCATGAAAGAAACGATGGATCATGACATCTCTGTATTAGCTTCCAGATTGGAAGAAGAATTCGCTTGCTTGTCAAGCTCTGCTTCATCAGAGATTTGGTACAAGGTTACTTGGGAGCGAAAGCGGGAGCGGGAGTGCCATTTTCGAAAGCTCCCGGTCTGGGAGCGTTTTGGGGAGAGTTTTTTTTATAATATATATATTTTTAATATTTTGATGCATATATGTCAACAAAAGCATGTAGAATGATGAATTAGACAAAAAACATAAAAACATAGATTGAACCATATCACATCAATAATCTAGAAGTTATAATCTTCATCAACCACGTCCACAAGTTAGAAAGATACAGTACTGCTGCTGCTTTCTGTACTGCTGCCCATGTCACTGCCACTGACACTGCTAGATCCTTATTGCAACTCCCTCTCAATTTGCTACATCATGCTGCCCATAGCATTGCCATTGACACTGGTACATCCGTACTGTAGCTCCCTCTCAATTTGCTGCATCATGCTGCCCATAGGACTACCACTGCTAATTGCTGCACTGCAACTCAGTTGCTGAGAAGTAAGCAACTGAAGGACCCCTGCCCAATCACTGACAGACAAGTCAGTTGGTTTTCACCTCATCACTGAAGCTCCCTCGGCTGCTGCGCTGCGTTGTCTCCCTGAAGCCACTGAGCTGCTGCTGCTCTGCACTGAGTAAGCACTACCCCTTTGCGTTGTTGTTCCTATGCTGATGCTGCCTCTGCACAGCGCTGCTCCCATCTACATAATCCCAGATCTTCCCTCTGCTTCACTGTGATCTTCTACACCCACTGCTCCACTTATCTCGCAACTGTCTGAAGGCTCCCGTAGCTCGTATGTGATCCAAGAGTTTGGGCACCTTAAGAATCCTGCCTTTCATCTGTAGTTTCACTACAGATCAATATCACCCCACTTCCGTGGCTCATGAGCACTCATGGCTACTTCATCGTCACTACCATTGTCCCCTTTTGTTGTTGCTGCCTTGGATTCAGAAGATCCCTTGTCCTTCTTCTTAGGACAATTGCTGGCGAAGTGTCCAAGTTCGCCACAATTAAAGCACTGGACCTTGGATAGGTCCCTCTTCTTCTTCCCTTGCTGCCTCTGTCCCTTTGATGCAAGGGCTGCATCCTCCTCCTCTTTCTTTACTTTGACTGTACCGCTGCTGCTGCTTTGCCTCTTGGTAAATCTCCTGATTTCCTCCTGATAGAGGATTGCCCACATGTCTACCTAGAATGGTAACGCTGCCCTGCCCAAGATGCTTTGGAAAAATGTTTCCCATTCCTCGGTGACTGCATTCAGGGAGTTCTCACCAAGAGCCCTTCATCAGGAGTTCTACCCATGGAAATCAGTTGGTCCCAGATAGTCTAAAGTCTAAAGAGGAAGGGATCGATTTCCTCACCCTTTTTCATCTGGAACAACCGCATCTGATTCTCCAAAAGCATCTTCTTCTGGACAGAGCTTCCCTGATACATCGTATCCAAAGTTGTCCACATTTCATTTGCCCTGTTCTTCCCGGCAATATGTGGAACCACCTAATCTTTGACTCCATCCATTATCAAGCGCTTAGCTTGCGCCTGATTCTCTTTGAATTTCTTCAGGGGATTTGTATTGGTAGGCACAACTAGGACATTCTTAGCATGGTCCTTGATGCTGTACTCATTCAGGACTATCAGGATCCTGGCCCTCCAGATAACGAAGTTGGACATGTCGTCCAACCTGTCTTGATCTCTCAGTCCATGAGAAACCATCTCTACTCTAATCTGTCAGAACAGATACTCCTCTCCCTCTTCCTGCTGCAACACTCAACAAAAAACTGGATTTGGATTTCTTGGCAATAGAAACCCTTTATAGTAGCTGATCCCTCTTACAACTGATTTCCCTCCCGAAATCTTCTGCCAAAACAACTGAATCAGTCCTCTACGATCACCCACCTGATCGAATCTTAGATCTGTTTGGCGCAGATCTGCTGAGCGACTGTTTTGCCGCTCTTGTCACCTTTGTTAGGCACTGCTCTACACCGACAGAACCTTGTGCCACACCAACAACCTCTGAAGATCATCAGCTCTGCTTCCAGCCTTGAGAAAATGTGCACAACAATCTCCACACGGATTGCATCCCTCCGGCTGGCCTCTGCGTGAGTATACTAGCTCAGCGCAACACAAGCTGCTCCTGCGTTATTGTGGAAGGCTCTGCGCTGCCTCTACGTGGCCTCTGTGTCAGCCTGGCTGGGCTGCATCCATCTTGGTGTTACGCTGACCTTTTCTGGATCTGTTGCTTCAACAGCCCTCACTGCAACAATATTCTTCAGCCGCTTTGCTGGTGGATCGGCTTGATCTGCAATGCTTTGATACCATGTGAAAGTTTTAAAAAAGAAACCCTACTGCAGTATCTAGATCTACTTCGCCTACTTGTTAAAATTAACATTAACAAGTTATTTTACTGAAGTATTCAGAAAAACATTAAAATAGACACTAACTACAGCCTACACATCTACAAATCATTTACTGAACAATGCACACATGTGACAAGATTACACACGATTTATTGGACAAATGTCCCCGGAAAAACCCAATGTGGGAAAATTGGTGCAACAACTCTGAGGGTTTTATTATTATGTAGAATCTGAAATTCTGAATACAACATTCTGGGCACCAGAAATGGTTGGCCCTAAAGAGAAATCCCACAGCAGTTTGTACCTTTCACTCGGAGACATAAAATATGGCTGTTTCACACCCTCAAACGGGATTTACAGATCACGAGCCCTTTCTGGCCGAATGGAACCCTCAGCGCTGCCTCTGCAGCCTTTGCGTCAGCCCTCCCTAGCCAGCGTCCCCACTGCGTCACCCTGACTAGTCTCGCGCTGCCTTCCTTGGCTGTACATGCGTCACCTTGGATGGTGCTGCGTTGCCCCTGCGCTGCGTTGGCTGGGTCTGCGTCAACCTGGTTGGGCTTACGCAACCTCTGCGCAGTCCTCTGTGTGGTGCTAGTTGAACTGTGTCCTCCTGGTTGGCTCTGCGCTGACTGGTACTCACTGCCCCTTTGTTGCTGTATTCTCGGCCTTGGATCAGATCATCCCTTGCCGATCTCTGCCCCTAACTGCACTGCAAACTCGCTTCGAATTTCTCAGCAAACCCTGCCCCAGAAATTCGACTCAGCTTCAGTGTTCTGCCAGTTTGTGTGTGTCTCTAACTGATCCCAAGACTTTCCCTTATACTTTTCTCATTGGAAAACCAACGACCATGATCTAATCTCTTATCGACGACTCAGATTAAAAGACTGCTTGATCCACACCACTTAGAACATTTCATCACATGTGTTTAATTTATTCACTTTAATTTTTCTAATTCCTTAAGGTAGACTTAGGGTCCTCATTAAAAAAATAATTTTTAGAATAACTTCAACACCAGATGAAATTTCTTCAAACGCTTTCTGGGTTTTGGAGGTCTCGTGTGTCTTAGCCCCTCCACAAAATTTCGGGGCTATAGCACACCCGATGCTACCTCAAAATCCCAACAGGATGCTCTCTCTACGTTATATCAAGGAACTTCCGAGCAACGGAAGATGTTCCTAGAGGAGAAGCTGAGATGCATCCAGATGCCGAAGTGGGAAGGAATAGATCCCTTCCTTACCAGGATTCAGGAGGTATAAGACTAGTTGTTAGTTGTTGGGGCAACGCCTCAACCCATGGAGCTAGTGCGATTGACACTCAACAGTGTCTCAAAGGATTCACAGGTCTTTGTCCAAAGCATATTGGGCAGAGATAGGCTACCAAAGTGGGACAGGATGTGGGCCGATTTGCAGCAAGAGGAGTTGAGACGAGCTCTGTTAAAGAGCTCCATCAGTGGTCGCAGGAACAACAGATCGAAGATGGTGAAGGAGGAAAATGTGGCTATCGCATTTAAGGGTCCGAGTCAGGGGCAGGGGGAGCAAAGAAAGAAGGACATTTCAAAGGTCAAGTGCTTCAGGTGTGGTGCTCGGTCACTACAGTACCCAGTGTCGTCTTAGAAAGAAGAACAAGGAGGAGAAGCAAGACCAACGGGAAGCTTCAACAGAGACCGATAGGCTGTCCTCCAGATTGGAGGAAGACTTCGCTATGATTTACCATATACCTCCTGGAGTGAGGTGGGGTGATTTGGAGTTGTATCCCCCAAAGAGCTGCAGATGGGAAGGTATTAATTTTTGTAGCATCGGATGTGTTCTAGCCACGAGATTTGGTAGAGAGGCTAGAATACATGTATTCTCCAAAGCCTAGAATCGTTTCTAGAAATTCCACCTAGAGACGACTTAATTAGATTTATTAGTCAGTTTTTTAATATTTCCTCAGTCTAAACTTAGGGAATATGATTAATTAATCAGTATTAATTAAGTCATGGTGAGAATGTTCTAGAAAGTACATGATCGATTTCTAGTTAATCCTAGCCATCGATTAAGATTTAATCGTGGTTGTTGAAGTCTCAACGGAGGATTATAAGAAGTCAATGGGGCTTGGAGAAGACACACCAAATCAGTTGAGCATTCGATTTTGCTGGGAAATCGATTTCTAGAGTATCAGTTGTGTGTTGCCGGAAGTGATTCAGTGAGATACAAGTAGTGAGAGAGGGGAAGAGATAGTGAAGCCGGAGGAAGATTTCTAGATCCAGTAAGTACATTTGCAGAGAGGCAGAGAGTGCCATAGTAAGGTAGCGTAGTGCCCTCTAGAGGCAAATTTCGTTTTGCTGGGGAGAAGGCGAGATTCAGTGCTAGAAACCGAGCAAAGGTTCTAGAGGCCGAGAGAATTAGTTTCCCATGCAGCATCTTGACAAGATAGTGATAGGTGATGCTATTTCGAGTTGGGGGGACGCAGTGATTGTGCTGCGCAGAGGCAGTTAGGGATGACTCAGTTTCAAGCTGAGGTGAGTGTTAGATTTGTCTGCGGAGTGAGGACTTTTTTCACTAGTTATTTTTGCCAATTTTTCTCTATTTGGATTTCTAGTTTGGGCATCCATAGTTTGTACTCAGATTTCACTACTGCATAATAATAAAACCCTTAATTGCTGCACTGGTTTTCCCGAGTCGGGTTTTTCCTGGGACATTGGTCCAAAAATAACGGTGTAATTTTGTGTGTGTGCATATATTTTCTTCCAATGTTTTATTTCTTCTGCAACTTATTTGTGAAGGTTGGAGTGTATTTAATTCGATATTTACCGTAGGAAACATCAGATAAATTGTTGAGTAAATTAACAATTAGAAGAATGAACATCAGTTGCTACAATAGGATTCAGGTAACCGAATTTCCACATGTTATCAGAGCGTAGTTGATCAGTTGGAGAGCTCAGTAGTAGAAGGGAAGAGGAGGTTCGCTGCTCTGCGTGAGCAACAATTCGAAACCCCTAGAGGCAACGCAAGTCTTTGGCCAAGAGGCTCAATTTCTTGAGGAAAAATTGATTTCTTTGAGTGAGCGACAGATAAATCCGATTTCTCCAGATCGAGGATTACCAGAGCCAGAGGGAGCAACAATGTTTTTCTTGCAGAGTAGATCTCTAGCTGGACACAGTTATTTTGCAGCAGTTTTGTAGAAATTTTAGGCCCCACTCTGGTTATCAGTTTCTCCTTATCACTCCCATATAGTTAAATGCCCATTCCCATAATCATACATTCAAAATTTTAAAATGATAAATATTTCTGAAAACACAAATTTAGGAATTTCACAGTGCTGGAAATTGCAGAAGTAAAACACAGTAAAATATTTTAGCCACACAGAAAATTAACACGTTGATTTTTGGTCAATATGACTTTGGAAAAACCCCCTACAACTCTTGGGGAAAACCAGTTCGAGAGCTCTTATTTATTTTTGATAATTTGCTTTTACAGTGAAACAGAAATACACAGAAAATTCCAGCAACCAAACAAATACAACTTATCTTGTTTTCCGTGCTTAACGTTCACCTCGGAAATTGTGCCAACAGTCAAAACAGGAACAACAAAAAATGCTATACGGCCTCCTTGAATTTTGTGCCCATAAACACAACAATAAATGTTGTTGTACGTCCTCCTCAATTTGCATGCAGAACAACAATAAATGTTGATGTACGACCTCCTCGATTTGCGTGCAGATGGACAACAATAAATGATGTATGCTTGATTTCTGTGCACAGGGACAACAAAACACTGTATGGTCTGCCTCGAAAACTGTGCCACAAAACAGCAGTAACTTCACCTCGAAATCTGTGCTAGAATTGTTATATGACTGCCTAGGAATGCACACCAAAGCTGTTGTACAGTTATGCCTAGAAAAATGTGCCCATAATCTGCGTTGAACTGTGTGTCGGCTTGCTGTACGGATTTGCTGAATGCTACCTTGGTATGTGTGCCAAGGTTCTTCTCTCCTTCAACTTCTCTGCTCAGAAATTCTCCTTGCTCTCCTTCTCTCTTTCTCTCAATCTGCTGATGAAAGACTGAATGACCTTTTCTCTTCTTTCCTCCTTTAACCTGACCCGAAGTGACTTTTGGGGAATCCCTAAATCCAATGGCTGAGATAACTTTAGATCTACGGCTGAGATTAAATGTGCATTTAAGTCTCACTTTCTAATTTTTAATTCACCCCACTTAAATAAAGACCCACTTAGCGTTTTATTTCCATAGTCATTTTTCACTTTCTAATTTCACATTGACTTTAATAAAGTCACTTTAAAATTAGACTTTGTAACTTTATCACTTATAAAGTCACTTTTAAATTAGATTTGACTTTACCACTTATAAAGTCACTTTAGGAGAAGAAGATAAATACATTTGGAAACATTTCTCTAGGCCAAAGATCAAAGTCTTAGGGAACCACTTGTCCTCTGGTACCCAAATTTTAGCACTCCCTCTTACCGAGGAAAGTGTTTCTCACCACCTCCATCTTGTCTCTGAAGTAGACATGCTTGCGTGGTAAGGCTTTGGTGAATATGTCCGCTACCTGCACATTTGTGGGAATATACTTGAGCTTCACAGCTCCCTTCTGAACATAGTCTCTGATGAAATGATGTTTGATCCCCATATGCTTTGACCTGTCATGAAATATTGGATTCTCCGTGAGTTTAATGAAACTCTGATTATCACAGTAAATCACTGAAGGTCTCAACTCTTGACCAAATAAGCCAAACAACATCTTGCGAATCCATATGGCCTCACAACTAGCCAAACTGTCTACTGTGTACTCTGCTTCCGCTGAACTCAATGCAACTGACTGTTGCTTCCGACTGAACCACGACACAACTGTCGAACCCAACCCAAAACAACACCCTGAAGTGCTCTTCCTATCAGAAGCACAACTTGCCCAATCAGAATTAGTGTACCCTGCCAGTCTCACTCCATCTCCCTGTCTATAATCCAGACCATAATCCACTACCCCCTGCAAGTAACGATGTGTTTTGCAGCAACCTAGTGCACTCTCCTGGGCTCACACATGAACTGGCTCATCGTGTTGACTGCAAAACAGATATCTGGTCGAGTGTTGACCAAATACATCAAGGAACCAAGCAGCTGCCTATACAAAGTAGGATCCACCAACTCGGAATCTGAAGCGTGAAGCTTCTTCCAGTTAGTGATCATAGGTGTCGACACGGGTTTGCAATTCTCCATGTGAAATCTGCTAAGAATGTCCACAATATACTTCCCCTGTCTTAGGAAGAAATGCCCCTCCTCCGGACACACCTCCAATCTCAAAAAGTAATGCATCAAGCCAATGTCCTTCATCTCAAACTCTAAAGCAAGATCTCTCTTGTAGCCCTCTATGAGTCTCTCTACACCTGTAATGACCAAGTCATCCACATACAACACCAAAATGAGAGGCTCCTTACCTACCACAATAAAGTATAGGTTCGGATTTGCATCACTCTTTGTGAAACCCAACTCCTGCAAGTATGTATCAATCCTCGAGTACCAAGCTCTAGGAGCTTGCTTTAGGCCATAAAGTGCCTTCTTTAGTCTGCATACATAGGACTCCTTCCCATGCACCTCAAAGCCCTGCGGTTGCTCAATGTACACCTACTCTTGTATGAAGCCATTGAGAAATGCGGTCTTCACATCCATCTAGTGGATCTTCCAACCCATCTCTCCTGTTATCGATAAAATGGAGCGAATGGAATTATATCGAGCCACGAGAGCGAAGGTATCCTCATAGTCAACTCCCTCTACTTGGGAGAACCCTCTTGCCACAAACTGAGCCTTGAACTTCTCGATGCTGCCATTTGTAGCATGCTTTATCTTGTAAAGCCATTTGGAAGTAACCACTGATTTCACTTCAGGCCTCAGCACCATCTCCCAAACATCATTCTTCATGATAGAAGAATACTCCTCTTGCATGGCCTCTCTCCAGACCGGTTGGCTAGCTGCCTCCTCATAGCTAGAAGGCTCGGAGTCAATGATTCTAGCAATCAATGCCATATAGCTACAAAACCGCTCAGGTGGTTTGCTCTCTCTAACCTGTCTCTTCGTCCCAACAACAGATGTGGCCTCTCTCAAGGTGTCCTGAAGCCACTTGGGCTTCGTCTTCCCTGAGCACACTTCTCCCACAAGAGTGAAAGAATCCTCATCCTCATCAGAAGCCTGAACTCTTGAAGGCCTGCCAACTGACCTCATACCTGAACTTGTTCTTGTAGATGCTGAAGTATCGTGTGAACTGTCCATCAATGGGCTACCCTGTGAACTGCTTTGTAGACTACTTTACATGCTGCTCGAAGCACCACCCATTTGACTCTGCGATCCACTGCTCACTGATGGACCTGACACCATAATCCATGTACCGCCTGATCCCTGTCCACTGGATCCCCGTGACTAACTCAGCTACTCCTGAGGGTCTGGTGAATCCAGATACTCTAACTTTCCTGACTTCCTGAAAGCCCTATCCTCCTCGAATTTCACATCCCCCCTGACAACAACTTTCCTCCTTGCAGGAATATAAATCCGAAAGGCTTTTGAGGTTTCACTGTAACCCACAAAGATGCCCTTCTCTGCAGTGGGCTCTAGCTTGGTCCTCTTCTCCTCGGGAACTTAGGAGTATGTAATGCACCCAAAGATACGAAAGTGACCAACATCAGGTTTCTTCCCAGAAAAAGCCTTTCCGGAGTCACATGCCCCAAGGCATGATGTGGACTCCTGTTCTGCAAGTACACAGCAGTGTTGCAGGCCTCTACCCACAAAAACAATGGTAACCCCTGATCATGTAGCATGGCTTTGGCAGCCCCAACGATGGATCTGTTCTTCCTCTCCGCAACCCCGTTCTACTAGGAATTGTAAAGAACTGTGAACTCCTTCCTGATGCCTACCTCCGCACAATAATCAACAAATTCACGAAGGGTATACTCCCCTCCATTTTCCGATCTGAGGGACTTGATCTTCCGACCTGTCTGAGTCTCCACAAGAGCTCTAAACTCCTGAAACTGCTTGAAGACCTCACTCTTGGTCTTCAAGAAATAAATCCAGGTCTTCTTGGAGTGATCATCAATGAATAAAACATAATACTCATATCCACTCAAGGATACATGAGACATCCGACCGTTCACATCGGTATGAATCAAATGAAGAATCCTTGTCGATCTGCTATCACTGCTGGGAAAAGGGGATTTGGCAAACTTCCCCATAACACATCCTCTGCATGTATTTAGGTGATCAAAACTGAAATCTGGCACACCTGTGGTGATCTCCCGCAATGTCCTCAAGGCCCCATGATACATGTGCCCCATCCTGTGGTGCCAAATGTCGCATAGCTCTAAACAGCTAGCTCTACTGCCGGTACTACTGCTCAATGCTATAAGGGGCTGAAATGAAAACTTGTTCACCTTGGCATGGCGCACACCAATCACTCTAGCTGAATCAGCTGGAGCGCCCCTGGGATATATAAGCACCTATCCTCTCCTGAACAACACCTCATACCCTCTGTCCTCCAATGCTGAAATAGATATAAGGTTCTTCTTCATCCCTGGCACATATAGAACATTCGACACTTTCAAGGGAGGTTTGGGTTCCCTATTAAATGTCAAAGTCCCCACACCGACTGCTCTAACAATGATGTCGTCTCCGAGTACTACTTCTATATCAGTGCCACTCTCTGAAAGCTCTAGAAGTACTCACGGACTGCTGTCATATGACGAGAAGCCCCACTGTCAACATACCAAATACCTGAAGATGCTCTGCTAGTGGAGGGAAGTGCACACTCCCTCTCAACCTGCGTGGCAGGTGATCCTGCACTAGTGGACTCACAAGCTATGAACCCAAACTCTCGGTCAAAGCTCGCCGAAAAGTCCTCTATCTCTGCTGATGTTGCCATGGTCTTGTCCTTTCCCTTCTTCTTCTTCTCCGGACACACAACTGCATAGTGTCCCAACTTTTGACAATTCCAACATATAACTTTGGAATAGTCCTTCTCCTTGTTCACCTGCTTACCTTTGCCTTTGCCTTTTCTCCCACCACCACTTGTGGAAGCTTGATTCTTTCCTTTGCCCTTCTTGCTTCTTGCTAACAATGCTACATTGTCATCCTCCTGTATCTGCTTGGCTGCCCTAGGATGGTTATTTCTGATTTCATTCTGAATGCAATCATCCCACAACCTCTCTCAGCTGGGAAGGTTCTCCCATGCAACAATCCCATCCACAAAACTATCCCAAGTCTTGGGAAGACCATTCAATGTGATCTGGACCAACTCAGTGGGTGGAATGGTCTCTCCAACAGCAGCCAACTCATCTCTCATAGAAGTGATCTTTGTGAGGTATGCTGTAGCACCATCAGTCTTAACCATTTTAATGGCTTTCAACTTCTCCCTTGGGACCATTTTTCTGTTTTCATTGGTGCTCTGGTAAATATTGGTCAAGGCTGTCCACATCTCATGTGCATATGCCTTTCCTCTCACATGAGGAATGACATGGTCTTTAACACCATCCGGAATCAGTCTTTTTTCCTTGGCATTCTTCTTATTAAAATCAACCATCTGAACAGGGTTAGCAGGTGCTGCTACTGGGTGCTGTGTGGTATGTACCATTATGCCCCAAACATCTGCCTCAAAGATGCTTTGGATTCTCTCCCTCCATGCACTATAGTTGCTTTGCCCATCCAACCTATCGTCCACTCTCAAGCCCAAAGACATGCTTGCTGTCCTAACAAATTGAAGTTTTCAAATTTGTGGTAAAGGTTTAGTTTTTTGTGTGAAAATAGCTTGCTGTAATTTTTCACTTGTTGTCCCAAACTGCACTTTTCAGCCACCCAAGCTCCGATACCATGTAAAAATTTTAGACCCCACTTTGGTTATTAGTTTCTCCTTATCACTCCCATATAGTTAAATGCCCATTCCCATAATCATACGTTCAAAATTATGGAAATGATAAATATTTCTGAAAACACAAATTTAGGAATTTCACAGTGTTTGAAATTGCAGAAATAAAACACAATAAAATATTTCAGCCACACAGAAAATTAACACGCTGATTTTTGGTCAACATGACCTTGGAAAAACCCCCTACAACTCTTAGGGAACACCAGTTCGAGAGCTCTTCTTTATTTTTGATAATTTGCTTTTATAGTGAAACAGAAATACACAAAAAATTCAAGCAACCAAACAAATACAACTTATCTCGTTTTTCGTGCTTAACCTTCGCCTCGAAAATTGTGCCAACAATCAAAACAGGAACAACAATAAATGTTGTACGGACTCCTTGAATTTCGTGCCCAGAAACACAACAATAAATGTTGTTGTACGACCTCCTCGATTTGCGTGCAGAATAGCAATAAATGTTGATGTATGACCTCCTCGATTTGGGTGCAGAGGGACAACAATAAATGTCGTATGGTTTCTACCTCTATTTTTGTGCATAGGGACAGTAGCACCCTGTATGGTCTGCCTCGAAAATTGTGCCACAAAAACAACAGTAACTTCACCTCGAAATCTGTGCAAGAACTGTTATATGACTGCCTAGGAATGCATGCCAAAGCTGCTTTACAGTTCTGCCTAGAAAAACATGCCCAGAATCTGCCTTGAACTGTGTGCTGGCTTGTTGTACGGATTTGCTGAATGTTGCCTCGGTATGTGCGCCAAGGTTTTGCTCTCCTTCAACTTCTCTGTTCAGAAATTCTCCTTGTTCTTCTTCTCTTTTTCTCTCAATCTGCTCATGAAAGACTGAATGACCTTTTCTCTTCTTTTCTCCTTTAACCTAACCCTAAGTGACTTTTGGGGAATCCCTAAATCCAATGGCTGAGATAGCTTTAGATCTAGGGCTGAGATTAAATGTGCATTTAATTCTCACTTTCTAATTTTTAATTCACCCCATTTAAATTGAGACCCACCTAGCCTTTTATTCCATAGTTACTTTTTCACTTTCTAATTTCACATTGACTTTAATAAAGTCACTTTTAAATTAGATTTGACTTTACCACTTATAAAGTCACTTTAGGAGAAAAAGATAAACACATTTGGACACTTTTCCCTAGGTCAAAGATCAAAGCCTTAGGGAACCACTTGTCCTCTGGTACCCAAATTTTAACACTCCCTCTTACCGAGGAAAGTGTTCCTCACCACCCCCATCTTGTCTCTGAAGTAGACATGCTTGCCCCGTGGTAAGGCTTTGGTGAATATGTCCGCTACCTGCTCATCTGTGGGAATATGCTCAAGCTTCACAGCTCCCTTCTAAACATAGTCTCTGATGAAATGATATTTGATCTCGATATGCTTTGACTTGTCATGAAATACTGGATTCTTCGTGAGTTTAATGCAACTCTGATTATCACAGTAAATCACTGAAGGTCTCAACGCTTGACCAAATAAGCCAAACAACATCTTGCGAAGCCATATGGCCTCACAACAAGCCAAACTGGCTGCCATGTACTCTGCTTCTGTTGAACTCAATGTAACTGATTGTTTCTTTCGCCTGAACCACGACACAACTGTCGAACCCAACCCAAAACAGCACCCTGGAGTGCTTTTCCTATCAGAAGCACAACCTGCCCAATTAGAATCAATGTACCTTGCTAGTCTTATTCCATCTCCTTGTCTATAATCCAAACCATAATCCACTGTCCCTTGCAAGTAACGAAGTATGTTTTTGCAGCAACCAAGTGCACTCTCCTGGGCTCACACATGAACTGGCTCATCGTGTTGACTGCAAAACAAATATCTGGTCGAGTGTTGACCTAATACATCAAGGAACCAATCAGCTATCTATACAAAGTAGGATCCACCAACTCAGAATCTGAAGCGTGAAGCTTCTTCCAGTTAGTGATCATAGGTGTCGACATGGGTTTGCAATCCTCCATGTGAAATCTACTAAGAATGTCCACAATATACTTCCCTTGTCCCAGGAAGAAATGCCCCTCCTCCTGCCACACCTCCAATCCCAAAAATTAATGCATAAAGCCAATGTCCTTCATCTCGAACTCTGAAGCAATATCTCTCTTGCAACCCTCTATGAGTCTCTCTGCACCTGTAATGACCAAGTCATCCACATACAACACCAAAATGAGAGGCTCCTTACCTACCACAATAAAGTATAGGTTCGGATTTGCCTCACTCTTTGTGAAACCCAACTCCTTCAAGTATGTATCAATCCTCGAGTACCAAGCTCTAGGAGCTTGCTTCAGGCCATAAAGTGCCTTCTTTAGTCTGCATACATGAGACTCCTTCCCACGCACCTCAAAGCCCTGCGATTGCTCAATGTACACCTCCTCCTGTATGAAGCCATTGAGAAATGTAGTCTTCACGTCCATTTGGTGGATTTTACAACCCATCTTTGTTGCTATCAATATAATGGAGCAAATGGAAGTATATCGAGCCACGGGAGCGAAGGTCTCTTCATAGTCAACTCCCTCTACTTGGGAGAACCCTCTCGCCACAAACCGAGCCTTGAACTTCTTGATGCTGCCATCTGCAACATGCTTTATCTTGTAAATCCATCTGGAAGTAACCACTGATTAACCTTCAGGCCTCGGCACTGATTAACCTTCAGGCCTTGACACCACCTCGCAAACATCGTTCTTCATGATAGAAGAATACTCCTCCTGCATGGCCTCTCTCTAGACCTGTTGGCTAGCTGCCTCCTCATAGCTAGAAGGCTCAGAGTCAATGATGCTAGCAACCAATGCCATATAGCTACAAAACTGCTTAGGTGGTTTGCTCTCTCTAACCTGTCTCTTCGGCCTAACAACAGCTGTGGCCTCTCTCAAGGTGTCCTGAAGCCACTTGGGCTTCGTCTTCCCTGAGCACACTTCTCCCACCGGAGTGAAAGAATCCTCATCCTCATCATAAGCTTGAAATTTTGAAGGCCTGCCAACTGACCTCATGCCTGAACTAGTGCCTGTAGATGTTGAAGTACCGTGTGAAATGTCCATCAATGAACTGCTCTGCGGACTGCTCTGCATGCTGCTCGAAGCACCACCTATCTGACTTTGTGAGCCACTGGTCATTGATGAACCTGACATCGTAATCAATGTACCTCCTGATCCCTGTCACTGACTCAGCTGCTCCTGAGGGTCTGGTGAATCCAGATACTCTAACTCCCGTGAAATTAAATAATTAAAGTGAATTAATATAGACATGTGGGTGAGAATGTTCTAAGTGACGTGGATCAAGTCTTTTCTAATCTTAGCTGTCGATTATAAATTAGATCACGACTGTTGAATGTTCAACGAGAAAAGTATTAAAGGAAGGCTTGGGGTTAGTTGGAGGACAGACACAGAGTGGTAGCACTTGAGCTAAGTCAAAATTCTGGGGTGCGGTTTGCTGAGAATTTTCGAGTAAGCTTGCAGTGCTGGTGAGGGGCAGATCGGTGAGGGATTATTCAGATCCGAGGCCGAGAATACATAGGCAGAGAGGCAGATCCGTACTAGGCAGCGTAGAGACCCAACATGAGGGATACTGCCCAGCCAGGCTGACGCAGGCCCTTCAGGGTGACGCAAAGGCAATGTTGAACCTAGAGGGGTGATGCAAGAGCAACCTGTGATGTGCAGAGGCTACGTAGAGGCTCAAGCAAGGACACAGAGCTGACGCAATACTGGGAGAGGCAACGCTGGGATTTCCAGTGGGCGGGAAAAGGGCTTGTATTCAACAATTTATAAGTTGTGAAGCCTCAGCTGAATCAACCATATTTTTTGTCTTCGAGTGATAGAGGTACATCAGCCGGGATTTCTCTATTGGGAAAACCACTATTGGTGCCCTTGATTGTATTCATATATTTTTCTTAATAAACAAACCCTCTAAGAGCTGTTGCACCAGTTTTTCCGCATTGGGTTTTTCTGGGGACATTGTCCAAAAAATAGTGTCCTTTGTCATGTGTGCGTTATGCTTCAGTAAATGATCTGTATGTATGTGTAGGCTGCAGTAGTATTTACTTTGATGTTTTTGCTGAATAATTCAGATAAATAGCTTGTTAATTAAATCGAACAAGGAGGAGAATTATATTAGAAAACTGCAGTAGAGTTTTTGTAACTTAGGTTTAGAATTTTTTCACATGGTATCAGAGCTATTGCAGATCAAGCTGAAGCCATCAACAAAGAGCTGAAGATTTTGTATGGTGCAGGGGGGCAACTAAAGCTCACAGATCCAGAAAAAGGCATCACAACACCAGAGGGACAGCGCAGACCCAACAGGGGTGACGCAGAGCCTGTTTGCTCACGCAGAGCTGACGCAAAGTTTGACGTAGGCCCAGAAGGGTGACGCAGAGCCTGTCAAGCTCACGCAGAGCTGATGCTGATCGAAGAGGGTGACACAGTCGAGGAGGGAGTGAAGTTTTGCCGGTTGTCGTGGCTGGAAGTGCAGTTTTCTGATCTTCAAAGTTGTTGGTGGGGAATTGTTTTTGCAGATGCAGAACATTATATAGCAGGGTTGACGAAGTAAGGGGGAACAGTTCTTCAACAGATTTTCTAGCCGAGAAATTTGAGATTCAGTCGGTGAAGTGATCGTAGAGGGTTGATTCGAGAGAGTTGGTGGAGGGTTTCTGGGAGGGAGATCACTTGTTAGAGGGAGCATAGTCTCTAGAGGGTTTGTATCGCTAAGAAACTCAAATCAAGTCTCTTGCTGAGAGTAGCAGCAGTAGAAGGGAGTAGAGATTTTCGCTTTGACATTTTTGTGTAGAGATGGCCTTGCATGGATTGAGAGATCAGGACAGGTTGGGCAGTGTGCCTAACTTTGTCATCTGGAAAGGCAGGATCTTGTTAGTCCTTGACGAGTATTGTATTAGAGACCATGCCGAGAGGGTTGTGGTCGTTCCGGTCGATGCGAATCCTCTAAAGAAGTATGAGGAAAATCAGGCACGGGCTAAGCGCTTGATCATGGATGGGGTTAAGGATCACGTGGTCCCACATTTTTCCGAGAAGAAAATGGCAAAGAAATGTGGCAGGCACTAGAAACACTGTATCAAGGTAGCTCCATCTAGAGGAAGATGCTTCTGGAGAATCAGATGCAACTGTTTGCGAGGCACAAGGGAGAGGAGATCGATCCCTTCCTCTTTAGATTGAAGGCTATTCGAGATCAGCTAGTTGCAATGGGGGCAACTCTTGATGATAGTCTCTTGGTGAGGACTGCCCTGAATGCAGTCACTGATGATTGGGAGACCTTTGTCCAAAGCATTTTGGCAGAGCACAACTTCCAAACTGGGAGGACATGTGGGCAATCCTTCATCGGGAAGAAATCAGGAGAATAACCAAGAGGGGCAGCAGCAGTGGAGGAGCCAAGATAAAGAAAGAGGAGGAGGAAGATGCAGCTCTCGCATTGAAGGGACAGAGGCAGTAGCAAAGGAATAAGAAAGACCTCTCAAAGGTCAAGTGCTTTAGATGTGGCAAATTGGGACACTACGCCAATACTTGTCCTCAGAAGAAGAAGAGCAAGGAAGATTCAGATTCTAAGGGCGCGACAACCAAAGGGGATAGTGGCAATGATGACGATGTTGCCATGAGTGCTCATGTACCTTGAGAGAAGAGGTGGGGCGACATTGATCTGTAGTCTCTTGAACTGCAGATGAGGGGCAGGATCCTTGAGGTGCCCAAACTCTTGGATCACATACGAGCTACGGGAGCCCTTAAAGACAGTAGCAGGATGAATGGAATTAGTTGGTGAAGAGGATTGTGGAGGTACTATGGCAGTGCTGGGACGCTGAAGACTGGAGCAGCAGAGAGGAGAGGCAGCAGTAGCATGGAAGCTGTAGTGCAGAGGCTGATGGGATTTTAGCATCGTAGAGGCCGTGCAGAGCAGCACATAGCGCAGATCTTCAGAGGTTCAACGCAGAGCAGCAACAAAGGGTGCTTCAGTATCGAGATGCAGCCAAAATGACTTGTTTGTAAGTATTTTGGGTGATGTCCTTCAATTGCTTACTTCTTAGCAACTGAGTTGCGGTGCAACAGTTCGCAGTGGCAGTGCTATGGGTAGCATGATGCAGCATTTGAGAGGGAGCTGCAGTACAGATGAGGCAGTGGTAGTGGTAGTGTCACGGGCAACAGTACAGAGAGCAACAACGCAATGGATGAGGTTCAGCAGCCGAGCATTAGTAGCGGAGAGGACCGATGCCATGGATCAGAGTAATGCTTCTGGAGTGAAGTGTTGCTAGAGCACATTTCTCGCTAAGAGGGAGTGTTGAGATTTTGGGTAGCATCGGATGTGCTCTAGTTCTGAAACTTTGTGGAGGGGTTAGAACACATGAGATCTCCAAGACCCAGAAATTGTTTGGAGAAATTCCACCTGGAACCTAAGTTATTCAAACTATTAATTATTTTAATGGAGACCCTAAGTCTAACTTAGACTTAGGGAAATTAAATAATTAAAGTGAATTAATTTAGACATGTGGGTGAGAATGTTCTAAGTGACGTGGATCAAGTCTTTTCTAATCTTAGCTGTCCATTAGAGATTAGATCACGACCGTTGAATGTTCAACGAGAAAAGTATTAAAGGAAGGCTTGGGGTCAGTTGGAGGACACACACACAACGGTAGCACTTGAGCCAAGTCGAAATTTTGGGGCGCAGTTTGCTGAGAATTTTCGAGTAAGCTTGTAGTGCTAGTGAGGGGCAGATTGACAAGGGATTATTCAGATCCGAGGCCGAGAATACATAAGTAGAGAAGCAGATCTGTACCAGACAGCGCAGAGACCCAGCAGGAGGGGCGTAGCCTAGCCAGGGTCACGCAGAGGCAACGCAGAGGTTGACGCAGCCCCTTCAAGGTGACATAGAGGCAACATTGAGCCCAGAAGGGTGATGCAGGAATAGCCTGTGTTGCATAGAGGTTGCGTACAGGCTCAAGAAAGGACGCAGAGCTGAAGCAGTGTCGGGAGACGCAACGCTGAGATTTCCAGTGGGCCAGAAAGGGCTCGTATTCAACGATTTAGATGTGAAGCCTCAACAGAATCAACCATATTTTTTGTCTCCGAGTGATAGAGGTACAACAGTTGTGATTTCTCTGTTGGGAAAACCACTATTGGTGCCCTTGGTTGTATTCAAATATTCTGCTTAATAAACAAACCCTCTAAGCGCTGCTGCACTGATTTTCCCGCATTGGGTTTTTCCGACGACATTGTCCAAAAAATATTGTGTCCTTTGTCATGTGTGCGTTATGCTTTAGTAAATGATTTGTATGTATGTGTAGGCTGCAGTAGTATTTACTTTGATGTTTTTGCTGAATAATTTAGAAAAATAACTTGATAATAAATCGAACAAGGAGGATAAGTAAATCAGAAAACTGCCGTAGGATTTCTGTAACTTAGGTTCAGAAATTTTCACAGTGCGTAGAGCCTAGCAGCAGTTGAGCAGAAGGGAAGAGGAGGTTTTCGGCATATTTTGTTGAGATGGCAACAGTCAGGCTGCAAGATCAGGATAGGTTGGACGGAGCCTCAAACTATGTTATTTGGAAGGAAATGTTTTCCTTCCTTATAGATGTGTATGATCTCAAAGAATTTATCGCTAACATGGTTGTTGTCCCCACGGATCCAAATTAGCTGAAGCATTACAAGAAGGAGATGGCAAAGGCGAAGAGATTGATCCTTGATGGAGTTTAGGATCATGCGCTATCTCACATAGCGACTTTGGGCACAACGAAAGAGATGTGGGACTCTTTCCACGCTATACTAGGGATCTGCCGAGCAGCGGAAGATGCACTTAGAAGAAAAGTTGAGATGCACCCTGATGCAGAAAGGGGAGTGCATAAACCTTGTTGACCACTGGAGTGGCACCTGCTGATAATGTGAAGACTCCATTCCCAAGGATGAACCAGAAGACACTTGTACCATCAGATATCATCAGTTCAACAGAGTTTTTTAACTCTACTTCTACTTCTTATCATCTTTCTCTTGTACCTAGATTCCATGCCCTACAGGGAATTGTAATAAGTGATGCTGGTAATGATGAATTTGAGTCAGTATGGAGTCTGTAACTGGCCTAGGTAGCTTGGTACCTTGCCAACAAGTGAGTATTACTCTGGGAGGTTCTTTTCACTTGGTTAATTATCATCTCCCTATCAGGACTTAATAATTAATTGAGTATTTTCTTCCAATTTTACCCAAAATCTGGAGTACGGCTTGGTGGTAAGGCCTTGGGTGAGTCCTAGTGTCTAGTGTCAATGTATATTACCATACTAGATCGCACAAAAAAATTCGTGGAATTTGGTTAGGTCTAGGTAGTGATTTTTAAAATTTTTAGATTTCCCGCAGGTCAAAAATTGCAATAAAAATTGTTATTGGATTGTAATAAGTGTTGTCTAAAGAATTTGTATGGGGTATGAGTAATCAAAATTACACCTCTCCCCATCAACTTTCTACTATGACACATTTTGAGGGGTTAATAATGTATTTTGGACTTGTTGACCACTGGAGTGGCGCTTGATGATAATGTTAAGGCTCCATGCCTAAGGATGAACCAAATTACATTTGTACCATCAGATATCATTAGTTCAACAACATTTTTGAACTCTACTTCTATTTTCTCATCATCTTTTTCTTGTACCCAGATTCCACGACCTACGGGGAATTGTAACAAGTGATGCTAGTAATGATGAGTCCGAGTCAGTATTGGGCTTGTAACAAACCTAGGTAGTTTGGGACCTTGCCAATAAATGAGTATTACTCTAGGAAGTTTTTTTCACTCGGTTAATTATCATCTCCCTACTAGGACTTAATAATTAATTGAGTTTTTTCCTCTAGTTTTACCCCAAAGCCAGAGTATGGTCTGATGGTGAGGCCTTGGGTGAGTCCTAGTGTATATAGTCAATGTATATTATCATACTATATCACACAAAAAATTTCGTGGAATTTGGTTAGGTCTAGGTATTGATTTTCTAATTTTTAGATTTCCCTCAAGTCCAAAATTGCAATAAAAATTATAATTGGATTGTAATAAGTGTTGTCTAGAGAAGTATGGGATATGAGTAATCAAAATTACACCTCTCACCCTGAACTTTCTACTGTGACACACTTTGAGGGGTTAATAATGAGTTTTGGACCCTCAAAACCCACATTTCCTAAGTTTAGTGGAAATTGTGGCATTTAATTAGGCTAGAATTAAATAAAATAGAGAGAAATAAATTATTCCATGTGACAAAATGACGTGGAAATGACTTAGAAATCATCCCAAGTCTAAGAGTTGAGTCAACGAACATGTGGAGGATGACTGAGCACACTGCATCATTAATTCATCATTTGTTTGATCAAAATCGAATTTCCTAGAGATAAAGCGGCAGTAACACACAAGGAAAATCAAATTTATTAAAGGTAGTTGAGAATAAAAGCAATATTCTACAGGATTGGTTGATTGAAGACCAAGTGGGGACCTATTCTCACGAGCCATTTAGAGTGCAACAACACTCAACACTTCACTTACAGGATTTATGCTATTCCTTGACGTTAGACTGCGCAGTTACTTAGAGGAAACACACAGTTCTCAGAGGCCTACGCAGAAGTTCACTGGGATCATCTACAGGTAATATTTCAGTTTTCTCGAGTTTGCAGTGGTGGAATTGATGTAGCACAGGACTTCGTTTGGCTTACGGATGAGTTCACTGGATCATATGGGGAATTCGATTTACCGTGCACAAAAGAAATTCGATTTTGCTCTGGGTGTCTTAGCCTTCTCCACATAAAACTTGTGTTATCCTTCCTTGGGATTTGATCGAAGGTCAGTTCTCACATGCATTCGTCCTTGGGAATTTCTCCCAACTTTCAACATAACAAAGCCATGGGCTATTGTATTGTATGATGTTATGAGCTATTGGGCTTGAAGAAACTCTGCCATTTTGTACTTGCATATCAATAAAATCAAGACTTTGGGGTTACGAAGCGGATGTTCTCTTGGCGTAATGAGGTGATTCCTTTCTATGTTTGTGTTTATTATGCTTGCATTTCCTTATATGTTTGATCTACGTTAATTCATATTTGCCATATAGTGTGGATTGGTGCATGCAAGCTATCTTGCATGTGTCATTGTTTTAGAGCGTTATCTGAGAAGTAAGCTTTCTAAGGCATTTTAGATGGAATTCTTAGTTTATCTTGTTTCATTTAATTTTCTAATCCTCTTGTGAGTTAACGTTAGATTTCAAGTGTGTAGGAAAGATCCATTTTTACATTGTGTGCAGGAATTCCATTCGGGGATGGGAAACTTCTCAAATAGACTAACTCATTCCTAGACTCACAACAATCCAAGACTCGGTTTCTCCAACTCCAAGTTTTGCATCAATCGAAAATCAAAAGGGAGTGCCCTCCTCCTCTAAGCTATTTGATCGTCAAATTTAAATTTAAAAATTCAATTTTTTTTCGTTTGTAGAGCGTTTTAAAGCCATATTCGCTATTTCAAGAGCGTTTTCTAGTCTAGGCAAGAATGGGGGTTCATTCTCATTTCTTAGGCTAGCATCTTTGTAGATTAATTTGTACTTTAGATCTTGTTTATTTCGTTCTAACATTCGATTTTCTTTCGCAGCCCATAAGCTTGAGCGTTGACAACAAGGAGCTTGAGGAGAAGATGACGAAAAACTATGGATCCTCCTTGCATGCAAAACCTTTCACTACCTAAAAAAACGATTTTTAGGGAGGCCGTGAGCACCTTTAGGATAGCAGCAACATCATCTTGGTCGTGGTCCTTGGAGCCTTGTAAAATATATGTGTTGAAGGTTTGACCCATGAGCTTTTGTTGTCATCTTTGAGGAGGAGATCTTACTTTTTTCCAAGCTCTATCTTTGTAAAAGGATCTCCTTTTGGGCAACCTTCTTAGAAGCTCTTTTTTCTCATTTGTAACCACTAATAAAATAACCTTTTTGCTTGAGGGAGCTTGGGATATTTTTACCATGGCATCCCCCTTCCTTGGTTGAAGAAGAAAGAACTTTTTGGGTGGATTGACTCATTTTCTGATTTTCATTTCATGCATGCAAAAGAATTAACGAATGCACTCTACATCCATCTCACTAAATCTTGGGTTAATTAAAATTACATGCATGAGCTCCTAAGGCTTCATTCTTGAGGAAATCTCCTTTCATATGTGTGAGAAATTTACATGGTTGGCAAGTTTCACTTAAGTTAATGTTTATGCTTCATTATTTAGTCCATGCATGTTAATACATTTGAGGAATCATTGAAGCATTTTGTTCAAGTAAAGAGATTGTATCTTAATGAGAACTTATTTCATTCCACTTGCCCATTTAATGCTACAACAAACATAAGTTTATTTGTCTCTCAAAGATTGGTTCATTATTGCAATTAAGCACTATCTCATCTCTTGTGGAACATTGCATGTATAATTTAATTGGGATAAATCAACATCGCTCTCATACCAACACTCATTAAAACTTTACCTCCAACATAAGTTGGCTGTATAGACCTTAAGGGACCCTCTACTCCCCTATCGACTCTTCACTTTGAGATCTACATGATTTGGGCGAGGGTGAGGTGTGGGGATTGAAGAGTTGATTTGAAATCTTTGTTGTAGAGATTGTTAATTAAAATTAACCAAGAGTACTCTTCATCACATTTCCTTTTACGTGTCTTTTGATGTTTTATTTTTTTCATTTTTTAATGCAAGTATTGTTATGCTTTCGTTCCATTTTCGCAAAGTCTAATTTCATCTCACATTTTTAAGTTTTTTCTAACTATGACAAGATATGTTTCAATGTTGTTATTTGGTTATCTCATAATCATTTTATTTTGCAAATATCTTGTGCTAACAGCGTTGGTTTCCATTTCAGGATTACTGTATTCTCATTTTTTGAGTGTTATTTTTATTGTTGAGCAAGTTATTTTTAAAGGCACTGGTTGAATGGTGTAGTGACCCATTTCTAATCATAAACGAAACATATTAGTAAGCATACGGTATATGTGTATGATAGCTACATAGGCATGCGTCGTATGACTTACACTAGTATAATTATTTATGAAAGATGCCTGAGTAAAGGATAAATGGACCTGGTACCTTAAAACATTAGTGAAGAAAAATGGTCTTATTTAATAAGTTACTAATGTAAATATATGTGAAGTTATATTTTATTTTAAATATGATTAAAGGAAATTAATTATATATATATATATATATATATATATATATATATATATATATAATTTGATATAATTAAAATAAATTAAAGTAAAAAAAAAAGAATTATAAACTTCAAGACAAACTCATATGTATCCCTCATTTAAAATGGAGATTACACGTATGTCCCTAATAAATGAATAAGAAGGCGGTGAGGAGGTGGTAACCACCTAAGATGGAATATTTAACCGTATGAAGAGTAGAAGAAAGGGGAAGGAAAATGGAGGGAGAAATGGCGGAAGGGTTGAGGAGTTGAGTTGAGAGCCGGAAAGACGAACTAGATCAGGAATTACAGAGTCTCCATTGTTCTGAAATTTTGGGCACAGGGGCCAAAATCTCTCAAACTGGAGGATTTTGGAACTGAATACTGCAGCAGTGTTCAGTTGGCTGGGTGGTTTTGGTCTTTTGGAACGAAAATAGGAACATAGGCAGTGAAGCAAGAGGATTTTACAGCAAAGATAATCATCACCGAACACAGCAAAAAAAAAAAAAAAAAAATCAGGTTAGTGTCTAAAAATATACTTAATTTTGTTATGAAGGTAAAATATTAGTTATCTGCTGAATTCTTATTCTGATTGTTAAATTCCATATTTTTATTTTGAATTACTGCTTAAATTCTTATTCTGAATGTTAAAATCAAATTTTTAGTGTTAATAATTTTCAATGCTTCTTGAAAATCCAGACTCACAGCTAATTATACATGTTAGATTCTGATGGTGAATTTTAGGAATTGAAGTAGAGTAGCAGTAGGAGTCTTAACTAAATTTAGAAATTTAGTGACATTACAAATGGTTTATCATTATTATTTCAAAGTTGCTTATAAACGCTCATAAATCTCTAAAAAAGTAATCCATGTTTCACTGTAACAAAGTCACCTAGAACCTCATATCCTTTTAACTTAGTTTCTTCACTTTAGGGACCACCCCCCTTAGCTGACCTAGGAGAGAGCTAAAACGGAGAGACTTTTGATCAGTGTGACAGCCCCTTCTTTGACATCCTTGCCCCCAACCACACCTTGTGGGGTTGAAGGCTTTTTCCATTGATTGTAGAAATTATACATACAATATGTATTCCAATGGATTCAATCCAATCATGCGATATACTAAAGCAAATTGCGGAAAATAAACATGATCGCCAATCACAACAAGTAAAGAAAGAAGCAAATCAAACCACAACACAAATGTTTTCTCGGGGAAAGCTTGTTGCTCAAAACCCCTCTATCTTCTATTGTATATTCACCAAAGAATCATGAAACAATTACAATGCACTCTTCTCACAAGAATCTCCGGCACTCTGACAATTGTCTCACATTGATCCGGACAAAATCGACCAACACTTAGCCAATTTTCAGCCTCTGCTCAGCCTGCCTTGCTTGTGCAATTCATGTGGAATGCAATCCCTATTCTTTAGGAAATTCAACCTTCCTAAACTGCGCAATGCTCATGGGAAATCCTATGGTTGTTTTACTGCATGCGAGCAACCTACTAATGATACAACTGATAGTTAACATCCCCTTAACCTTTGTCTCAACTGGGTCTCCATTGGAACTGACATGCATGCAACTATTAATAGTAAATCAATAATTGCATGACAGATCATTGCATGTGAATTAAATTTGATTTAATTCACTTGACCTCTCACTAGTGCAACAAACAGTTACAACTAGTTCAACTGATTTTAACTCAATAAATTGAGTTAACTGATTTCTCATGCATTAAACTAATGCACTAACTTCAACTTGAACTCCATCAATAATAGAATCACTCTGCATGCCTCACCAACCACCCTCAACTCGAAATTCATGAGCTGACTGAGTTTATCACACTCAGTTAAGTATTACAAGTGATTATGAGATAAGATTACATTTTATTGCCCAATTTAATTAAGGGAAAATTAAATTAGACACACATTTCTTGTTGATTTTTCATCACTCCCTCTCAACAAGAAAGGGATTATCAGCTATCTCGATCCTGCCTCTATGGTATTCGATCTTTCTCCTGGCCAGCGGCTTCGTCAGAATATCTGCATCCTGATCTTCCGTGGGAATGTACTGTAGTAACATAATGCGCCTCTGAACATGATCTCTGAGATGGTGGTACCAGATGTGTATATGCTTGGACCTATCATGGAATATCGGATTAACCGAGAGTTTAATGCAACTCTGGTTATCACAATGTATCATCGTCAGATCCATCTGATGACCAAACAAACCAACTAGAATCTTCCTCATCCATATGGCCTCACATGCAGCTTGACTTGCTGCCATGTACTCTACCTCGACTGAACCGAGTGCCACAGATCTTTGCTTCCTGTTGCACCAAAAAACTGTTTTCGATCCAATTCTGAAGATCCCTCCTGATGTGCTCTTTCTGTCTGATGGACTGCCTGCCCAATCTGCATCGGTGAAGCCTTGAAGCTTCACTCTCTTTGTCCGTCTGTACCATAATCCATACTCTATAGTGCCCTTGAGATATCTCAAGACATGCTTCCCTGCCTTCCAAAATAGCTTGACTCAGCTAGTTAACTGTGTAGCAAATGTCTGGTCTTGTGTTCACCAAGAACATCAGTGAACCCACAAGCTGCCTGTAAACAGTAGCGTCCACTACCTCACCTGAAGTAGCATCCTCCTTCTTCTAGTTTCCTGGAAAATAAATCTCCATGGGTTTACAACTCTCCATGTGAAACTTACTCAGAATCTCTTTGGCATAATTGCATTCAGAAACAAATACCTCACCATCTCACTGCCATATTTATCTCAAACTTTCTTGCAAGATCCTCTTTGCAAGAAGTTATAAGCTGCTCATCACCTGCAAAAATTAGATCATCAACATAAAGTTTGATAATTAAGAGCTTACCATCAACCACAATCTAGTACAGATTCGCATCCGTTTCACTCTTTGTGAAGCCCAACCCGGTGAAATAGCTATCAATCCTGGTGTACCAAGCACGAGGCGCTTGCTTTAGCCCATATAGTGCTCTCTTGAATCTGCACACATGCGACTCACTGTCAAAGATCTTAAAACCTTATGGCTGCTCTATGTACACTTCTTCCTCATTAAATCCATTGAGAAACACAGTCTTCACATCCATCTGATGTATCTGCCACCCAATCTGCGCTGAGAGTGCAAGGATAGATCTAATCGATGAGTACCTCGCAATTGGTGCAAAAGTCTACTCATAGTCAATCCCCTCAACTTGTGAGAATCCCCGAGCTACAAATCTAGCTTTGTACGTCTCCACACTCCCATATGCTGCTCGCTTCACCTTATAGATCCATCTAGATCCAACCACTAATTTTCCAACTGGTCTTGGGACAACTTCCCATGCACTGTTCTTGACGATGGAGTCATACTCCTCAACCATGGCGTCAACCCAAATTGGTTGCTGCATTGCTTCCTCAAAGGAGGATGGTTCTGTCACAATACACTTGCTCATAAGAGCCATGTATCCAATAAACTTGTCTGGAGACTGTCTTTGTCTGCGCAGTGAAGTAGGTGCTCTTACATGTTTTGCCGCATCAAGTCTCAATCTATCAACTTCCATGGTGCGCCTTCTACCATTTATGGTGGATGGCTCTGCATGAGTGTTGTCTACCACTTCATGATCCTCTGCATGTGGCTGCTCCACATCTTGAGGTTCATCCTTTGGAACCAAGAGTTCCTCATCTGCATGCAAATCCAGCTCCCTCTCAAGGGACAATCGCATGGCCTTCTCCTCATCAAATTTTATATCCCGTCTCACAACAATCATCCCATTGTTTGGCAAATACATCCGATAGTTGTGGGGAGTATCAGTGTACCCCACAAATATCCAAATCTCAGCTGTTGGTTCGAGCTTCTTCCTGGAATCTTTGGTCACATGGAAATAGACATATGAGCCAAAAATTTTAAAATATGAAACATCAGGTTTCTTACCATAAAAAGCCTTCTCTGGTGTACTTATGCCAAGTATCCGATGAGGACTACGGTTTTGCACAAATACCACTGTGTTGCATGCCTCCGCCCATAGATGCAACGATAGGCCTTGATCATGCAACATCGCTCGTGCCGCACCCATAATTGTTTTGTTCTTTCTTTCTGCGACCCCATTTTGTTGTGGGAGTTCTTGAATTCATTGGAGATGTACTCACCACCATTGTCGCTCCTAAGAGCCTTCACATGCTTCCCCGTATCTTTCTCCACCAGTGATTTGAACTCACAAAATTTTGAGAATGTCTGATCTTTCTTCTACATGAAGTAGATCCAACACTTTCTAGAAAAATTATCAACAAAGATCACATAATACCTGTGATTTGCTGTCCACACACGTCTGAGTGAACTCTCTCAAGGATTTCCGCTGCTCGGTTCTTCTCGTGAAAAGTGGCCTTTGCATACTACCCCATGGTACATCCCTTGCATGTGTCTATCTGCGCAAGAGTACCCTTTGGAAGTCCCGTAGAAATCTGCTGCATGACCTTCAAGGCTCCGTGGTGTAGATGGCCCAATTTCCGGTGCCATAACTCACCCTCATCCCGGCTCACCACTTTGTCTGCCTTACCCATCAATGTTGCGCAGCCATTTACATCAAGTTTGTAGAGATTCTTCACACGAATCCCATTCTTCTTGGCTTGTCCTGTGGCTTTGTGTCGAAGGAAAACTTTCTCTTCACTGAAAACCACATCATAACCTCTATCCTCCAACATTGCAACTGAAGCTAAATTCTTTTTCAAGCTTGGTACATGCATTACATCTTTTAATAAGAAGGGTTTACCTGACTGTCTCTGGAAAGTACCTGTACCAATCCTGGTAGCACTATATCTCTCGTCATCACCCATTTCGATATGCATCTTGAGGTCCTTCTCCTCCAAGCAACTAAAAATTTCTTTGTTTTCTGTCATGTGGAAAGATGCACTACTATCCAAGTACCACACTGATCCCATCGCACTTGACACCATGCATGCGATGAGCGAGAAGTCCCAACTCAAATTGCGAGGCCAAAGCCTCACCAGGTGCAGATTTTGAAGACTTCTTGAAGCCTTCTTGTTCTTCTTCTTTTGTGGACATTTAGTGGCATAATGTCCATGCTTGTGACAGTGAAAACACTTGACTCTAGACATGTCGCGATTCTTGCTTTCTTTGTCAGTCTCAGATTTGGAATAGGATTTCTTTCCCTTCCCCTTCTTTGCCTTACCAGCCAAGGCACAATTTTCCTCATCATCCGTCTTGGATGAGGATCCATCTTGGTATTCCGCTTGAATTCTTCTTGCACCAAATCCGACCAAAGTCGCTCCCAATCTGGCAGCTTCTCCCTCCCATTGATAGAGTCCTGATAACTATGCCAACTCTTGGGAAGGCCTAGAAAATCTAGGCTCACCAAGTCATCATCCGCGACAGTAATTCCGACGCTCCCAAGCTCATCTCGACATTGGACAAACTTGGTTAAATATTTCGGAATAGTGTCGCCTTTCTCCATTTTGATTTTCCTGAGCTTTCCCTTCAGTGCCAATTTTCTGTGGTCACTGTTACTCTGAAACGGATATGTCAAAGCCTTCCAGATTGCATATGGAGTCACTTTGCCATGGAGACTTGAGACAATGTGGTCTTGTACTCCCTCCAATAAGATCCTCCTAGCCTTTGCAACCTTCTTTTGCCAAGCATCAAGAAGAGCGACATCTGCTATTGCGGGTTTAGGAATGTCATTATCAATGAATTCTTTCAACCCATTGTCCTCCAGAACTGCCTCCATCTTGTCTTTCCACGCAATATAATTGGAACTGCCCTCGAGTGCATACTCCAATCTCAAGCCATTGAAAGCCATCTTGATCCTGATCCGCTTGTCGCACCAAAGAATACTTAATTCGAATGCTATTCAGTCACAAACTCAATTTCTTCTCCACTATAGTGATTTCCTGCGCTCTGATACCATGTAGAAATTATACAAACAATATGTATTCCAATGGATTCAATCCAATCATGCGATATACTAAAGCAAGATACTGAATCCTTCTACAAATCAACTACGGAAAATAAACGCGATCGCCAATCACAAGAAGTAAAGAAAGAAGCAAATCAAACCACAACACAGATATTTTCTCGGGGAAAGCTTGTTGCTCAAAACCCTTCTATCTTCTATTGTATATTCACCAAGGAATCATGAAACAATTACAAAGCACTCTTCTCACAAGAGTCTCCTGCACTCCCACAACTGTCTCACACTAATCCAGATCAACACTTAGCCAATTTTCAGCCTCTGCTCAGCCTGCCTTGCTTGCGCAATTGATGTGGAATGCAATCCCTATTCTTTAGGAAATTCAACCTTCCTAAACTGCGCAATGCTCATGGGAAATCCTATGGTTGTTTTACTGCATGCAGGCAACCTATTAATGATACAACTGATAGTTAACATCCCTTTAACCTTTGTCTCAACTGGGTCTCCACTAGAACTGACATGCATGCAACTATTAATAGTAAATCATCAGTTGTATGACAAATCACTGCATGTGAATTAAATCTGATTTAATTCACTTGATCTCTCACTAGTGCAACAAACAATTACAACTAGTTCAACTGATTTTAACTCAATAGATTGAGTTAACTGATTTCTCATGAATTAAACTAATGCGCTAACTGCAACTCGAACTCCATAACTAATAGAATCACTCTGCATGCCTCACCAACCACCCTCAACTCGAAATTCATGCGCTGACTGAGTTTATCACACTCAGTTAACTATTACATGTGATTATGAGATATGATTACATTTTATTGTCCAATTTAGTTAAGGGAAAATTAAATTAGACACACATTTCTTGTTGAATTTTCAACACTGACTTGTAGGTAGGTGTAGGCGGCAAGGAAAGAGTTAACAGTGTTGGAAATGTTGTCATTGATGGCAAAGGAGCACAAAGGACAGCAACAGTGGCAAAGGACAGCAGCAGAGGCAAAGCAGAATACAGTGACAGGATGTGTAGATAGGAAGCATGAGGAGCAGATTTACACTACTGTAGAAGGTATTAATCTTGCAATTAAAGCCGAGAAGGGTTGTATATGTATCGATCACTGAAAGGTTCGTTGATACAAGAGAGAGACTGGAATTAATTCCAGAATTCGAAAAGTGAAGAAGAACAGAGGGAGTTGAAGATTGGTCGGAATGTGAGTTTTATTACAAGATAGGTGGAATGGATGCTTGAGGATTGCATGATGAACTTGGTATAAAGGGGTAAATTTGTGACTCTGCATATGGGCGAGAATTAGGAATAGAACTCAAACTTCCAAAAAGTCGATGGAAGATCCATCCCGCAAGTGTCTTAGTCAAGTCATAGGCAGAGAATTGTAAAACAAAGGAACTGCCTTCTGTGAGACGGAACCTGAGTTTAATTACAATGGAGATAGCCGTGAAGAAATGGTAATTGTTCACATTTCAATGGAACCAAGCGAAGAAAGGATAAGCAATAACGAAAGCGGAGTTTAATTATAATAATACATTGAAGAGTGGGCGGAACCCTGAGTTAAAGAGCAACGCGGAACCATGCAGGAGTGAACAGTAAAGGCGGGTTTCCGGTTTTGATCGCACCGCCTTTGTAGGGTGAGCGGTATTCAATAATTTGGAGCGATTCCATTGATTGCCTGACATGTGGCCTCAAGCGGTCTGGAGAAACTACTCTCATTGCGCATTATCTCTCATGCATATAAGCCAAGCGATATCCGTCGGATCACACGCGGCAAGGCGACGTGCTCTCTGCCGTCGGATGAGAAGGGCAACTTAAGCAGGTACGTTATATGGATACTGTGGGCCCAAGAGCTTTAAATATGAAGTTTGGTAGTCAAATTAATATATTTTGCGGAATAATATTATAACTTGGGTGTTTAATCCAAAGTTTCAAAAACACTCAGACTTCTACAAGTAAAGACCGAACATTTCTATGTAACGAGGTATTTCAATGGTTTTATAACTATTGTTTCATTCATCGCATCGGTGGAGAACCCTTGGGTTATTGAACTATGAAGTGTTGACTGAAGATCTTATACATATAGTGTGGAACCCCCCCCCCCTTCATAAATTCCGAGAATCATTACCCCAGATGGAAGGTACACTAAAGCTGAAGCGGAAAGCCTATATGTATGCAGTGCATTACATACACAAAGGTCCAAAACATACTATATACATATATGAAAGGCGCTCTATTGTTCGGCCTTAATACAACCAAAGTCTTATATGGTGGGACCCTTACCCAATCGCATCGGAAAATTGACAACGGAACAGGTTAACAACAGATTGCAATTGCGATTGAGTTCCGGGCCCGATGGGCGTATAAACTGTGGTTTTTATATGTTTGAGTTCCAGCCTAATCGCATCGGCACATTTAAATGAACAGTGGTCAATCGCATCGGAGTAAAAGCAGGACATCGGAACATACTACTGATAGTTGCGATTGCGATTAATCGCAATCGGAGTAATCACATCGCATCGGATCGGAGTGATTGCATCGGGGCATCAGAGCATGACAATAGAAGTTGCGATTGCGATGAAGATGCGGACCCGACGGGTTTGTGAACTATGATTCATAAGTGCTTGAGTTCCGGCATAACAGTGTTTCATTGCATCGACAGTTGAAGGCGTCGTATATGTTAACATATGTGAAAAGCGAAGATTTATTGTTGGTTTGTTATGTATAGACCAACATATACTATGAAGAATTGTGATATACGTAGAATAACCCTGTGGGCCCGAGTTATTCAATTAAGTGATTTATTCAAATGTTAAATGGGTCGGAGTTCAATAGAGAAAAGAAATAACTAGACTAGTGCGCTCAATGATGGATATGTCACAGAGCATTATATAAAAGGGTTGATTCTAAGGTTCGAATATCAAAATAATAATGTCAAGAAAGAACATTAATTGCTTGAAATAATAGAAGGAGATAACCTTGCATAGAGGAAATATATTGGGTTTATAACCATGGCGATATTAAAGCCTCTGCATTCAGTTATTTAAATTTCCAGTAAAGGAAACCAAAGCGTTGGAATTTTCCCAGATTTAAAGTCAACAGTTATATATATTGTAACGCAGCTATATGTATATAGTAGACACACAATCACGGTGAACAGGAATATGCACAAGAATGAACTTGACAGGTGTACATGCGCAGGTGCACAGAGTAGCAGTAAATAGAGTATGCAGAACAGTTTCTTAACAGCAGCAGAAAAAGACAAAACCAGCAAAGCCAAAGGCCAGAAAATGGGCTGAGTGAAATTGTTTTTATGTAACTGAAAAGGTGAAATGTAAATGTTTTAATTGATTTATATTGTTGTGATGCATTGGCAAGTCTCCGAAAGAGAACAAATATCCCACTGTAATGTTAAATTGGTACCTACAGTTATATTTTATGAATGGGCAGAGAAAAGAGATGAGAAGGCAGAAGGCAAAGAGACATGGTTGTCCATTTCGAATTCCTAGTAGAATACAAACAACCATGAAGCTATTTTTTATAAAACGAGGTAATATCCAAGGGGAGAAGGTTACGAAAATAGAGTGAGAGAAGAAGAGAGTGTGCAACGGGGTGAAGAGGGGTCGAAAATATAAGAAAACACGAGTTAGAGAGAGAGGTTGAGAGGAGAAATGCGGAATTGAGCGAGAGAAGATAAGAAGAAGGAGGAGCGAACGAGAGATCTTTGTGAAAAGTTAGAGAATGCGATAGACGATTAGGCGAGAGAAGAAGGAGGAGGCGAGCGAGAGGAGGAGGGCGTGAGTGAATGCGAGAAGATGCGGGGAGATGATACGGGACGGATATGAGAATTTGATGAACATTTGAAGAGAAGGTACAGAACAGAGCTGATATCCAAGGTAAATCAGCAAGTGTTTTTCTTTTGAAAGAGTAAGGAAGTTGGAGCTTCCCTATCAAGTTGTAGCTTGATAGATGTCAGTTGTAGCTGACTGAGGTAGGAGCCTCTTGTAGGTTGGTGTCTGCAGAAAATTGATGGGAGTTGGAGCTTCCTTGCAAGTTGTAGCTTGCAGAATTGAGGTAGGAGCCTCCTGTAGGTCGGTGCCTACAGAAAATCAGTGGTGAGAGGGAGTTGGAGCTTGCCTTTGCATCACAACAATAATAAGATGTGGTTTTCTCCCTTTATGGGTTTCCACTTATATCTAGTGTCTTTGTGCATGATGTCTATGTGTTGATGTGGTTTATCTAATCTGATTAATACTTGTTGCTCACATATTAAGACTGCTGTTACATTAACAAATCTGCTTGATACTTGCTGCTCACAAATTAAGATTGCTCACATATTAAGTTGATCATGAAATGAAGGTGTAAATAAGTTTTAAGGGAAAAGTTTTAAAAAGTCCATATATGTGTTAAACTGATTCACCCCCCCCTCTCAGTTTAACTAAGGGTTCAACAATTGGTATCAGAGCCGGTTCCTTTGGTGTAAGCTTAATAGCTTGAAGGAGATCTAGTTGAGTCATGGACTATCAAAATGCACCTGTGTTTAATACAACAAACTTTCCTGAATGGAGAGATAAGGTTAAAACAGGTTTAATGGCCTATGAACCTGAGGTATGGATGAACCTGAGGTATGGAAGCTTGTATGTGATGGTTACTGCAAAGACTCACCCACGGTGAAAGAACAACAGAGGAATGCCAAGGCAAAATGTGTGATATATAACAATCTTCATAACAAGGATCTTGAGTTAATAATGGATTTAACTTCAGCAAAAGAGGACACTGAGGATTTCATGCATGGAGTAGACACTAAGGATTAAGAAAAAGAGAAATTCATGTCAAAAAGAAGATGTTCAATCAAATGAGGTACCTGCTAGTGTGAATGGTAGTAAGAGCCGTGAAGAAATTGTAGCTGAAGAAAAAGCCAAACTTGACACAACTCTGACTGAAATAGAAAAATTGAAGAATGAAAACAAAGACCTTAAGCGATTGGTACAAATATGTGATGAGAAAGAATATGAAGATAGGAAAGAAATTATTGGCCTGAAGACACAGCTTGAAGAGGCAAAGAAAGTAGAAGACACTATGCTGCAACAAATGAGAGAGAAAAGTCAGGAATGTGAAAGATTGGAAGAAGTAGTGAGCCTAAGAAAGAACTTAGAAAAGCCCAAAGAGAACTATTAATGAATACACCTCTAATGAAAGGCTCTGGACAGTTGGACCAGATTCTAAATGCACAAAGGTCACCTCTCATAAAGACTGGGATAGGATATGAAGGAGAAACTAGTAAGTCCAAGGTAGAAGATAACAAGAAAATCATCTTTGTAAAAGCTGTAAAGAAAAATGAAGTAGCTCAGAAGATTCCCACAGAAGAAGAAGCCAACAAGAACAAGATTTGTAAAGAAACAAACAAAATCAAGCAGCAACATGAAAGAACAGAGAATGAGAGGATGAAACAATCAACTGCTAAAGGCTCATATGCTCCTAAGGATGAATTGAATAAATTTGGAAGATGTCAAAGAAGGTTCTTTCCTCCTATGGGAAGCATCACTTGTTTTTCCTGCCACAAACAAGGACACACTGTAGCATATTGTAAGACAAAGAAAACCCATTCCAACTAGCAAAGGATGCAGCAAAAGAGAAGAACCCCTCAAGCAAGCAAATGGAAAAGACAATCCTTCACTAGGTACACAAATTATTTCCATGGCTACTGTTATGCATGCAATAATTTTGGACATAAATCTGTTGAATGTAAAATGTATTCAAGAAGGGGAACAAAGTATTATACATCAACTCAAATGTACTATGATAAAATAAGATGTTATGTATGCCTCAAACTTGGTCA
This sequence comes from Pinus albicaulis, assembly GCA_034641835.2. Lineage (NCBI taxonomy): Eukaryota > Viridiplantae > Streptophyta > Pinopsida > Pinales > Pinaceae > Pinus > Pinus albicaulis. The sequence continues at coordinate 256,375,207 of CM076569.1, forward strand.
CAAAGCAAAGGACTGTAATCTGCCATATACATTAAAGAACTCTAGACAGATGATGGGATCAAAACAAATCAATCAAAACTATGAATCTAAAAGAAGAGCAGACATTATGATGAACCCCAATAAAGTATGGAAGGAAAAGAGAAAGGGGGAGCCTATTATCTCAATAACACAATGAAAACGTCATAGTCTCAGGGGGAGATTCTCTAGAAAACAAAGCAAATATCCAACTAGTGATAAATATGAAGCAACATCCCAGGGGGAGAGCAATTCATAAATAGTCCCCTCAAAAGTAGTCTAAGAAGAGCTCCTTGGAATAAGGACATCTATAAGATCAAGAATGCATAGGACAATATTCTCCAACAGAGAACTATAGAGGAATAAGAAAACTTGAAGCACAAAATAGCCAACAGGTTGATGGAAGGAGAGAAAGCAGCAAGAAGCCTTGGGAGTAGAGAAAACATTAGCCATGATCATCTAAGTTAAGAAGACGTCGGCACATTAAGTGATGATCACAGTGTGCAACATTCTGCTAGTATGAACAATGATTCACCTTAAGAAAGATGAGTAAGAAAAGAGTCTATCATCACTGTATCATTACTTCCTTCATCTATGAAAATGTCCCTTGGAAGTAGGCAGTTAAGTGAGTGATTAATCTCTGAGTGATCTGTCCATGAAGATTCATAGTATAGAAATTGAAGATGTCCTTCTAAAGATCATTATGCCAGAACAGTTGAAAGTGTATATAAAGCAGCAATGATTCTGGAGCAGTCCAAGAAAAGAAAATGCCGTGACATTCTTTTAAACCAGAATGACAGAATAAGCAAAAGGTTAATGATGCCAAGATTAGATTCAGTATATTGATGATTGTTGGTGTGAACAGTGGAAAGATCAATAGTAGAAACTATGGGTTCATGTGCAAGCTAAAGTGAAATCTCTGCATAGTTTATCAAAGTAATATCAATTGGTGTTTAGGTACAAGAAGCATGCTTATCAATAGATTACCAAGCATTATCAGGGAAGCAGCAGTATGATACAGGTCCACAGGATCAAAGGACTACGACAAGAATGCATCAAGGTAAAATTCCCAGGGTTATCTGCATTCAACATGAAAAGGTCAGTAGTAGTGCTAAAGGATCAGTATCTGGTTTACACTTGAAGGATTATATTGAGCATTGAAGCAGTATCTACTTCTATACATAACTACATGCCTTCCGGAAGACAACACATGCATATCTTCAAGGCCTTTGTCTTAAGATCATTCATAAAACTGTGTGAAGTCTACGTGCTGAGATTTCAATCAAACAACTTGAAGATGTTTATACTGAAGATCATCATGACAAAATAGTTGTGTTAATCTAACAGTTGAAGTCCAAAAGTCTGTTATTGATTCATCACAAGCATACTTCAGTAGAAAGGAATTGTTGATGTTTAACCATTGAAAAGAAGTTGATCATTAAAGAGAGATTGATCATTGACATACATAACCTCCTTATGTCATAAAGGAAAGTGCATGATTGATAAGTGAGATTCACTAATACACTGAATGTATCTAGTCTCAAGGTTTTGTTTTGAAAGTACATTATGTAAGCACTAAAAGCATTTGATCTCTTAAATAAAATTCTGGTTGATTCATTGATCATATCAGTAGCAAGGACCTGCAGCCATTAAGTGTAATATTATTATCGACATCCTAGCTCAAATCATCACCAACAGGCAAGAAAAGTGAACCACAGCTATAAAAGACATATTGGCTTCATCACAATTGAACAAATGCTGTACTACAGATGAGTATTGCAGAAGAAGACATATTCCATCCACAATCTTCCTCAATAGAAATGTATTGGCGCACTACATCAGATAGAGACTGAAGTATATTTGAAGCATTCTCAGTATTTTAGGTTTAATCCAGTGATGCATCCCTGATTAGATAAAGCTGGTACAATGTGTTCTATGAAGTGTCATTATCCTCACTTTCAGCGTTATACAAGTGAAAGGAGTCAGTGCTTTGGGATTGTATCAACTTCCAGTGTACATTCAAGATCAATAATCCTCAAAAGTGTTCTCTCAACAACTCTTTTACATCAGTTTGGAGAAACAGGGTACAAAGTCAGAAGAAAAAGGCCTAAACACATCTCAGAGAGAGGAAATGCAGAGATAGAATCTACACTGAGAGATGTGCAACCCTTTGCCATTGATGTCAAAGGGGGAGGAAAAGCAGATAGGCAGAGGAAGCATTGGATTATTGGTGGATGTGTTGCCATCAATGCCAAAGGGTGAGACTGTTGGAAATGTTGTCATTGATGGCAAAGGAGCACAAAGGACAGCAGCAGAGGCAAAGCAGAATATAATGACAGGATGTGTAGACAGGAAGCATGAGGAGCAGATTTACACTACTGCAGAAGGTATTAATCTTGCAATTAAAGCCGAGAAGGGTTGTATATGTATCGAAGTGTATCGATCACTAAAAGGTTCGTTGATACAAGAGAGAGACTGGAATTAATTCCAGAATTCGAAAATTGAAAAAGAACAGAGGGAGTTGAAGATTGGTCAGAATGTGAGTTTTATTACAAGATAGGTGGAATGGATGCTTGAGGATTGCATGATGAACTTGGTATAAAGGGGTAAATTTGTGACTCCGCATATGGGTGAGAATTAGGAATATAACCCGAACTTCCAAAAAGTCGATGGAAGAGCCATCCCGCAAGTGTGGTAGTCAAGTCACACGCAGAGAATTGTAAAACAAAGGAACTGCCTTCTGTGAGACGGAACCTGAGTTTAATTACAATGGAGATAGCCGTGAAGAAATGGTAATTGTTCACATTTCAATGGAACCAAGTGAAGAAAGGATAAGCAATAACGAAAGCGGTGTTTAATTATAATAATACATTGAAGAGTGGGCGGAATCCTGAGTTAAAGAGCAACACGGAACTGTGCAGGAGTGAACAGTAAAGGTGGGTTTCCGGTTTTGATCGCACCGCCTTCGTAGGGTGAGCGGTATTCAATAATTTGGAGCGATTCCATTGACTGCCTAACATGTGGCCTCAAGTGGTCTGGAGAAAATGCTCTCATCGCGCATTATCGCTCGTGCATCTAAGCCAAGCGATATTCGTTGGATCACACGGGGCAAGGCGACGTGCTCTCCGCCGTCGGATGAGAAGGGCGACTTAAGCCAAGGTACGTTATATGGATACTGTGGGCCCGAGAGCTTTAAATATGAAGTTTGGTAGTCAAATTAATATATTTTGCGGAATAATATTATAACTTGGGTGTTTAATCCAAAGTTTCAAAAACACTCAGACTTCTATGAGTAAAGACCGAACATTTCTATGTAACGAGGTATTTTAATGGTTTTATAACTATTGTTTCATTCATTGCATCGGCGGAGAACCCTTGGGTTATTGAACTATTAAGTGTTGACTGAAGATCTTATACATATAGTGTGGAACCCCCCCCTTCATAAATTCCGAGAATCATTACCCTAGCTGGAAGGTACACTAACGCTGAAGCGGAAAGCCTATATGTATGCAGTGCATTACATACACAAAGGTCCAAAACATACTATATACATATATGAAAGGCACTCTATTGTTCGGCCTTAATACAACCAAAGTCTTATATGGTGGGACCCTTACCCAATCGCATCGGAAAATTGACAGCGGAACAGGTTAACAACAGATTGCAATTGCGATTGAGTTCTGGACTCGATGGGCGTATAAACTGTGGTTTTTATATGTTTGAGTTCCAGCCTAATCGCATCGGCACATTTAAATGAACAGTGGTCAATCGCATCGGAGTAAAAGCAGGGCATCGGAACATAGTACTGAGAGTTGCGATTGCGATTAATCGCAATCGGAGTAATCACATCACATCGGATCGGAGTGATTGCATCGGGGCATCGGAGCATGACAATAGAAGTTGCGATTGCGATGAAGATGCGGACCCGACTGGTCTGTGAACTATGATTCATAAGTGCTTGAGTTCCGACATAACAGTGTTTCATTGCATCGGGTGTTGAAGGCGTCATATATGTTAACATATGTGAAAAGCGAAGATTTATTGTTGGTCTGTTATGTATAGACCAACATATACTATGAAGAATTGTGATATACGAAGAATAACCCTATGGGCCCGAGTTATTCAATTAAGTGATTTATTCAAATGTTAAATGGGTCGGAGTTCAATAGAGAAATGAAATAATTATACTGGTGCGCTCAATGATGGATATGTTGCAGAGCATTATATAAAAGGGTTGATCCTAAGGTTCGAATATCAAAATAATAATGCCGAGAAAGAACATTAACTGCTTGAAATAATAGAAGGAGAGAACCTTGCATAGAGGAAATATATTGGGTTTATAACCATGGCGATATTAAAGCCTCCGCATTCAGTTATTTAAACTGCCAGTAAAGGAAACCAAAGCGTTGGAATTTGCCCAGATTTAAAGTCAGCAGTTACATATATTGTAACGCAGTTATATGTATAGAGCAGACACACAATCACGGTGAACAGGAATATGCACAGGAATGAACTTGACAGGTGTACATGCGCAGGTGCATAGAGTAGCAGTAAATAGAGTATGCAGAACAGTTTCTTAACAACATCAGAAAAAGACAAAACCAACAAAGCCAAAGGCCAGAAAATGGGCTGAGTGAAATTGTTTTTATGTAACCGAAAAGGTGAAATGTAAATGTTTTAATTGATTTATATTGTTGTGATGCATTGGCAAGTCTTCGGAAGAGAACAAATATCCCACTGTAATGTTAATTGGTACCTACAGTTATATTTTTTGAATGAGCGGATAAAGGAGATGAGAAGGCAGAAGGCAAAGAAACATGGCTGTCCATTTCGAATTCCTAGTAGAATACAAACAGCCATGAAGCTATTTTGTATAAAACAGGGTAATATCCAAGGGGAGAAGGTTACAAAAACAGAGTGAGAGAAGAAGAGAGTGTGCAGCAGAATTGAAGAGAGTTGAAGAAAATAAGAAAGCTGCAAGAGGTTAGAGAGAGAGAGGTTGGAGAATGCGGAATTGAGGCAGAGAAGATAAGAAGAAGGAGGAGCAGAATGAGACGCTGTGAAAAGTTAGAGAATGCAGAAATGAAGCAGTGAGGCAGAGAAGAAGGAGGAGCTGAGCAGAGAAGGAGGAGGAGCTGATAGTGAATCCGAGAAGATGCAGAGATGATACAGGACAGATATGAGGACTGATGAACAGCTGAAGAGAAGGTACGAAACAGAGATGATATCCAAGGTAAATCAGCAAGTGCTTTTCTTTTGAAAGAGTAAGGAAGTTGGAGCTTCCCTATCAAGTTGTAGCTTGATAGATATCAGTTGTAGATGACTGAGGTTGGAGCCTCCAGTAGGTTGGTGCCTGCAGAAAATTGATGGGAGTTGGAGCTTCCTTGCAAGTTGTAGCTTGCAGAATTGAGGTAGGAGCCTCCTGTGGGTTGGAGCCTACAGAAAATTAGTGGTGAGAGGAAGTTGGAGCTTGCCTTTGCATCACAACAATAATAAGATGTGGTTTTCTCCCTTTATGGGTTTCCACTTATATCTGGTGTCTTTGTGCATGATGTCTATGTGTTTATGTGGTTTATCTAATCTGATTAATACTTGTTGCTCACATATTAAGACTGCTGTTACATTAACAAATCTGCTTGATACTTGCTGCTCACAAATTAAGATTGCTCACATATTAAGTTGATCATGAAATGAAGGTGTAAATAATTTTTAAGGGAAAAGTTTTAAAAAGTCCATATATGTGTTAAACTGATTCACCCACCCCCCTCTCAGTTTAACTAAGGCTTCAACAAACATGACCCTCAAAACTCACACTTCCTAAGTTTAGTGGAAATTGTGGCATTTATTTATGCTAGAATTAAATAAAATAGACAGAAATAAACTATTCCATGTGACAAAATGATGTGGAAATGACTTGGAAATATCCTAAGTCGAAGAATTGAGTCAAAGAACATGTGGAGGATGATTGAGCACACTGCATCATTAATTCACGATTATTTTATCAAAATCGAATTTCCCAGAGATAAAGGGACAGTTACACAAAAGGAAAATCGAATATATTAAAGGCAGTTGAGTATAAAAGGAATATTCTACAGGATCAGTTCACTGAAGACCAAGTTGGGACATCTTCTCATGAGCTATCTGGAGTGCAACAACAATCAACACTTCACTTAGAGGATTTATGCTATTTCTTGAGCCTAGATTGAGCAGTCACTCAGAGGAAACACACAGTTCTCAGGGCCTATGCAGAAGTTCACTGGGATCATCTACAGGTACGTTTTCAGTTGGCTTGAGTTTGCAGTGGTGGGCTTGGTATAGTACGAGACTTTGTTGAGCTTATGGATGAGTTCACTGGATCATATGGGGAATTCAATTTTCCTTATTGTGCACAAAAGAAATTCGATTTTGCTTCGGTGTCTCAGTGTTCTTCACATCGAATTTGGCTTATGATTTGATCAAAGTTCGGTTCTCACATGCATTGCTCTTTGGGAATTTCTCCCAACCCTCTATGTAGCAAAGCCATGGGCATTGTATTGAGGATGTAATGCGAGCTATTGGACTTGAGGACATGTTGTTGGATCGTACACGTACTTGAAATATAATACAAAAGTATTTGGGGTAACTTGTAATGGTGTTCTCTTCTTGCATATGTGGTAAATTATTGACTCCTTGTTATGCTTCTATTTATTTCCTCATGCTATTATTTCCTTCCTGCTTTTTTCAAGTTATGTTAATATGCAACTATCTCATATTAGCATAAGAGTTATTTGATTGCTTTTGGATAAGAAATCTTCTATTTGATGTCAAATATATCTATAGGAGTTCTTTCCATTGCTTTTATTTAATTTCATGCAGATTTAATATGTGGTGGTGAGATTGTGTAGAAATATCCGTCTTTGGTCAAGCTTTTCAAGCGTGAGGGGAAGTTCTCGAAGAACCAACCCATTCTTTAAATATTCATGGAGAACCTGAATGTGTTGATTTCCAAAGTCTACTCTATATTTTATTTTGTCTTGCAGAGGTTCTTTTAAGTTTTTCAAATCTCTTATTTCTTGAATAAAAAAAACAACTTAAAATAATTTATTTTTCAAAGTATTGCACTTCATTTCTTTAATATCTGGCTATTTCAAAGAGCCAAGCTATGTCTAGTCAAAGAGGAGAGCTTGCTCATACTCTTTGCCTAGCCTCTTGTAGATTATTTTTGTAATATTACTTTGTGATTTCTTGAGCTAACATTTGTTGTTGTGGATGTGCTTTAACTTGTTGTCTTGCAACTACTTGCAGGTTTCATTTTCAAAAAAATACTTATGAGTTTGCATGCGGGACCTTGGGGCTCCATCTTCTAGTTCATTTCCTTTCCTTGGCTGTGAGCATTAGAGGACATTTATCTGACAAAACCGTGTTATTTTTAAGGGAGACCAAGTTCATTTTGGGCCTCTATTTCTCTTTCTTGGCCATGTAACTCAAAGAGGTTTTGCTTTGCTTATTCTTCCTCAAAAAATATGCATTTTGTTGGGTGGTTGTGGGCCTCAAATTGCTGAAATTTTCAGCAAGAAAAGATCTATGGATCAAGCCAAAATTCTGAAGACTTTCCTTGGAGTTTAGAAAAGACTTCATAGTTTTATCCTTATTGTAATAACTAATAAAATTTTTGGTTTTGGGAGCGTGGGTTTTACCCATTGGTATCCCTATCTCTCCACTTTTTTTGGAAAGGCTTTGTGGCTTGATATTTGATCTTTTTCACTTCCATGCACATCATTTAATTGGGGAATTAACACAATCACGTATTACACTCATTTTGCATGCACCTTAATCTAATTTGCTACAGATTTCTAGTCTTTTTACTTTCATAGCAAGTTCAAACTTTTGTTTGCATGCACTTGTAACTTGAATCTAATTTGTCATGAATTTTGTTCCAAAACCATTTATCATTTTTAATTACATTTTACATGCAATAAGTATTTGGGCAAATTTTCTCCATAAAGTAACATTCTACTTCATGAGAAGCAAGTACATTTCAAGTTTGAAAGTTAATTTTCGTTATTTGATTAATTTACTTACATGTCCCAAACAATCACTAAAATTTTACCTCCAACATAAGTTGGTTGAATAGATATTTTAGGGACTCTCTACTCCTCTACTGGCTCTTCACTGTGGGATCCATATCTTTGGGCGAGGGTGAAGTTTGAGGATTAAAGAGTTGAATTGTAACCTTGCTTTAGAAATAATTATTAAAATAAACCAAGAGCATGTTTCATCACATTTAGCTTAATTGCAAGTTCTTGAATTTTTCTTTCTTGATGGTTTAGAGTCTCACATGTAATATCATTTCCCATTTTCAAGAAGCATTCACTTTCATGCAAGTATTGTAATCTCTTTCGCAACAAGTTTAGAGTGATTTTCTTGTACTTGGACATTATCTACTTTAGCAAGCTCCATTTCATGTTTAATGTTCATCATGTTCATGGATGGTTGATGAATCTCATTTCCTTTCAAGTACCCTTATTTCATGTTGCAAGGCTAAATGCATGTTGGTTTAACTTTGAGTTTCTCTATCATCTCATTTACATTCTAACAAATAGATCACTAATTGTTTCCTTTTCAACAAGATAGCTTCACATGCTTGGATTCATAAATTTGTTTATCTTGAAGGCATTTATAATATCTTGTGCAAACATTTTCTTGTTTCAACTTTTCAGGATTACTTTTGCTTTCCATTTGAAAGCATTTTACTTCATTTAAGCAAATACAATTTCATTTTAAAGAGAAATACTTTGAATACACTAGTTTCATATGCTTTACGCTTATTTTGTGTATTGATGGTTATTGCTCATATCACTTTTTGCTTATAAATCATAAGAAGTAATCTATTTAACTCTAGCATTCTCCTAGAAACTCATATATTTAACTTAGTTTTCCTTTAGGGACCACCCCCCATAGCTAACCTAGGAGATAGCTTAAACAAAGAGTTGGGAATAGGTGACATCCCCTTCTCTGAGTTCCTTGCCACCAACCACACTTTGTGGGGTTAAAGGATTTTCCCACTAACTGTAGGTAGGTGTAGACGACAAGCGATAATAGACCCCTTCCTTACCAGGATTCAGCAGATCCGAGATGAGCTGGCAGTCGTAGGGTCAATGCCTCAACCTACATAGTTGGTACAAGTAGCTCTCAACTTAGTCTTAGAAGAGTGGCAGGGGTTTTTCCAAAGTATTTTGGGTAAAGAAACCTTACCAAGATGGGACAGGATGTGCGCAGACTTGCAGCAGTGGGAGTTGAGGCGAGACTTGATGAAGAGCACCATCAATGGTAGAAGCAATAGTGGATTGAAGCAGGTGAAGGAAGAGGAGAATGTAGCCCTCGCATCAAATGGTCCTAGTCAAGGACAGGGGGAGCATAGGAAGAAGGACCTGTCTAAGGTCAAGTGCTTCAGGTATGGCGAGCTAGGCCACTACAACACTCAGTGTCCTCTCAAGAAGAAGGACAAGGAGGAGAAGCAAGACCAATAGGAATCTTCTACTGATATCAATAGGTTGTCCTCCATGCTGGAGGAAGATTTCGCCATGTTTGCAGACATCCCTCCAGGAGTGAGGTGGGGTGACTTGGTTTTGTAGCCCCAAAGTACCACTGGTTGTGCAGGATTCTTGAGGAGGTTCACCTCTTGAATTAGTACCTTGCTACGGGAGCCCACAGTACGTAGTGTGAAAATTCGATAAACCCGAATCCCTACTGCAACAAACTGATATTACTTCTTCTACTTGTTAATTCCATGCAAGTTATTTACTGTGTTAAACTGTAAATATCGAAGTAAATACAACTGAAGCCTTCACTAATTAAATTATATGCGGAAACAAGAACTGAGCAAGAAGAAAAATCACACACACAATAGACATAGTTGTTTTTGGACTAATGTCCCCAGAAAAACCCAATGCAAGAAAACCGGTGTAGCAAATGAGGGTTTGCATTATTAAGCAGGAGTTGTGAATACAATCTATTATGTCTTACTGGCCATTCAATATAGAGAATTTGACTAGTAGAAAAATTAGTGAAAAATACCTCACACTATCACTGGCCATTCGACACTGATCCAACCGCGAAATGTCTAGCCCCAAGTTGTCTTTGTGCAACTTTGCGTCACAAGTGATGGGGATTGCGTCACTCCCTGTGGCTGATTAATCTGGTGGTTGGATGCTTGATCTCCTGTCCCTCCGGTCTCACACCTCGACTCCTGGCACTAAAACTGATCCGACCCTTAGCAAATTTGCGGATCTCCTCACAGGCTCAACTCTCCTTTTGCATGGTTTTGCGCTGCCCAGCGTGGCCCTTATACCTCTTCTGGATCTCTCTCTGCCTTCTCTACATTGTATTCTCGGCTCAGGAAATCTCCAACTGGAAACTATCTTTGCCCCTCACTACAAGAAATCTCCTCAATGATCTCTCTGGAAACTGTTGCGTCGCTCACTTGAGAAATCGATCTCTTGATCTTACTTGATGTGTTTTTCCAAATGGCCATCGAAATCCTTCTTATAATCTTCTCGTTGAGAAATCAATGACCAGATTAGATTCTAATCAATGGCTTAGATCATATTAATGCTGATTTTTGGGTAGCATCGGATGTGCTCTAGCTCCGGAACTTTGTGGAGGGGCTAGGACACATGAGATCTCCCAGACCCAGAAATCGTTTGGAGAAATTCCACCCGAAGCTTAAGTTATTCAAATAATTAATTATTTTAATGGAGACCCTAAGTCTAACTTAGGGAAATTAAATAATTAAAGTGAATTAATTTAACATGTGGGTGAGAATGTTCTAAGTGACGATGATCAAGTCTTTTCTAATCTTAGTCATTGATTAGAGATTAGATCACGACCGTCGACTGTTCAACAGGAAAAGTATTAAAGGAAGGCTTGGGGTCAGTTGGAGAATACACACAAAGTGGTAGCACTTGAGCTAAGTCGAAATTCTAGGGCGCGATTTGAGGAGAATTTTCGAGTGAGCTTGCAGTGCAGTGAGGGGCAGTTCGGCAGTGGGATTTCTGATCCAAGGCTGAGAATACAATAGCAGAGAGGCAGATCAGCATCAGAGGAGAAGCGCAGGCCCAGGAGGGGTGACGTAGTCCCAACCAAGCTCACACAGAGCCAGCATAGAGGCTCACGCAGGTCCAGAAGGGTGACGCGAGCCTAGAGGAGCTGATGCAGAGCCGTAAGGGGCAACGTTGGGGTTTTAGTGGGCCAGATCATGCTCGTATTCAGCAGATCGGAAAGGGTGATGCAGTCTCAGCGTAGAGCTTGCTGGAGACTGCATAAGCACTTGTGGGCTTCTTCATTCTGAGCTGAATCAGCCATAATATTTTTCTCCAGAGATAGAGGTACTTCTGCAGGGATTTTCTTTGTTGGGTAAACCACCACTAGTACTCTAGTTTGTATTGAGAAATCTGCATAATAATAAAAACCCTCGAGCTACTGCACCGGTTTTCCCGCATTGGGTTTTTCCGGGGACATTTATCTGAAAAATCTTGTGTGTCCTTTGTCGAATGTGCTTATTTCTTCAGTACTTGATATGTATATTTGTATATGCAGTAGTGTATTTACTTCAATGTTTTTCTTGTATTATTCAAAAAAATAACTTGTTAAGTTAATAAAACAAGTAGGATAAGTAAATCATATTACTGTTGTATGATTTATGATTAGTAAATTCAGAAATTTTCGCATGTTATCAAAGCGATTGCAGATGAGGGAGAGTTGAAGCCATCAGCGAAGAGACAAAATTTTTTCTGTAGGAAAGGCGGTTGTCTCGAGAGACAACGTAGATCCAGGAAGAGGCAACGTAGGGACAACACAGGTCTAGGAGAGGTGACGCAGAGCCAGTCTAGCTCATGCAGAGCTGACGCAGAGGCTCATGCAGACCCAGAAGAGTGACATAGTCAGAGAGGAAGTGACGCAGAGCCACCGTAGAGGGTTCGAGTCTTCCTCCTTCCGGTTGCCGTGGTTGGAAGTGCAGTTTGTTCTTCGGAAGTTGTTGGTGGGGCGTTGTTTCTGTCGGTGCAGAATAGTGTCTAGCAGGGTGTGACAAAGTAAGGGGGAGCAGTTCCTCAATAGACTTTCTCACCAAGAAGTCTGAGATCTGATCAGCGGAGTGGTTGGAGAGGGCTGAATCGACAGGAGTTGGTGGAAGATTTCCTGGAAGGAAATCACTTGTCAGAGGGAGCGTATTCTCTAGAGGGTTTCTAGCGCCTATAAACCCATATTTGGGTCTTTTGTTGAAGGCAACAGTAGAAGAAGGGAGAATAGTATCCCCTTCGACATCTTTTGAGCAGAGATGGTTGCACATGGAGTAAGGGATCAGGACAGGTTGGATGGAGCATCCAACTTCGTCATCTGGAAGGCTAGAATCCTGTCAGTTCTAGATGAATATCGCATCAAAGATCATGCCGAGAAGGTTGTAGCTATTCCTGTTGACGTTGATCCATTGAAGAAGTATAAGGAAGTGCAAGCAAGGGCCAAGCGCTTGATTATGGACGGGGTCAAGGATCATGTGGTCCCACACATTGCTAAAAAGAACACAACAAATGAGATGTGGACGACGTTGACCTCATTCTATCAGGGGACTTCTGTCTACAGGAGAATGCTTCTGGAGAATCAACTTCAACTGTTTCAGATGCATAAGGGAGAGAAAATTGACCCCTTCCTCATCAGATTGAACGCGATTCGTGATTAGTTGGCTGCTATAGGGGCCACTCCTGATGAGGGTCTACTAGTTAGGACTGCCCTGAATGCAGTGTCTGAAGAGTGGGAGACCTTTATCGAAGGAATTTTGGGTAGAGCAACACTTCCAAATTGGGAAGACATGTGGGAAGCTCTTCGACAAGAAGAGATCAGGAGGATGACCAAGGGGGGCAGTAACAACGGAGGAATCAAGATCAAGGAGGAGGAGGAAGATGTGGCTCTCGCATCTAAGGGACAGTAGGGGAAGCGAGGGAAGAAGAAGAAAGACCTTTCAAAGGTCAAGTACTTCAGATGTGGTGAACTAGGATATTTCGCCACAACTTGCCTTCAGAAAAAGAAGGTCCATGAAGATTCTAATTCAAAGGCTGCAACAGCTAAAGGCGATGAGGGGAGTGATGACGATGTGGCTATGAGTGCTCATGTGCCTCGAGAGAAGAGGTGGGGCGACATTGATCTGTAGTTCTTTCGAACTGCAGTGTAGGGTAGGATCCTTGAGGTGCCCAAATTATTGGATCACATACGAGCTACGGGAGCCCTTAATGACAGTAGCAGGATGATTGGAGTCAGTTGGTGCAGAGGATTATGGAGGCACATTGGTAGAGCTAGGACGCAGAAGACTTGAGCTGCGCATAGCAGAGGCAGCAGTAGTGTAGAAGTAGCAGTGTAATGGTTGATGGGATTTCGACAGCGCAGAGGCAGCGCTTACGCAAATCAGAGCAGCAGCAATGCAGAGCTCTAGAGGGTTAGTGCAGATTAGCAACAAAGGGTGTTTCAGTATCGAGATGCAGCTAGACTGATTTGTCTGTCAGGATTTTGGGTGATGTCCTTCAGTTGCTTACTCTCAACAACTGAGTTGCAATGCAGTAGTTAGCAGTTGCAGTGTTATGGGCAACATGATGCAGCATTTGAGAGGGAGCTGCAGTATAGATGAGGAAGTGACTGTGGCAGAGTCATGGGCAGCAGTACAGAAGGTAACAACGCAGTGGATGAAGGGCAGTAGTCGAGCATCAACAGCGCAGGGGACCGATGTCGTGGATCAGAATAATGCTCTGGATTGTAGTGTTGCTAGAGCACATTCCTCACTAAGAGGGAGTGTTGATTTTTGAGTGGCATCAGATGTTCTCTAGCTCCGAAACTTTGTGGAGGGGCTAGGACACATGAGATCTCCAAGACCCAGAAATCGTTTGCAGAAATTACACCCGGAGCTTAAGTTATTCAAATAATTAATTATTTTAATGGAGACCCTAATTCTAATTTAGGGAAATTAAATAATTAAAGTGAATTAATTTAACATGTGGGTGAGAATGTTCTAAGTGACAAGGATCAAGTCTTTTCTAATCTTAGCCGTTGATTAGAGATTAGATCACGATCGTTGAATGTTCAACAGGAAAAGTATTAAAGGAAGGCTTGGGGTCAGTTGGAGAATACATACAGAGTGGCAACACTTGAGCTTAGTCGAAATTCTGGGGCGTGGGTCGAGTGAGCTTGCAGTGCAGCAAAGGGCAATTCGGCAGTTGGATTTCTGATCCAAGGTCGAGAATACAATAGCAAAGAGGCGGATTAGCACCAGAGGATCAACGCAGGCACAAGAGGGGTGACGCACGCCCAACTAGGCTCATGCAGAGCCAGTGCAGAGTTTCACGCAGGCCAAGAGGGGTGACTCAAGCCTAGAAGAGATCACGCAGAGTCAAAAGGGGCAGCGTTGGGGTTTCAGTGGGCCAGATCGGGCTCGTATTCAGTAGATCAGAAAGGGTGACGCAGCCACACTGAAGGATGACGTAGTCTCAGTGCAGAGCTTGCTGGGGATTGCATAGGCACCTGTGGGGTTCTTTATTCTGAGTTGAATCAACCATAATATCTGTCTCTAGAGATAAAGGTACTTCTACCAGGATTTTCTCTGTTGGGTAAACCACTATTGGTACCCTTGTTTGTATTCATAAATCTGCATAATAATAAAAACCCTCAAGAGTTGTTGCACCGCTTTTCCTGAATTGGGTTTTTCCTGGGACATTTGTCCGAAAAATCTTGTGTCCTTTGTCGAATGTGCTTATTTCTTTAGTACTTGATCTATATATTTTTGTAGGCAGAAGTGTATTTACTTCGATGTTTTTCTTGTATTATTCAGAAAATTAACTTGTTAAGTTAATTAAATAAGTAGGAGAAGTAAATCAGATTACTGCTGTAGGATTTTTGTTTAGTAAATTCAAAAATTTTCACAATTGACTCGATCTCCGTCTTTTTCTAGAAGATTCACACCCAGTTCGATTAATACACTTTAATTATTTTAATTCCCTAAGTTTATACTTAGGCATCCATTAAAAATAATTAATTATTTTAATAAAACCTCCTTTGGGTGGAATTTCCGAAAATGATTTTTGGGTATTTTGGAATACATGTGTCCTAGCCTGCCTACAAATTTTGAGGCTTAGAGCACATTCGATGCTATCAGAAATCAACACTCCCTCTTAGCGAGGAATGTGCTCTAGTAATGCACCCTGCTGAAGCATCACCCTGACTTTGAAACATCTCCCTCTGTGCTGCCGATGTCTGACATCACTACCCACCAACTACTGCGCAAATGATGCATCTGTGCTACTGCTGACCCTGCATGCTGCTGCCAATTGCATCTGCACTGCAACTCTGCTACTGTTGCAACATAAAAACATCCAAAATACTGAACTAAGTGTTCAACATGATGCATCAGACACTGGAGATCTGATTGTTGCTAGTCTCTGTGCTGACCTAAGTCACCTGATACGGGGATACGGGGATTTGAGAATCGGATTTGGGATACGGTGAACCTCGGAATAGGATAATTCTGGGATACGATACGTTATATATTATTTTATTAAAAATATATATATATATTTAAATATATATATATATATATATATATATATATATATATATATTAAAAATTAGATATTTTTTACACAAATTCATACAAATTCATTGGTTCAAACATAGATTTAAGATCTTAGATACTCATACATGATACATTGATACATCATACAATTGTCAAATTTACTTAGAAAGACAAGATAGTAAGATACTGTAGTTTTCTCATTAAGTCGTTAGAATCAATGGCAAATAGAAATAGAAATAGAAATAGAAAATACAAAAAAACTACAGTTTACAAGACTACAAGCCTGAAGCCTGAATGAGTCAGAGTCAATGAGTCATCAATCCTCATCATCATAATCAACATCACTGTCCTCATCCCGATCATCATGCTCTTCATTGCTCTCCTCTGGCTCTGATGCATCCTCCTCCTCTGTCATCTCTACATCTGCTGGTGTGGCGAATGACGCCTCTACTCCATCATCAAATGTGACAAGCTCTAGCACTGGCGCATTGAGATCCAAGTTGGCCATTGCCAACTCAACACTGCTGTCCAGACCCATATCATCAGGAAAGACATCCCACATCTTTGTCTTTCCCTTCAACCAATCCTCCCTCTGCCCGTAGATGAGATGAAGGTTGGTGTGCACATAAACCATTGTCTCTGCCCTAGACTACTCAAGCCTGCTCTTCTTCACACTATACAAATTCCCATATGTGCTCCAATTCCTCTCGCAACAAGAGGATGAATTCACCTGAGAGAGGAGCCTCATGGCTAACTGCTGTAGAGGAGGGGCTTGTTGCCCCATGAGTTGCCCACCAAGAATAGGGCTTCTTAGCCCACCTGTATCGAATCACATCATAGCCTGCAAATCGCCCAGTGCTAGTGGAAAACTCTGCAAAGGCATCCTCCACCTCATCAGGGGATGCCCTCTCTTGAAAAATCCTCCTCAATGCATCTTTCCTCCCCTGTGAGATTTCACCATTCATTTGAGGAGGGAATCTATGGGAAGGTCCACCATTCAGCCACTCATGGCTATAGTATTTAGGGTTCAAGGAGTGAGCAAAACAATGTAAAGGTGTGCAATTCTTGTTCCATCTGCTGACAAGAATATCCTGTATGCCAGTGAAGAAGGTCTCTGGTGATGTCTCATACTTTGGGCACTGACCTTGTAAAACAATGGTCCTCACAGACTCAATCATGGAATCCCATCCCTCACAAACCTCTCCTAGGATGGGTTGGTCTGTATTTGCAAATCGGAGCAAGGAAATGATAAGCTCCATGCTCTAAATAACTAGATCTATCTTCTCCCACCATAGATCATCCAACATTGTCTCCTTCACTTTCTTTGAGGCTGCTTGATCCATCTTTCTCCAAAAAGACCAAAACTCTGAAATAACCATGGCCCTAAGAGCGGTCTTGACCTCCCTCAACCTCTTCAACATGATGAATGAAGAGGCAAACTGTGTATCTGCAATCATCAACAATGATAGATTGTTGTACTCCTTGTAGATAGTGAGGGCATTTGTATGGTTTTGTACAAAGTTGCGGATATGCCGTGCATCCTCAATAATGGCTCCAATCCAAAGCACATCAGAAGTAATAGATTTCAGTGCCAAGTTCAATGAATGGACAATGCAAGGTGTCCAAATTATTTGTGGATATTTTGCTTCCACAATCATGTCAGCAGCCTTGCAAACAGGTGCATTATCTGTAATGATTTGCACACAAGAATCGACACCTACATCTTCAATAATTTTAATAAATATCTTACCCATATATTGTTCATCCTTGTACTGTCCAAGTGCATCCACTGATTTCAAGAAAACTGGACCATTCAAGGATGACACCATGAAGTTGATGAGTGGGTGGCGTGCTGGATCTATCCATCCATCAGAAACAATGCTAACCCCAGATGTTGGCCATGCTGATTTAATAAGCTCAAGCATTTTGTCCACCTCTTTCTTTGCCTTTGTCAACAATGTGGTTCTGAGCTTCTTTGACCCAGGAGGCACATACCCTGATGGAGCCCCATGACTAAGAGCTCGACACATCTCAATAAATAGAGGTGACCATGCAACATTAAAGGATATGAAGTTCTGATAGAAAAAAAATGCAATGGTGAGATCAAGCTCTTCCCTCTTCTCTTTTTAAAAAATCTTGTTCATTGGACCAACTGCAGTTGCCTTTCTCTTTGCTGATTGTCCCCAACTAAAAGTCTCAAAAGGGAACTTGTTGCTGCTTTTCCTTAAGAATGGATGGGGGTCATCATTCTTTTTTTTATTTTTATTTTGATGCCACATTTGCCTCACCAATATATTGCTCTTTCTCCAATTCCTTCCTCTTTGCCGATTCAATTGTTGTACAACATTTAATGCCACAACTTGGAATACCCAACAAATGAGCTTTGACACGGAAATATGTACAAGTGAAATGGTCGTTGCAAAAATTGCATTTCCATGAACAATTTCCTCCTCCCTTTTTTCCTGCCCCTCCCTCTCTTGTCAGATTTTTCCACAATGGGTATTTGAGGTCAACAGTTTGTTTTCCCTGCACATTTGAAGCTGCTGTTGCAGCTCCACTTCCAATAGATGGAATACTTGCAGACCCTGATGAAACAGGGATAGGAGGGGCATCTCCAATGGGGACATTCTTCCCCTTTCTTTGCCCCTGTCTTGTTGCCTTTGATTGAGCCATGAATACTGTAAAAAATAAACAAAAATAACCAAATATATAAAACATATGCACATGCAAACACTAACAACAAACTAAATGCAAAATATAGAGGGACAGTGCACTTACCGGATGCTCGAATCTCTTCGAAAGAACTCCCTTTCTCCTTGCTAACCCTTTCTCCTTGCTCACCCTAGCTCCTTGCTCACTTCACAAAATGAAAACGGTGAGAAAAAATGACAAAAATCGGGGTTTTATAAAAAAGGAAGCGCACTTTTTTGGATAGTGTATTCGGTCGTACCCGATTCACGGGATACGACTGTATTCGTATAGGGTGCGGTAGGGATTCGCCGTACCCTGTATGGATACGACCGTATCCCGTGAATCGGGTACGAACCCGGTCAATTCGTATCGGATTCGCCGGATTCGGGATTCGGAGCCCCTGGGGGACGAATCCGGTTTCTTAGGTGCTGACCCTCTAAAGCCTCTGCGTTGCTGTTGAATCTGCATTGTTTCCAACTCTGCTCTGCGCTGCTCAGTTTCTAGCACTCTCTAGCCACTGTACTATCACTCTTGTTGTTTTTTGTAGCATCGGAAAGTGCTCTAAGTCCCAAGTTTGGTGGAGAGGCTTAGACACTGGTATTCCAAAGAACCCATAAACCGTTTGTGAAAATTCCACTCGGTTAATGTTTTATTAAAATAATTAATTATTTTAATGCAGACCCTAAGTTTAAACTTAGGGAAATTAAATAATTAAAGGACATTAATAAAACAGAGTGAGAATAATCTAGAAAAGGCGATGATCAAGTCATGTTATAATCTTAGCTGTTGATTAGTGATCTAATCTTAGTCGTTGATTTCTCAACGAGAAGACTATAAAGGAAGGCTTGAGGGTCATTTGGAAGGAGATACACGAAGTGAATCTTAAGATCGAATTCTTTTGATGGAGCAGTGCTTGGATGAAGATCAGATCTAAGTGATTCAATGCAGTGAGGTGCAGAGTAGCTTCTAGAGAGTAAGATTTTCTCACCCGGAGAATCATCAGCAAAGAGAGGCAGGAAGACGTCCAACAAAGCCAACGCAGAGCTAGTTAGAGTGACACAGAGGCTACGCAGAGTCAGTTAGGGCTGCGTAGAGGTTCAAAGGGTTTCCGAGATTTAGCTGTCGGATCAGATTCAGAAGCCAAAAGCTGGGGTGTGAGACTGAGATGCTCAGATTTGTGATTTCGGGAGTCAAATTGATCTGTTGCTAGGGTGACACAGTGCTTAGAGGAGGTGACACAGAGCCTACGCACTCACTACGTAGAGACCTCCAGAGGCAGCTTTTCTAGTGACCGGATCAGCCGGATTTTCCAGTGATTGTGTGAGGTAATACTCACAATTTCTTTCTTCTAGTATTTCTCTCTGTAATTGAATAACCCTTGGAGGTATTCAACGATGTATTCAGAAACAACTACTCCTTAATAGTACAAACTCTCATATCTGCTGCACCGGTTTTCCTGCATTGGGTTTTTCCGTGGACTTAGTCCAAAAATTATTGTGTCCTATGTGTGATTGATTTCTTGCTCAGTTTCCTTATTTCAGAATCATATTTTATTCAGTGTAGGCTGCTTCAGTAGTTACTTCAATAATTCAGATCTGAATTAATTATGTAAATGTAATTTACTTAGTACACTCAGTTGATGCAGTAGGATTCCTTAGATTGTTAGATCTAGGAATTTTCACAACTCTGGCATTCTTTTGCACCAACTGACACTAGTCCATACTAGTACTTATGATATGGGCTCCCGTAACAAGGTATTGATCCAAGAGGTGGACTCCTCAAGGATCCTGCCCATCTGCAGTGCTTTCGAACTACAATTCTAGATCACCCCAATTCTCTCCTGGAGATATGTGGGAAATCATCACAAACTCCTCCTCCTCGATCCTAGCAGTTGCAGCCTACGGATCATGTTTCTCATCCTTGTCCTTCTTCTTGAGAGGACACTGCGTAGCGTAGTGACCAAGCTTACCACACCGGAAACACTTAATCTTTGAGATGTCCTTCTTCCTCCGCTGCCCCTGTTGTCCCTTTGATGCGAGGGTTGCATTCTCCTCCTCCTCCTTGGGCTTCGTCCCATTGCTGCTGCTGCCATCAAGCTTGCACTTGACTAAGTCTCTTCTCATCTCTTCTTTCTGAAGAGCAACCCACATCCCTTCCCAGTTCGACAACTTTTCTCTACCTAGGATACTCTAGACAAAGACTTTCCATTCTTCTGAGACTAAATTCAGGGCCGATCTTACCCTCTTCGTGGCTTGAGGAGTCGACCCTACAGCTGCCAGTTGAACTTGAACATCCTGAAGCTTCGAAAGGAACGGATCTATGCGTTCTCCTTTCTGCATCCTTTTAGATCTCATCTTCTCCTCCAAGAATTTATTTCGCTGCTCAGAAGACCCTTGGTACAGCGTAGCCAATGCATCCCACATCTCCTTGGTAGTCCCTTTGCTAGAAATGTGCGAAACTAACTATGTGATCCATCACTCCGTCGAGGATCAGCCTCTTGGCTTTTGCCATATCTTTCTTGTAGGCCTTCAATTGATCTGGATCTACGAGGACAACTACCACATTATCGATGAAGGTTTTGAGATCATGCTCATCTAGAAGGAAGGAATAATCCTAAACTATTCCTAGGTTTTGAGATCATGCTCATCTAGGATTTCGTGCCCCCTCGCACTTCGGGGTCTTGGGGACTTCTAGGGAGCGTTTCCCTCACGCCCCCCTCATGCCCCTTTTAGTTTATGGTTTCGTGTTAAAAGTTGGTGTGCCACTTAGCATGTTTGAGAATCCAAGTGATTCAGATTCAGATGGTGACATGGTTGATCTTGATATATTCATGCAGCAACTGGATGCAGAGACTAGTGGGGCATTACCTTGAGCATTTATGCTCATTTATCATTATGATGATATCATTTGATATTCATATGTTATGTTTTATGTTTTATGTTTCAGACATAACTTATTTGCTTTTAAGTTTTATGTTTCAAACTTGAGTTGTAAGCTTCAGTTTAAACTTTATTTTGAATCTTGATATAATATGTCATATGATATCTTAAACTTTATTTTCATTGTACATTGTTAGTAGTTACATTAATGATTATATAGTTACAAACTTACAAACTTACATGTATGATTGTATGATGTATGTTTTAAGTTTGAAGTTTTAAATTTGTTTCAGTTATATGATTCATCATTCATTAATTTATAATTTATCTTTCATGTTGTAAGTGTATGATGACTGTATATACATTCCTTGCAAAAATACAGTTACATTATAAATATTAAATTTTATAATTTTTATGACCCCAACGTCCCCCCATGTTTCCTGAAAATTGGTAGGGAGCTTTTGCATAGGCCGCTCCCGCTCTCCTTCGCCCCCTCGCTCCCACCTCCAGGGGACTTGATGGAACATTGTATTTAATTTCTATTTAACTTGTTTATAGATTTTAAACCACTTGCTTTTTTTTAATATTTAAATAATTAATTTTATTTAATTGAAAATTTAAATTTAAGTAAAATTATTTTATCATAACTCTCATTACATTTATCATATAGATATATTTTGATTTAAGGTTTATATATATATATATATATATAAGGATGGTTCACATATGTAGATTCCATTAAATATATTTATTTAGGAATTTATTTCAATACTCAATTCATCGATTTAAATTTAAATGAAGTACACTACATGTAGTTCATTCATATGTAGCTATCATATGCATGTTCTGTATGCATGCTAATATTCATATCCTGTTTGTATTTGTAGGCGGGTCATTACATGCTCTGTGCTGAAACTACTGCACTGCTACCTTTGTCACTGGCAAATCTCGTTCTGGAAATATTTCTCTCTGTCAACTCACTCAGAGAGAGATTTTTTCACGAATTTTTTTCCCTCCTAGACTGTATTGCGCAATCCCTTTGGGGATTCGATTTGTTGCCTACGCAGCTCTTCAATCTACCTCTTTTGCTCAACACTGGGTCTTCTGAGTCTGCTCTTTTGCTTCACCTGTGTTCTAATACCATGTGAAAATTCGATAAACCCGAATCCCTACTGTAGCAAACTGATATTACTTCTACTTGTTAATTCCATGCAAGTTATTTACTGTGTTAAACTATAAATATTGAAGTAAATACAATTGCAGCCTTCACTAATTGAATTATATGCGGAAATAAGAATTGAGCAAGAAGAAAAATCACACACACAATTAACACCGTTGTTTTTGGACTAATGTCCCTAGAAAAACCCAATGTGGGAAAACGGGTGCAACAGCTAAGGGTTTGTATTATTAAGCAATAGTTCTGAATACAATCTAGGATGCCTTACTGGCCATCCAATACAGAGAATCTGACTGGCAAAAAAATTAGTGAGAAAGACCTCACTCTGTCATTGGCGATCCGACACTGATCCAACCCCGAAATGTCTAGCCCTAAGATGTCTCTACGTAGTCATTGCACAACTCTGCATCACTCTTTTCGACTGATTAATCTGTTCGCTGGATGTTTGATCTTCTGGCCCTTTGGTCTCACACCCCGGCTCTCGGCACTAAAACTGATTTGACCCTCAGCAAATTTGTGGATATCCTCACAGGCTCACTGTTGCCTCTGCGTGGCCCTTACGCTACCTCTTCTAGATCTCTCTCTTACTTCTCTGCATTGTATTCCTGTCTCAAGAAATCTCCAACCAGAGACTATCTCTACCCCTCACTGCAAGAAATCTCCTCGATGGCAACTGTTGTGCTGCTCACTTGAGAAATTGATCTCTTGATCTCACTCGATGTGTTTTCCCAAATACCCATAGAAGTCCTTATTATAATCTTCTCGTTGAGAAATCAACGGCCCAGATTAGATTCTAATCAATGGCTCAGATCATATTGACTCGATCTTTGTATTTTTCTAGAAAATTCACACCCAATTCTATTAATAGACTTTAATTATTTTAATTCTCTAAGTTTAGACTTAGGCATCCATTAAAAATAATTAATTATTTTAATAAAACCTCCTTCGGGTGGAATTTCCCAAAACGATTTCCGGGTATTCTGGAATACATGTGTCGTATCCTCCCTGCAAATTTTGAGGCTTAGAGCACATCTGATGCTACCATAAATCAACACGCAGTAGCAGGATGGAGTAGTGGCAGTTGGTGAAGTTAGATGCCAGAGTTCCAATGCGGTGGCTAGTAGTGGTCAGATACTGGGCAACGAAGTGCAGAGTTGGAAACAGTACAGTTGGCACAATGCAGAGTCAGCAGTAGCACAGAGGCTTCAGTGACAGTGCAGAGACTAGTAGTAGTTAGGGCTCGGGTGACAAATTTATTATACTGAACACAAATGGTTCAGTATTTTGGATAGTTCTCAGTTGCAGCAACAACAGATGAGAGGGTGTTGCACATGTTGTAGTTGCAGCAGCAACAGTGTTGCAGTGTTGGCAGCGATTCAGTAGGGTCAACAACAGCACAGATGCAACGCATATCAGAGTTGTGCAGTAGTAGCCAAACATTTGTAGTGTGACAAGAGATGGCGTAGAAGCAGGGTATTGCTACCAGAGAGGTGCAACAGTACTAGAACACATTCCTCGCTAAGAGGGAGTGTTAGTTTTTGTAGCATCGGATGTGTTCTAGTCACGGGATTTGGTAGAGAGGCTAGAATACATGTATTCTCCAAAACCCAGAAATTGTATCTGGAAATTCCACCTAGAGACGACTTAATTAGATTTATTAGTCAGTTTTTTAGTATTTCCTAAGTCTAAACTTAGGGAATATGATTAATTAATCAGAATTAATTAAGTCACGGTGAGAATGTTCTAGAAAAGTACATGGATCGATTTCTAGTTAATCCTTGACATCGATTATGATTTAATCGTAGTTGTTGAAGTCTCAATGGAGGATTATAAGAAGTCAATGGGGCTTGGAGAAGACACAACAAATCAGTTGAGCATTCGATTTTGTTGGGAAATCGATTTCCAGAGTAGCAGTTGTGAGTTGCTGGAAGTGATTCAGTAAGATTGAAGCAATCAGTGAGAGAGGGGCAAAGATAGTGAAGTCGGAGGAAGATTTCTAGATTTGGCAAGTACATTTGCAGAGAGGCAGAGAGTGCCACAGTGAGGCAGCACAGTGTTCTTTAGAGGCAAATTCCGTTTTGCTAGGGAGAAGGCGAGATTCAGTGCCATAAGCTGGGTAGAGGTTCCAGAGGCCAAGAAAATAAATTTTCCAGACAATAGCTGACAAGACTATGAGAGGTGATGTTGTTCCGAGCTAGAGGGACGCAGTGACTGTGGAGAGTGACGCAGAGACTGCACAGAGGCAGTTGGGGATGGTTCAATTTTGAGCTGAGGTCAGTTTCAGATTCGTTTATGGAGTGAGCAATTTCCTCACTAGTTATTTTTGCCAGTTTTTCTCTGTTTGGATTGGCAGTTTGGGCATCCATAGTTTGTACTCAGATTTCACTATTGCATAATAATAAAACCGTCGGTTGCTGCACCCGTTTTCCCGAGTCGGGTTTTTCTGGGGACATTGGTTGTAAAACAACGGTGTAATTTTGTGTGTGTGTGCATATATTTTCTTCCAACGTTTTATTTCTTCTACAATATATTTGTGAAGGTTGCAATGTACTTAATTCAATATTTTTCGTAGGAAACAATAGACAAAATGTTGAGTAAATTAACAATTAGAAGAATTAACATCAGTTGCTGCAATAGGATTCGGGTAACCGAATTTTCACAGTAGGTTCCTTGAGTAGTCCACCTCATGGATCAGTGGCAGTACATGTAGTCAGATACCAAAGTGACAGCCAGATGCTGGGGAGCACAGTGTAGAGTTGGCAGCAGTGCAGAGTTAGCAACAACGCATATCCTTCAAAGACAGTGTAGAGGCTAGTAGCAGTCAGAGACTCGGGTGACAGATGCATCATACTCATCACATATGATTCAGTATTTTGGATGTTTTTTAGTTGCGGTTGTTGTAGTAGCAGCAACAATAGAGTTGCAGTGCAGGTGTAGTGTTGGCAGTAGTACAACAGGGTCAGCAATAGCGTAGATGCAACATCCATCAAAGTTGCGCAGTAGTTGGTGGGCAGCAGCAACCAAACATCAGTAGCATGCAAAGAGATGATGCAAAGACAGGGTGTTGTGGCAAGATGTGCAACACTAGAACACATTCCTCGCTAAGAGGGAGTGTTAGCTTTTGTAGCATCGGATGTGTTCTAGCCACAAAATTTGGTGGAAAGGCTAGAATACATAAGATATCCAAGACCCATAAATTGTTTCTGGGAATTCCACCTAGAAGTGTCTCAATTAGATTATTAACCGTTTTTTAAATATTTCCTAAGTCTAAACTTAGGGAATATGGTTAATTAATCAAGATTAATTGAGATAAGTTGGTAATCATCTGGAAATTCACATGGATCGTTCCAGAGATGATCTTAGCCATCGATTATGTTTTAATCTTGGTCGTTTGTGCTCCAACAATGGATTATAAGAGGAGTTTGATGTGGTGATGGAGAGGACACTTGAGCAATTCGATTTCCTTGGAAGATTGATTTCCAGAGTAGCAACAGTCAATTGTCGGAAATAGGCAGAGATCGAATCAGTGAGTGAGAGGCAGAGACAGTGATTCGGAGGAAGTTTTTCAGATCGAGAGAGTAAGCAGCAAGAGGGTCGAGTTATTCCCAATGAGGCAACACAGAGGACTGCATAGTTGCTTCAGAGAGGGTAGTTCGATTTGCTAGAGAGAAAATCTTCTCAGTTCTAGGGGTTGGGCAGAGGTTCCACAGGGCTGGGGAGACGATTTCCTTAGTACCAGAAGGCAAAACGAATTCATCAGGGAATGGTTGGAGGCTTGACATTAAGGAGATCACGCAGTTCAGCACAGAGGCTGAGGCAGAGGCTTCAAGAGGTCGAGTTTTCTGTAGGCAAGTTGTGTTAGGATTGCTTGTGGAGGAAAGGTAATTCCCTTCAATAATTTTGCCCAGATTTTTCTTGCTATGGTTTTCCAGTTTCAACATCCAGATTGTACTTAGATTTTCACTGCTGCATGATAATAAAAACCCTCACTGTTGCACCGCTTTTCCCAAGTTGGGTTTTTTCGAGGACATTTGTCCAAAAATAACTATGTCATATTTTATGTGTGTGCTAGTAATTTCTCAGATTCCAACGCTATTTATTTTCAGCGGAATTTTATTCATGAAGGTTGCAGTGTGTTTATTTTGATATTTGTTGTAGCAGATAAATTGTTAAAATAATTAGCAATTAGAAGAAATAGTACCAATTATTGCAATAGGATTTAAGTAGTGAAATTTTCACATTGCCTTCGACAACTAGAAGTCGATTTGCTACCCAGATATGCATTCTGGCTAATTCACACAACCTCCTCTAGCAATCTTGTACGACCATCCTTGCAGAGTTTGCAAAATCTGGAAACACAAAACTAGAAAAATAAACCTCGAAGATCTCCCTCTTTCCCTCTGCTCGACTGCTCCCTTCTAGAATGCGCAGATTTGCTAGCTTCCACTACCAATTTGCAGTCGAAAAAAAAATCGAACTTTTGAGACTCAAAGTTCCCTGAGAGAAAATTTCCCTCTCTTGTTTGTGCTTTTCTCTTCCACGCGATGTTGATTTTGCTACTGCAAACTGCTACAAAACTCTCTGCGTCTAACCAGAAATATGCTCAGCGAAAATCTGAGCTGTAGCTACTCCCTCTGACTGCTGGAATCACTAACCTGGGAAACTCAACTTTTCTACAACCCTGCGGCTGAAAATCGAACTGTTGCCCTAGTAACTCGGCCAGCCTGTCAAGGAACTGAGTTGCCTCAAGAATTTCGGCCTGTTGCTCCCTTTGAGAAACAAAATTCTCTCACCGCTTCTGAGCTTCCAAGCTGATCACTTATGCTCGGATACCATGTGAAAATTTCATCTATCATAGAAGCTAGAAATTATTTTCCTAATTGTTAATCTTATTTAACAATTTATTTGCAATTTTCTACAAAAAATACCAAATAATTCACATAGTGACTTTCACAAAGAAACTGTGGAAGAAAATAGCGCTTGAAATTGAGAAAATACTAGCACACACACATAAATTAACACCATTATTTTTGGACAAATGTCCCTGGAAAAAACTCAACTTGGGAAAACCAGCATAGCAGTGAGGGTTTTTATTATTATGCAGCAGTGAAAATCTGAGTACAATCTGGATGCATGAAACTGGCAATCCACAACAAGAAAATCTGGGCAAATTTATTCTAAGGGAATTACCCTTCCTCCACAAGCAATCCCAGCACAACCTCCCTTTAGAAATCTGGTCGTCCAAACCCTAGCGTGAGCCTTTTTGCGCTACCTATTCGTTGCGTCCCACACATGTGGCTTGATTTTTCCTCTGATGAAGTCGTTATGCCTGCCTCTGTTGAGGAAATCAAATCTTCGACACTTCGGACCCTCTACTCGGCCTCTAGAATTGAGAACATATTTTTCCTTGGCTAAATTGAACTGTCTTTCTGAAGCAACTGCGCAGTCCTTTGCGCTGCCTCACTCGGAATAACTTAGCCCTCTTGCTATTGCCTCTCCAAGTCTGGAAATCTTCCTCCTGATCATTGTCCCTACCCCCCTCACTCACTGCTTCAATCTTTGGCTCTCTGGCAACTAACTGCTGCTACTTTGGAAATCGATCTGCCAAGGAAATCGAACTTCTGGTGTTCTGGTGTCACTTCTCCAAGTGTCCATCAACTTCCTCGTATAATCCTCTTTTGAGACTTCAACAACCAAGATTAAAACTTAATCGATGGTTAGGATCATCTTGGAATCGGTCCGTGTGAGTTTCTAGACTATTCTCGCCTTGACTTAATTAATTCTGATTAATTAACCATATTCCCTAAGTTTAGACTTAGGAAATATTTTAAAATCGGCCAATAATCTAATTAAGTCATCTCTAGGTGGAATTTCCAAAAACGATTTCTGGTTTTTGAAGACCTCATGTATTCTAGCCTCCACTAATTTTCGTGGCTATAACACATCCGATGCTACAGAAACTAACAGTTGACTGAGAGTTACAACAAGGGGACTAGGGGCTAAAGGATTAGCCCAAGTCAAGCAGTCGTCGGTCAACATTGAACAATAAGGCTGCCAGGTGGGTAGAGGATTTGCTAGATACCTATAGGAGCAATTCAGTGATGACAGAAGGCTGACTACAAAGGACAATAGGTTGGCCAATTAAGTTGATTTGTTATCTAAATGTTTTATTTGGGAAAATGAGAGCCTAAATTAATTGGCCTGAACCCTAGGTTATTACTCGAAGGACAAAGTTGTATTATAGCACTGTATTGGGGTTTGTAAATGGCCATGATCCCTAGTATGGCAGCCCTAAGGTTTTTTTATTGAAGGACTAATAAGGAACATGTTTTGGGCCATAAATGGTGTGTACAGTTATTGATCTCATTGTTGCTATATTCTGTTGTGCAAAGTTGTTTGTGGTTGGGCATCTTCAATGTCTTTATGTTTCGTAATATTCTTAAGTGGAAATTAACTGTAAATACCAAATCAATGAACTAAGAAGAACCAGATAAATTAAAAACCCAAAACGCAAATCAGAACACCAAGATATCTAACAAAATAAACCGAGCCATTTTATTAATAACTAGGTATGAGTACATAGAGTGAGTTGAAATGATAGAACTTGGGTTTGCTATGCAAGCTAAGAAAAACTTAGAAGAGAAATCTTTGACCTGGATGAGGAATGGCCAGGAATGGAAGATGCGCATTGCCCAGAAGTAAACTATTGTTGGTTGCCAACTAAAATGGAGGGTTCTACTCCGAATACTGCTTGGAATGCTTTGAAACTCTAGCCCCAAACTCCTGTCCTAAAACCTACAAAAACTCGGAAAGGGTTTGGCTCAACACCAAGCTGAGGGAGAACACACAAAGTGGTGTGAGTTTCCTAGCTAGCTATTGCTGGATTACTCCACAACCTCCTCCACTAAAGAATCCACTCTCCAATCAAAATCCCTTTCTTGGAATGCCAAATCCTCTAGTTCCCTAGCCTTCCAATCTACTCCTCTCCTATACCTGTGCAAGCTCTGCCTAGAAAGGCCCATGCACTGCCAGAGATAAGTGAATTTGACCTGCAAGAATGGCCCAACACCAGCCTTGCAAAATTTCATAAAAATCCTAACTCCAAGATAGGAAATCCATTTGCAATTTCCAGCTCACCCAAATCACTATAGTTGGCCCGAATTCTGCTAGCTCGAGCTACCTTTGCACCCTAGTAGTATGCACCATTGGAAATTTTGCTGCAAATATAGCCGCGTGGAAGCCAAGATTGGAATCCCTAAATTCCTAGTTAGGAAGACACTTGAAGTTCTCCGAAACGAGGTTGGATTTCACTTGAAATCTCGATGGTCAACAACGCTCTACTATCGTGTGTTGAACAACTTCAAGAGGTCTGTAATTCTGAAGTATAATAGTCAATGGATAAAGATAAAATGCCTCGCTTTTGCCTTTTATACTCTTGGCCCATGCGTACCCCCCTTGGTTATCCCCACATTCCATTAATTCACACTCCTTCCCTCAAGGGGTGCGTACTGCCTCCCTTTCTTGAGTGTGGGACCTATTCATCCACTTTTCCTAAGTCTAAGATGCCAACAATTGCCTTCAACGCCAAAAATGCAAATTCTGCCACACTTAACGACTTTTATGGAATTGGGGATATCATAGTCCTCCCCACCAAAGTTTGTTTGTCCTCAAGCAACTGTAATATTGGGTGTTGTTACACCTTCTCTCCCTCCTATGTAGCATCCTCCTCAAGTAAGTCCTTCAATCTGACAAGGATCTCCTTGATGATCTTGTTCTTGAGCTTCCTCTCTCACCCCTCCAAGATAGCTTCAGGAAACAATACCAAGTGCCCATCATCATCCAGTCACGATAACTATGCAGAGGTTGTCACTTGTTGTCCCAGCTCCTTTTCAAGCATGACACATGGAACACTTTATGCACCTTTCTCCCTGGTGGAAGCTCCAAATCATACGCTACGTCACCATATACAGTCCATAAAAGCAAGGCTTGAGCTTCGTGACCCCCTTTTGCTTGAGATTCGGTTGCCAATACGACTGTAGGCGTAGATAGACCAAGTCTCCAACCTCAAACTACCTCTCAACTCGGTGGTGGTTTTCATAGACCTTTTGTTGATTCTGCACGATCTTTAAGGTGTTCTTAAGATCCTTGAGTATCTCTTGGCTCTCTTAGATACAATATCTATCTCCTAGGGCCCTACCGTCTCCAAACACCATGTCAGCAAAAGATAAAGTGCCATAACCATAAAGAGCTCTGAAAGGGGACATATTTATGGACATATGATATGAGGTGTTGTAGCAATACTACTCCCCACGTGAAATTTCCTGGAAGTACAAAAACTAGATATTATTCTCCTAACTTATGCAGTTTATTTGTCTTATTTTAATTATTAACGAAAAATATCAAATAACTCACACTGCAATTCTTCACAAATAAAATACAATGCAGAAAATAAAATACTTGAACTCGTAAAATAATGCACACACACACAATAATTTTGACACCGTTATTTTTGGAAAATCATCCCTGGAAAAACCCTGAAGGGAAAACCAATGCAGTAGATGAGGGTTTTATTATTATTAATCTTCAACAATTTAAGATTACAATGATCTAATTGCCTCTCACTAGAAAAGCTCTGGCAAATACTGATCTCCACTGTCAAAAATAAACTGGAGACTCAATGTCTCCTCTGCAACTCGATCTGGCCTCCTCTAGCAAACTCACACTCCCTCTAGCTACTCGCATTGCTTGCCAGAAATGCGCACTGTTTGCTCTGAGAAAATCACACAACCTTAGGGAATTTGTCCCTACAAGTAAATTGTCCTCCATTAGTTCACTTAGCCCACTCGCTCTGCCTTCGGGTCATAGATTCAGAACCGACACTCTGAAACGAGCTCTTGTCTGCCACTCGCATTGTCAAAATGGCTACTTGCACTAGCTAAAACAACCTCCTATTCTGCAGATAAATCGATCTCCTTATTGCCTCTGGAAACTAGAAATCACTATGGAAATTTTCCAAGGAAAATTTCCTCCCAAATCTCTATTGAAACCCCATTGCTCGGTGTCTTCCTAGCTTCAACTGCGCCCTTGTTGAATCACTACAATTGGGTAGTCAAACTGCTCTTATGTCTTCGATTACTACTTGTCTTCTCCAAACCCCATCAACCCTGCTCTTATAATATCCTTTTGGGAAACCAACGACCATGATCACATCTCAATCGATGGCTATGATCAACTTGACTCCATCAACTCACTTTTCTGGAAGTCTCTAGAGTAAAATCATTTTTTCTCAACTAATTTGATTTAATTAACCAATTTTCCTAAGTTAAACTTAGGAAATATTTAATTATTAGCTAATTAATCTAATTGAGGTGTTTCTAAAACTTTCCCCGCGAAACCTTTTTTGGGGTTTGGAGATCTCGTGTTACTTGGCCTTTCATACACCATAGAGACTAGAACATTTGTCCATTGCTACTAAAAACTAACACCCCAAGGTGTAGCCATTTCACCCATGCTCCCTGCTACCTTGTCACATAGTTTCTCAAGTAGCCTTCCAGCCACTTATTCACTGTCTCCATCTATCTGTTGGTCTGAGGGTGGTAGCCAGTACTAGGTGTGAGCTCCACCAATCTAAATAGCTCCTGACAAAAGCCCCCCATGAGCCTGCTATCCTTGTCATTGATATGGTCTTTAAAATACCATGCAACCTTAACACCTCCAGTAAGAAGAGCTTGGCTACTTGCGAAGTTGAGTACCTAGATGGAATAATGAAAATGTGGGCGAACTTTGTCAACCTGTCCACCACCACATAGATGCAATATCCCCATGTCACAAATTTGCCTCCATCTTGTTCGCTGACACTACCTAAGGTGGGTAGGAATGCATACCCATCAACACCACCTTCTTCCCATCAAGCCCCATAAAATCCATCTCTAGGGCCTTGTAATCTCTAGTGATACGTCCAAGAGGGTACAACCATTGAATTCCCAACAACAGATTGGTGTTTGGTACATTCCCACAAAGAAACTGTCGGTGACCAAGTAGAATCCCATCGTCAACATCATTTTAGGGATTAGCCTGGTGCACTGCATGATCCTATCCCCTGGTACCAATACTGAGACACCCTTAAAAGGTTGTGTGTGTAACCCCCTCCGTTCTACCAACTGGGCATGTATGAAGTTGTGGGTGGCCCCATTGTCCACTAAAACAAGCACCTACTACCCCTGAACAGTGCCTCTGACCTGTGATGTCAGGTACCTCAGAATCCCTGTAAGTGAAGTGATGATGCCTCCCTTGGCACCCTTATAATGCGGCTCCTCCCTTGCATCATGGTGCTCCTCCACTCCTCCTATCTGCTCCAGCTCATCCTCCCCTTCAAGCTCATTGTCTGAAAGCACCTCAATGTAATGGGCCTTGCCCTTAGTGCATTTGTGGCTTGGAGCCCACAACTCCTGACATGTGAAGCAAAGCTTCCTCCTCCGAAGGTCCCTCCTAGTTTCATCATCCATTTTCCCACGTCTTGTCCACTCCTTTTGAGGAGGTATGGTGTCCTTACCCTTTTGAGGAAAGGTTTGTCTGGGAAGTACTATAGTCTTAGGGACTGCATCCAACATGTCACTAGTCTTGGTAATAGCATCATGCAAATTCGTGGGCTTATAAGCCCTCACCAATCCACGCAATGGGTCTGTCAGCCCCTCAACAAACAAGATAACCAATCTTGCCTCTGAGATGTCCAACACCAAGATAAATCTGAGGTAGTTAGTAGATTGATCACTGAAGAAGGTTGTTAATGTAAATGTCATATTATAATGGTCAATTAGATATTAGACATAGGCATTAATAAAGTCACTTCATCTTTAGACTATTTTAGGATTCTTTGTTTTATTTCACTCAGTGTGTTTCTTGGTCTATCCCACATTATAAAATGGATTAATTCGACTAGTTTGCAATTGTTTTTAAGAAAACATTCATTTTCTCATTATGAATGCAGTCTTCGTTTTCTTTGTGCTTATATTATCATTATATCAACCACTATTGAAAAAGGCATATTAAAGAAACGTTAGAGATAGAGAAGGATGTTTATTATTTGAATATGCATGATAGCTTTAAGCATAATTCTTGGTTATTGGTGTTACATAACTAAAATGTAGTTTGTTGCGCATTATAGATTTTTTGAGGTAAAAATTGGGCCTCAACACAAAAATGTACAACCAAAATTAACTTTATAAGAACCAAATATAATTCAAGATGATGATATCAACCATGGGGGATGATTCACCATTTTTGGAGTAAAAATAATTTTTTTTTAAAAAATCATTTTTTCAACTTATCTCCCTATGGTTTTACTCAAATTCCGAGTGGAAGCACTCTGTGAATGCATAATTTAATTCCTCATCCAAGGAGTACCCATGTTGCATAATTTTCATGGACTCTGCTACACGAAAAATGAGAAATACATGAAAAACATTATTGCAATAACATTTTTTCATGTGTTTCTCATTTTTCGTGTAGAAGTGTCCATCGAAAGTATGCAACATGGGTACTTCTTGGATAAGGAATTAAATTCTACATCCAACGAGTTCTCCCATTCGAAATTTGAGTAAAACCATAGAGATAAGTTGAAAATACGAGTTGAAAAAGTAGTTTTTTCTTTCTTCCCTCTAAAATTTGATCATGTAATCTAATCTTAGTTTATTATTTTCACTGTTATTTTATAATATTCCTTAGGAGACCCATTTCAGACCTTAAAATTCTCTAATGGATAACTAGTGTCCTCCCCTTGTGCTCCCTTGTTTTGTTTTTATTCCTCTTGAAATCTTGATTTGTTTTTCCTTTCTTTTGTGCTCACTTTTTAGGAGTTTTGTTCTATCTTCTTCCTTGATTTCTTTAGTCCCTTGTTCCTTCTAGATTAGTTGTTTTGCTTGTTCTTTCAAGTCCTTACTTGGTTTTTATGTCATGACTTTATCTTTTCTATCTTTTACATTATCGCATTGTGTTTCTCTTTCTTGTTTCTTCTGCCATTTCTATTTTTATTTTACATCTTCTTGTCATTCTTTTTAGGATTGTTACACAACTTTGTTAAGTTTTATGTTTTTATTACTTTTGGTTTCTTGTTTACCATGGTTCGTTTTTTTTAATCTATTTTCGTGTTTGTTATTCGCATTTATTTTCGTATTTAATTTTCTATCTTTTCTCAAAAATTAATGTCTTGATGATGGGATTTGGCTAAGTTGCTCTAAACGTCAGCACACAACATCAAAATGTAGTTATTTTAGAATTTTCACTTGAAACGATTCATTGTGGAAATTAGAAACCTTTGAAGTTTTTTTGTATACTCAACCTAGTTGTAAGGGTTACGATTTTCGATTATGTCATCTATTATTCTAAACTTTGAAGAGGGATATTGAAGGATTGTTGATGTGAGACTAAATATCTAAATTTGTATTTGACTTTGCTCATGGATAAGAGTATCTTGTCACGTCTTGGAAGAAAAATTGAACCTTGATGGGGCAGATATCACCACCCTTTCTTGACCAACCAGTCATTCCAATTTCCCCTAGATACAGTTAGTGCTATAAGAGTTGAATGTTGAATTGCTTTCTCTAGCATGAAGGCCAAACATATGATTGGAACATGAACATGCAAAGAAGCAATAGGATTTTCTTGCTACTTCAGGAATTGAATTTGGCTGATGGGAAGTCGGAAGAATTTACAATGACAACGTAATCGCTACCACGCTTAATAATAGTTGAAGTTGTCACACAAGGCATCTTGACAAGGGGTGGAATTTGGTTGAATTCGTTTAAAGTAATGCCAACATCGATTGAATGGTCATAGACGCCTTCATGAAAGGCATTTCAAGTGACAATCAAGAATGGTGTTGAATTGAGTTGAGGATTTGTTGATAGAGGATGGAATCATGGATCAAGTTTCAATTGGGACTAAGAAATTTGTTGAATCGTCAGGTGGGAGATTGCTGGCGATGTTGAATCAGAAAGTTAGAATGGTTTGGAAAAATTGTTTGATATTTGAGTATTAGGTTTGGAGAAGATTTTGATAGTGGAATCAACTAGAGGATATTGATATCAATTGATTGTTTATGTGTAGATTGAATCAAAGGGAGCCAAAGGTCTCAAGCCATTGAAAATGGTAGTGATCTCGATGTTGATAGATAACCATTTTGGTGCCCAAGTGATTTGGGAAAGTTAGAGAGGTTTACTAAGGATATAGGTGATAGTACTCTAGCAATGCCCATCGTGTAAGTTGTATCATGTCCATTTACTATGATGCTTAATGAAATATTTTTGAAGGATATGTCATTGTTTCCCAATTTCCCTGAATGTGTCAATGCCATTGATTTCATTTTAATTGTGTTAAACTGCACATAATGGTCCTCGTTTTGTTTGCATAACTTGCCACGTCAAGTTCTATAATGATTTCTAACTCATTTCAGAGATGAATCCTTTTCCCCAACAAGTGAATGAACATTCAAGTGCTTTGATCCTTGGAAGCTTCCATAACAAAGTGGTGTGAGGATAACATGTGAGAATATTGTTCTTGTGAGACATGACGTTCCAGTGAAAGTTTCAAAACATAAACCCTACTGCAGTATCTTGATCTACTTCGCCTACTTGTATGATTAATTAACAAGTTATTAATATGAAGTATTCAGAAAAAACATTAAAGCAAATACAAATTGCAACCTACACATTTACAGATCATTTACTGAACATCACACACGTGACAAAATTACACGCAGATTTTTTGGACAAATGTCCTCGGAAAAACCCAATGCGGGAAAACCGGTGCAACAACTCTAGAGGGTTTTATTATTATGCAGAATCTGAATACAACAATCTGGGCACCAGAAACGGTCTGCCCTATAGAGAAATTACATGGCAGTTGTACCTTTCACTCAGAGACATAAAATATGGCTGATCCAACCCTCTGCGGGGAATTACGAATTCGAGCCCTTTCTGGCCCACTGGAAACCCTCTAGCCTCTAGCCTAGCGCAGCCTTTGCGCAGTGCAAGCTGCCCGTGCGTCACTCTAGAAGGCTCTGCGCTGCCTCTGTGTCACCCAGATGGCTCTGCGTCACCTTCTGTGTGGCCTCTGCGTTAGCTTGGCTGGGATGTGTCCCTCCTACTGGCCTCTGCGCTGCCCTAGTACGATGTTGCCTCTCTGCTGTTGTATTCTCGACCTCGGATCAGATCATCCTTTGTCGATCTCTGCCCCACACTGCACTGCAAACTCACTTCGAATTTCTCAGCAAACCCCACCCCATAAATTTGACTTAGCTTCAGTGCTCTGCAATGTGTGTATATTCTCCAACTGACCCCAAGTCCTTTCTTTATACTTTTCTCGTTGGGAAACCAACGACTGTGATCTAATCTCTTATCAACGACCGAGATTAAAAGAAAGCTTGATCCACATCACTTAGAACATTTCATCACATGTGTAATTTAATTCACTTTAACTTTTCAATTTCCCTAAGTTAGACTTAGGGTCCCCATTAAAAAATTTAATTATTTGAGTAACTATTACACCGGATGAAATTTCTCCAAACGCTTTGTGGGTCTTGGAGATCTCGAATGTCTTAGCCTCTCTGCAAGGTTTCAGAGCTAGAGCACACCCGATGCTACCCCAAAATCTCAACAGTACCAATAAAATTAAGCTCTTAGGAGTCAAAGACATTTGTACTATTCATGGTCATTGAAATAAAGGATAATGTACCATGTATGTCTTTGTGCACATATGCACCTGATATAATTGAATGTATTTGTGGCATGTTGGTTGTCTATATTTGGACATTTGTAGTAAGTATTACATAACATATGGCCTGTTTAAATGGACTAGTGATATGAAATTGATAAATGGTAGTGGACTCCTATGTTTAAAATGCCTATTATAGGAGTGGTGTTTGGTTCTTTGTTACTCTCTCCTGAATATAAACCCATACAAGCGGTGGGAATATATCAATGCCTATTACAGTAGTATTTGGTCATTTGTTACTCTCTCATGAATATAAACCTTTACAAGTGGTGAGATTATATTAATGCTTATTACAGTAGTGTTTGGTTGTTTGTTACTCTCTCATGAATGTCAACCTGTATAAATAGTGAGAAAATTATTGTATAAATAGGCTATTGACCAATAGGAGGCTTTCTCCAAATCTGGTTAGTCTTAGACCAATTCTCTCTGTTATAATAAATAGACACTTATTCCAATCTAAAGTACGAATAATTTCTGTTCCACTATATTTTTAACCATACAAATTCTAATGCTTTGAAGTCTTTCATTGATAGCTTGAAACTCTAATAGACACTTGATTATGTTTTATAGATCGTCTAAAACACGGCTGCCTGTGTAATTGTGTGACATTTAACATTTACTGCTATTAAATTTCTTAAAATTATATGGTTTGCATTTTATTTGATCAATCTAAAGGCATGCCAGAGGATAATGTCTTGTTGTGAAAATAATTATCAATTAGTTCTAGTTTGTGGCCTTGTGTCATGTTTATTCTATGTTTAGCTATATTGTTATATTTTATAGAATAAATAGAACAAACTTGTACTGTTGTAACGGTGTGGTAATTCAGATACATGGCATACATTGTCAGCAGGTTGTGTAAAATCATATATGATATGGTTCAAGGGTTTCTTTATTTTCAATCTTGTAAGCCGAAAAGGACGAATTGTTAATGAAATGTTAATTTGCATACCCTTAATTGGCAAGGGTATGTAGCTGGCAAGTATAAAATTTATACAATTCCACTGATGGAGATTAGACGTGTTTATTAATAATATGCAAGAAAATGCAAATTCAGAATGGTGGAGTGTGTAAATATCATTGTGCTTTGTCTTAAACAAAGAGTTTCATACATTAATTTAGTATTTTACTGATCAAAGAACTTAAATTATTATTATTATTATTATTATTATTAAAAAATAAAAATAGAAAAGAAAATAATGTTAATATTATAAAATTTGAATATTGTTCTGTTATTGATTTGCCTATTTTTTTGGGAAACAGGTTTCTTCTCCATCGTCTTAGCAGGACTTTTCCTTATCTTCGTATTGTGGCATTGGTTGATTGGTAAATTTTTTTAGCAGGACTTTTCCTTATCTTCGTATTGTGGCATTGGTTGATTGGTAAATTTTTCTAACTAAAGCCCCCAATGGGAGCTTCTTCTGTCAACACCAGTCCACTCAGATTGTCATGTTTTCCTTTTGAAGGAATCCATCTGGCTTGGCAATTGTATGCACGTATAAGTTTGGAAGCATAGCCATGGGGTTAGAAGCATCTAAATATGGTATATTGAAATTTAAATTTCTTTACTCGCTGATAGTCTTTCGTTATTTGTTCGGGACTGAATGGAATATTCTTAGTATGCACGTACAAGTTTGGAAGCATAGTTCTGGGGTTGGAAGCATCTAAATATGGTATACTGGCATTTGAATTTGAATTTCTTTAGTTCGGGATAGAATGGAATATTCTTGGTTCTGTATAGATGACTTGTTCCCGTTTTCTCCTTCAGTTTGTGATGTTAAGTGGTTAGGTTTAAGATCGAATGACCTTCAACTTGTGCCAGAATATGCACGTCTTAAATTCAAGCCACGAGATCATCAATTGGCCCAAAGCTTGCTTTCTTCAAAGATGCTGCAGGTATGTGGCAAGCATGCTCTTTAGTATGAAACTCTGAATAATCTTTCAAGGAAAGCAGAAAGTTAATTGATTGATGGCATATGTGTATCAGAACCAAAGCAAGTACAAGGAGGAGCTTTTACACATGGTCGAAGTTGGTTGTAGGGTTGAAATAGAAGCCCTATATGTACATGGATATGATTTTTTGGGGCGGCATGTTGCTAGGAAGATTGTACAAAATGATTACATTTAATTAGACGTTCAGGAAAATATTTTAGTTAAACCAAAATGTATCTTGTATTCTGTTGAGGTTGGCCAGAGGCGTTCGAAGTTCCATTTCCACACATAGTTACTTATAGATATCATTGCTTACATGAAAAAGGCATACCGCGAAAACAATTTATAAAAATGTAACGAATGTAAATTCTCGTCATTTTATTTCCATCGGTGTAGTATTGATTTCAAAAAGCATTTCAAAAAGCTCATTATTTCTTTTAGTGTATATTTGGTCTTATATAAGTATCATGTTTATGCCTACCAAACTTGCATTCACCTATTACTAGAGGAATAAATAATGTGAATATAACACTGCCAATTCGATTTAAAAAGACAGCATTGCCATATCATTTGTCACGGCCCTATACTCGTGGTACTCTTTCAACCATTTATAGTGGGTGCGGCACTACTTCACTTGTTTTTTTATCAATACTTAAGCAAGTAGACTATGCCTATCTTCAACACTTCGTTAATTAATTTTCAAGTGTTCTTTATCAATATGTAGCGGAAATAAATTCAACATTAAATCTCAACATCAAGTTCACATGTACGCCCATACATACAAGGGAGGGGTAACTCCCGAATATGATTCTTCCCGATATTATGTTTCAATAAATGTACAATTTTATAATCATTATACAATGCCAAGCTTGTGTAATCCACTTACACTTCTTGTCAATACGTGCTTGCAGCACTTGTGTTTTTGTCTAAGCTTCAAAGCTCTCCAACAACCCAATCAATCATCAAGGAACTCAAAATTCCTCTTTACAAGTCATTTTCCAACTTTTCCCTGAATTTGTGTTCAAACAGGTCACTGGGGTCACTGACGCCCTCGACTCCTGCACATGTTCAAAAAACGCATTTGGGTTGTGTCCGACCCGACCCGACCTTGCTACATTGACAAGCCATTTTCCAACTTTTCCCTGAATTTGTGTTCAAACAGGTCACCAGGGCACTGACGCCCTCGACTCCTGCACACGTTCAGAAAACGTGTTTGGGTTGTGTCCGACCCGACCCGACCCTGCTACATTGACTTCTGCAGTCCTAGAACCCGACTCTGTACATCCGTACTGAACGCGCCCTCAAACAACTCAACTATGCACGCTGTTGTGAACATGTTGTCCCGAAGTACTCGACTTTGCACGCTTCTTGAACACGCTCTCGGCTGATGCCCGACTCGACCTGCGGTGTTGCACGATGACCTGACGTAGTGCAGGCGCATGCATGAACGACTGCGACCCGAATCGACCCAAGTCTGTACGAACTTCATCCGTCGGTTTGCCTTTCGCTCTTCGACCTTTGCTCAAGCTTGCTGCAACTTGAACGTGTATATCGAATGGTTGATCGATTTGATGCCTTTCTCCTTCCACATGACCTCCCATATATATGCATTCATGACATATGTTTTACTTCACGGCTGGGGCTCAGTACCCATAAAGTAGACCCATCTTCGTCTGCAAAGCCCCTCGGTCATGGTGTGACGTTTTGTCCATAACGTCGGCTCACCACCAAGGTTTGCATATAAACTCTCCGCGTCCAACACTTAGCCAATTTGCTCGCCCGTTTTGGTCACCAAACATATGTCACAAAGTCACCACCGTGTCGTATGTCCATCACGTCCATTGGAGTGCGCCCATCCACTACACCGTAGCAAGTCTCGTCGCTACTCAACCATCGTTTCGTTGCATGACCGCCGAGTTGGGCATCTGTCGCGCCAAGGCGCGCCCGCCGCACTTGGTCATCGCAACTCCATCTCGTGGGACATACATACTCCCCCACTTAAAATAAAGTTGTCGTCCTCGATAGTGCTATCATCATCATCGCAATATATCATTGCATCATCCATCGCATAAACCATCAAAGTTCACATCTTTCATATCCATGGGAAATATCTCCTTAATCAATGATCATCTACACATTTGTCACAATCTCCACATGCTACTCCATCGTGGGAAGTCAATCTCTCCAACGCAAGCTACATGCTGCTGCAATATATGTCGTGTCGACCCATTATATATCGTCAATATCATGTGAATCTCTGCCATGATACTCCATCCCAACACAACATATCTCAATATATTCTCGATACATCTATGGGACATAGCTTGGTGTACTGCATGCCCCCATGGCTCGAACTAGTCAGGTGATCAGTCCAACTATTAGCTCAACCCCATGAGAATACTCCTCATGCCACCGTTGGTAAGTTTCTCTAGCATCTTGTCACATCATCAACTCAATCAAGAATCCATCCCATCCAAGTGTAAAATAAGCCATGTCCAGGTCCATGAAGCAATTCCATCTCATTCGCAACATGTTGTCCATCAAGCAAGCCATATCTATCTGTAATGTGTTGCCCATGATGCTAATATCCATGTGCTACTCAAAGACAATCACAGCTATCAAGCATCATCATCCATGTGTGAAAGGTCCTCAAATCAGTGAAGAACATCCTCCCAAAAATCCAACGCTTAATGTGCCATATCCAGGTCCATGAAGTAATGTTCATCCTATTTGCAATATGCACTCCATCAATTTTATCAAATCCATTTTTTGCTGTTTGGGTTGCCATGTCACCATTCTGTCATGTTCTGCAAATTTTTTTCGCTGTTTAGGAAAATGAACAACAGGCCCTATCTTCCTCATCCGAACTCTATTTTCGATGAAACTAATTACGTTGAATTCTTGGTGACGAGCTCTTCGTTGTCGTTTAGTTTCCATTCGATTTTGATCACTTCATTTTTGAGCTTTTACACTGAACACTTGA
This sequence comes from Pinus albicaulis, assembly GCA_034641835.2. Taxonomy (NCBI): domain Eukaryota; kingdom Viridiplantae; phylum Streptophyta; class Pinopsida; order Pinales; family Pinaceae; genus Pinus; species Pinus albicaulis. The sequence goes on from CM076569.1 coordinate 256,417,242, forward strand.
TTAGTGACTTATCTTTTTCAATTCTCGTTTCATACGCAGTGAGGATTCCATGAAGTTCATCCATATTCAGAGTTTCTGGATCTTTTATTTCTTCCATGGCTGAAATCTTTACATTGAATCTCAAGGGAAGACATCTCAAATTTTGAACAATTACTAATTCCTCAATATTTTGATCAAGCCCTCTAATAGTATTATCTATCTTATCTACTCAAAGAAATAAGATTGCAATGTGTTCATCTTCATCCATATTCAAACTCTCAAATTAACTTCTTTGAGTTTGAAACTTTTCTCTTTTTTACTTTTCATTTCCTTTGTAGCTATTATCAAGCTTGTCCCAAATGTATTTTGCAGAGCTACATTGCATTACCTTGACAAATTCGAATTTTGCTAGGCTACACAAAATGGAATTCATTACTTTTGCATTACTAACATAGGCCTTTTTACTATCTGAATTAGTTGGGGGAATTGTTACAACTTGATAACCATCATCAACAAATAGCCAAATGTCAACACCAAGAGACATTATATAGGTCCTCACCCTTATTTTCTACATATCATAATTGGTTCCATCAAATAGTGGGACTCTATTTGAGAAAGAACCATTTTGATTGGCCATTGGTCCCTCTGTGATCTTCCTTCCAAATGTTAGGGTTCTTCCGAAGGAACCTGATCTAATACCAATTATTGGATTCATAATTATACTTGGGGATGGGCGTAGGCGAATCAGTATAATGCCATTTTTTTTCTTAAAAATTCAAACACCATAAAGCATCAATATCATAAATTGAAAAAATAACAAAATATATATATATATATATATATATATATATATATATATATATATATATGAAAACCCTTATGAGAGAAAACCACAAAAATTCTTTATATGAAATATTTTGTAGGTACCAACCTACTATTACATCAATTTGTAGGAACCAACCTACATGATACACCAACCCCCTCAATTTTCGAATTTCTAGGAACCAACCTATGGGAGACACCAATCCCCTCTAATTTATAGGCACCAACTTGTAGGAGAAATAAATCCCCTTCTTTAATTTCTAGGCACCAACCTACATGAGACACTAATCCAATGTGAGATATGATAAGTGAATTTTTTATGCACTTGAATGGTCAACTTTATAATCTGCACTAGTCTTTGGTTTACTCAATTATTCATTATTGTATTCCATTGGGCTACTATATAATGTGCTTAATTTTTCTACTATTCATTCTACTCTTCACTCATCGAACTTCGCAACATTTTTTGCAATCATCCCTACCCTAGTCCAATATGATTTCCTAAATCTTTCTCTATTCTTTATCTCTACAATATTATCTTGAAGAAGGTGCTTCCTTCATCCAAAAAATTGCTACTACATTGTACTAACGTAACCAATGCTTCCTTCAATTCTAATTCTTAGACATGTTGTTAATAGAACCCAACACTTATGATTGTGTGTTGTCATAACTTCGATGTTGAACAAAGGCTATACTTATGATCAACATTATAACCATATGTTTATCAAAATAGTGTTGAATCAAAATTTGACCCTCAAACTACTTCATATGCCCTCGTTGAATAATTGGGTGCTTATAATGCTAGAACACCAAATTTATAGTTTACCAAGTGCTAGACATTGAAGCCTCAAAACAGAAACCCTACTGCAAAACAAAAACCCTACTGCAGTGTCTTGATCTACTTCGCCTACTTGTTTAATTAATTTAACAAGTTATTTAACTGAAGAGTTCAGAAAAACATTAAAACAAATAAAAATGGCAGCGTACAAATCTACAGATCATTTACTAAACAACACGCACATGTGACAAAATTACACAAATTTTTCGGACAAATGTCCCTAGAAAAACCCAATGCGGGAAAACAGGTGTTGTAGCTCTAGAGGGTTTTATTATTATGCAGGATCTAAATACAACAATCTGGGCATAAACTCTTTGCCTTACAGAGAAAATACACGACAGTTGTAACTTTCACTCAGAGAAAGAAAATATCGCTGAATCAAACCTTCAATCGATATTTACAGTTAACGAGCCCTTTTTGGCCCACTGGAACCCTCAACACAGTCTTCTCTAGCCTAGCACATTCTCTGCGCTATGCGGGATGCCCCTGCATCACTTTGGAAGGTTCTGCGTCACCCTCTGCATCACTCAGATCCACAGAGAAAAGGCCAGACTACATTTCTCCTGCTAGCCTCTGCGTTGCTTTCGTACAATGCTGCCTCTCTACTATTGTATTCTCACCCTTGGATCATATCATCCCTTGCTAATCTCTACTCCTCATTGCACCACAAACTCACTTCGAATTCCTCAGCAAACCCCACCCTAGAAGTTCGACTTGGCTTCAGTGCTCTATAATGTGTGTGTGTTCTCCAACTGACCCCAAGCCCTTCCTTTATAATTTTCTTGTTGGAAAACCAACAGTTGTGATCTAATCTCTTATCATTGACTGAGATTAAAAGAAAGATTGATCCACGTCACTTAGAACATTTCATCACGTGTAATTTAATTCACTTTAATTTTTCAATTTCCCTAAGTTAGACTTAGGGTCCCCATTTAAAAATTTAATTATTTGAATAACCATTAAACAAGATTACATTTCTCCAAAAGCTTTCTGGGTCTTGGAGATCTCGTGTTTCTTAGCCCCTCCACAAAGTTTCGGAGCTAGAGCTCACCCGATGCTACCCCAAAATATCAAGACTCCCTCTTAGCGAGGAGTGTGCTCTAGCAATACTTCCAGACTGAAGCATCACTTGATCTTGGCATTGGTCTTCGTGCTATTGATGCTTGGCTTGCTTCCCTCCATCCACTGTGCTGTTGCATTCTGTACTGCTGCCCATGTCACTGCCACCGACACTGCTACATCCGTATTGCAGCTCCCTCTCAAATTGCTGCATCATGTTGCCTATAGCACTGCCACTGCTAACTACTGCATTGCAACTCAGTTGTTGAGAAGTAAGAAATTGAAAGACCATCACCCAATCATTGACAGACAAGTCATTTGGGCTACATCTCATCACTGAAGCACCCTCTACCACTGCTCTAAGTTGTCACTCTAAAGCATTTCGATGTCTGTTGCACTGCACTACATAAACACTGCCTCTGTGTTGTTGAAATCCCATGAGCCTGTGTGTTGTTGCTTACACGTTGTTGTTGCCTCTCCTTTGCGCTGCTCTAGACTTCATCGTCCCAGCATTGCCTTTGCTTCACTGTGATCATCTGCACCCACTGCTCCAGTCATCTTGCTATTGTCTTAAGGCTCTAGTAGCTACTGTCTTAAAGTTGATATATTAAATTGTGATGAAAGAAAATGAAGAAAATGACGTGTGACCGAACTGAAGAAAAGTGTCAACTATAAGCTTTGAGGACAAAGTTTTTGAAGGAAGGGGCAATGTTATGAATATAATTCATAACGAATATAATTATTAAATAGTCAATTAAGGATTATGTAAGTAGTCATTAAGTTAGTGAAAGGGCATGTTTAAGAGACATGCCTAGTCATGAAAGGTCACTTGCGTAGGTATATAAGCAGGGCCTCATTGTAACATTTTATCATCTATCTATCTATCTCATCTTTTATCAATAATAATATATACTTATTCAAGTTTACCAGAGTTTTTACACTTCATTTGTGTTGAACCCTTTAAACTGAGGAGGGGGGGGGGAGGGGGTGAATCAGTTTAATACAGTCATGGTCTTGCAAAACTTTCTTTTACACTTATTTACATCTTCGTTTCGTGATCAATTTAATAAACAATGGAACAACAATATTAATAAGTGAGTGGTAGGTATTAAGCAGATTAAATACGGAATATCAACACATAATCATCATGCACATAGACAATAGATATAAGTGGAAACCCATAAGAGAGAAAACCACATCTTATTATTGTTGTGATGCAAAGGCAAGCTCCAATTCCCTCTCACCGCTGATTTTCTGTAGGCTCCAACCTACAGGAGGCTACTACCTCAATTTTGCAAGCTACAACTTGCAAGGAAGCTCCAACTCCCATCTATTTTCTACAGGCTACAACCTACAGGAAGCTCATACCTCAGCCAGCTACAACTGGACATCTATCAAGCTACAACTTGGTATGGAAGCACCAACTTCCTCACTGTACAATAAAATCATATGTTGATTTACCTGGATATCAGCTCTGTTTTTCTCCTTCTTTTTGTTGTTGTCCTTCTAGCCTTCAAATTTTCTTTATATCATCTCTGGATCTTCACAACTCCTCTCTTTGCTCTTTCTTCTTCTTACTCTCTAACCTCACTATGCATACCGATAATACATGTTTTATACAGATAGCCTTTTGATTGTTTGCATTCTACAGGGAATATGAAGTGAACAGGCACGACTCTTTTCCTTCCACCATCTCATTTTCTCGCTCATCATTTCAGGAGGTTACAACACTGTCTACTCATTTCAGAATTAAATTGGAGTTTTGCTTTGCCTACGGAGGCCTGCCTTTGCATCACATACAATAAAAATAATTAAATCATTTACATTTACAGATACAATAATATTTCAATTCAACCCTTTCAGCTCTTGGTTCACCATATATTTGTCTTTTCTACTGCTGTCACTGTCTTTTCAGTTTCTGCTGTTATATTCTAGCTTTGCTGCATAATTGTTCTGTTTCTTCCGTTACTTGTGTCTTTTGTGCTGCATTCACATGCATATCAACCTTTCATCAATCGGACGGTCATCACACTCCGCCTCTTTTAACTTCCCAATCCGACAAAATTCGCACACCAAATTGCATGCTATTTAATTGTTCCCAACCTACGCGAGTCGCCCTTTTAACGCTATCGCGTTCGTTTCACCTTTTACTACTTATCTTCCAAAAGCAGTGGGACAAACACTTACCAGTTTTGTAATCATGCCTTCACTGTTCCGCTTATTTGCCATTTCTGGTTCCACGTATCGTTTGACCATTGCCGATGATTTACATGCCTCTACGGTCAATCCTTCATCACACTGTTCTGCTCATGCTCCGGGTCCTTTTTCATATTTTCAGGTCTTTCCTTTGTAACCCGAGTCGACCTCCGCTTCCATTGTTTTCTTCATAAAACACTTAGCCCCGGATTTAACTTTGGTTGAAGGGTCCCACAACGCAGTGACCAATCATAGTGCATCGCATTTCACTTGTCCGCAGGTTTTAACGTTTTAATACTCCTGGACTTGAAATGCTTTAGGTTTCAGCGTCGATCTGTATCGCGTCTGCTCTCTTTATCGCACTTTGGCGAATCCGGTTACCTAATGTGGCTTCGTCCATCTGATCTCCCAATATGCTATATTCCTCTTGCCCCGATTGCGATATGTGATGAACTTCGCATCGCTACTTCGCATCGCATCGCATCTTCGCATCGCATCGCATTGCCACTTCGCGGTATGCGATGAACTTCGCATCACCGATGTGCGATATTGCACTGCGCCATGTGTCCCTTCACATCGCCACATTGCATCGCGACTTTACATTGCCACTTCATTATCGCACTTCGTGCTTCGGCGATTCAACCCGATTCTCAAGCGCTTATTCTCCTGAGCTTGCGATGTCCGATATGCGATTGGGTCCCACTTGATTGCGATATAATCTCTGCCGTAGATCTCCATTAATATCATCTGTTGATCACTTCGGTCCACAACTGTACTTTTGGGCTTTAGGAAAGCGGGTCCTAGTTCACTGCACTGCGGAGGCATTCCTTGGTACGGAATGGTCATTAGGCATGTGCTACCGCAATGAATGACAACCGTCGATCTACGGTCAATGCCCGATGGGTGGGTCAACTGCGGAGGCACCCCCGTGGGTTAACCATCGGGCTGTTTGTGCCCCTGTGGTACCGTTGATCCCAAATCAACGTTAACCGCGCTCATAATATGTGCACGAGGTTTAGCCTTCGCTGCCTCTGCTGCCTTCATTGTTCAACTGTTGCCTTCGCTGCCTTTGCTGCACGCCTCTGCCTTTGCTGTTCAACTGCCCTTGCTGCCTCTGCTGCCTCTGCTGCACGCCTTTGCCTTCGTTGTTCAACTGCCCTCGCTACCTCTGCTGCCTTCGCTGCCTATGTTGCCTATGCTTCTTTGCTGCTTCTGCGAATCTCTCATGAGCTTGTTCTTTTGGTTATTGCACTTATTGCACGCGCCAATCTCTCCTGAGCTCCTTTGCCATCAATGACAATATTTTCAACAATTTCGTATCAGAGCAATTTGATCTTCTAGCCGCTCATCGTTGCACAGAGCTACGCTTCTTGATCCAGGTCTTTGACCGTAAAAATCGTCAACCTTGTTGTCATCGTGACTGAAGCGTTTCGCTATCAATCTTGGAGTTTCTTCATTTTCGCCACTAGGCCTTTGGCCATAATAATAATAAAAAAGGAAAAAACGAACGAGAGAATTTTTGAAAAGAAATATTAAAAAAAAGGGAGAATAATTTATATAAAAAATTTGAAGAAATATTAAAAAAGGAAGAATTTATATTAAAAATAATAAAAGAGAGAAGAAAAGTCAAAGTATATTAAAAAGAAAAAAAGAAGAAGTACAGATATGTACATACCAAGACAATTTAAAAATAAAAAGGAAAAACAAAGAAGGAAGAGTATGTAAGGTTATTTTGATTATTTTTTAAGTAGTTTACAAGCTCGTGGTTTTGGAAGCTCATGGTAATTGCCCATGGTGTTTGCAAGGTAAAATAAGAAGTAAATGAATAAAAAAATCTTTGTGTGAATGGTAAGTTTACTTTTACGAGGAGAACATTAACCGAGTCAAATACACATAAGTGGATATATATTTTATAGGTGAATATATGTGAATAGCCACGTTTCACTAGGGTTGTAACCTTTGAACGAAAAAAAGAGTTAAAAAAAATCAATTGTTAAAATAATATATATATATATATATATATATATTCAATTAATTAAAATGATTTAATTAATTAAATTATTAAAATAAAATAAAAATTTGAGGAATAATAACTTCATTAAAAAGAAGAAGAGAAAGTTAGGAAGGGTTACCTTAAAAACCCTAAAAACTCAATTCAACAGACAAAATGAAATCAATCATTGATGAAAATGAAATTAAATACAATTCGGAAAAGAAAGAAGGAATATTTCCTAAAAATTATAGTATTTCAACAAATACAAGATGAAGAAATTATTATCCATAAAAATTTGAGGACAAAGTTCTGAAGGAAGGGCCAATTCATAACAAACAAATAAATAAAAGTTGATATATTAAATTGTGACGAAAGAAAATGAAGAAAATGGTGCGTGACTGAACTGAAGAAAAGTGTCAGCTATAAGCTTTAAGGACAAAGCTTTTGAAGGAAGGGGCAATGTTATGAATATAATTCATAATGAATATAACAAATACAATTATTAAATAGTCAATTAAGGATTATGTAAGTAGTCATTAAGTTAGTGAAAGGGCATGTCTAAGAGACATGCCCAGTCATGAAAGGTCACCTACGTAGGTATATAAGCAGGGCCTCATTGTAACATTTTATTATCTATCTTTCTATTTCATATCGTTTATAATATAATATTTGTATCTTCATGGATATCTTTGTATTCCAAGTGTTCTGGAGTATTTTAACCTGAGAAGGAACTTTGTTTGCTTCACACAAACTCGTCTCCCTTCTGTTGTTGCTACGCTTAGCCAAAGATTGGATTTGGGCTTCTTGGTGAAAGAACCCCTCTAGAGAATGCGCTCCCTTTGACAAGTGATTTCCCTCTCGGAAATCCTTCACCAATTCTAATAAATCATTCTTTTATGATCACTCCTCTTGATCAAACTCAGATTCCATCGCAGGAGAATCTGTCAAGTCATTGTTCTCCTCCCACTTTTGTCACCTTTGCTAGGCATTGTTCTGCACCGACAGAACCTGTGCCACACCAACAACTTCTGAAGATCAGAAATAACACTTTCAATCTTGGCAAACGACACAACAACTTCCCGACTTGGAGTGTGTCACCCTCCTGGTGCTGCGTCAGGGTCTGCGTGAGCATACTGGCTCAGCGTCCCTCTTCTGGTACTGTGTCAGCCTCTGCGTGAGTAGGCTGGTGATCCGGATTTATGCAGGAATGCAACAGAGTAAACATATACCCATAAATATAGAGATGCAGTGGAAATAACACTTCATTTCATTAATATCAAAGAACTGAAATTTGCTTACAGACATAATGGAAATAAAACTAGTTAGCGCGCTGGTAGCTATCTCTGAGAAGAGATGTGGCGGCTACAGGCCTCTAAACTGAGTTCCAATGAGGCTCGAGGGCCTATTTATTATTTAGAAACAATGGGAAATCCTAACAGCCAAAACCATAACCCTAGGAGATGAAGCGCCAAAACTGTGGGCCCTGTTTGGGTAAATTGGTGTTTCAACTTCCCAGGGGCATAACTTTGGCATACGATCTCCGTTTGACGCGTACCATACCTCGTTAGAAAGATCTATCCGAGGACTGCAAATTTGGAACGAGCAACATTGGTTCATGGACCCATGTTGCTTTCCGTTTTCCCAAAAAACGTCGTTTAGGGCCTCAAAACGGCTCCGGAAGTTCAGGACCCGAAAAACTGCTAAAAATAGTAAACTGTGCCGAACTGAAAAACTGAAAGAGACAATGGTGGAGCCCCAAGTGGAATAGGCGGGTGACCACCAATATCCACCTGGATCATTCCTCCCCCCTTAGGAAGCAATGGTCCCCATTGCGTTAAGTTCCTCCATGAGATGAGGAAATTTCTGCTGAACTTGGTCCCTGGTGAACCACTTTCCTTGGTGCGGGAGTTGGCCAGCTTTGACAACCCGATACAGTTGGATCTGCTGTTGACGAGTGTTCTTGATTTGCATGTCCATGATACAATCTGTGGTGGCCTGTTCCATGCAGTCTGGGTTTAACTCTGTTGGTGTGAGTTATTCTGCAATGTCCGAGGTGTCCAGTAGAGGTGGAAAGTAAGGACGAAGGCGATCCACATTGAAGACTGGGTGCAGACCAAGGAATGGTGGAATACTAAGCTCGAAGGCATTGTTACCTACAGCCTTGGTGATGGTGTACGGCCCGTATCGGAGCGGGCGAAGCTTGCGGTGTGGTCCAGTGAGGCGCTCCTTCTGCAAATGTAGCCATACTTTGTCGCCCACCTGGAAGTTGTGTGGCACCCGGTGTTGATCATGGCGTTGCTTGTACTTGGCATTGGCTCTGTCCAATATATCATGAACTTGTTGGCGGATGTGTTGAATGCACTCGATGAAGCTACTTGCTTTGTCAACTTCAGACTGGACATGAGTTGAATCGGCCTGAGCAGCTGCAAATGGCATGGCTACGTCAATGGGACATAGTGGCTGGAATCCCAAGCCCACCTGAAAGGGGCTATGGCCGATTGAACTGTGGAGAGCCCGATTATAACTATGTTGTACATAGGGGAGGCTCTCGTCCCATGTGCGTGGATGCTTTGAATTGTACATGCGCGGAATGTGTACAATCATTCTGTTGACGACCTCTGTCTGGCCATCTGTTTGGGGATGGAAAGCTGTGGACTTGGTGAGCTTGGTATCCAACATCGACCAGAGGCTGGACCAAAATGTGCTGAGGAACCTGCTATCCCGATCTGATATGATAGACTGTGGGATCCCAAAGTGCCCTCGTTCCGAAGAAGAGTTTAACGGGTGGGTGCATCGGTGTTGTTCTTATGAACGCAATGGAATGTGAGAATGTGACGATACAGCTTGGTCATTTTCACCAGCAGTGAAAGCGGTTTCGACGTGTAATCATGGAGATGGATTCCCAAGGTCGACTGAGATGGTGAGAGTATACGAGGCCTTGCTTCTTGATGGTCGGTTTGCTTATTAGCCGCAAACGGTGCGAGATGCAGTGTGCTTCTCGACATCCTTTCGAAGGTTCGACGATAGAAATATACAGCAGGATTGCCTCTTTTATTTTCTGACAGAAATGCCACTGACTGTTGTGGTGTGCTTCCATCCCCTGTCATCTTGGCACGCTCGGCAGGGAACACAAGGTGTCCCATGTGACATAAAAGTGCGTCTTGGAGGTGAAAATTTGGAACTTGCATACCCCCCAAGAGTGCCTTGTAAGTGTGGTCGAATTCTGGGTCACTCTCGTAGAGAAGCGGCCAGTTAGAAGTCTCATGCCCACAAAAGTTGAGAATGGTGGTGAGCACCACGATTGGTGGTCGGCTGAGGCAGTCTGCAACATTATTGGTGCTACCCTTCTTGTACTTGATGTTCAAATGAAACTGTTGCAGATATGTGGACCACTTCTGATGGCGATCATTCTGCAACTTCCCTTGTGTCTGTATGAACTGCAGGGGCCGGTGGTCTGTGTGGATGATTGTTTCCTTCCACAAAATGTAATGCTTCCATTGTCGACAGGCTTGCACAATGGAATACATTTCTTTGTCATAGGTGGGATACTTGCGAACTGTCTCAGACAATGTCTCACTGTGATATGCCACTGGATGTCCCTGTTGAGTAAGAACTGCCCCAATAGCATAGTCAGAGGCATCTGTCTCGATCTCAAATAGGTATTCGCAGAGTACGGTAGAAGTGAGCAACCGGGCGAGCTGGGAGCGATTTTTCAATTTTTGGTGAGCATGCAGTAGGGTTAGCTAATGAATTTTTGTCATCACTCCCTTTAGTGGCTCGCTCGAGGCCAAGTGATATGAGAGAATCCCAACACGAACCTCCGGTAGAAATTAGCAAGACCCGGAAAGCTGCGAAGCTCTGTTATAGTGGTTGGGGCTAGCCAATCCCGAATGACTTGGACCTTGGCTGGATCCACATGCACCCCCCTTTCATCAATAATGTATCCCAGATATTGAACCTGGGTCATGCCAAAAGTGCACTTCTCCAAATTGGCACACAACTTGTGTTGCCGCCGTGTTTGGAGGACTTGTCGGATGTGGTGAAGGTGCTCTTCCCAAGTCTGGCTGAAGATCAGAATGTCATCCAAGTACACCACTACAAATGAGTTGGTGAATGGCCGCAAGATGTCATCCATCATCCTCATGAAGGTGGCGGGAGCATTCGTCGACCCGAAAGGCATGACCAGCCATTCGAAAAGGCCTTCCTTGGCTTTGAAGGCAGTCTTCCACACATCAGAGGGTTAGTGGGTACACAGTGACCCCCGGACTTGGTCGAATCTGCAAATATTTGCCTTCGGGTTGGTCCGGAGAAGGTCATCCAGTGAGATTGGGTACCTGTTAGGATAGTGATCTTGTTCGGTGGCTATGGTCAATACGAGTCTCCACGTCATGCATATGCTGTGCCAACATTGTTCCAGGGTGATGAACTTGGTTTGATGTTTGCTCACGAATGTTGCCTCACGGTTTCATCATTCTCTCCAGACAGACGGCAGGTAAGGTCGGTCGTTAGGTAGCGGCGCACCGGGGGTCAGATCAATCGGGTGCTTGACCTGACAGTGCAGAGGAACCCCTGTGGGTGAGGTGAATATGTCCCCGTACTCCTCCACAACCTTACCATTTGTTGTTGTTGTGCAGAGGAGCCCTGTCTGGAGGTCGTGGCCATAGTCTTCTTCTTGCCTTAGGGGCGGATCATCAGGAAAACGAATTTCCTGGTTTGGGAAATGAGCTTACTGCATTGTTTTGCAGTAACCAAAGAGATAGCAACAGGAGGTGGTACCTCTGGTATCCTGTACAACTTATTTCCCAAAGTAACAATAATAGCACGAGGCCGAGACTCATACACAGCATGACGCTTCCACAAGTATGGTTGTCCTAATAATACATCAGAAACATCAATAGGAGCAACATCACATAATACCTCATCCGTGAAGGGCTTGATGCTATAGGGAAGGCGACACTGCTGGCTGACGCGGAGATCTCGCCCTTGGTGAAGCCACCCGATGGTGTATGGATGTGGGTGAGCTGTGGTCGGCAAGCCCAACCGCTTCACGGCGTCTGCTGAAATGAGGTTCTTTTGGCTTCCATTGTCGACAATGAACTGTACAGGGGAGCCCTTTACCCACATCTGGGAGTGGAAGAGACGTTCCTCCTCCTCTGGATCTTCCGGTTCCTCCTTCTGGACCTTTGTAGTGGCAACGGTGGCGTTGGGCTCCGCATCAATAATCTGTTTCCCTTTTTCATTCCCCTTTTCAGGTTCTGATTCGGAGTCAGAGCATGCATCTGACTCAGAAGCCCTCATCTCGGCCACTAGCGACTGCTTGGCCCGACACTCACGTGTGTTGTGAGTGGAGCTCTTATGGAACTCACACCACTTTCCCGTGTCCTTCTTTGGCTTTGCGGTGTTGTTCTTTTCTTGTGGCTTTGACGGGTTGTCTTTAGCTGCCATGCCTTGGCTCTGTCCTTTGTTCTGCGGTTTGGAAGCACTTTTCCCTTGCTTTTGATTCGCAGATCCAAAGTCTCGCTTCTTCTGTTTGAATTTCTGCTCAATCTTGGCAGCATACCGGTATGCCGTACCAAGCGAGGAGATGTCGAGGAACTCCATTTCCTCCTGAATGTATCTGTGCAGACAGCTGCGATACTTTAGCACCAAATGTTTCTCTGAATCTTTGATACCCAACTTTTTGCGCAGGGTATGGAACAGATTCGTCAGCTCATGTACATCTTGATCCCTTTGTTGTCGCAGTGTGGTCCATTGTATGTACTTGTCCTCATAGCTCCCCACGTGATAGTACTGTTCCTTGACGGCGTCTCGGAAAGAATTCCAAGTTGGTACGGCCGAGAACAGAGAGGGTTCTGTCTGGTCCTTGTTCTCACAGTAGGTTTCCCACCAGTCCTTAACATGGGGGGTAGCTTTGAGGAGTGCAAAAATAATCTTCTCACGGTCTGAAAAGTCATGAACAGAGAAATATCCTTCTAATAGATTCAACCATCTATCTACGGCATCTGCGTCTATTTGACCCTCAAATATGGGAATGTCAAAATTTACTTGTACCTTAAAAGGAGTCGCGCCTCCAGAGTGGCTGCTGGATGCAGATGCGCTGCCGGTGGGTAGCCGTTGAAAGATCTGAGCAAAGTTATCCATCATTGCGTTCCTTTGTTTTTCGAGGGCCTCCTCGAGAAATATTTTGATAGGATCTCCTGCTCCCTCATCTTTCTTTTCGTCCCCCATGGGCGTCTGTCGAGGTTGCGAGGTTGATCCTTGCAAAGGTTCCACAGGATCGAGCCTGGCTCCTTGTACTGACCTCATTGGGGACATGCAAAGAAGGATCGAGAAAAACGGAGACCGGCTCTAATAACAACGATCCGGATTTGTGCGAGGGCTGTGAGAATAACCTGCCACCCATAAATATGAGATGTCTTGTTGAGAAATAACACTTCATTTCATTAATATCAAAGAACTGAAATTTTCTTACAGACAGAATGGAAATAAAACTAGCTAGGGCGCTGGTAGCTATCTCTGAGAAGAGATGTGGTGGCTACAGGCCTCTGAACTGATTTACAATGACTCTCAAGGGCCTATTTATTATTTAGAAACAATGGGAAATCCTAAACAACCAAAACCCTAACCCTAGGAGATGGAGCGCCAAAACTATGGGCCCCGTTTGGGTAAATTGGTGTTTCAACTTCCCAGGGGCGTAACTTTGGCATATGATCTCCGTTTGACGCGTGCCATACCTCGTTAGAAATATCTATCCGAAGACTACAAATTTGGAATGAGAAACATTGATCCATGAACCAATGTTGCTCTCCGTTTTCCCAAAAAACGTCATTTAGGGCCTCAAAACGGCTCCGGAAGTTTAGGACCCGAAAAACTGCTAAAAATAGTAAACTGTGCCGAAACTGAAAAACTGAAAGAGACAATGGTGGAGCCCCAAGTGGAATAGGCGGGTGACCACCAATATCCACAGATCGGTGGCTGCGTCCTCTCTTGATGGGCGTCGGGCTCTACGTGAGAAAACTAACTCTACGTCACCCTTGCAGGGTCTGCGTCACTCTTGGTGTTGCTCTGCCTTCCTCTGGATCTCTGTTGCCCTTCCTGTAGCAAATATCTTCAGCTGCTTTGCTGGTGGATCAACTTGATCTGCAATGCTCTGATACCATGTGAAAGTTTCAAAACAGAAACCCTACTGTAGTGTCTTGATCTACTTTGCCTACGTGTTTAATTAATTTAACAAGTTGAAGTATTAAAAAAAAACATTAAAGCAAATACAAACTGCAGCCTACACATCTACAGATCATTTACTGAACAACACACACATGTGACAAAATTAAACAGATTTTTCGGACAAATGTCCCCAGAAAAACCCAATGCGAGAAAACCGGTTCAACAACTCTAGAGGGTTTTATTATTATGCAGAATCTGAATACAACAATCTGGGCACCAGAAATGGTCTGCCCTATAGAGAAATTACATTACACGACAGTTGTACCTTTCACTCGGAGACAAAAAATATTGCTGAATCACCCTCGATCGAGATTTACATAAAGCAGGTCCTTTTTGACCCACTTGCTGGAGACCCTCGACAGTCTTCTCCGGTCTCTCGTCGGCCCTCTAGCACGGTGCGAGCTACCCCTGCATCATTTTGGAAGGCTACGCCACTGCCTCTGCCGTCAGCTCCAGGCTCTAAATCCCTCTGCGCCAGCCTGTTGCCTTGGTACGATGTTGCCTCTCTTCTGCTGTATTGTCTGCCTCAGATTAGATCATCTCTTGCCGATCTTTGCCCCTCATTGCACTACAAACTCACTAAAAATTCCTAACTTGAGCTTGCACAATGTTAGGTTACCTTGAGTCTTTCTGCAATGTGTGTGTGTTCTCCAACTGACCCCAAGCCCTTCCTTTATACTTTTCTCATTGGGAAACCAACGGCTGTGATCTAATATCTTATCAACGGCTGAGATTAAAAGAAAGTTTGATCCACGTCACTTAGAACATTTCATCACATGTGTAATTTAATTCACTTTAATTTTTTAATTTCCCTATGTGAGACTTAGGATCCCCATTAAAAAATTTAATTATTTGAATAACTATTACACCGTGTTGTATCTTAAGAGACAATTCCTCGGTTGTGGAAGGAATTGTTGAATCTTTAATTAAACTGAGAAGGGGGGGGGGTGAATCAGTTTAATACATATTTAAGCCTTCTAAATTTTCACCAATTTGTTACGAAACAGTATGTAAACAATAAAGTGTTACATTGACCAAAAATTAATGTGACACCATACTTATGTTGAGAGCAGCAAACAATTAAGCAGATTGAAAGAATCACATCAACACATAAGAAACACACATAGAGACAGCAGATGTAAGTGGAAACCCATAAAGGGAGAAAACCACATCTTATTATTGTTGTGATGCAAAGGCAAGCTCCAACTCCCTCTCACTACTGTTTTTCTGCAGGCACCAACCTACAGGAGGCTCCTACCTCAATTCTGCAAGCTACAACTTGCAAGGAAGCACCAACTCCCTTCAATTTTCTACAGGCACCAACCTACAGGAGGCTCCAACCTCAGTCAGCTACAACTGACAGCTATCAAGCTGCAACTTGATAGGGAAGCTCCAACTTCCTCAATTTATCAAACTAAATGTTTGCTGATTTACCTCAGATATCAGCTCTGTTCTGTATCTGCTCTTCTTCTCTTAATATTTTCTACTTTATTCTTTTATATTCTGTATTCTCTATATTTTCTCTCTCTCTCACTTCGTTAGCCCGAGCTTATCAAAATTGATATTATATATAGAAATTCTCACATGACTGTTTGTATTTCACAAGGAATCCGAAGTGAACAGTCATGACTCTTTGGCTTCTGTCTTCTTATTCCTTTTTCCAAATCCTTTTTAGAATTACTACAATATGTACAAATTTCCAAGCTACAGTGGGATTTTGTCTTTTCCTTAGGATACTTGCCTTTGCATCACAAACAATAAAAACAATTAAAATATTTACATTCGAATTACAATGTGAACTCCAGCTCAACTCATTTAGTCTTTTGAATCGCTACGCATTTGTCTTTTCTTTGGCTGTCTTTGTCTTTTCTGTGACTGTGTTTTATCTCCTTTTAGCTCTGTTTTCTTTTCTGTCCTCTGTGGGGGTGTAATTGCTGCATACGTGTAACTGAGCCTTTTAAATAAATAAAATGTAATTGCTGACTTTTAAATCAGGGCAATTCCAACCCTTTTCATGCCACGAGTGTCTTGTTGATGTGGCGAGTTCTGCAAGTGGAACATATGTTCATCACAATGGTTTTATATTAATAATCACCCTCCCATTAAGTCGAGGCATATATATATAACCCACGGACCACGCGGCACTTTTTAATATGATCGCAAAAACTTTACGTTAACAATTGCCCTCCACCTTAAGCCTTTGGTCTTACATTACAATCCAATAAATCGGATCACATCCTCTAATATATGAAAGGATCAGGCCCCACATCCGACGGTGGACAACACGTCGCAACGGCAATCGGCGGATCAAACAAAAAAAAATGCGCAATGTAAAATTTGCGATGTGCGATGTTGCGATGGTGCGATATTGTGATTTCGTGATGTTGCGATGGTGCGATGGTGCGATGGCGCGATGTTGCGATGTTGCGATGGCGTGATGGCGTGATGTTGTGATGTTGCGATGGTGCGATGGCGCGATGTTGCGATGTTGCGATGGTGCGATGTTGCGATGGTGCGATAGTTGCGATATTGCGATATTGCGATATGCCCATACTGCGATGCTCCGATTCAATTAGGAAGGGTCCCACCTTATGGTACTTTGGTTATTTTTTTATAAAGCGCTCCACTTATATATATGACCCTTTTTTATATGATGCACTGCACATATATGTAATGCGTTGCATATATACTCCAGCATGGGTAGCGATTCCTAGAATTTGTGTTTATGTTATATGTAACGCTCTGCCTCTATATGCGCTGCCTCTGCCTCTGCCTTAGCTGCTTCTGCTGCTGGACCTCTGCCTCTACTGTTGTGATAATGGTTCTGCCTCTATGTTCATGACTCTGCCTCTGCCTTAGCTGTGCTTCTTTCTCTGTCTTTGCTGTTTCTTCCGTTCTACTGTTTGACTGTTACATTTCGACATTATCTTCCGCCTGTCTCCTTTGCTTTCTTTGTTCCATCTGCTCCTTGACTCCTTCATTCTTCTTTTGCTGCCTCTTCTTTAAATGACCTTGTCTCTGCTGCTCGACCCTCTCTACATCTTGCTGCTATGCTGCTCTCTTTGCATGTCTCTGTCTTTGCTGCCTCCTTTGCCATCAATGACAATATTTCCAACAGTCTCCCCCTTTGGCATTGATGGCAATACACTTCCTCTGTTTGCCTGATAGGATCCTTTCTCCTGTTGCTTCCTCTTCCTCCCCCTTTGACATCAATGGCAAGGGGTTCGAATGTTTTGTGAAGCTTCTATTCTCTGATGCTATGGTTTTATTCCTTTTTCAATATTTCATGCATTTCGTGAAATTTGCTGACTTTGTACGCTGCTGCTCCAAACTTTGGATTAGATACACGTCGGGTTCACTATTCTTCTGTTGCATGACAGACCCTTTTGCCTTTTTGTTGATTCTTTTATTCTGAATGTATTATTGCCATAATCCCTTTGATCCCGAGGACTTGTTTTCATGCTTCCCTTGCTGGCTGATCTCCCCCTGAGAATGATATTTTCGTTTCTGTTATCCCCCTGAAATTGTGCTTTCTCTTCATATCAGAGAGTAGCATCTACAGATACCACCCCTAATCTGTCTCTCAAATATTCAAATGGCTCTTTAGCAAGTGGTTTGGTAAATATATCTGTTGTTTGTTCTTTTGTTGGTACATACTCCAGTTTGACTATCTTTTGAGCTACTTGTTCTCGGAGAAAATGATACTTGATTGGAATATGTTTGGTTTTTGAGTGAAGCACAAGATTTTTAGATATATTTATAGCACTTGTATTATCACATTTGATTGAAATAGGTTCATCAATGCTTACCTTCATGTCTTGAAGAGTTTGCTTCATCCACATGACTTGTGTACAACATGCTGCTTCTGCTATATATTCTGATTCAGCTGTAGACAGAGAGATGGATGTTTGTTTCTTGCTTAACCATGGCACCAGACTTTCTCCTAGATAGAAATCACCTCCACTTGTACTTTTCATGTCATCCACACAGCTGGCCCAATCAACATCTGTGTATGCTGTCAAAGTGAAGCTTTTTCCTTTAGGATACCAAAGCCCATACTATGTTGTTCCTTGTAGATATCTGAAAATTCTTTTTACCACCAGAAGATGGTTTTGTTTAGGTGCTGCTTGATATCTAGCCACTAGACCTACTGCTAGCATGATGTCTAGTCTTGATGCAGTCAGATACAACAGACTTCCTATCATGGATCTATAGAGTTTTTGATCTATATCAGCAGATCCATCATCAGCACATAGCTTGCATCCTGTGGTCATGGGAGTTGACACAGGCTTGCAATCCTCCATTTTGAACTTTTTCAGCATTTCCTTTAAGTATTTTTCCTGTGAGATGAAAGTACCTGTGTTATTTTGCTGAATTTGCAGTCCCAAGTAGAAACTGAGCTTTCCAATCATGGACATTTCAAACTCTGTTTTCATCTCATCAGTAAACCCTTTCACTAGCTCTTCTCTGTTGCTTCCAAACATAATGTCATCAACATACACTACCACAATCGGGAGTTCGTTTTCATGGGCTTTTATGTATAGATTGTTGTCTACTCCACCTCTCTTAAAGCCTTGTTTTTGCAAATATTTGTCCAGTCTTGAGTACCAAGCACGGGGAGCCTGTTTCAGTCCATATAGAGCCTTTTTCAGTCTGCACACATAGTCTTCTTTATCTGTTAAAGAGAAACCTTTTGGTTGTTCCATGTAGACTTCTTCTTCTAGGTCTCCGTTCAGAAATGCAGATTTAACATCCATTTGATATACTTTGAAGTTTTGGTAGCATGCAAATGCCAGGAACATTCTGATAGCTTCCATTCTGGCTACAGGGGCAAATGTTTCATCGTAATCAAAGTCCTTCGATCTGTGAATATCCTTTGTAGACCAGTCTGGCTTTATTCCTGATTACCTGTCCTTCCTCATTCATTTTATAGGTGTTGCTTGATATCTTGCCACTAGTCCTACTGCTAGCATGATGTCTGGTCTTGAAGCTGTCAGATACAACAGGCTTCCTATCATGGATCTATAGAGTTTTTGATCTACATCTGCAGACCTATCATCAGCACCCAGCTTGCATCCCGTGATCATGGGGGTTGTCACTGGTTTGCAATCCTCCATTTTGAATTTTTCCAGCATTTCTTTTAAGTATTTTTCTTGAGAAATGAATGTGCCAGTGTTCTTTTGCTGAATTTGCAGTCCTAAGTAGAAACTGAGTTCTCCAATCATAGACATTTCAAACTCTGTTTTCATCTCATCAGCAAACCCTTTTGCTAGTTCATCTTTGTTGCTTCCAAACATAATGTCATCAACATATACAACAACAATCAGGAGTTCATTTTCATGGGCTTTTATGTATAAATTGTTGTCTACTCCACCTCTCTTAAAACCATGTTTTTGCAAATATTTATCCAGTCTTGAGTACCAAGCACGAGGAGCCTGTTTCAATCCATATAGGGCCTTCTTCAGTCTGCATACATAGTCTCCTTTGTCTGTCAATGAGAAGCCTTCTGGTTGTTCCATGTACACTTCTTCTTCTAGATCTCCATTAAGAAAAGCAGACTTTACATCCATTTGATATACCTTGAAGTCTTGATAGCATGCAAATGCCAGGAACATTCTGATAGCCTCCATTCTGGCTACAGGTGAAAATGTTTCATCATAGTCAAGTCCTTCAATTTGTGAGTATCCTTTGCAGACCAGCCTGGCTTTATTCCTGATTACTTGTCCTTGCTCATTCATTTTGTTTTTGAATACCCATTTTGAACCAATGATATTCTTCTCAATTGGTCTAGGAACTAGTTCCCAAGTATTGTTCTTCTCAATTTGGTCCAATTCTTCATTCATTGCTTTTACCCAAGACTTGTCCTTGCTGGCTTCTTCAAATTTCTTTGGCTCTATTTGTGATAACATGGCTATGTATACCTCTTCTGTTTGTTCGGTTAGCTGCCTTCTTGTTTGCACTCCTACACTCTTGTCTCCTATGATTTGATCTTCTGGATGATTCTTTTGAGTGTATCTTGAGGGGGTTTTCGAGTTCAGTCCAGCATCTTCTGATGTTTTTCTTGTTCCATCATCATCCTGGTCCTCTTCTTCATGATTTTCTGATGGACTGCAGCAGTCTGTATCTCTTGTATTGTTTGGAATTTCTTCATCAAATCTCACATCAATACTTTCAACTATTTTCCGAAGAGTCTTGTTGTAGCACCTGTACCCTTTACTTTTGGAAGCATATCCTAGAAAAATCCCTTCATCTGCTCTTGCATCAAATTTCCCAAGGTTTTCATCATTATTCTTTATGTAACACATGCTACCAAAGACTCTGAAATGTTTTATTGAAGCTGGCTTTCCATGCCATAGTTCATAGGGAGTCTTGTCACTGCTTGGCCTTAAGTGAGCTTTGTTAAGGATATGTACTGTTGTGTGCACTGCTTCTGCCCAGAAGGTTTGAGCAATATTATTCTCTTGCATCATGGCTCTGGCAATTTGTTGAACAGATCTGTTTTGTCTCTCTGCTACTCCATTCTGCTGAGGTGTCCCTACAATAGTAAATTGTTGTTTTATGCCATATTCATTGCATAGATCTGCAAAGTCATAATCTGTGAATTCACCTCCTCTGTCCGATCTGATGCATTTTAGCTTGCATCCTGTCTGATTTTCTGCTAATGCTTTGAATATTTTGAGTTTGTCCAGAGCTTCCGATTTATTCTTGAGAAATGCAACCCATGTCATTCTAGAGAAATCATCTATTATCAGCATGAAGTAGGATTCTCCACTTGGTGTTTTAGTTCTTGCAGGTCCACACAAATCCATGTGCACAAGCTGGAGTGGTCTTCTTGTTGATAACTCATCTTTGGCCTTGAAGGATGTGCGAGTCTGTTTGCCTAATTGACATGATTTGCATATGGTATTAGAAGGCCTCTTTATTTCTAGCATGTCTCTGACAGCTTTCTTCTTGCTTAGTCTGATGATGTGATCGAAGCTGAGATGTCCCAACCTTTTATGCCATAACCATGACTCTTCTAGTTTACTAAGATGACATGCTTCATCTTCCTCTTTCACAATGTAAACATTACTCTCTGTTCGAACTCCTTTGAGCAGAGTCTTACCTGTGGTGCGTGATCTGACTTCACAATCTTGTGCTCTAAAAGGAACTTCATAGCCTTTGTCACACATCTGATTGACACTTAGTAAATTTGTTTTCAGCCCATCTACAAATAGTACATCTTGGGCCTTTCCTCTGCCATTGTCTATGCTGACTGAGCCTTTTCCCTTGATCTTTCCTGATTTATCATTGCCAAAAGTAACATTGCCAGATTTCTTTTCATCAAGAGTTATAAACTTGCTTTTGTCTCCTGTCATGTGTTTAGAGCAGCCACTATCCAAATACCATTGGCTTTTCAAATCTTGAGCAGTTAGAGCCAGGTCACACTTATTCTCCTTCTTTTTCCACTGGAGGCATCCTTTTGTTTGGTATCTTTTGTGAGATGATGATTCACATCCCTTCAGAGGAAATTTGGAAGGCATATGTCCAACTTGATTGCATATACAACATTTGATCATAGTTTTTGCAGAATTGTGAGTATGAAAAAAATTTCTTTGATTCATAAACCTCCTTGAGGTGTTGAACATCAATCTTTGTCCATACTTTCTACACTCAATGATTTTATGACCAAATTCCTTACAATAAAAATAGTAACCATAGAAACTATTTTCATACCTGGTGTAAGGTTGTCTTTTCCATTTGTTTGATTGAGGCAGTCTCTTCAATGTTTGAATCTTTTGCTGGTTTGAATTACTCCTCCTTGTATAACAATATGCAACAATGTGTCCCAGATTGTGGCAGACATAACAGATGGCATTCTTCATAGGAGGGAAGAATCTCCTTTGATGGCTTCCAAATTTGACATATTCAGAGGCATATGATCCTTTTTATGTTGTCTTAGTATTTATTTCCTTCTTTGTTATTAGAGGTTTCTTCTGATCTCTGTCTTCCTCATTACATGGTTTTTCTTTTGTAGGAATTTCTTGAGTTGCTTCATCATTCTTCTTTGCTTTTACAAAAATAATCTCTTTGTTTTCCTTTTCTTTGATTTTACTTGATTCTCCTTCCTAGCCTATTCTCGTTTTTATCATAGGAGATCTTTGAGCAACCAGAATTTCATTCAACTTACTAGAGCTTGTTGTTTGAGAAGAGCTTATAACCACTTTCCTTTGAGCATTTTCTAGTTTCTTCCTGAGACATACTACTTCTTCTTCCAGCTTCTCTTGTTCTCGGGTTTTATCCTTGATTTGCTGAAGTAACATGTCTTCTATCTTCTTGGCTTCTTCAAGTTCTACCTTCAGCTGCATGAGGACTTCTGAGTTTTGTTCTTCTCTTACATACTTGAGAAGAATGTCCTTTTGTTTTCTGCATTTCAGTTTGAGTCTGTCAATCTCTTCCAGAGCACTTCTTAGCTCCCCCTCAAGGTCGACTTCCCCTTATTCTT